>CM024687.1:39318757-40529257 GCA_014182735.1 Corymbia maculata
TCTCCGGTATACCAAATCTCCGATACCGACGAAGACGATGAAGAGTGTTATAGCGATTCCGACTCAGACTATGACCCGGACGATTCGGACGACGACGACGGCGACGATCGGGACGACGGGATTCCGGAAGACGCTCGCTCCAAGTTCTCGGAGCTCTCGCTCAAGAACCCGGCGAAATCGCGGTTAGTTCTTCGATTTGGATACTCTCGTGTTCTGCGATTTTGAATGGATCGTAGCGACTTTCCTCATCGTTGATTGGGAATTGCAGAGCACCGAAAAACGTTGATCGGAGTGACGATGCCGAAGAGCCTCAGCTCGAGGCGAGCTTTATGGAGATTGATGAGAAAGAGGATGAGAGTTCAAGGACGGTTCTGTCGCTCATACACGGTGAGCTGAATATTTGCATGTTTCTACTTCATTTTCGAGTTTTCTGATTTGGGTTGGCTTCTGGACGATGCCTCATTTGCAAAATTGACTTTTTCCATTCGAGCGATCTTAGGCATGTAAAATGTGTGAAGTATGTTGTTGTCTTGGATTTTAAGCTGGATTATGATTTGCTCTATTTTGCCTTTTGTTGTAGCGGGGCAACTAGAGAAACTGAAAGTGGAGCAATGTAAAGCTTATCTGAGGAAGAATGGTTTGAGGTTGACAGGCAACAAGGAGACACTCATTCAGCGGATCAAGGAACATAAAGAGTAATTTCACCCTTTTAGTTAAGAAATACGTTGTTGCGTGTAAAACTCAATGGATTTCTTTTAGTGATGAATGCATAATGATTTTGCAGGATAGTCATGGTGAAGGGGGAGGAGAAGTATCCAATGTCTAGTTTTGTGTTGAGGTGCAAAGGTGAAGCTCTCTCTTTATACCATTGTACCTATATTACAAATTCCTGGGTAAAAATAGCATGAGCTTATAAATTGTTAAATTACAGCCATCTTGGTATGGTTCATAGCTTATGTCATACAAATAGCACCAACTGAAAAACTGCCTTCCCGATCCCACATTACACATTTCTTGTGAATCTGTGAAAGTATGAATATCAAGAACTGTTGCTGTAATGTGCTGCTCATCACCTCATATTTTACTTCTTTGGTTAGTTAAACATAAAAGAAAGCAGCTGCTGGTGTGTGGGTGGTAGTCCAATGATGCTACAAAATAGCTTCCTTTCTATTCCTGTGTCATATCTGGACTGATAAAGGGGGCTTATGCAGGCGATGCATGCACAGGCGATGTTGTCATGTTCACACAGAATGTCTATGAACAGTAAGCTCTCTGTCCTAGCAACTGATACTGGAGTGTTCATTAGTATTGTGCACAGTAAATGCTGGAAGTGTAGAAGCTTTAATTTCAACTAGTATTTATTTGAATACTCTCTATATTTAATAAGATACTGAAGTACAGGAGCCGTGCAATTCCTTTTGTTTTTAATGTGGTTCATAGTTTTAGTCTTCATGTATCTGAAGTACTTCAAAGTCATTGAAAGACCTGTCTTTGTCCATGTGCCCAGATAAGTTATTCTATCTTAACCCATGTTTTTACCAGATTATAAACATTCCTCATCTAATAGAACTTTTCTGGATAAAAAATACTGATAATGATGAGTTCCATGATTGTGGATGGTAACGATTCTGTTCATTGTACTTAACATTTGGATTTCTCCTGGCGTAACTTGAAATCAGCAAATGTCAGTTTAATAGCAAGTATGAGTGTTTTAGGTTTAATAACCACTATGGATATATTCCTGAATTTTGTGATCCGTTTAATTCGAACATACCATTATTGGTTGCTCCAAACCTTACATTTGCTGCGTATCAGACAAAAGGGACCGTGTACCTTCTTGCTATGGCATCTTGTCTGCTTTTGTGATTGTGACTGCCTAGTGAAAACCAAAAACGATATATGTGTGTATATATATTCTGTTGGTTTCAAAGTCTACCTCGACATAGTTTTGCCCTGTCAAACCCATTGCAGCAGGACAAATAACAGGACACATGCTCTATTAGCTTTATCCCTTCTATTTTTGAGAAACTTCATGTTTTCCATGAGATTCCTCTTGAAAAAATATGCATAATCAAAACAAATATCTACAAAAAAGTCGTTGGAGCAATCTTTGGCTCAAGTTGAATAATTTTACAAAACTGAACGGGTGGTTCTGTTTTGGTGAATTGAAAATATGATCTGCCAAATTTGTCTATTCTATGTTCCGGTCTTGCTTCAGTAGAAATACTTGTATGTTTTGTACCCTCTATTTTGAATTGCCTCCTCAGTGATTCACTTATTATTGGTACTTCCTTTCTCAGATTTAACATAGCATCTCAGAGTGCCAATGGTCCTCCATGTGGAAAGAGAATTGTAGCAGGCCGTATTGTCAAAGAAAGCTATGGTGCTGCTAAGCAACAGCATACTTTCACGGTGAGTTTCTGCATAGGAGATGTGATATATAATTTCAGCAAACTCGAGCTTTCCACTTGATTTCTGATTAAGATTAATCATATCATTGTAGGCTGGTAAAAAGGAAATTAACTACCAGTATGTTATGATGGTTTGATCCCAGTGCAATTGGATTTTGCCATTAGGTTTAACACCCCCAGAGTTGAATAAAAAAGTTGTGGACTTGCTTTACATGTCAACAGATCAAAGGACGTTAAAAAGTTCTCATCTCACTCCAGAATCAATATAGACAATTGGTTTATGTAGTGATTCTATTTGTCTCCACTAAGCATTCTGTCTTGTCTACAGAATTATTCTTTAATGTGAAATCATTGGCTGTGTATGTCTTGCGTTAATTTGTCTTTCCTTTCATCCATTCAGTAATCATCTCATGGACTGTAGGCTTTTGCTGAAGGATTTTTTATTTTTCCATTAGTTGGTTATATATGTCAAAGTATGAGATTACTTCTTTCTCTTTCATTTCCTTTATGTATCGTTTTTAAGGTTTTGGACTCATTGATCAGTTAGAGGTTCTCTGGAGCAAAGGAGAGAAACCACTCCCACCCCTTCATCCCTTGCTTATCAAGGGCCGAAATCTTTACCGTTACAACACCATGAGACAGGTCCGAACCATATGGAATTTTTTCTTGGATTGCATGCTGATAATGTACCGATTCAGGCATGATAACACTGGTGTCAATTTCAGAGATGGGAAGATGAAGGAGAGAGGGCCAAAGCATTGATGGAAAAGCATGCGAGGGGCTCATTAGCAAGGTCCGATAGAGAAGCACGGCTCCAAGAGAAGGAAAGGAGGAAACTTATGAAGGAAAGCAGGTGCGGATCTTTTTCTCTAGAATATGGCCAGATAATCCTGGGTAATTCCCAGATACCATCGCAGTAACAGCATAGTAAATGATTCTCAAGTTGAGTGTGGTCTAACAAAATGACTTTTGCTGCACCGTTGCTCTGGAAGGATATTATGTTGGATCTCAAAAGTATTTTACTTTTATGCTGCCCCAGGACTTCCAGAAAACAGAACATTAAGAAGAACTGGGCTCTGCCAACGTCAAGCTCAACCTCAGAAACAGGTAATGAAGTGGGGCAATTAAGAGGATCATCTATTGCTGGTATTGGGCAGCCAACAGTTCGGCCTATACAGATGAGTTTGACAGAAAACCATCGTAGCAGAGACCAGTTTCAAGAGAAACGTGGGGACTCACAGAACCGGGGGAAATGCTCTATGAATACAACTAAACATGAACTTTGGCATTCTCGGAATGATGCTAATTTGGGTAATCAGAGACCTAATCGGAATCTTTTAAATATAAATGGAGCAATGCAAGCACAGCACCCGGGAAGTAATGGAGAGAGTAGCTTCTGTGTGGGGCCAAATTCTGCTCACGAAGGTTTGACTGCATTCATGTTACCACACTGGGTTCGTGAGAGGCAGCCATTGGCAATTGTGAATCAGCATCCAAGGAACTTCACGGGAGGAGCTGAGCAAGGTCTCAGGAAGCCACCACAACGTTGCCGCTATTTTGAGCAAGGAAGATGCTATTTTGGGGACAAATGCAAGTTTTTGCATGAGCATTAGGGGAGAAGAGGCAAGATTATCTTTTTGGTTTCCAAGCCAACTTGGAAAATGTAGAGCAGTTCGGATTTTGTGAATCAGTTTGCTATCCGAGCACATTCTCTGCAGTAAATCGGGGTTTGAAATTGACTTGAGATTTGTTCTCCATTTTTAGCAGGTCTATCCATTAAACTGGTCTTTATCACAATTCCTGTTAAATAAACGGCGAATCAGGGGAGTATCAAATCGTGGCCTAGCTTAAGACCATTGCATCACTTATGAAATTCTTCTTCAAAAATAGTATCACAACAGGCATTACCAGAACCTATTCGATCCAATGCTTGGCTCCAAATGTCGGACGGGAAACTTTTCATCGTATGTGAAACCTTATCCAGATTAACAAACACACCCTTACATTCTAAAATTGCCCTATTGGAGAATTGTTTCCCAGCATAAGGTAAAGACCAAAACATGCTTATTCAGGATCTGCATGAATCACGGGGCATAAGCCCAAAGTGCCAATTGTTGGAAATTACCGACTTTGATCAAGCTTGGATCTTATACACCTTATGGTGCAAGATTTTCTTTCTCTCTTGTTTTTTTAATCTTTTCTTTCGGGTGACCGCCCATGAAATCAAAAGAAGCCCACCCATTCATGTCTCCAAAAGTTCCTTCTCGTGACAACTTGCCACACCCAAACCGCCAGGAAGAAAAGGAGGCTCTGATCCTATTAATGAGTTGCAAATAATGACGTGTTCAAGATATTAATGGATCCGTTTGGTTTGGCTTCGGGGAATGTACTTGGAAAAATGCAAATACCTTTGAGCTAAGGGAGTTTTTCGAAATGTAAATATTGTTTGATAAATTTTGCATTGTGAAATAACTTTGACCTAAGTACCGTTCAGTAAATACCACATTTTGCTAAGAACTTTTGCAGAATTTTGTATAAATAATTTTTTTTTCAATTTCACTTTCCGACGGCCAATTTGGTCATCGACCACATTCTAGCGGCCAGATCTGGCCGCCATGCGACCTCGGGCGACGGCGAGGTCGCGTGCCACCGGGTCGCCCGAGGCGACGGCCATCGTCGGGGTTTGCGACCCGGGCGGTGGTTGTGTGACCGCCTGGGTCGCCTAACCTAGGCGATGGTCGTGTGATTGCCTGGGTTTGCGACCCAAGCGATGGGCGATCGCTGCTTGAGGCGGCGACCAGGCGCGCAACCACTTGGGTCGCAAACCCAAGCGGTCGCCCCTTGGCCGGCGGTTGTCGGCGGTCGTCGGTGGTGTTGGCCACGTGGGGAAAGATGAACAGTAATCCCCCAAGTTGCATTGGGTTAAGGGACTTTGAGAGTACTTGGAGATGCAATTACATCTTCCTAAAGTCCTCCTTAAAGCTGAGCCAAACGGGTTTGCATTTTCCCAAGGAGCTTTGAGGCTGAAAGCCCCTTGGAAATGTTGAACCAAACAGGCCCATTAATTTGAAAGCAATAGAGTGGCAAAGAGGCTAAACAAATCTAAAGCTGACAATGAGAATGACAAATGCTAAAATAAGGCATCAAGGATCTTGGTTGATCCACAGATTGCCCTGCGAAAGGCGATTTTTCCCCTTTTGCAGTATTCTGATGCAAGAGCCTACAATTATACAAGACCACTGACTTAAAAAAAACTGAATAGTGGTTGAAAAAATTTGGGCACTCATGAGGCAAAGAATAAAATTCTTTTCATGTTGAGATAACCAGTAGCATAAAAATCAATCCATCTTTTGTCCACCTACAGGTAAAGCATAGACCTAGTCCACCGGAAATTGTCTATACCTTCTCAAGTTCACAATTAATTTTGTCTAATTGGTCCTTCAAGTCCTTTCTCCACCCATGGATCAGTCTCTCCTGTTTCATGATGAGCTCAGTCTTTATTTTTAGTTCTTCCTTCATCATAGCTATCTCCTGTTTCCATAGGGGAATTGAGTTCGCAAATGCCATCAAATAACTCCAAACATAAAAAGAACCATTTACTATTGTCCCAGCTATTTCATTAGCATTACCTTCATAAGCTTTTCAGCCTCCGTTGGCTGATCCTCACGCTGAAGACTGATAAAGTAAACTTGAAGTTTTTTGGCGGCCTCCATAAAATCTCTAGCATGCCTCTCAACATCAACTAAAACAGTAAGAAGCACTTTCTCAGTAACCAGGCATTCACAACACGAAACCAGCTAAGAGCTGGTGGAGAAAAGGAAAAGTGGGGGGGGGGAGGAGAGCAATTGCACTCCATGATAGGCAACCAAGATTACCAGTTTCTTTAAAAAATAGCTGGCAGAACACCTTTGTTTAGTGATGAATGAGAGATAAATTAGGAATGCTTACACATATCTTATTCTCTTTTTGATAAGAAATGGTACTTTACTGATCTGAAATCTGAACGGTTAGAATTTCACAAACAGAGGCATATTCTCAGCCTATTGTACATGTGGGGCAAGTTAACAAATGAAACAACTGAAAATAGAGTATATCAGCACACTGAGGCATATCCAATGAGCATGATATTGGATAAGCAACAACTCAGACATAACTTAGATCTAAGATGCTGATAAAAATACAAAAAAGCTTATTCAGCCCAGAAAGTCTAGAGATATCATGATCACTTTTTGGTCTCCTAGTGGCACTGAACAAACACTCTGTTACAAGTTGAGTGCACTGTCCCTTTTGTATCCAATGAAAATCATCACGAGAATGCTGTCCTGCAACCAGATGTTAAGGATCTTTCATTCCTCAAGCTTCCTCCATGCATGACTCAAACAAGAACACTTCCTACATACTGGCTAATAATACCCAATGCATTCCACTTAATACTTGCAATAACCCAAGTGGCCTGCATAAGAGGTTAAGTTTCTCCAACAGATTGTCTCAAACTATACAACTACAGGGAAACTCAGCTTATAAATAAGATTTTATAGTTTAGAAACACTAGAAAGGCAACTTATTAAAACTACTTTTGAGTTCAATTGCAAGAGAAAGCCTACAGCATATGCTCTTCTGGTTTAGAATCCAGATAACTAGATCCATCATTATATGTCTAAATCAAACTTCATAGGTTTACAGAACATGACATGTGCAAGTCCTTGCTGGGCATGATCGATAAGTGATCTCTTGTTCTCTCCTCTTAGGGCTATTGATGTTAGCATGGTGGTAAAGAAACTACCATGTCCCTTTCTGCCTGCCCCCATTCACCACTACAGATGGATACATACATGGCTGTGGACATGTGTATTGTGCTGGTCATTTGACTGACTTATGGGATTCTCAAAAAATTTAACATAATGGCTTCTTTATCTGATTATACATAGTTTTCATCACCTGAACTACTCTAAATGCAGGCATTCCTCTTAGGTCTAACTGAGATGCACTTTTAGAGAACCATCAACTAGAATCTTAACCAATAACAAGCTAACCCTTATCCTACTCAGCAAGTCAGAACTAGATATGCAATCGCAATTTTCACAAGAACCAAGTGTAACTGCACCAATGACCTAGTAATGAACGGACACTATGGGAAATTACAGAAAACATAGTTATCAACATAACTGATGGAAGGCTTCAAAAGCAGAGAACAACAACATAGACACAAACGAATGAAATCATTTTTCATCAAGCAATGACTAACAGCCAAAATATGAATAGTCCCGGTTTGGTAATGCATAAGGAGCAATCTCAAGTAGCAGAAAGAAGACGATAGCACACCAAGCATTCCCCACCCTGGGGAAAAGATTGAATAAGAGATGAAGCAATGACAAACTTTGATGGGAAGGATGCTGGGAGCGATCTATAGCCTGAAGCTCTCTTGCTGGCAGGCATGGCAGCAAAGCTTCCTCCAGTGCAGTAACACAAGCCAGCATATCTTCCTTTGGAGGTTGCGGAGATTGCAGCTGGGGATCAACTTGATGCTGCTGATCGAGGACTTGTCTCTCAGACATATAGTTTCCTAAATGTAAAAGGTAAAAAAGTCATGAATATGGACTTCTTGGAGTATGAGGAGAAAACTTCAATGAAACTTTCCAATGAAGTAGGAGGTCGACTGTAGCGATGGTCACAAAGAATTCCTGTACATTTAGTTAATTCAGTCCTGTATATAAAAAACTCAGAGTAAAAGGTACAAGTATAAACCGAATTGATGGCTTATCTCATTTGGATACTCAGTAAGATATTTTCACACAAAAAAATGTGGTTTTTTGCTCAAAAGAAGCGCCTAACTTTTTAAATAAACAGACTAGCCATTCTTCCCTAATTCAACACAAGTACCAAGGGACGCTTCTTATGTAAGTGGCTTTGTCCTTGTCCATCGTTCATGGACCTTCCCACACAGAGACCCAACATTAAAAGAAAACCAAAAGAAGAGGAAAAAAATATTTTAGAGTAAATTAATTTCAGCAGGAATCTGTTTTCACATTAATTAGCTGGTGCAGCCAACCCCAGCCAAATCTCTTTTTTCAACCCTGTATACTATATCCGCCCATCTAAATCAAGGTTTAAGGGATTTTTATACTTGTATTGCATAATAGACCTTCCCACCCATTTTTTACACGACGATATTTTCCTTTTGCTTTACCCGAAGTCACCAAGAATAACACTCGCAATCACTGGTAAAATTTTTTTTGACAAAAGCTAATGTTCTTTTTCAAGTTGTGGAAATGGAAAAGGAACAATTGTTTACATGGACACAAAATCTTTCATAACATTAGAATCTCTCCAAACCCAAGGGTCCAATTCAGTAACAGTTCACGTACTAATAACAGCAATTCACAACCTCACAAAGAGGCGTAGCAATTTAGTTGCTTATCATATCAATTCGACATAGCCTCTCATAACTAACTTGGCTCGCTTTCTCATCCACGCCACCAAGTACAGGCAAGACCATGATACACCTAATTCGCAACATTAAAAATCTCAACATCCGGCAAACCTCACGTGGGACACACTCCATCCAATCCTCGAAAGAGTTCACCCTTCCAAAATCACAGAAACGGAAAAGGAGCCCCAATACCAGGACAAGCTAGGAGACTCAACAACACTGCAAGTATGGTTCATGTACAAATGGAACAAAAGTCAATGGGAACCAAAGTGAAACAGAATCAAGTAAATTCAGAAAACGAATTATTCAAATTATGAACACCGCGCAGCTGACTAGTCAACTCTGTTGTGTCTGTGAATTAACCAAATTTAAGAATATGGGCAAGCATAAAAATCGGGACTTGATAGATACTGAATAAAAAGACGAACTCGGAGTGCGACGAGAGACAATACCTCGGATGGGTTTTCTTCAAGCTCGAAAAATGTGAAGGAAAAATGTGAAGGAACACTTTCGAGCTCCAATGCAGACAAAGATGAGGGATTGTATGCGAAACCGGCTCAATTGCAATCGAAGATGCAGCAGGCAAGATTGGACTGCGTTTAAAAGGGGTGTTCTTGCGAGAGACGAACAGAGAGAGAGAGAGATGCGCTTGCTTGCTCAGGATGGAACTTTGCCTGAGGCTGTGCCTCTGTTAGATGAACTGGGTTTTCTGGTTTTGCTCGATTCTTTCACAGGTGCAGACTGCGGAGCCTGCGTATTTGTAAAATTCCTCCTTTAATATTTTTTTCCTCCACAAGAAATATATATATATGAGTTCTTTTTTTTTCTCTTTGGGATGATAAATGAACTTAGAACAGACAACATGGTTTAAATATTTATGGTTTTATCTAAAATCAATTTTTTGGGTAAAATAAGAATTTTTATTCGAGAGTATATTTATGCACTTGCTCATAATCATGATTTAAATAAATCGATTTTGTTTGAAAATGGTAATGACAATAAATTTAATTTAATAATTGTGAAATATTTAATTACTCAAATGTATCAATGGAATCATTTTCTATCTAAAATCAATTTTTTGGGTAAAATAAGAATTTTTATTCTTAAATTATTTCCAAGGGAATTGCACTCATTGTGGAAATTCCATTTTCCCTCCTTGGAAAGGAAAGAAATAACAAAATTATATATATTTCACTATATTTTTATTTTTAAATATTAAAAAGAAAATCCTGAGTATGATATATAAGATTATAAAAATCCTACCAACAAGTTCATAATCACCTTTCTTTTGTGTGCATATCTCCACTTTCCATCAAAAAAAGATTACCAACCATTATTGATGATGAACTTCACGTATTGTTTTTTTTTTGTCAGATGAACCTCACGTATAAAAACCTGATTAATTGCACTTAATAGTACATTAACCTTAAGGACGTTTAGAATAAAGGGGTTAGACTACAGTGCTATTAGTACATTTTGCCTAAACTATTTTATAATGTTGCTTCGTCAATATTAGATCTTAGTAATTGATCAACGGTTGAGATCCAATAAAAATTGATCTTGTAATATTCGCTCCGCAATTACCTCACAGATCGCACAATGCTACACGCCACAAAATGGTGGTGGACTTATGATGCAAGTTGATATCCCTACAGTGTCTTGAGTTTGATAATGGCCCACCTAGTTCTAGGGTGGCTTTGGACTTAGGAATAAGGGTGTCCAAAATGAATTGTCCAAACTAGTCGGTTCGGTTCAATTCTTGAGAATGTAGGTTTGGTTTCCGATTTTTAAAAGTGAAACTGGTGTCCAACTGGTCGGGTTCCATGGGAACTAGACCAATTAAATATACATTTTTTTCATTATTATTTCTTCCAAAAAATCATTAAAATGTGAACTAAACACTATCTTATTTAATTGTACCACAAATTACAATACAATAACTTTTTATTCATGGTCACTTTCATCAATATTCTAAGATTTGTCACTCTCTCTTGTTGTGTAATACCATTCTTTAATAAAAAAAATGATCGGTTTCGTTGGATTGGACTAGAATCAGTGGTTCGGTTTAGTCTGGTGCGATTCCTAATCTTGAGACCAAAAGGTCCAATCCTCAATCACCAAAATTGGGAACTGGACTTGACTAAAGACTGATCACCCCTACTCAAAAATTGGCCGTATTTTTTTATTTATCTTTTTTTCCTATTCCCCACAAATCTTGCAAGTGTTTTTGCATAGTCTAAACTTTTATATAAGTGATGCCGATTTATTAGTTATGAAATAAAGCTAATGAGCTTCGAATAAACAAAAGATAAGTTTATGAGATTTACCTCGAGGGTACTATGTGGGTAATCGTGCTCGACTCAATGTGATTCGTGACCTTAGCAATAGCAATGTCCAGGTCCTACAAAGCCCATTAGCAACACACATCAACTCAGCAACTCAAAAAATCTGAGCCCTATGAATAAATCAAAGGTTCAAAATTCAAAATTCCAGAAACAACTTAATTTAATTCTACAGCAACCTTCACAGTCGAGATCAGAGAGACTGCACCTACGACCCAAACTTTTCTCTCTGGAGATCAAACAACACCGTATTTCTTCAACGACACGGAGTGATCAAGTATCGTGATAAGCTCGCTATCGCAAAGGCCGGAGGCGAAGCAAATGCGCTGCGCACGACTCCACAAAAAGGAAACATTTCTAGCGATCGAAATGTTCGATGGAAACTATGGAAAAGCGAAGACTACATAACAGAATCGCTAGCAACTTGATTGAGCAACGAAGATTTGGATGGAGAGTCGAAGCTGACAAGCAAGGCGCGAGAAGCACGCATGCGATTCTAAGGATTGGCAAATTGAAAATGGAACCAAAATCAACGACCGAGTTGAAGCTCGCGAACGATGGAACCTAGCAAAGAAGAGACGACAGCGGACGACGGACTGAAGCTTGCGAGGAGCAATGAGGAGAAATTTTTTTATGAAAGATTGAACGTCCCGATACAATTTGGGGCCAATTTTTTACCCAATTGCTGATGTTGGACAAAAATGCCCTGTTTTAGTTGCCGGAAAAAAATCCTCCAGCGAAGATTTGGTCGGCTGGCAAGTTGAGGCCCTTAGTCGAGATTGTCTTAGCCACTACAAGCTTTCATTTGAAGCAATTCTAGATCGTTTTTTGAGAAAACGACCCTACATTAGATTCTTATTTAAAATTTCTCTTTTTTAAATTATGTATGTATTGGTCTTATCTAGGCGCGTGGTTCCGCACCTAGAACTGGACCAGTATTCATTAGTTCAGTGAATTGGTATTGGTGTGGTTTATATTCCCATTGATGGAATGACATTTTTATAAGAATGAAATAATCTTGAGTAAGATGATACGTCCGTATACTACTCATAAAATCCTCTTGTGTAAAAAAAATTACTTGATAAAGTTTTAAGTGAAATTGTTAAGATGACTGATTGTTATTTTCTCCATTTGCAGTTTCATCATCAATAAATACATTTGAGTAGAGAAAATGACATTGCCTTCCATGATCATTGCACTATAAAAAAAAAACATTATATTCAAAGATGACTTTATCACGAATAATGCATGCATCAACCTCAATATTCAATCTTTGAGTAAATTTTCATAAATTTGTACCAAAAGTCAAAGTCCCAAAATGCATAATTATGAATATAATCTAGAGAAATAAAGTAAACAATTTGTGGATAAAACTATCCTTTCTTTACTTCCATATATGATTAGCGCTTGAGTTTGGAAGAAGACAAATATGGAGTGTAATGGGTGTGGAAGAATCACTATTTTAGGTAATATTTTCTATTAGTAAAATTGAAAAGAAGAAGAAGAAAAACAATTAAATAATAATATTAAATCATGAGGGAGATTCGCAAGAGAAGAATAACACTAGCTTTTTTTTTTTTTTTTTTTTTTTGAAACAAAATTAAGCTTTCCATTACTAACTCAAAACTAGAGTTTGTGAACTGGGAAAATCCATATATAATAACGACCATAAGGGAAAGGGTGGATGTTCAATCCAGTTGGAGGGTAAAAAGTTGTCTCGATGGGCTTTCGCAACCTAGTCGGCGGCTTGATTGGCTTCGCACGGCCCAAAGATCAGCTGGACCCAACCAAGCTCTGTCATTAGAGTTTTGCAGTCCTGGATGATGGGCCGGGCCGACCATGGGGGTGTTTCTCATTCCATCACGAAATTGCACACTGACTGATTATCCGTTGATAAGTGCACCTTCATATCAGCTAAGTGAACCGGTCTTCGATCAGCTGAAGAGCACGGCAGATCAGTTGAAAGACTTCGCTTCTCCTTCAGCCAGAGCAGCGCTGCCCTAACCCCGAGGGTTTCCGCGGCTTGCGTAGACGGAGCTTGGATTCTCCGAACAAAGCCATCAATCAACAGCCCGGCGAAATTTCTGCACGCAGACCGGCCACGAACCGAGATAAGGAGTTCTTTGTTCCGGTGTACTATCAACATTTAGCTTCAGTGTGTGGCGCGGCGGAGGAACCCAGGTCTTCGTGGTTTGCAGGTGCTGCCATGGGGGTTTTTTCTTGAGCTCGTGTGTTTTCTCGAACAGGGTTTGCGAGGAGACCGCTAGGTCGACCGTTTGCTTCGGATCAGGAGGCTTGCCGCGGAAAACCAGAGCATTTCTCTGTTTCCAAATCTGCCAAAGAATAGCAGCAAAGAGGTTTCTAGCAGAGGAGCAAGTCGTCGAGGTGAGGTTCTCATGTATCCACGTTTCAATTCGGCTGATTTTTGCTGGGTTGATGTTGAGTTGGAAAGGCTGTTGTGACCATACATCCTTTGACCAATTGCAAAGGATAAAAATATGTTCTAGTGTTTCGGGTTCGGTTCTGCAAATGGGGCATATAGGATTCGGTAATAGCTGTCTTTTGTAGAGGTTTTCGGTTGTGGGAAGTGCATTATTGCATATGTTCCAAATAAACAATCTAATTTTAGCAGGGGAATGAAGATTCCAGACCTTTGTCCACAGGGATTTGGGTATTTGATAAGAGGTAGAAGGGTTAGTGTGTGAGGAGGACTCACTGATATTGTAGATGCAGTTATATCCGCTCTTAACCGTATACATCCCCGAACTATTTGCTGTCCACTTTAGCTGGTCAGGAGCTGATTGTATACTTAGAGGGATAGCCGCTATTTCCTTAACAATTGACTCCCCAAAGAGCTCATTTAACTTGCCAATATTCCATTTCTTTGGCAGCTGAGTCATCAATTCATTTACCATACAAGGGTCGCCCCGATTAGGAGGGCCATGTATCTTTCCGGAAGGCAACCATCGGTCCTCTCGAATTCTGATTTTTTCCCCATTTCCCACAATCCACCTTGTATGTGATTCAATGACAGCCCGTCCTTCTAATAAACTTTGCCACCCCCAAGAGGATTGGGGTTGTTTTTGTGCTGTCCAGAACTCCTCACTTGGGAAATATACACTTTTTAGCACTTGACTCCATAATTCATTAGGCATTTGAACTAATCGCCAGGCTTGTTTACCCAGCATTGCTCTATTGAAATGCACAAGGTCTCGGAACCCTAAGCCACCCTGGTCTTTCCTAGTTTTCAGATTTTCCCACTTTTTCCAATGGATGCCCCTCTTTGATGCATTTTGTTTCCACCAAAAGGATGCTGTTTTTTTCTCAATAGCCCTGCAAATGGATAGTGGAATTTTGAAAACCGACATGGCATATTGAGGGATGGCACGAATAACGAGATTTAAGAAGTATTTCTTTGCTCGCTCCGGAAATCAACTTTTCTTTCCATCCGGCTAGCTTCTTTGTCAACTCTTGTGAGAATCCAATTAAACATGTCTTTTTTGTCCGCCCTGATCGGATGGTATTCCTAGGTATTTCCCTGTTTTGTCAATGAGGGGAACCCTTAGCTCTGCTGCAATGTTCTGTTGGAGGGGGTAAGGGCAGTCATTCCCTACGTAAAGACCTGATTTGTTTAAATTTATGGCCTATCCAGAGGCATAGCAGTATTGATGCAAAATATTGGCAACATTCTGAGCTTCTCCAATGGTACCATTCAGGAAAAGAATAGCATCATTCGCAAAAAGTAAGTGGGATAGAGTAGGGCAGGTGGGGTTTAGTCGTATTCCTTTGATAGTACCATCCATGACAGCTTTTGACAATAAAGTAGAGAGGGCGTTAGCAGCAATGATGAACAAATATGGTGAGAGAGGATCACCTTGCCGTATTCCTCTTGTCGGTCTAAATGTAGGCGAGGGTTCTCCATTCACAAGGGTCTTGAATGTGATTTGTTGAGATGCAAGAATATATCAATTTTACCCATTTTTCATCAAAACCCACTTTGTCCTCATATAATCACATAAAAAATCCCATTCAACCCTGTCATAAGCTTTTTGCATGTCTAGCTTCAAAACAGCCTGGAATCGTTTCTTTCTCTTTCTAAGTTTTAGGTGGTGAAGTACCTCCTGGACAATAATAATGTTATCTTGGATTTGTCGGGTACTAACAAAAGCACTTTGTTCCATGGAGATTATCCTTGTGAGCTAGGGTTTCAATCTATTTGCCATTACTTTGGCGATGATTTTGTAACTGAAATTACACAAGCTTATAGGTCTGTACTGAGTAATGCATTCTGGGCTAGCCATTTTAGGAATAAGTGCTATGTGTGTGTTATTTAGCTCGAATCGAACCTCGCCATATCGAAAAAATCGTCCACCATCTTTGAAGATATCCTCTTGTAAGAAAGACCAGTTGTTTTGATAAAATAGACCGTGTAGGCCGTGGGACCGGTGCCTTTGTTGCTCCTAACTGAAATACTACTGTTTGAACCTCCTCTTTTGACATTGGCCTTACTAGTGCTTCATTCATTTAAGGGGAAACAGTTTTGGGGCATTGGTCCAAGACCGGCTGATAATTTCTCTCCCCCATCGATGTGAACAGGTGCTGGTAAAAGCTGCGAATATGCTGTTTAAGAGCTAATGGGTCATGGCACCAGGTATGCTCATCTATTTTCAGCATGGTGATCCTATTTTTCTGTCTCTGTTGGATTGTCGTGGCATGGAAATATTTTGTGTTTTGGTCACCCCAACGCATCCAATTAATTCTGGACCTCATACCCCAATACATCTCCTCTTGTCTCCATAAGTTATCTATTCTGGCCACAATATTCCTGAATTCCTCTCTCTGTGTTGCCTCCTCATCATCGTTAGTAAGATGCATGAGCCTGGTTTTTAGTTCTGATATTTGTATATGGGGATTCTGGAACTTTTCCCTACTCCATTTGCTCAGAGCTGTCGTTACTCGTTGTATCCTTCTTCCAATGCAGAGCGGGTTTCTACTTTTTGTCCCCCAGGCTTCCTTTATCACTGCTTTACAATCAGGGTCTTCTAGCCAAAAGGCTTCCAGTCTAAACCTCCGCTTTCGTGAGTGACGCACTCTATCTGTCTCCACTAATAATGGGCTATGATCTGATCCTATGGCCGGTAGTGCAAACACTTCCGTATGTATATAAGTGATCCTCCATTCAATAGTGCACACTGCTCTATCCAGCCGCTTTTTAACTAGGTCAGGACCCTCTCGCTTGTTGGACCAGGTAAAAGCGCAGCCCTTACTTTCCATATCCATCAAGGAGCAACTATTCAGGAAATCCTGAAAAGCCTGTGTGCGATGTCTATCCACTTCACGACGTCTGCATTTCTCCCATTGATATAGGACTTCATTGAAGTCTCCCATACATAGCCATAGGAGGTTGTAAGTTGAGGAGGTGGAACTTAAGAAATGCCAGAGTTGTTGCCTTTCCTGAAAATTAGTAGAAGCATGTACAAAAGATACACGCATGTCCATTCCGCTGTTTTTGTCTCGGCACTTAGTATCAATTAACACCCCGGAGCTAAATTCCACTTCCACCTCCACCTCTTCATCCCACATAATTGCTAGTCCGCCCGCAATCCCAATCGGTTCAATTAGATAAGAGTGATGATATTTAAGCCGCTTCCGAACCCTTTCAACCATATGTTCTTTATTCTTGGTTTCCATTAGAAAAACCAAGTTGGGCCTTTCTTGAGCCACTAAGGTTCTCAGATGACGAACTGTCAAGGGCGTGCCCAACCCTTGGCAGTTCTAGCTCAGTATCCTCATCGATGCGGGGGTGGCTTATTAGGGCTAGCCACCAAAGCCCGTGATTGTGCCCCTTCCCAGAGCTGGATTGGGGTTTCAGTGAGGCCCTCCTCGTTTTCCACCAGAATGTGGCCTTTTCCCAAAGTCAGATTAGAGCTCTTTGCATAAGGACTGCTTCGTTTTTGTTTCTTCCGCATTTAGGGGTTTTATATTTATGCTTCTCTTTTTTGGAGCTCCCACCTTCCATCTCATTTTCTTCGGGGTTATAAATAGTAAGAGGATCCTGTATTTCTCGCTTATCTGCATTATTAGCTGGATAAATCGCCAATTCCATAGAAGCTGCACATTCTGTTTCAGCAGGTGAAGCTAGGACAATTGCCATATGATTCTGAGTTACATCTACTGTATTTTGCACCTCCTCCTGCGAGTTAAGAGCTTGGGTCAGTGCCTCTTCGTCTCCTGCAGCATTTTCAATTTCCCCATAGAAGGCTTTCCAGAATTGGCTTGTTTCTCTAGCTTCTGCCTTTAACCATGAGCCATACCTCCCTGGTTTGTCTTGTGGGAGGCCTGATTCTTCATAAGGAATAACTGGACAGAAAGTAGCATAGTGTCCAATTTTACCACAAGAATAGCAATAATGGGGTAGTCGTTCGTACTTGAAATCCAGCCACCATTTCTTACCTCCAAAATTGATAACAGTTCCTGTTTGCAGGGGTCGAGACAGGTCCAAAAGGACCTTAGCCTTGCCTATACGCCGAGAGGTGGTATTTCTAGCCTCTAACTTCACATCCTCTACAACTCCCAGCCTTGATGCTATCTGCCTCACAGAATTTTCGTTTACTTTTGCTCAAGGCAGACCAAGGAGATGCACCGAAAACGTATAGTGGGTAAACTCATAACAATGTTCAAGTATGGTTGGATCTCCTTCTTTCAAAACTAGGAGGTTACTAGCAAAGGACCATGGTCCGGAGTCTAGAACTCTTCTCTTTTCCTCTGTTGAGCTGAACAGAAATGTGAAAAAACTCGGCTCTATAACTTCGTATTTCACATCTTCAGTTTTCCATGCCTTTTTCATGGTGTTTATAAATGCCTGAACATTCACATTTGGTTTTGAGTACAGCTTACCATAGAGGGTGCGATTATTAGGGGTGAGCGGTTCCAGGTTCCTTACAGGTTCCGCTTGGAACCTGGAACCTACCCTCGGGTGCGGGTTCCTCGGTTTTGGAACCCGGAACCTACCGTCGAAATACGGAACCTAGAACCTACCCTCTTACTGGGTTCCGGTTCCGGTTCCGTGGTCTAACGGGTTTTTTTTTTTTTTTTTTTTTTTCATTTAAGTGGAGCCGGTTCCGATTCGAAAAAGAAGAACCGGGGAACCAAAACCTCCCTCCCTAGAATCGGGAACCGTGATCATCCCTTTCAACATAGTTTTTATAATGATTTTCTGATTTTCTGAATTTTTGATTTTTTTTGGATTTTTTATATTATATATAATATTCGGGTAACGGGTTTGGACCGGTTAACCCGATCCGCACTGACAACTTGGCCTGGCTACCTGGATCCTACCCGATCGGACTAAAAAAAGGAAATTTTAACAATTTTTATTATTTTTTTAATGTTTTAATTGTTTAATATTTTTTTTGTCTTTTTCTTGTTTTATCTTTTTTGCTGCAGCTTTCTTCCTCCCCCATGCAGCGTCTTCAACCTCCCGACGTCCCTCACCCGCGTTTCTTCTTCTTCCTCTATTTCTTTTCTTCTTCTTTTTTATCCGAAATACCTTCGACTCCAACCGAAAACCGCATGGTTCCTCTCTCCTTACCGAGACACCACCCTTTTATCAGCCACTCATCCCCGTCAACATCGGCCACTGCCGGCCATAAACTCCGGTGGTTGCGAAACCCTCACCGATTCGACGATACACGGGTTTTTCATACGAATCATCATGGAACCTCGAATATGAATGAATACATAATGATTCTATAGATAAAAGAGCATGAAAACAGATCGGTTTTCGACTAAAAGTATGAACCCCCTTCGGTTTTCTATAAGGCATTTCATCAAACACTTGGCGGGCATGAATAAACCGAAGGGTTTCCAACTCGAACCGAACTTATACCGGGACTAGGCTTCCAACTAAACATGGCAGCATGCAAAGGAAATTCAGTGGAGGGACGACAAGGGCCGGGGCTCACGCGAATTGCTCCGCGCGAGCTCCGGCCCAACGCCTTACAAAAACCAGGTATTCCGGTGAAAAAGGTAAATAAATAAACAAACTAACCTGGTTCGTTCGGTGGTTGCGACGGGCGGCGGTTACTAGGTGGTCCTCCGGCAACAATAGAAGACCCTCTTGAGCCTCCCTCTCGCACTCAGATTCCGGATCTTTCCCTTCTCTCGGTTGCTCTCCTCTCTTGAAGCTTTTTCACTTGTTTTCTCCCCGTCTTTTTTTTTTTAGTCAACACACGTCTCTCTCTCACTTTTATCTCTCGCTTTTTTTTTTTTTTCGTTCTCTCCTTTCTCCTTCCTTTTCTCTCTCGAGCTCTCTCCGATCTCCGCCCCTCGGTCTCTCTCCTTCTCTAGCTCGTTTTTTTTTTAGCTTTTCTCCGGTCTCCCCCTTCTTTCTTCTCTCGGTTCTCGGTTTCTTTTTCTCCCCCTCCTCCTCCCGATTTTCTCTCGAAGAACCTCTCTCGAGCAGCTCCTCCGAAACCGGCCCTTATCCTCGGCAACATCCGCTTTGCCGTCCGACTTCCCTCTCGCCATCGACTTCGCCGACCTAACCCCGCCGTGTGACCTTCTCCGCTTTGCTTCCCGCCGACTTCGCTGCTACTTGCTTTCCATTTTTTTTTATTTCCCTTCCGGTTCCGGTTCGGGAAATGAGGAACCGGAACCGAACCAGGTCTCCCTAGAGCAGGGGAACCGAACCGGACCGTTCTCCGGTTCCCGGTTCTACCCGGGAACCGCGCTCACCCCTAGCGATTATTAACTTCTATCTCCTCCACAGGAACTTCCTCATCTAGCTCGGTAATAACATCTTCAGACCAGAGATCACCCATCCGGCGGCATAGGGCGGTCAATCTAAGTTGGTTTTCGTCCATTTTGGTGCTGACTGGATTTGGGTGGTTTTGTGTTTGATTTGGGGAATGGAGTGAAGGGAGCTCGGGGCAATATGATCAACTACTGTCCAGTGGGTTTTTAGGTACTACAGACATTTGATTAATCCTAACTTCATTACTTGGGGTGATTTGATGAGTATGAACATTGGGGTGGGCATTTGAATCCATGGTCGTAGGACTTTGTGGGTAGAGTTTTGGGGGAGGAGAAGCTACACTTACCCGAAATCTCTTTTGCAGCTTCCGTGTAGATGGGGGGCGGCCAGGTCCATTTCGCTATGGAGAAGATCTTGAGCTACCCAGGTGGGGGGTGGTTTGCTGTTGCCATGGGAGCAGATCAAGGGTTTAGGGTTTCTTGCAGGGATTTAGGGATTTTGAGGGAGGGAGATGACTATCACCATGAAGGGATAGGGATTCGCTCACCCAGAGTGAGAGGATGAGAGGCATTAAGAATAACACTAGCTAAAAGAGAAAAAAAGAGAGAAGAAAATCGTAAAGTTTTCTTACTCCTCCAAGAGAGTGGGAAAAAAATAAAAGAAAAGGAAAAAGACAACAACAATGGATAAGCTTTTTTCATTGGGCCCGATCACTGGGCAATCAGTTATTCCCCAACAGGCGTGTGAGTTGTCGTCTTTTTCATAAAGCTTTTATCATCATTTCCTTTGAATAGGGAGAGTCCAGTCTTCTTCTACTGCCTCGCATCGCTCATCATCACTGTCCTCCGTCGAGTTTCGTCCTTCAAGCAGAGATTTTGCCCCGATCGTGTGAAAACCCAGGTTCCATTTTTGCTTATCATTCTCTTGCATCGAGAGCAACTCCCCACACTCTGCACTTTTTTTTTTTTTTGAGCATCCGCGTAGCCGAGCGTCTGCGATGCAGAAAGATCGCATTTTTTGGGCGCATGCAGTCATGACCAGCGGTGAAATTTGTCGATCGTCATGTGAGCAGTTTGTGACGAAGGTTTATGTGAGTGGTTTGGCTAGGGTAAGAATCTGAATGGGTTGGGCTGAACTTGTTTTGGAGATCGTCGTGGTGTGCTGGTAGGTTTCAGGTTCAGCTATGTGTGATTTTTATGAGTTATGTGAGCTTTAGAGGAACGGCAAGAATGTTGATGTAAGTACGGTACCATGTGCAAATTGACTGGGGTTGATTATTGGCAGAATATGACAAAGGCTTGATTCTGTTCTAAATTTATGAGTTGTGTGTGGCTTTGATGTTGCTCTCTGTTTCGATATGTTGGTGTGCTGTAGCTATTGCTGTAGATGCATTGAGGGATGTGGATGCATTGCGATCACTATTCCATACTTTTTTGCTCTCCTGTTTAGATTTAATGTGAATTCGTGCAGGCACATTTCAGTTGTGCACATGCCGTTAGTGTATGGTAAATTGTTTTAGATCTTTTGTAGGTTCATCCTTCGTAAGGGTATGCAATGGAATAGTGACATACTTTGAAGTAAGATGATATGAATTTGCTACTTACGTCTGTATTTCTTTATGAGTTGCATCTTGATTCTAGGACCATTTATGAAGGGAAAGAGTATTTGTAGGGCTATTGTTGTGGTTGCCTTTTTGTTGACAATCGAAATTTGTGGAGTCATATGTAGGAGACATTGTGAAGTTGTTGAGTTAGTAACACTAAAAATTTGCATTCAGGAAACATGGCCGAGGATCCTGTCAACGTGAATGAGTATCAAGAATTGGCTAGGCAAGCCCTTCCAAAAATGTACTATGATTTTTATGCAGGGGAGCGGAAGACCAGTATACACTTAAAGAAAATGTGGGAGCCTTTCGCAAAATAACGTAATGCCTAATGCATGCTGGTCAGATTAAATCTGCAGCAACTATATTATGTTGTTTGTGAATTCTCAACACATGTATTTCTGGCAGGTTCAGACCAAGAATCCTCATTGACATGAGCAAAATTAGTTTGTCGACTACTATATTGGGCTATAATGTATCTGCCCCTATTATGTTTGCTCCTACTGCTATGCATAAGTTGGCACATCCTGAAGGTGTGAAACCTGAATTTTCTTGGAGGATCTCTTTCGCACGTTTCCTTATTTTCATTTTAGTGATGCAATTTTCCATCTTCCAGGAGAAGTTGCTACCGCAAGAGCAGCTGCTGCATGTAATGTCATCATGGTAATAGATTACCAAATATTTTTAATCTCAATTTTGCTGCTATAGCATACTCAATTCACCTTTTTACTCTAGATTCTTTCATAAATGTCTATGTGCACTGTGGAAGAGGTTGCGTCCAGTTGTGACGCCATTCGATTCTTTCAAATATATGTAAGCATCTATTTGATTAAGAATCTCCAGTTTTTTGGCTTTGTACGTTCTCCATTAAGATTTCATCTCAATATTCAATGCATTACCTTATGCAGGTATACAAGAGACGGGATATTACAGCTCAGCTAGTACAAAGAGCTGAAAGAAGTGGATACAAAGCTATTGTTCTTACTGTTGATGTTCCCAAACTTGGCAGAAGGGAGGCAGATGTTCCTTTCCTCTCCCTCCCTTGCTCTCTCTCGCTCCCCCACCCCCTCGGGGCATGGATATCATGGTCATAAAACAAAGTTTGGGTACGGGTCAACTTCCCCCTCTCTCTTCCCCCTCTATGACAGGATGGTAGCACCTCAGTTGAAGAATTTTGAAGGTCTACTCTCAACTCAAGTTGTCTCCGTGAGTGAACGATTTCTTTTCTATATGAGGATCTGACAATAGCAATGTATTTTTACCTATTCAATGGAGATGCATGCATGGGGAGATATCTATGTTCCTAATATCTCATCGACCAACCTCCTTTTATGGCGTGGAGGCTGTTTTCATCATTATCTTCATACCCTGCAAAACAAAAAGAAATGCTCACTATGGCGTTGGATATCGTGGTATTAGGCTCAGCCTAGTGGAGATTTATTCCATAAGCTCTGTGCTTCTCTTTTGCAAAGCTGCCCTTGGGGCAAAGAGTGTTGCAAATCATTGGCGCTCTTTTCTCTATAACTGTTCCATTTGATTATATCTGCGTCAGGGGGATTCTTTTTTTTTTTTTTTAATGCTTCATTTGCTTAGAGAACATAACTTTCTACCATTGTATCTTGGGGCAAAGAAACAAAGGGGTCCGGATAACTTCAGGCAACAGAAAATGTATGGTCAATACTTGATCAACGAAGACATTTTCGCTGCCTAAATAACCTCTAAAGAGATATCTTAAATTTTTATAGTTTGTTAAATGCAAAAATTATGCATGACATCTCTCTCACTCGCGCTCTCCTTTTCCTTTGCCCCCACTGCAATTTGCAGGATGAGGGTTCAAATGTAAAAGCTTTTGCTGATTCCACTTTTGATGCTTCTTTGAGTTGGAAGGTGAACCTCCATACCATCTTAAATTGCTTTGTAATTAATCCTTGAAATTTTTTCTGGGCAATGTTTCATTAAAAGAATCTTGTCTTGTGAATGATTGAGATTGTGTGAGGTAGTGTTGTTGCCATGGCCTACAAATGATAACTGGATCTTTTTAATGTTTCTATTTGTTTTATTTGGTATCTTATCGGTCACATAACTAAATTACAATGCCGCAGGACGTTGAATGGTTGAGATCAATTACAAAATTGCCGATTCTGATCAAGGGAGTTCTTACACATGAAGATGGTAAGATCTAGGATTGTATTCTTTAAAAAAAAAAAGCAGTTGAGCATTCGTCTGAAGAATGTTTTGTGTCTTAATTAAACCTATAGCTTACTTAGCATATTCATTGCTTAAATCAGTGTTCCAAAATCAGATTAGAGATTGAGCCTATGAGATTTTGTTGGACCATGGCCAAATGTTCTAAAAGCTTAAGCTATTAGATAAAGGTGTGGGTTTATTATTTAAATATTCTAACACTCCTCTTCACGCTTAGTTTGATTTTTTTTGCCTAGTACTAAGCATGTCAATATTTAATTGGGGAGGCAAATGGGGTCTGGAAAGATTCGAACCATATGTGATTTTGTGGGACCACAATCAACTGTTTTAAAAGTTTAAGTTATTAGATGAAGGCGTGGTTTATTATTTAATTATTCTAACAGAGCTGAATTGCTGTTCCATACCAGGTTGAAATGATTGAAATCAGCCAAAAGCTGTGGCTAAAACAGTCTGATTTCGTTTTAAAAACACAAGCTTAATTGAGAAGTCGTATATTAAGATGGCTTAAGACCTGGAAAAATCTGTACTTTAAGGATCCTTTGAATTTTATCCCAGAGTTGAGAAGATATTACCTTGAACTTCATTATTTGCTTCAAATCAATCTGTCAGCCAATTTTCAGGTAGCATGGCCGTAAGTATCAAATGACAAGAATTTTAACCACATATGCATACATGAGCGAAGGGATCATTGCATTTACAAGGAAAATAAAAGACAAGTCAAGAATGATGGCTTGAGAACTTGTCAACTGCGCCAAAATCTAATTTTGCATTCTCAGTTCTCTATAGTGAGCACCATGTTGTTGCCAGTTTATTACCATACAAACAGTTCCATTAGTATCATACAATACATTGACACCATAGCAGACAGTTTGGAATGATTTAATTGACATTGAAGGTTGGGATAGTGTGAAAAACAGTTTGAGGCTTAAATGTAGAGCTGAAAAAAAATATCTGTTAAGTGCAGGAGAATTTTGTGATGACTTGGGGTTTGATTGTATATCTCGTTTGTAAAGGGTGAACCTCTAGCCTTAAACTTTGAAGATTCTTCAGTTCATCTTGAAAGGAAACAACATTATACCTCAATTGGTTTGGCGGTTCAAACACCATAGTTATTCTGTTGGGGAAGCCGTCTGAGTTAGGAATTTTGATGGTAATGGGATATTTTCTGTCTTCATTTTGTCATTGCTGTTATGAAGACCTTGTGTTCTCTGATATTGGATTGAAGTATCTTATTCATCTATTGGAATTTACTATTTCGCTTTTCAGTATTCTCAAAACTGTTATTACTACTATTGGTTGTTGCACACTCGGCAACCTTATCAACAAGCTTGTGTGCCCTCATTGTCAGCAATTAAGGCAGTGGAAGCAGGTGCTGCTGGGATAGTTGTCTCAAATCATGGAGCTCGACAGCTAGATTATTCTCCAGCCACAATGTCAGTTCTGGAAGAGGTGCCTATCATTTGTCTGGCAGGTTTTATAATAGATTCTAGATTTTGGAGCATTTGTAAACACTGGATAAGAGTACATACACCTGGTTTTGCCCCCTGAAAATAAACCACTGTAGTGTTCTGTTTCCCTTTATTTTTACAAATGCATGAAAGCTTGTGCTGCAGCAAGTCATCTATATCAAACAGCATTTTGGTCATCGTTGTTTTTATTAATTCTTCGTTTGTAGGTTGTTCATGCAGTCAAAGGGAAAGTCCCTGTTTTTGTTGATGGAGGAGTGCGGCGAGGAACAGATATTTTCAAGGCGTTGGCCCTTGGGGCACAGGCAGTACTGGTACGATCTTTTAATTAGTTTGGCACATGCTTGATATTTCTCGATGTGGACTATCTGCTATATTAGTAAGAGGTATTGCACCAAACCCTTGAGGTATTTGGGTAATAATATCGTGCCAAGTTTGTAGAAACTATCTCTTCACATTACCAAAACACCTGATCACAACTGAACCAGTGCCCTAGGACAATTGTTGACATTCTCCTAATGGTTTTCTTCTTACTTCAGATAGGAAGGCCTGTAGTATATGGGTTGGCGGCAAAAGGGGAAACTGGAGTAAGAAGGGTCACTGAGATGCTGAAGGATGAGCTCGAGCTTACGATGGCACTATCTGGATGCCCTACCATAAAGGATATTACCAGGGGCCACGTAATAACAGACCGCGAGAGACTTCATTCCTCTCTCTGAATTTGTGCTGCGGCATCCATGAAGATAAGATTCACATAGGCAAATACACGATACCATTGTTGTGTTATCCCTTGTAGTTTGCCATGTTATGTAAATAGTTGTCATGTTGCGTCATCAATAAGAAAATTGGAGCCAAGTCAGAGCGTCAGTAAAGATTTATTATAGTCAAGGCTGGTTTTTTCTTGGTTCATCAGTAGATGTTAATGTTTAATGGTGCTTTTGGGCTCTAAATTTGAAGCATAAAATCCTTGTAAGACATGAAGTTGCCGTGTCTTCCTACCCTACTACCTTCCAATCAACTTTGTTAAGTTAGTATCATCACGAATGCCCTTCTAAATGATGTGAAAGAACGGTTTTTCCCCACCACGAGAAGGCGAGGTAAACTTTAGTACATTGACCCACCTCTCCTCTCTGTCTTTCAATCGCCTTCTCTTTCCATCTCTTCAACCCATTTCGGAACAACCAAATAAGTTAATTTTCATCGTCGTGATAAATTCACCAACTAATTGAAAAAAAATTCAAACTATAATGCATGTATCATCAATATAATTCAAAGGACCCTTTTCTTTTATCCACATTACATTCATCTTCACATTAACGTAGATTGATGAGTAACAAAATGATAGATGCTTAAATGGCCTGATTTTAATCGAGTATAATCCATTCAATCTTGATAAAAGCAAATTTTATATCCCAAGAGAACGACAATCCAATAATAGTTATTTTGCTAGGTAATCACTAATCCGGCTACCTAATTCTTCATCTAATTCCAACAACTTCGATCTCCATTTTGACAAACTCTTTCAGTGTAAAACTGTGTTTTTGTGTGCTTATAAGAGGAGCAATACTAGATTCAGAGTCTCGGACTGAGAGACAGCGATGTTGTAAAACTTTTTAACACCATCATGTCATGAAATTGCTCATTTTGGGAATTATTCAAGTCAACAAATATCTTGCTCAATTCTAGACAACGGCATCTATGACTTCAATTGAATCGAACCTATCTATTGATGAGTCTTTTCCGGTCAGGTAAAAGCTGCAATGTCCTGGCTACTTCATTTGACTAATATATGTTCATCTGTACACAACCCGTGCAAAACATGAAGTACAGAAACTCTAATTAAGAAGTAAGGATGTTTCATCTCTGGTAATTGGTCAATGCCCTTGTAAAAGAAAATTCCCCGGCATGTGAAGTCAACTATTTATGAAGATTCTTCATCATATATAAGCTATTATCATTTTCACCTTTAGCTGGTGATGGAGCGTTTTAGAGGAAAAGCAATCTCCTATCCTTTTAGCGAGCGCTAATTCACGCTGTACATAGAATCTTGACACAAATTTTCTTGATGCTTAATTGTTAAAGATGACATTCTAAGCATGACAAATTGAGGTACACTCAGGAATAGAATCTCCCCACCATTTTGAAATGATCAAAGGAGCCAATATACTTCTTGTTTAATGTAATAAAGCCACTCTATGCATTGTTAAAAAGTAAAATGCGAAGTTGAGATGCAAATCATATGAACAATTTCAACTGTCAAGTACCTTTTTCACGAGATCTCTTGCTCTCATTCACTTCCAACCAACCTTTCAAGCATGTAATTGTTTCTAATATATTCTCCATATTGTTGAATGATAGGGAGATTGGTTGATAAATGTAACCCTCGGGTTATGCAGCGAGGAATTAGTATTTTAGTTTGTCTATTTGGCATTCATTGTAAAGATAAGTTTTGTACTGCGCCGGGTGTCGGGAGATAACCCTAATAGTCTTAAAGGTTGTTAGGAAGCCTTTGAAATCACTAACATTTGAAATTAGCAAAACTCAATCTAGTGCATGCATCTGCATTCATCACATTGAGATACCGACTCATTTTGGTCATTTAACAGCTTTTTATGGTGCCTGGCTAATACCGAGACCTTTTGAGTCTTCAATGACCATTTTGATGAGGTTTGAAGATTAGAAGGCAGTCCTACTTTGATGGCCGAGGGAAGGCCTCTCCGTATTGGCTTGACATACCTGTCTTGAATCTTCTTCCTCCTGGTCACTTTTACCACCCTTAACTCCCGTTGTTATCCATGCTATTTCTTACTTTACTTGAATTCATTATCATTGCATGTCATTCTCCGCGCGCTATTATGACGTCACGTGATTATAGAACAGAAAGGACAGAAGAAAATGGGAAAAGAGAATAATGGTGGGCAGCTTTTCATTGGACGCGATCTCCAGTAATCCAGTAATCCTCAACAGTAACCGAGCCATGATGAGTTATCGTCTCTTGTAGCTTTCATCATCATTCTTTTGAAGCGGGTCCAGTCTTCCACCACCTCGCATCGCTCATCACTGTCCCACATCGTTTCGTCCTTCCACCAGAGGTTTTGCTCAACCCAAGGTTCCATTTTGCTCATCCCGCGGAACATCGTAACATTTAGGTCCTCGCTCTGCTTTGATCCGAGTGCGCAGAGCGACTCCCCTGCTCTGCACTTTTTTTTTTTTTTGAGCATCAGTATAGCTGAGCGTCTGCGGTGCAGAAAGATCGCGCTTTTTGGGTGCATGCAGCCGTGACTAGCGATGAAATTTGTTGATCGTCGTGTAGGAGTCTGAGACAATTGGTTTATGTGAGTGGTTAGGCTAGAGTAAGATTCTGAGTGGGTTGGGCTGAACTTGTTTTGGAGGTCGTCGTGGTGTGCTGGTAGGTTTCAGGTTCAGCTGTGTGATTTTTATATGAGTAATGTGAGCTTCAGAGGAACGGCAAGCATGTCGATATAAGTGGGGTACCATGTACAAAATGACGGGTTGATTATTCGCAGAGTATGAACAGGGCTTGATTCTGTTCTAAATTCATGAGCTGCATGTGGCTTTGATGTTGCTTGCTGTTTCGATATATTGGTGTGCTGTAGTTATAACTGTAGGTACGTCGATGGATGTAGGTGCATTACGATTGCTATTCTATACTTTTTGCTCTCCCATTTAGATTTAGTGTGAACTTGTGGGGGCACATTTAAGTTGCAAATATGCCGTTAGTACATGGTAAATTGTTTTAGATCTTCTGCAGGTTCATCCTTAGTAGGGTATGCAATGGACTGGTGACATACTTTGAAGTAAGATTATATGAATTTGCTACTTATGTCTGTATGTGTTTATAAGTTGCATCTTGATTGTAGGACCATATATGAAGGGAAAGAGTATTTGTAGGGCTTGTGGTCACTTTGCTGTTGATAATCGAAATTTGTGGAGTCGCATGTAGGAGACATTGTGAAGCTGTTGAGTCAATAACAAATGAAATTTGCATTCAGGAAACATGGCCAAGGATCCTGTCAACGTCAATGAGTATCAAGAATTGGCTAGGCAAGCCCTTCCAAAAATGTACTATGATTTTTTTGCAGGGGGAGCGGAAGACCAGTATACACTTAAAGAAAACGTGGAAGCCTTTTGCAGAATAACGTAATGCCTAATGAACGCTGGTCAGATTAAATCTGCAGCAACCATATCATGTTGTTTGTCAATTCTCAGCACATGTATTTCTGGCAGGTTTAGGCCAAGAATCCTCATTGATGTGAGCAAAATTAGTTTGTCGACTACCATATTGGGCTATAACGTATCTGCCCCCATTATGTTTGCTCCTACTTCTATGCATAAGTTGGCACATCCTGAAGGTGTGAAACCTGAATTTTTCTTGGAGGAACTCTTTTGCATGTTTGCTTACTTTCATTTTAGTGATGCAATTTTTCCATCTTCCAGGAGAGGTTGCAACTGCAAGAGCGGCTGCTGCATGCAATGTCATCATGGTAATATATTGCCAAATATTTTAAATCTCAGTTTCGCTGCTATAACATATGCAATTCACCTTTTTACTCTAGATTCTTTCATATTCGTCTATGTGTACTGTGGAAGAGGTTGTGTCCAGCTGTCATGCCATTCGATTCTTTCAAATATATGTAAGCATCTATTTGATTGAGAATCTCCAGTTGTCTTGGCTTCGTACATTCTCCATTAAATTTCATCTCAATAACCAAAGCATTTCCTTATGCAGGTATACAAGAGACGGGATATTACAGCTCAGATGGTACAAAGAGCTGAAAGAAGTGGATACAAAGCTATTGTTCTTACTGTTGATGTTCCCAGAATTGGCAAAAGGGAGGCAGACATAAAGAACAAGTAAAATGCTTTCCTCTCCCTCTCTCTCTCTTGTTCCCCCACCCCCTTGGGGCATGGATATCATGGTCATGTAACAAAGTTCGGGTACAGTTAAACTCTCTCTCTCTCTACGACAGGATGATAGCACCTCCGTTGAAGAATTTTGAAGGTCTACTCTCAACTCAAGTTGTCTCTGTGAGTGAACGATTTCTTTTCTATTTGAGGATCTGACAATAGCAATATATTTTTACCTATTCAATGGAGATGCATGGATGGGGAGATATCTATGTTCCTAATATCTCATTGACCAATCTCCTTCGATGGTGTGGAGGGAGGTTGTCGTCATCATTATCTTTGTACCCTGTTGTTCTATTTTTTTGGAGTCTGTAACTCTCTTTGACATTAGCAAGATAGCAAAACAAAAAGAAATGCTCACTATGGCATTGATGTTTGTGGATATCATGGTATTAGGCTCAACTTAGTGGAGTTTATTCCATGAGCTCTGTGCTTCTCTTATGCAAAGCTACCCTTGGGCCAAAGAGTATTGTAGTCATTGGTGCTCTTTTCGCAATAGCTGTTCCATTTGATTATACGTGTGTGTGGAGGAGTTTTTTATATCGTTCATTTGCTTGGGGAACATGATTTTTTACCGTTGTATCTTGGGGCGAAGAAACAAATGGTTCAGATAGTGTCATGTAACAGAAAATGTATGGTCAACACTTGACCAGTGAAGGCATTTTCGCTGCCTAAATAACTTTTAGAGAGATATCTCAAATTTTTATAGTTTGTTAAATGCGGAAATCGGGCATAACATCTCTCTCACTTGCGCTTTCCTTTTCCTTTGCCTGCAATTTGCAGGATAAGGGTTCAAACTTAGGAGCATATGTTGATTCAACTCTTGATGCTTCTTTGAGTTGGAAGGTGAACCTCCATACCATCTTAAATTACTTTGTAATTAACCCTTGAAATTTTTTCTGGGTGATATTTCATCAAAAGAATCATGTTCTATGAATGAATGAGATGCGTGAGTTAGTGTCATCCAGTGTAGAAATGGTTTTAATAGCTACCTTACGATGAATTTTTTCATTCCATTTTTGCTTGTTGCCATGACCTATAAATGATAACTGGGTCTTCATCATGTCTCTATTTGCTTTATTTGGTATCTTGTAGGTCACATAACTAAATTACAATGCTGCAGGACATTGGATGGTTGAGATCAATTACAAAATTGCCGATTCTGATCAAGGGAGTTCTTACACATGAAGATGGTAAGATCTAGGATTGTATTCTAAAAAAAAAGCAGTTGAGGATCTGTCTGAAGAATGTTTTGTGTCTTGATTTAAACTATAGCTTACTTAGCACATTCATTGCTTAAACCAGCATTCCAAAACCAGAGCGGAGATTGAGCTGAATTGCTGTCCCATGCCAGGTTGAACTGATCAAAATAAGTATAAAGCTGGGACCAAAACCTTCTGGTTTGGTTTTAAAATCACTAGCAAATGAGAAGTTTTATTTTAAGATGGCTTAAGACCCGGAAAAATCTGTACTTCAAGGATCACTTTAATTTTATTTCTTCGTTGAGAAGATCACCTTGAACTTCATTATTTGCTTTAAATCAATCTGTCAACCAATTTTCAGGTAGTGTGGCCATAAGTGGCAACTGACAAGACTGTCTTTGAGCTAATTTGGCATTGATTCTGTTAATAGATAAAAGTTTTAACCACATATGCATACATGAGCAGAGGGATCATTGCATTAACAAGGAAAATAAAAGGAAAGTCAAGAATGACGGCTTGAGAACTCATCAACTGTGCCAAAATCTATTTTTGCATTCTCATTTGTGCTAGATTTGTTGGAATTCATTAGGGTTTTTTAATAGTCCAGATTCATGTGTGTCTCGTTGTTTTATTTTATATGAGGTCTGTAGTGAGCACCAGGTCATCGCAAGTTCATCACTGTATAAACAGTTCTATCAGTATCATACAGTACGCAGACACCATCGCGAACAGTTAGGTACAATTTATTCGACATTGAAGGTCAGGATAGTGTGAAAAGCAGCTGGAGGCTTAACGTGGAACTAAAAAAAAAATCTGTTAGGTGCAGGAGAATTTAGTGATAACTTGGGGTTTGCTTGTATATCTAGTTTGTAGAGGGTGAACCTCTAGCATTAAACTTTGAAGATTTTTCAGTTCATCTTGAAGGGAAACAACATTATGCCTTAGTTGGTTTGGTGGTTCAAACACCATAGTTATTCTGTTGGGGAATTTAGGAATTTTGATGATAATGGGATATGTTCCGTCTTCATTTTGTCATCACTGCTATTAAGACCTTGTGTTTTCTGATATTGGATTGAAGCATCTTATTCATCTATTGGAATTTACTATTTTGCTTCTCAGTATAATCAAGTCATTATTACCACTATTGGTTGTTGAACACTCAAGACAACCTTATCAACAAGCTTGTGTACCCTCATTGGCAGCAATTAAGGCAGTGGAAGCAGGTGCTGCTGGGATAGTTGTCTCAAATCATGGAGCTCGACAGTTGGATTATACTCCAGCAGCATTATGAGTTCTGGAAGAGGTGCCTATCTTTAAGAACTCCTTTGTTCGGCAGGTTTAATAATAGATTCTAGATTTTGGAGCATTTGTAAACACTGGATAATGTAAATACACCCGTTTTCCCCCCCAAAATTAAAGCACAGTGGTGTTCTGTTTCCCTCTATTTTTACTAATGCATGAAAGCTTGTAATGCGGCAAGTCATCTCTATCAAACAGCATTTTGGTTTATTAAATATTCTTTTGTAGGTTGTTCGTGCAGTCAAAGGGAAAGTTCCTGTTTTTGTTGATGGAGGAGTGCGGCGAGGAACAGACGTTTTCAAGGCGTTGGCCCTTGGGGCTCAAGCAGTACTGGTACAATCTTTTAATTAGTTTGTCACATTTTTGATATTTCTCGATGTGGACTATCTGCTATATTAGTAAGAGGTATTGTACCAAACCCTTGTGGTATTTGGGTAATAATATCGCGCCAAGTTAGTAGAAACTATCTTTTCACATTACCAAAACACCTTATCACAACTGAACAAGTGCCCTGGGACAATTGTTGACATTCTCCTAATAGTGGTCTTCTTACTGCAGATAGGAAGGCCTGTAGTATATGGGTTGGCGGCAAAGGGGGAAGCTGGAGTTAGAAGGGTCACTGAGATGCTGAAGGATGAGCTCGAGCTTACGATGGCACTATCTGGATGTCCTACCATAAAGGATATTACCAGGGGCCACGTGATAACCGACCGTGAGAGACTTCATTCCTCTCTCTGAATTTGCGGTGCAGCATTCATGAAGATACGATTCACATTGGCAAATAGAAGATGCAAATCATATGAACAATTTCAACTATCAAGTACTTTTTCACTGGGTCTCTTGCTCTTCCGAGCATGTAATTGTTTCTATTATATTCTCCATATTGTTGAATGATAAGATCAGTTGATAAACGTACAGTCCCTCACATTATGCAGTGAGTAATTAGTGTTTTCATTTGTCTATTTGTTGGTACTAAGTTTTGTACTACGCTGGATGCAGAGAGACAACCCTTTTGGCCTCAAAGGCTGTTAGGAAGCATTGTAAGACAGTAATAGAGTTGAGGATGTCCAAGTTTGGACTTATTGACATTCGTAGTTAAACTCGCTTCATTTGAAAGTTCAAACAATTACATCAGCGAACCAAATAAATATATTAATTATTCCTATCACATCAATTATGCCTTTAGAGATATTGCATTGCTAACATCTAATACGTGCATCTTAACAAAGGCGATTTCAATGGGAATAATGACTAGTGAAGTGTAGAACCCAAAACTTATTTCATTAAGGTGAAAATGAACTAAGCTATCTGAATTGACTGTTGAAGTACATTTCTTGAATCTTTATATAGGATATATGAGCTTTACATATTTGTAGTCTTCTTCTATCCATCATTCAATGTTTGGCCTTGAACATTCTAATGTTGTATCAAAGCCTCGTTCAGCTTTCTTTGGATTGCATTCAATATGTCATTTTGCGAATGGTGGCTTGATTATCTCATTTCTCACTATTCTATTCCACGTGCAATACATTCGTCCCTTCTTTTTGGCACGTACTTCATATGAAAATATGATCTGCACTTGGAAAATCTATTGAAGCTACTTATGTGTAGCTATTTATCTTTTCTTTCATTTCATCGTCTAATTTGATGGGGAAATGAACACGTTAGCGATTCTTCTTCCACAAAAGTCCAAGTCTTAACATTGAACTTCAATTTTCACAGTAATGTGGAAGTTGAACGGTCATGCTCTCCCTGAAGACCTAGTATGAAGTTTCGTTGGCGGCATCAATGACTCGAGTTCCCGTAAACATCAGCATTATCTTACCTGATGCGTCGAAACTGGAACGCATGGAGAGTTTGCGGCATATGCAGTGAGGAAAGCTGATGAACATTTTGATGGGCGAATTCATGACTACGTCAGAGAAATCACATTTTGTATATCTTAATACAATGCTAATTGGAAACAAGCGCTAGTCATCAAGGGTGTTGCTTTTCGATCCAAGTACTGAAGTGGGTAGGTGAGGCTTCGGCCATTCGTTTCTTACGTTCAAAAGGGGGAAAAAACACCCTTAATTAGTAAATAGACTCATGTATATTTGTGGGGACTGATAAGTATGTGCATATTCTTGTTATATGCTCACGTTGCAACTTGTGAGGCATGTTATCTCTTTATTTTCTTGAATTCATCGTTATCTAAAGGATGATAGCTTGAAGCTTTTGGTTTACTCACTCCTCAAGTGTTTAGCTGAGTAGTTAATCACTTGATTTGGATTCAATAGATCATGTGTTTAATCACAATGTCATCTATTGATATTAACCTCAGGAGCCATGCCTAACCCTTTAAGGGTCTAGCATCACCTAATGCATGTAAATGGATGATTTGTGTCTGAGGATAAGTTGAGTTGGAAGACTTGAATACCTATAATAGCTTATTGCCAATCGCATTGGTCTATCTTTGACTACATGCTCCAACAGCGACAAAATCTATAATAACTGGCTATCGATGAACCTCATTGACCGTTGAAGGCCTCTGTTGATACCATTTGTAATTTTTTTTTTTTATAACTTTATTAGTGAGTTATCCATTCCCTTCGAGTTGCCGACTCTTTGGTTCGTTGATCACTTCAGTTTGACCACACTCTACTTTCATTGACTGGTCTTGTAAATTGCCAAGAATGGTCCTTAGTTATTTCGTGGTGTCAACACTTACAAACACATTTGAAGTTACTAATTTTTACCAATCTCAATTTGATTGAATTATCCATATTATAAAAACCCAACTAATTTTAGTTACTTGCCAATTTTTTTTGTTTCCTGGTTTTAAAAATTATCAACATTCCCTTATACTTCAAGGATTAGCAACTACTTTAATAATCTAATAACATCAAATTTTGTGACTAACCCTTAGAAACTTTTATAAGAAATTACCAACTTATTTGACTAGTGTACAAACAATAGTCAAATTAAGATACCGACTTATTTTAACTAGTTACTAACTTTTTATCTTGTTTGGGGTATGAAGAATACCGACATTTATTTGTTCTTTCAAAACTACCAGCTATTTTAATAATTGGTAATATTTATTCTCATGATTTATCAATGCCTTTGAAATTATTGACATTTGAAATTAATGATCTTAATCTGGTATATGTATATGCATTCATCACATTAAGATACCGACTAATTTTGGTCTCTTAACAGCTATTTATCATGGCCGGCTAATACTGAGATCTTTTGAGTTTTTGGTGACAATTTTGATGAGGTTTTAAGACTAAAAGGCTGTCATATTTTGTTTGCCGAGGAAAGGGCCTATTTGTTGGGGTAACATGACATATCTTGTCCTAGATCTTCTTCTTCTCGGTCACTTTAGGCACGCTTAACTCTTCATTGTTATCCATGTTATTTCTTGCTTTACTTGAATTTATTATTATATGTCACTTGGAGAAATGGTACATAGCAAATAGCATATATTAAGTGAAAATGTCGAGCCACATAAAAGTTTGGGTGGACGGTTTTGCACTTAGAACAAGACCGGTATTCATTGGTTCTAGTAAATTGGTGTTAGTGTGGTTTATATTCCCTATTGAGAGAATGACATTTTTATTAGAACAAAATAAACTTGAGTAAGAAGATACGTCGGTATACTATTCAAAAAATTCTCTTATGTAAAAAAATTACTTGATAAAGTTTCAAATGAACTTGTTAAAATGATTGATTGTTATTTTCTCCATTTACAATTTCATCATCAATAAATACATTTAAGCAGAGAAAACAATATTATCTTCCATGGTCACTGCATTACAAAAAAAAATACATTTAAAGATGAGTTAGTTGACGCATACATCAACCTCAACAATCAATCTTTGAGTAAATTTTCCAAAATTTGTACCAAAAGTCTAAGTCCCATAATTCACAATCATAAAAGATAATATGGGGAAATAAAGTAAATAATTTGCAAATAAAACTAACATTTCTTTACTTTCATACTTAGTTCGGAAGAAGACATACGGAGAAAAGGTAATGGGCGTGGAAGAACCACTATTTTGGAAAAAAAAAAAGTTATTTAAAAGGGGTGTAGGTAAAATTTTCTATTAGTAAAATTGAAAAGAAGAAGAAAAAAAATTAAATTAATAATAAATCAGGAGTGAGGTTCGCAAGAGAAGAGTAACGCCAGCTAAAAAAGAAAAGGAAAAGAAAGAAGACGAAAACCGTTAGTTTTCTTACTCGGCTTTGAGTGGGAAAAAAAAAAAAAAAAAAAAAGAAGAATGGAAAAGACAACATTTACGGGCAGCCTTTTGCCCTGGGCCCGATCACTGGCTGTCAGTTGACCCCCAACAGGAGGAGCGTGAGTTGTCGTCTTTCTTGTAAGCTTTCGTTATCATTTCCTTTGCATAGAGAGAGTCCATCATTCTTCTATTGCCTCGCCTCGTTCATCATAGCCGTCCTACATCGAGTTTCGTCCTTCAAGCAGAGATTTTGCCCCGAACGTGTGAAAACACAGGTTCCATTTTTGCTTATCATTCCCTTGCATCGAGAGCAACTCCCCCCGCTCTGCACTCTTTTTTGAGCATCCGCGTGGCTGAGCGTCTGCGATGCAGAAAGATCGCATTTTTTGGGCGCATGCTGTCATGACTAGCGGTGAACTTTGTCGATCGTCATGTAGGCAGTTTGTGAGGAAGGTTTATGTGAGTGGTTAGGCTAGAGTAAGAATCTGAATGGGTTGGGTTGAACTTGTTTTGGAGATCGTCGTGGTGTGCTGGTAGGTTTCAGGTTCAGCTATGTGTGATTTTTATGAGTTATGTGAGCTTCAGAGGAACGGCAAGCATTTTGATGTAAGTATGGTGCCATGTGCAAAATGACTGGGGTTGGGCAGAATATGACAAAGGCTTGATTCTATTCTAAATTTATGAGCTGTGTGTGGCTTTGATGTTGCTCTCTGTTTCAATATGTTGGTGTTCTGTAGCTATAGCTGTAGATGCGTTGAGGGATGTGGGCGCATTACGATCGCTATTCCATACTTTTTGCTCTCCCGTTTAGATTTAATGTGAATTCGTGCGGGCACATTTCAGTTGATCACATGCCGTTAGTGTATGGTAAATTGTTTTAGATCTTTTGTAGGTTCATCCTTAGTAAGGGTGTGTAAGGGACTAGTGACATACTTTGAAGTAAGATGATATGAATTTGCTACTTACGTCTGTATTTCTTTATGAGTTGCATCTTGATTCTAGGACCATTTATGAAGGGAAAGAGTATTTGTAGGGCTATTGTTGTGGTTGCCTTTTTGTTGACAATCGAAATTTGTGGAGTCATATGTAGGAGACATTGTGAAGTTGTTGAGTTAGTAACACTTAAAATTTGCATTCAGGAAACATGGGCGAGGATCCTGTCAACGTGAATGAGTATCAAGAATTGGCTAGGCAAGCCCTTCCAAAAATGTACTATGATTTTTATGCAGGGGGAGCGGAAGACCAGTATACACTTAAAGAAAATGTGGAAGCCTTTCGCAAAATAACGTAATGCCTATTGTATGCTGGTCAGATTAAATCTGCAGCAACTATATTATGTTGTTTGTGAATTCTCAACAAATGTATTTCTGGCAGGTTCAGGCCAAGAATCCTCATTGACGTGAGCAAAATTAGTTTGTCGACTACTATATTGGGCTATAATGTATCTGCCCCTATTATGTTTGCTCCTACTGCTGTGCATAAGTTGGCACATCCTGAAGGTGTGAAACCTGAATTTTCTTGGAGGAACTCTTTCGCACGTTTCCTTATTTTCATTTTAGTGATGCAATTTTTCCATCTTCCAGGAGAGGTTGCAACTGCAAGAGCAGCTGCTGCATGTAATGTCATCATGGTAATGTATTACCAAATATTTTTAATCTCAGTTTTGCCACTATAACATACTCAATTCACCTTTTTACTCTAGATTCTTTCATATATGTCTATGTGCACTGTGGAAGAGGTTGCGTCCAGTTGTGATGCCATTCGATTCTTTCAAATATATGTAAGCATCTATTTGATTAAGAATCTCCAATTTTTTGGCTTTGTATGTTCTCCATTAAGATTTCATCTCAATATTCAATGCATTTCCTTATGCAGGTACACAAGAGATGGGATATTACAGCTCAGCTAGTACAAAGAGCTGAGAGAAGTGGATACAAAGCTATTGTTCTTACTGTTGATGTTCCCAAACTTGGCAGAAGGGAGGCAGACATAAAGAACAAGTAAAATGCTTTCCTCTCCCTCTCTTGCTCTCTCTTGCTCCCCCACCCCCCTTGGGGCATGGATATCATGGTCATAAAACAAAGTTTGAGTACAGTTAAACTCTGCCCTCTCTCTACCCACTCTCTATGACAGAATGGTAGCACCTCAGTTGAAGAATTTTGAAGGTCTATTCTCAACTCAAGCTGTCTCTGTGAGTGAACGATTTCTTTTCTATTTGAGGATCTGATGATAGCAATATATTTTTACCCTATTCAATGGAGATGCATGGATGGGGAGATATCTATGTTCCTAATATCTCATCAAACGACCTCCTTTTATGGCGTGGAGGCTGTTTTCAGCATTATCTTTATACCCTGCTATATACTGCTCTATTTTTATGGAGTCTGTAACTCTCTTTGACATTAGCAAGGTAGCAAAACAAAAAGAAGTGCTCACTATGGCGTTGATGTTTGTGGAAATAATGGTATTAGGCTCAGCCTAGTGGAGATTTATTCCATGAGCTCTGTGCTTCTCTTATGCAAAGCTGCCCTTGGGGCAAAGAGTATTGTAGTCATTGGTGCTCTTTTTGCAATAGCTGTTCCATTTGACTATACCTGTGTGTGGAGGAGTTTTTTATATAGTTCATTTACTAAGGAAACGTTATTTTTTACCATTGTTTCTTGGGGCGAAGAAACAAATGGTTCAGACAATGTCAGGCAACAGAAAATGTATGGTCAATACTTGACCAGTGAAGACATTTTCGCTGCCTAAATAACTTTTAGAGAGATATCTCAAATTTTTATAGTTTGTTAACTGCAGAAATTAGGCATAATATCTCTCTCACTTGCGCTCCCTTTTTCCTTTGCCTGCAATTTGCAGGACAAGGGTTCATGTTTAGAAGCATATGCTGATTCAACTCTTGATGCTTCTTTGAATTGGAAGGTGAACCTCCATACCATCTTAAATTACTTTGTAATTAACCCTTGAAATTTTTTCTGGGTGATGTTTCATCAAAAGAATCTTGTTCTATGAATGAATGAGATGTGCGAGCTAGTGTCATCTAGCGTAGAAATAGTTTTAATAGCTATCTTACGATGAACTTTTTTAATCAATTTTTGCTTGTTGCCATGACTTATAAATGATAACTGGGTCTTCATAATGTCTCTATTTGCTTTATTTGGTATCTTGTAGGTCACGTAACTAAATTACAATGCTGCAGGACATTGGATGGTTGAGATCAATTACAAAATTGCCGATTCTGATCAAGGGAGTTCTTACACACGAAGATGGTAAGATCTAGGATTGTATTCTAAAAGAAAAGCAGTTGAGGATCTGTCTGAAGAATGTTTTGTCTCTTGATTTGAACTATAGCTTACTTAGTACATTTATTGGTTAAACCAGCATTCCAAAACCAGAGCAGAGATTGAGCTGAATTGCTGTCCCATGCCAGGTTGAACTGATCGAAATAAGCCCAAAGCTGGGGCTAAAACCTTCTGGTTTGGTTTTAAAATCACTGGCAAACGAGAAGTTTTATTTTAAGATGGCTTAAGACCCGGAAAAATCTGTACTTCAAGAATCCCCTTAACTTTATCCCTTAGTTGAGAAGATTACCTTGAACTTCATTATTTGCTTTAAATCAATCTGTCAAACAATTTTCAGGTAGTGTGGCCATAAGTGGCAACTGACAAGACTGTGTCTTTGAGCTAATTTGGCATTGATTCTGTTAATAGATAAAAATTTTATCCACATATGCATACATGAGCAGAGGGATCATTGCATTAACAAGGAAAATAAAAGGGAAGTCAAGAATGATGGCTTGAGAACTTGTCAACTGTGCCAAAATCTATATTTGCATTCTCATTTGTGCTAGATTTGTTGGAATTCATTAGGGTTTTTTAATTGTGAAGATTCATGCGTGTCATGTTGTTTTATTTTATATGAGGTCTGTATTGAGCACCAGGTCATTGCGAATTCATCACTGTATGAACAGTTCTAGCAGTATCATACAGTACAGTAGACATCATCGCGAACAATTAGGTATGATTTATTTGATATTGAAGGTCAGGATAGTGTGAAAAGCAGCTGGAGGCTTAACTTGGAACTAAAAATAAAATCTGTTAGGTGCAGGAGAATTTAGTGATAACTTGGGATTTGCTTGTATATCTTGTTTGTAGGGGGTGAACCTCTAGCATTAAACTTTGAAGATTCTTCAGTTCATCTTGAAAGGAAACAACATTATGCTTTAGTTGGTTTGGTGGTTGAAACACCATAGTTATTCTATTGGGGAAGTTAGGAATTTTGATGATAATGGGATATTTTCTGTCTTCATTTTGTGATCGCTGCTATTAAGACCTTGTGTTTTCTGATATTGGATTGAAGCATCTTATTCATCTATTGGAATTTACTATTTTGCTTCTCAGTATACTCAAACTGTTATTACTACTATTGGTTGTTGAACAGACAACCTTATCAACAAGCTTGTATACCCTCATTGGCAGCAATTAAGGCAGTGGAAGCAGGTGTTGCCGGGATAGTCGTCTCGAATCATGGAGGTCGACAGTTGGATTATGCTCCAGCAGCAATATCAGTTCTGGAAGAGGTGCCTATTTTTAAGAACTCCTTCGTTCGGCAGGTTTAATAATAGATTCTAGATTCTGGTGCTTTTGTGAACACTGGACAATGGTAAATACACCCGGTTTTGCCCCCTGAAATTAAAGCACGTGGTATTCTGTTACCCTCTATTTTCACTAATGCATGAAAGCTTGTAATGCGGCAAGTCATCTCTATCATACAGCATTTTGGTTTATTAAATATTCTTTTGTAGGTTGTTCATGCAGTCAAAGGGAAAGTTCCTGTTTTTGTTGATGGAGGAGTGCGGCGAGGAACAGACGTTTTCAAGGCGTTGGCCCTTGGGGCTCAAGCAGTACTGGTACAATCTTTTAATTAGTTTGTCACATTTTTTATATTTCTCGATGTGGACTATCTGCTATATTAGAAAGGGGTATCATACGAAACCCTTGTGGTATTTTGGTAATAATATCGCGCGAAGTTAGTAGAAACTATCTTTTCACATTACCAAAACACCTTATCAAAACTGAACAAGTGCCCTGGGACAATTGTTGACATTCTCCTAATAGTGGTCTTCTTTCTACAGATAGGAAGGCCTGTGGTATATGGGTTGGCGGTCAAGGGGGAAGCTGGAGTTAGAAGGGTCACTGAGATGCTGAAGGATGAGCTTGAGCTTACGATGGCACTATCTGGATGTCCTACCATAAAGGATATTACCAGGGGCCACGTGATAACCGACCGTGAGAGACTTCATTCCTCTCTCTGAATTCGCAGTGAAGCATTCATGAAGATCCAATTCACATTGGCAAATAAAAGATGCAAATAATATGAACAATTTCAACTGTCAAGTAATTTTTCACCGGGTCTCTTGCTCTATTGAGCATGTAATTTTTTCTAATATATTCTCCATATTGTTGAATGATAAGGAGATCAGTTGATAAACGTACAGTCCCTCATGTTATCCAGCGAGTAATTAGTGTTTTAATTTGTCTATTTGGTGGTCATTGTAATGATATCAGTTTTGTACTACCCTGGATGCAGGGAGACAACCCTTTGAGCCTCAAAGGCCGTTATGAAGCATTGTAAGACAGTATATCTCATCGTAGAGACGATAGAGTCGAGGATGTCCAAGTTTGGACTTACGGACATTCGTTGTTAAACTCGCTTCGTTTGAAAGTCCAAACAATTGAATCAGCGAACCAAATAAATATAGTAATTATTCCTATCACATCAATTATGCCTTTTGAGATATTGCGTTGCTAACATCTAATACGTGCATCTTAACAAAGGCAACTTCAAAGGGAATAATGACTACGAAGTGTAGAACCCAAAGCTTATTTCATTAAGGCAAAAATGAACTAATCTATCCGAATTGACCGTTGGAGTGCATTTCTTCAATCTTTATACGGGATATATGAACTTTACATATATGTAGTCTTCTTCTATTCATCATTCAACGTTTTGACTTGAACATTCTAATGTTGTATCAAACCTGGTTATTTTGAATGTATTCAATATGTCATTTCGAAAATGGTCTCTTGATTGTCTCATTTCTCGCTATTCTATTCCACATGCAATACAATAGTCCCTTCTTTCTGGCACGTAATTCATATGAAAATATGATCTGTACTGGGAAAATCTATTGAAGCTACTTATGTGTCGCTATTTATCTTTTCTTTCATTTCTCGTCTAATTTGATGGGGAAATGAACACTTTAGCGATTCATCTTCCACAAAAGTCCAAGTCTTAACATTAAACTTCAATTTTCACAGTAATGTGGATGTTGAACGATCATGCTCTCCCCGAAGACCTAGTATGAAGTTTCGTTGGCGGCATCAATGACTCGAGTTCCCGTAAACATCAAATTTATCTTACCTGATGCGTCAAAACTGATGAACATTTTGATGGGCGAATTCATGACTACGTCAGAGAAATCACATTTTGTATATCTTAATACAATGCTAATTGGAAACAGGGGCTAGTCATCAAGGGTGTTGCTTTTCGATCCAAATACTGAAGTGGGTAGGTGAGGCTTCGGCCATTCGTTTCTTACGTTCAAAAGGTAAAAAAAAAACACCCTTAATTAGTGAATTGTTGTCACGACTCATGTATATTTGTGGGGACCGATAAGTATCTGTATATTCTTGTTATTTGCTCACGTTGCAACTTGTGAGGCATGTTATCTATTGATTTCTCGAATTCATCGTTATGATAGCTTGAAGCTTTTGGTTTATTCAATCCTTAAGTGGTTGGTTGAGTGATTAATCACTTGATTTGGATTCAATAGATGATGTGTTTAATCACAACGTTATCTATTGATATTAATATCAGGAGCCATGCCTGACCCTTTAAGGGTCTAGCATCACCTAATGCATGTAAATGGATGATTTGTGTGTGAGAATAAGTCGAGTTGGAAGACTTGAATACCTATAATAGCTTATTGTCAATCGCATTGGTCCATCTTTGACATCATGCTCCAACAGCGACAAAATCTATAATAACTGGCTATCGATGAACCTCGTTGACCGTTGAAGGCCTCTGTTGATACCATTTGTAATTTTTTTTTGATAACTTTATTAGTGAGTTATCCATTCCCTTCGAATTGCCGACTCTTTGGTTCGTTGATCATTTCAGTTTGACCACACTCTACTTTCATTGACTGGTCTTGTAAATTGCCAAGAATGGTCCTTAGTTATTTTGTGGTGTCAACACTTACAAACACATTTGAAGTTACTAATTTTTACCAATCTCAATTTGATTGAATTATCCATATTATAAAAACCCAACTAATTTTAGTTACTTGCCAATTTTTTTTTGTTTCCTGGTTTTAAAAAGTATCAACATTCCCTTATACTTCAAGGATTAGCAACTACTTTAATAATCTAATAACATCAAATTTTGTGACGAACCCTTAGAAACTTATATAAGAAATTACCAACTTATTTGACTAGTGTACAAACAATTGTCAAATTAAGATACCAACTTATTTTAACTAGTTACTAACTTTTTATCTTGTGTGGGGTATGAAGGATACTGACATTTATTTGTACTTTCAAAACTATCAACTATTTTAATAATTTGTTAACATTTATTCCCATGGTTTATCAACGCCTTTGAAATTATTGACATTTGAAATTAATGAACTTAATCTGGTGTATGTAAATGCATTCATCATATTAAGATACCGACTAATTTTTGTCTCTTAACAGCTATTTATCATGCCTTGCTAATACGGAGATCTTTGAGTCTTTTGACGACAATTTTGATGAGGTTTTAAGACTAAAAGGCAGTCATATTTCGTTTGCCGAGGAACGGACCTATTTGTTGGGGTAACATGACATATCTTGTCCTAGATCTTCTTCTTCTTGGTCACTTTAGGCACGCTTAACTCTTATTGTTATCCATGTTATTTCTTGCTTTACTTGAATTCATTATTATTTGTAATTTGGAGAAATGGTACATAGCAAATAGCATATATTAAGTGATAATGTCGAGTCATAGAAAAGTTTGGGTGGGCGGTTCTACATTTAGAATTGGACTAGTACTCATTAGTTTCAGTATATTGGTGTTGGCGTGGTTTATATTTCCCATTTGATAAGATGGCATTTTTATTTGAATAGAATAACCTCGGGCAAGAAGATATGTCTGTACACTATTCAAAAAATTCTCTTGCATAAAAAAATTACTTAATAAAGCTTCAAATGAACTTGTTAAGATGATCGATTGCAATTTTCTCCATTTGCAATTTCATCATCAATAAATACATTTAAGCAAACAAAACAATATTATCTTCCATGATCATTGCACTACAAAAAATAATACATTCAAAGATGAGTTAATTGATGCATACATCAACCTCTATAATCAATCTTTGAGTAAATTTTCCTAAATTTGTACCAAAAGTCTAAGTCCCAAAATTCACAATTATAAAAGATAATATGGGAAATAAAGTAAATAATTTGCAAATAAAATTAACATTTCTTTACATCCATGCTCAAGTTCGGAAGAAGACATACGGAGAAAAGGAAATGGGTGTGGAAGAGCCACTATTTTGAAAAGAAAAAGTTATTTAAAAGGGATGTAGGTAAAATTTTTTATTAGTAAAATTGAAAAGAAGAAGAAAAAAAATTAAATAATAATATTAAATCAGGAGTGAGGTTCGCAAGAGAAGAGTAACGCCAGCTAAAAAAGAAAAGGAAGAAGAAGAAGAAGAAAATCGTAAAAACAAAAAGATGGAAAAAGACAACAATAACGGGCAGCCTTTTCACTAGGCCCAATCACTGGCGGTCAGTTGACCCCCGACAGGAGGAGCGTGAGTTATCGTCTTTCTTGTAAGCTTTCATTATCATTTCCTTTGCACAGAGAGAGTCCAGTCTTCTTCTACTGCCTCGCGTCGCTCATCATCGCGGTCCTACGTCAAGTTTCGTCCTTCAAGCAGAGATTTTGCCCCGATCGTGTGAAAACACAGGTTCCATTTTTGCTTATCATTCCCTTGCATCGAGAGCAACTCCCCCCGCTCTGCACTTTTTTTTGAGCATCCGCGTGGCTGAGCGTCTGCGATGCAGAAAGATCGCATCTTTTGGGCGCATGCAGTCATGACTAGCGGTGAAATTTGTCGATCGTCATGTAGGCAGTTTGTGACGAAGCTTTATGTGAATGGTTAGGCTAGACTAAAAATCTGAATGGGTTGGGCTGAACTTGTTTTGGAGATCGTCGTGGTGTGCTGGTAGGTTTCAGGTTCAGCTATGTGTGATTTTTATGAGTTATGTGACCTTAGAGGAACGGCAAGCATGTTGATGTAAGTATGGTACCATGTGCAAAATCACTGGGGTTGATTATTGGCAGAATATGACAAAGGTTTGATTCTGTTCTAAATTTGTGAGCTGTGTGTGGCTTTGATGTTGCTCTCTGTTTCGATATGTTGGTGTGCTGTAGCTATAGCTGTAGATGCGTTGAGGGATGTGGGTGCATTACGATCGCTATTCCATACTTTTTTGCTCTCCTGTTTAGATTTAATGTGAATTCGTGCGGGCACATTTCAGTTGATCATATGCTGTTAGTGTATGGTAAATTGTTTTAGATCTTTTGTAGGTTCATCCTTAGTAAGGGTATGCAATGGAGTAGTGACGTATTTTGAAGTAAGATGATATAAATTTGCTACTTATGTCTGTATTTCTTTATAAGTTGCATCTTGATTCTAGGATCATTTATGAAGGGAAAGAGTATTTGTAGGGCTATTGTTGTGGTTGCCTTTTTGTTGACAATTGAAATTTGTGGAGTCATATGTAGGAGAGATTGTGAAGTTGTTGAGTTAGTAACACTTAAAATTTGCATTCAGGAAACATGGGCGAGGATCCTGTCAACGTGAATGAGTATCAAGAATTGGCTAGGCAAGCCCTTCCAAAAATGTACTATGATTTTTATGCAGGGGGAGCGGAAGACCAGTATACACTTAAAGAAAATGTGGAAGCCTTTCGCAAAATAACGTAATGCCTAATGCATGCTGGTCAGATTAAATCTGCAGCAACTATATTATGTTGTTTGTGAATTCTCAACACATGTATTTCTGGCAGGTTCAGGCCAAGAATCCTCATTGACGTGAGCAAAATTAGTTTGTCAACTACTATATTGGGCTATAACGTATCTGCCCCTATTATGTTTGCTCCTACTGCTATGCATAAGTTGGCACATCCTGAAGGTGTGAAACCTTAATCTTTCTTGGAGGAACTCTTTTGCACGTTTGCTTACTTTCATTTTAGTGATGCAATTTTTCCATCTTCTAGGAGAGGTTGCAACTGCAAGAGCAGCTGCTGCATGCAATATCATCATGGTAATATATTACCAAATATTTTAAATCTCAATTTCGCTGCTATAACATACTCAATTCACCTTTCTACTCTAGATTCTTTCATATTCGTCTATGTGTACTGTGGAAGAGGTTGCGTCCAGCTGTCATGCCATTCGTTTCTTTCAAATATATGTAAGCATCTATTTGATTGAGAATCTCCAGTTGTCTTGGCTTTGTACATTCTCCATTAAATTTCATCTCAATAACCAAAGCATTTCCTTATGCAGGTATACAAGAGACGGGATATCACTGCTCAGATGGTACAAAGAGCTGAAAGAAGTGGATACAAAGCTATTGTTCTTACTGTTGATGTTCCCAAACTTGGCAGAAGGGAGGCAGACATAAAGAACAAGTAAAATGCTTTCCTCTCCCTCTCTTGCTCTCTCTCGCTCCCCCACCCCCCTTGGGGCATGGATATCATGGTCATAAAACAAAGTTTGGGTACAGTTAAACTCCCCACTCTCTATGACAGGATGATAGCACCTCCGTTGAAGAATTTTGAAGGTCTACTCTCAACTCAAGCTGTCTCTGTGAGTGAACGATTTCTTTTCTATTTGAGGATCTGACGATAGCAATATATTTTTACCAATTCAATGGAGATGCATGGATGGGGAGATATCTATGTTCCTAATATCTCATCAAACAACCTCCTTTTATGGCGTGGAGGCTGTTTTCAGCATTATCTTTGTACCCTGCTACATACTGCTCTATTTTTATGGAGTCTAACTCTCTTTGACATTAGCAAGGTAGCAAAACAAAAAGAAATGCTCACTATGGCGTTGATGTTTGTGGAAATCATGGTATTAGGCTCAGCCTAGTGGAGATTTATTCCATGAGCTCTGTGCTTCTCTTATGCAAAGCTGCCCTTGGGGCAAAGAGTATTGTAGTCATTGGTGCTCTTTTTGCAATAGCTGTTCCATTTGACTATACCTGTGTGTGGAGGAGTTTTTTATATGGTTCATTTACTAAGGAAACGTTATTTTTTACCATTGTTTCTTGGGGCGAAGAAACAAATGGTTCAGACAAAGTTGGGCAACAGAAAATGTATGGTCAATACTTGACCAGTGAAGACATTTTCACTGCCTAAATAACTTTTAGAGAGATATCTCAAATTTCTATAGCTTGTTAACTGCAGAAATTAGGCATAACATCTCTCTCACTTGTGCTCCCCTTTTCCTTTGCCTGCAATTTGCAGGACAAGGGTTCATATTTAGAAGCATATGCTGATTCAACTCTTGATGCTTCTTTGAATTGGAAGGTGAACCTCAATACCATCTTAAATTACTTTGTAATTAACCCTTGAGATTTTTTCTGGGCGATGTTTCATCAAAAGAATCGTGTTCCATGAATGAATGAGATGTGCGAGCTAGTGTCATCTAGCATAGAAATAGTTTTAATAGCTATCTTACGATGAACTTTTTTAATCAATTTTTGCTTGTTGCCCTGACCTATGAATGATAACTGGGTCTTCATAATGTCTCTATTTGCTTTATTTGGTATCTTGTTGGTCACCTAACTAAATTACAATGCTGCAGGACGTTAGATGGTTGAGATCAATTACCAAATTGCCGATTCTGATCAAGGGAGTTCTTACACATGAAGATGGTAAGATCTAGGATTGAATTCTAAAAGAAAAGCAGTTGAGGATCTGTCTGAAGAATGTTTTGTGTGTTGATTTGAACTATAGCTTACTTAGCACATTCATTGCTTAAACCAGCATTCCAAAACCAGAGCAGAGATTGAGCTGAATTGCTGTCCCATGCCAGGTTGAACTGATCGAAATAAGCCCAAAGCTGGAGCTAAAACTTTCTGGTTTGGTTTTAAAATCATTAGCAAACGAGTAGTTTTATTTTAAGATGGCTTAAGACCTGGAAAAATCTGTGCTTCAAGGATCCCCTTAACTTTATCCCTTAGTTGAGAAGATTACCTTGAACTTCATTATTTGCTTTAAATCAATCTGTCGAACAATTTTCAGGTAGCGTGGTCATAAGTGGCAACTGAGAAGACTGTGTCTTTGAGCTAATTTGGCATTGATTCTGTTAATAGATAAAATTTTTATCCACATATGCATACATGAGCAGAGGGATCATTGCATTAACAAGGAAAATAAAAGGAAAGTCAAGAATGACGGCTTGAGAACTCGTCAACTGTGCCAAAATCTATATTTGCATTCTCATTTGTGCTAGATATGTTGGAATTCATTAGAGTTTTTTAATTGTGAAAGATTCATGCGTGTCATGTTGTTTTATTTTATACGAGGTCTGTAGTGAGCACCAGGTCATTGCAAATTTATCACTGTATGAACAGTTCTACCAGTATCATACAGTACGTAGACACCACTGCGAACAGTTAGGTATGATTTATTTGACATTGAAGGTCAGGATAGTGTGAAAAGCAGCTGGAGGCTTAATGTGGAACTGAAAGAAAATCTGTTAGGTGCAGGAGAATTTAGTGATAACTTGGGGTTTGCTTGTATATCTAGTTTGTAGGGGGTGAACCTCTAGCATTAAACTTTGAAGATTCTTCATTTCATCTTGAAAGGAAACAACATTATGCTTTAGTTGGTTTGGTGGTTGAAACACCATAGTTATTCTGTTGGGAAGTTAGGAATTTTGATGATAATGGGATATTTTCTGTCTTCATTTTGTGATCGCTGCTATTAAGACCTTGTGTTTTCTGATATTGGATTGAAGCATCTTATTCATCTATTGGAATTTACTATTTTGCTTCTCAGTATACTTAAACTGCTATTACTACTATTGGTTGTTGAACACTCATACAACCTTATCAACAAGCTTGTATACCCTCATTGGCAGCAATTAAGGCAGTGGAAGCAGGTGTTGCCGGGATAGTTGTCTCGAATCATGGAGGTCGACAGTTGGATTATGCTCCAGCAGGGATATCAGTTCTGGAAGAGGTGCCTATTTTTAAGAACTCCTTCATTCGGCAGGTTTAATAATAGATTCTAGATTCTGGAGCTTTTGTGAACACTGGACAATGGTAAATACACCTGGTTTTTGCCCCCCTGAAATTAAAGCATGTGGTATTCTGTTTCCCTCTATTTTTACTAATGCATGAAAGCTTTTAATGCGGCAAGTCATCTCTATCAAACAGCATTTTGGTTTATTAAATATTCTTTTGTAGGTTGTTCATGCAGTCAAAGGGAAAGTTCCTGTTTTTGTTGATGGAGGAGTGCGGCGAGGAACAGACGTTTTCAAGGCGTTGGCCCTTGGGGCTCAAGCAGTACTGGTACAATCTTTTAATTAGTTTGGCACATTTTTGATATTTCTCGATGTGGACTATCTGCTATATTAGTAAGGGGTATCGTAGGAAACCCTTGTGTTATTTGGGTAATAATATCGCGCCAAGTTAGTAGAAACTATCTTTTCACATTACCAAAACACCTTATCACAACTGAACAAGTGCCCTGGGACAATTGTTGACATTCTCCTAATAGTGGTCTTCTTACTACAGATTGGAAGGCCTGTAGTATATGGTTTGGCGGCAAAGGGGGAAGCTGGAGTTAGAAGGGTCACTGAGATGCTGAAGGATGAGCTCGAGCTTACAATGGCACTATCTGGATGTCCTACCATAAAGGATATTACCAGGGGCCACGTGATAACCGACCGTGAGAGACTTCATTCCTCTCTCTGAATTCGCAGTGCAGCATTCATGAAGATGCAATTCACATTGGCAAATAAAAGATGCAAATCATCTGAACAATTTCAACTGTCAAGTACTTTTTTATTGGGTCTCTTGCTCTATCGAGCATGTGATTATTTCTAATATAATCTCCATATTGTTGATTGATAAGATCAGTTGATAAACGTACAGTCCCTCACATTATGCAGTGAGTACTTAGTGTTTTAATTTGTCTATTTGGTGGTCATTGTAAAGATAAGTTTTGTACCGCACTAGATGCAGGGACACAACCCTTTTAGTCTCAAAGGCTGTTAGGAAGCATCGTAAGACAATATATCTCATTGTAGAGACAATGGAGTCGAGGATCTCCAACTTTGGACTAACCGACATTCGTAGTTAAACTCGCTTCATTTGACAATTGTATCAATGAGCCAAATAAATATATTAATTATTCCTATCACATAAATTATTCCTTTAGTGATATTACATTGCTAACCTAAAGTGGGCATCTTAACAAAGGCGGCCTCAATGGGAATAGTGATCACTGAAGTGTAGAACCCAAAACTTATAGCCAAATTGACTGTTGAATTACTTTGCTTCAATCTTTATATGGGATATATGAACCTTACATGTATGTAGTCTTCTTATATCATTCAAGTTTTTGACTTGGACATTCTGATGTTGTATCAAAGCCTCTTTCAGCGTTCTTCGGATCCTATTGAAGATTTTATTTCACGAGTGGTCTCTTAATTATCTCATTTCTCTCGTTATTCTATTCCAGGTGCAATACAATTGTCCCTTCTTTTTGGCACGCACTTCATACAAAAATATGATCAGCACTTGGAAAATCTATTGAAGCTACTTATGTGTAGCTATTTATCTTTTCTTTCATTTCATCGTCTAATTTGACGGGAAAATGAACACATTAGTGATTCTTCTTCTACAAAAGTCCAAGTCTTAACATTGAACTTCAATTTTCACAGTAATGGAGATGTTAAGGTAGCTGAAGTAAGAAGGGTGTGCTGGCTGGAAATCAGTGGGAAGTTCCGAACGATCATGCTCTCCCCGAAGATCATTAGGGTTTTCAATAGTGCAGATTTGTGCGCATGCTGTTGTTTTATTTATATGAGGTCTATAGTGAGCACCGCGTCATTGCTAGTTCATCACCGTATAAACAGTTCCATCAGTATTATGCAATACATTGACACCATAGCAAACAGTTGGGTACGATTAAATTGACATTGAAGGTCAAGCTAGTGTGAAAAGCAGTTTGAGGCTTAACATAGAACTGAAAAAAATCCGTTAAGTGCAGGGAATTTTGTGATAACTTGGGGTTTGATTGTTTATCTAGTTTGTAGAGGGCGAACCTCTAGCATTGAAGTTTGAAGAATCTTCAGTTCATCTTGAAAGGATTGACATTATGCGTCAGTTGGTTTGGTAGTTCAAACACCATACTTATTCCGTTGGGGAAGTCGTAGGAATTGGGAATTTTGATGGTAATGGGATAGTTTCTGTCTTCACTTTGTCCTTGCTGCTACTAAGACCTTGTGTTCTCTGATATTGGATTGAAGCATCTTATTCATCTATTGGAACCTCATATTGCTTCTCGGTATACTCTATCTGTTGTTACTACTATCGGTTGTTGCATATCAACAACCTTATCAACAAGCTTGTATGCCCTCATTGGCAGCAACTAAGGCAGCGGAAGCAGGTGCTGCTGGGATAGTTGTCTCGAATTATGGAGGTCGACAGCTGGATTATACTCCAGCAACGATATCAGTTCGGGAAGAGGTGCCTATTTTTATGAACTCCTTTTTTCGGCAGGTTTAGTAATAGATTCTAGACGTTAGAGTATTGTAAATACTGGATAAGAGTAGATACACCTGGTTTTGTCCCCCTGAAAATAAAGCACAGTGGTATTCTATTTCCCTTTATTTTTCAAATGCATGAAAGCCAGTGCTGCAGCAAGTCATCTCTATCAGACGGCATTTTGGTTTATTAAATATTCATTTGTAGGTTGCTCATGCGGTCAAAGGGAAAGTCCCTGTTTTTGTTGATGGAGGAGTGCGGCGAGGAACAGATGTTTTCAAGGCGTCGGCCCTTGGAGCACAAGCAGTACCGGTACAATCTTTTATTTAGTTGCAGACTATCTGCTATTGTAGTAAGGGGTATCATAACAAGTTCTTGAGGTATTTGGGTAATGATATCGTGTTAAGTTAGTTGAAACTATCTTTTCACAATAGCAAAACACCTGAATCACAACCGAACGAGTGCCCTAGGACAATTGTTGACATCCTCCTAACAGTGGTCTTCTTACTCTCGATAGGAAGGCCTGTTGGATATGGGTTGGCAGTGAAAGGGGAAACCGGAGTTAGAAGGGTCACTGAGATGCTGAAGGATGAGCTCGAGCTTACGCTGGCACTATCTGGATGTCCTACCATAAAGGATATTGCCAGGGCCCACGTGATAACAGACCGTGAGAGACATCATTCCTCTCTCTGAATTCGCGCTGTAGCGTCTATGAAGATAAGATTCATGTAGGCAAATAGATAACTGTGCTGTATTATCGCTTGTAGTTCGCCATGTCGTGTAAATAGTGGTCGTGTTTCGTGATAGAAAGGAAAATTGGATTGAGTCAGAGCATGAGTAGATATTTATGATAGTCGAAGCTGATTTTTTATTTGTTTCATCAGTAGCTGTTAATGTTTGCTGGTACTTTTGGGCATATAATATGAAGCATAAAATCCTTGTTAGACTTCCCCACCACCAGAAGGTTGGGTAAAATCAAGAATATACATAAGCGCTTTTCGGGAGTTATTAATGAATTGGATGCTCCTATGGTCGTGTAATTCCTGAGAATACATTTTTGCCCCTACTCATCATCCACTCTTCTGCAGCCTTGGGGCGTCCGTTCATTAGCTGATACTTTTATCCTCGTAGCCCAAGCTAGCAGGCAATAGCGATTACTCCCGCATATTCTCCAATGCAATTTAATTTTAGCCTTTTATTCGAACACAAGGTTCAAGAACATTGACATACCAGATTATAGATTGTCTGCAGAATCTGGTAAGAGATTCCCAAGTCATATACATTTCCCCAGGACCAAACTTGGAACACAGTAGAAGAAAATGAAATGAGTGAAGTTCACCTCCCTACAGTCACTTGGCCAATGGTTGTGCATCAGTCCGCTTCTGCTCTTGTTTGCGGAATGGATCCTACAGATGCAGAAAGATACAGTGTAGTTCAGACCGTAAAGAATCCACAAAGACGTGGTGATATTACGTTACTGCATGTCAAGTCAGAAAATTTTATCAAAGACAACATCTTTAAGTGGAGAGAAAAGGCAGAGCGTGCAACATTGCTTCACAAGCTCAAACTAGTCTAGCTTTAAAGAGACAAGATAACACATGTATAGTTTCATTTTTCATGATGAAATGGACTTATTACCTCTGGGCGGTTAGATGAACCTTAATCAGATATGTGGCTTAGGCAATACCAATTTACAACATGTCAACTTTTCATCATCCAGTTTCTGTATGTTGTATAATAGATGCTGAGGCTAGAAAGTTTTGATGGAACATCCCTCAAGACTCAGGAGAAAACCCAGTTCCTAGCTCTAAAACCATCGCCGTGTTTGCTATGTAAACTCGGTTGGAGCATGTTGGTCGATGAAAACAAAGTCGGGGGTTAACGTTTTGAAAGCTGGGTACTTGCAACATGGTAACTTTATGGGAGGTGATTAGAAAGAAAACTAATTTGATGGTATGGAAAACTTATTCAAGCAGGAACTACCCTTATCCTCGAGTCTTAGAGTTTGTTTGGCAACTGTCCCTCTTTTTTTTTCTATTTTCTGAAATAAATTAAGAAAAGAAATCCATTTGAAAATGTTAGCTAATTTTTCTATTCCTGAAATATAAAAGTGGCTAAAGAATAGATTTGGAATAGAAACAAGAAGTTAGAAAAAAAAAAATCTACTTCTTTGTTCCGGAAACAGTGATGGAAAAAAACTATTTCTGAACATAAATTGTTTTTGTTGAAATATCTTGTTTTCTTGACCTAATTATTAGGAATATTTGATCTGATTATTTGATCCTGATTTTTAGGTCTTGATTATTAGGAAATAGCTGTAAAGAATTAGTTAGGAAATGATTTATTAGTATCCCTTAATTTGTGGGATCTTTTAGATTTTATTTTATTTTTTGGTTGACACTCAAAGTTGTCTTATAAATAGCTTTGTAATCGTGGTAAAAAAATATAGAGAATTATCACAATTCTTTTCTCAAAATTCTTCATGGTATCAGAGCATCAGGCTCGTTTTCTGGGATAGTGTTGCGGTGCATCCTTCATTGATGCAATAATCTTCCAATCACGGCCTTCATTGCTGGATTTTTTTGCAATCGATCGCAACCTTCATTGTTGTGATCCCTTCAAAGAACAATTTTTCTCACTTCGCCTCTAATCCTATCTCGGTTTTTGGCCCTAAACCTCATTCACTTGCAGCCTTTATTCCTTTTGTTTTGCTCTTCCTTTCCAAGTACTTTCCTTGTGCTTAGAAATATCCATGTCCGAGACAAAGCGAAGGGAGTTTCCTCGAGATCAAAGGCGAGGAAGCCAACACCACCCATATGACCGGAGATCTACAAAATGTGAGGGTAACATATAGGCTGAATGAGAAGAATTATCTCAAATGGTCACGGTTCGTCAAAACCTACCGAAGGGTAAAGGGAGACTCACCACCTTCTCGGAACGGGTCCAAAACCGAAGATCCCAAGTTCAATGCATGGGATGAAGCAGATTCAATGATCATGTCATGGCTATGGGATTCGATGGATCCGGCCATAAGTGATACATGTATGTTTCTCAAAGCGCAAAGGAGATTTGGGATTCGTTCGCAGGACTTATTCAAAGGCTCGAGATGCAGCACAAGTGTATGAAATCAAGGTAAAAACCAAGTGCAACAAAACAAGGGAACAAAAGCGTGACGGAATATGCCAATTCCCTTCAAAATCTATGGCAAGAACTCGATCATTATCGAGTATTTGAGATGAGGTGCGTGGATGATCTTTGCTATTCTAAAGACCTTCATTGAAAAGGATAGAGTATATGATTTCTTGGCGGGTCTTAATTCTGAATTTGATCAAGTCGGAATTCAAATACTTGGCAAGGAAGAAATCCCTTCTTTGGAAGAGACAATCTCTCTAATCCGAGCAGAAGAAAGTCGAAGAGGAATAATGCTAGAGCCTCAAGCTATGGAAGGTTCAGCATTAATAGCTCACAATGCATCAACACAAGAAAAAGGGAAGACGGATGCTTCAAAACCAACATGGAGGGATAATCGAGACGGTATGTGGTGTACCTACCGTAAAAAGCCAAGGCATACAAAGGAACGTTGCTGGAAACCGAATGGCAAACCAGCAACCTCCAGCCGAGAGTGGGGAAATAGAGGAGGACAGCAAAGGCCCCGGGCTCATTTAAGCGAATGCAGACCAGCCAGCAGAAAGAATCCTTCAATAGTGAGGAAATAGAAAGAATCGAGGCCTTTTAGGGTCTCTTGAAAAACCCTCGGTGCATGTTCATTGGCACTCTCGGGTAACCCTCCATTTTCTTCGGTCTAAATGTCTCGAAACATTTTCGGGTGAACCTTGGATAATAGACTCAGGTGCTACTGATCACATGACTCACGCTTCACAATTTTTTAGTACTTATATCCCATGTCCAAGCAAAAGAAAAATAGCGGTGGCAAACGGTTCCCTAGCCACAATTGCAGAAATTGGTGATATCCATATTATGCCCATTCTCACTCTTAAAGGTGTCATTCATGTGCCGAAACTATCAGCCAATCTTGTCTCCATACAAAAGCTCACCGAAGATCTTAAATGTCATGCAATTTTTTACCCTACCTCTTGTGTTTTTCGGGAACGAGGATTCGAAGAGGAAGATTGGACTTGCTAAGGAAAAGAATGGGTTGTACTATCTTGAAACACCGAGGATTTCAAAGAAAGTCGTGAACAATTCACCATTGTCATTTCTTAGTACTTCAAATAAGGATGTCATTTGGCTTTATCATTTTCGTTTTGGTCATCCATCTTTTCGTGTCTTAAATGTCATGTTTCCTTCTTTGTTTAAAGGATTAGATATGAGTGAATTCCAATGTGACACTTGTGAATTTGCTAAGCACACCCGTGTATCTTTTCCTATAAGCAACAAAAGAAGTTCTCATCCTTTTGATTTGATTCACAGTGACATTTGGGGACCCTCCACAATTCTAAATATCTCAGGGGCTCGATGGTTTGTTTCTCTAATTGATGATTGCACTAGGGTCACATGGATATTCTTACTCAAACACAAATCGATGTAAGTAGTATTGTTCCTAATTTCAATTCCATGGTTCAAAATCAATTTGGAGTTAAAATTAAGAGCTTTAGATCGATAATGCTAGAGACTACTTTAACCAAATCTTGTCAACCTATTTCCAAAGGGAAGGAATCATTCATGAGTCATCTTGTGTAAACACACCAAAACAAAATGGGGTGGCTGAAAGGAAAAATGGTCATTTGCTTAACACTACTCGAGCATTGTTGTTTCATGGAAATGTTCCTAAATCATATTGGGGGGAAGCTGTCCTTACATCTACATACATGATCAATAGACTACCATCAAGAGTATTAGATTTTAAAACTCCTATGGCTGTTCTTTCCAGCTTTTATCCCCATTTCGGGACAACAAATAATCTTACACCTAGAGTCTTCGGTTGCACCTCATTTGTACATGTTCATAATCGCAGAGGGGGAAACTAGATCCTAGAGCAATCAAGTGTGTCTTTCTAGGTTACTCCTCCACACAAAAGGGGTATAAATGTTACCATCCTCCTTCTCGAAAGACCTACATATCGGCTGATGTTACATTTTTAGAAAACAAACCTTACTTTCCACAATCTAATATTCGGGGGAGAAATCATTAGTGAAAGATGAAGACTTTGACAGCCTTAATCTTGACTTACCTTCTAATAATTCCCCAATTCGAGCTCCCACTTCGATCAAGCAGTCCCTATTCAATCAACTCTTGACCAATCAGCTCCTAACAAATCGTTTCGATGAATCGGTTCATGCTCCTTCAATCCTGAGACTCACACTCTACATTTGGGTCTATTAGGAACAAGTGTCTGCTCCTACATCTCCCCGTATTTATGACTCTATGAGATTTCCTCGGGTGTATTCAAGAAAGGCAACTGTTCTTGACCAAACACAAGTTCAAGATTCCCATTCGAGTTACGCAAATGAATTTCCGGTAAGTTCGACTCTCCTTTACATAATCGGTCGTTTGACATGCCGAAAATGACTCACACCTTCCCATTGCTGTTAGAAAAGGTACTAGAGAGTGCACAAAGCGACCCTTATACCCACTATCTCACTATGTGTCACTTGACCACCTATCACCACCTCATAGAAATTTCATTGTGAGTCTGAACACCATTTCTATTCCAAATACCTTATCTGAGGCATTGTCTAAAGAAGAATGGAGGAATGCAATGAGAGAATAAATGAATGCACTTGAGAAAAACCAGACTTGGGAGATTGTCGAAAAACCGAGGGGAAAGAATCTTATGGGCTGCAAATGGGTTTTTACCTTGAAATACAAAGCTGATGGTTCTCTTGAGAGATATAAAGCACGATTGGTGACAAAGGGTTATACTCGGACTTATGGAGTAGATTATCAAGAGACATTTGCTCCGGTGGCAAAGATGAACACTGTCGAATTTTACTTTCTCTAGCAGCTCACTTTAATTGGCAACTTCAACAGTTTGATGTGAAGATTGCATTCTTACAAGGAGACCTTGAAGAGGAGATCTACATGAATATTTCACCGAGCTTTGAAGGAGAAAGGACAACAAACATAGCATGTAGAATATAGAAAGCATTATATGGGCTCAAGCAATCACCTAGAGCCTGGTTTGGGAGATTTTCGAGTTATGAAAGCTTCGGGCTACAAATAGAGCCAAGGCGATCATACCCTCTTCATTAAGCATTCAAAGCAACAGGAGAGTGACCGCACTTCTAGTGTACGTTGATGATATTATTGTCACAGGTGATGAGGATAAGAAGAAACAGGAGCTAAAACAGTGTTTGATTAAAGAGTTTGAAATAAAGGAGCTGGGAAGACTCAAATACTTCCTTGGCATTGAAGTTTCTTACTCCAAACAAGGAATTTTTGTTTCACAACAGAAATATGTGACCGACCTCTTGAAGGAAACCGGAAAACTTGGGTGTAAACCAGTAGCTACACCTATTGAGCCTAATAAAAAACTTGGGGAGGCAAAGGAAGAACCTTCGTAGATCGAGAAATGTATCAAAAATTGGTGGGAAAACTCATCTATCTAGCTCATACTAGGCCCGATATTGCCTATTCGGTGAGTGTGGTTAGTCGGTTTATGCATGACCCAAGAGAATCACACTTACAAGCCGTCAATCGAGTCTTTGCATTACTTAAAAGGAAGCCTTGGAAAAGGAGTCCTATTCGAAGAAATCAAAAACGATGCTACAAGCTTACACCGATGCCGACTATGCGGGATCTATGGTAGACGGAAGGTCAACATCTGGTTATTGCACATTTCTTGGTGGAAATTTAGTGACTTGGAGAAGTAAAAAACAGAATGTAGTTGCAAGATCAAGTGCTGAATCAGAATTTCGAGCAATGGCCCAAGGAATATGTGAGCTATTATGGCTCAAAATCATTCTCGGAAGATCTAAAAGTCAAGTGGGAGGGTCCTATGAAGCTATATTGTGACAATAAATCAGCAATTAACATTGCTCATAACCCCGTACAACATGACAAGACGAAGCATATTGAAATCGACAGACATTTCATCAAAGAAAAGCTAGAAGAAGGATTGATCCGCATGTCCTACATACCTTCGGAAATCAGCTAGCAGATGTGCTAACCAAGGGACTTAATGGTGGGATCTTCCATGAAATAATTTCCAAGCTGGGAATGGAAGACATCTATTCCTCAGCTTGAGGGGGAGTGTTGAAATATCTTGTTTTCTTGACCTAATTATTAGGAATATTTGATCTGATTATTTGATCCTGATTTTTAGGTTTTGATTATTAGGAAATAGCTGTAAAGAATTAGTTAGGAAATGATTTATTAGTATCCCTTAATTTGTGGGATCTTTTAGATTTTATTTTATTTTTTGGTTGACACTCAAAGTTGTCTTATAAATAGCTTTGTAATCGTGGTAAAAAATATAGAGAATTATCACAATTCTTTTCTCAAAATTCTTCAGTTTTCGTGAATAGAAATGTTACCAAACGCACCTTAGAGTAAATTCTAAACATCCCAAGCCTCAAATCTGTTTTGGACAGCCCAGAATCTCTCACAAACAGATGATCCCACCAATGCACACATGCTTGGAGAAAGATTCTGGATGATAGAAGCATCTAGGTTTCGTATATACCAATTCAAAAAGTTGGCTGTCTTACTCGACCTCATGTTTATTATACCATTGGTGATGGAAAATATATTAGACTACGGCATAATGAACAGGACCATTCCGGTGCTCTAGCTTTTACAAGGCAGCTTCTAAATAGTAATCAGGGTGGATACGTTGTTACTGCCCGCAGCTAGAAGTGAGGAAATTGCCGAAGATCCAGACCGAATAACAGCTGATGAAAGACCTGTCGCAGAATCAGTGCTGCTACTTGATCTGCAGCTAAAGCTAAACCAGTCCTTAATTCCATATCACTGTCCACGAATTACTACATTCAACACAGCAAACCCCACTAACATAGTAACACCGGACGCCCCCCCTTAGAAAAAGAGGACATTGGCTCGAGTCTCAGCCAATGCAACTTTACTGTTGCGATCCCGATCCGATGAATTATGGGGCCGCTCTAAGAAGGCCAGACTTCTAACACGATCCAATCAAAGGAACAATTGAATAAAAAAGGCACACACACCCGAATTAGATGCAACCAATACATGCAATCCGCCGAAAATCCATCGAGTAAGTGAAAAACCGGGAATTTGTAACGAGGGCAAGTCGAAAGGAGAAGGCAAGCTAATGAAGATGAGAAATCGAACAGAGAGAGAGAGATTTGGATTTACGTGTTCGACGAAGATGTAATTGGTGATGACCAGAGTGGCCACGATGCCACCGAGTATGGCGGCGGGACCAGTGAGCAGACTCCACTTGCGGTATATATCTTCTTCGGCTTCTCCTTCTTCCTTCCCCTCTGCGATCAACCTCTCCACAGAGCTTGTCTGTTCCAGGCGAGGGAATAGTTGAAAAAGAAAAGAAAATTGGAGAGGCATGGAACATGGGCCACATGGATCCACATTTGGGCTCCCATCAGGCCCTTTTCACCATAAACAGCTTACATGTGTTATTAACCTTCTAGAACTGAAGGCAAAAATTACACTACGGCTTCTATTCAATGCATGCACGCCTCTGCATAAGTAAAGATCATCATGTGAACTTATTAGTTTATGGGTATTTCAAGTTTTTGTGAAGAGGGGTACCCAAAGAAAAATTTATATTGAAAAAACACAGAGAAATGGCCTCACTTTTGAATTGTTACTTTTGCAACTATTAGTAGTGGCTCTATCATTATGAATTTGGGATAAAGAAACTTGGGTAGCTCCTCTCTCTCTCTCTCTCTACCCTTAACGGGAGCAACATTGGCCAACTCCTGACATGGAAGCTGAAGCTGAGATCCAGGAAGAAGACAAAGAGATGGGCTCACAGAAGAAGCATGAGCAAGCAGTGGAGGCAAGAGTAACTAGACGACCTCCACACAACTACGTGGCCATTGTGAAAGATTCTCCCGTGCCCATTGAAACTTCCTCTCTCGACAAGCTCTGCAATCAGCTCTACAACGGAGTGGTTCTGCAAGGGGGAAAGAGAGTGAGCCTCTCTCTCTCTCTCTCTCTGATGATTTTATTGCCTTCATTCTAAATAAATAAAAGAAAGGAGCTTTTCATATGGACTTTGATATGCGCTGGAAATGTAGAAATGAAAAAGAAATTTCATCCTTGCAGAAGTACTGGGTCGACAGGCATCTGAACAAGAATTGCTTCATGCTGTTTGCAAGGGAGCTTGAAATAAATTGGAGCTGCGAGCCCCAGTACTGGAAATGGAAGATCGACGAGTCCGGGTAAGAATCAATATTAAAAAAAAAATGATAAAAAAGAAAAAAAGAACAAAGAAAACTCTGCTGAAAAAGAACAAAAACATCGATTTGATTTCCTCATTGTTATCAAATTTTATTTATCTTGGACAAAATAAAGCGAGTTCACGTCTTGTGTGCATTCAGGCCGCAGGCTGCAACGACTAGTAGTTCGTTTTTAGCTCCTCCTTGCGTCATTTGAATAATTTATTCTCATACGTGAAAAACATGAAGTATACAAACTCTAATTGAAAAGTAAGGATGTTTCAGTTCTGGTAATTGGTCAATGCAAATGTAAAAGAGAATTCATAGGCTTTTGAAGTTAACTACTTATGACGGATTGTTTATCATATACAAACTATTATCATTTTCGACTTTTGACCGGTAGAGTGTTGAGAGGAACACCGATATTGTAACCTTGTAGTGAGCACCAATCCACACTGTACATAGAATCTCAACACATGTTCCTTTAATACTTATTTGTTAGAGATACCATCATAAGCATGATAGATCGATGTACCCGCATAGAATCTATCCACCATTTTGAGATGATTGAGGAGCCAAGATTTTAACCCTTCCAGTTTAGAATAATAAAGTGACTCTACACATCATTAAAAATGCTAAGTTAGGATGGCTGAGATGCAAATCATATGAACAATTTCAACTGTCAAGTACCTTTTCACGAGGTCTCTTGCTCTTATTCCCTTCCAACTAGCCTTTTGAGCATGTAAGTGTTACTAATATATTCTCCATATTTTGTTGAATGATAAGGAGATCTGTTGATGAACGCACGGTCCCTCCCATCATGCAATTAGTAATTACTGTTTTAGTTTGTCTATTTGGTGTTCATTTTAAAGATTAGCTTGGTACTGCACTGGATGCAGGGAGACACCCATATTACTTATGAAGATCGTTAGGAAGGGTCCTAAGACCGATATATCTCATTGTAGAGTCAACAGAGTCGAGGAGTTCTAAGTCTAGGCTTACCAACTTTCCTAGTTGAACTCACTTCATTTGAAAGTTCAACCAATCGAATCAATGAACCAAGTAGATAATTATTATTCCTCCTAAGACATCGGTTTCACCATTAGAGATTCTATATTGCTAACATCTTAATACATGCATCTAAACAAAGGTGACTTCAATGGGAATGGTGACCAGCTAAGTGTCAAACCCAAAACTTATTTCACTAAGGTGAAAATGAACTATAGCAAAACCAAATCAGTTGTTAAAGTAAATTTCTTGAATCGCTTTATATGGGATTATGATGAATTTTCCATACAGTCTCCTTGTACCCATTGGTTCAAGTTTCCAGCTTGAACATTCTAATGTAGTATTAGAGCCCTGTTATGTGTTCTTCAGATCCCATTTAATATTTCATTTCATGTTGTTCTCATTCCTTGCTATTTTATTCCACTTGCAACACAATTGTCCCTTCAATCCGGCATGCACTTCATTTGCAAATATGATCTGCACTACGATCGATTGTAGCAACTCACGTGTAGCTATTTGTCTTTTCTTTCATTTCATCGTCTATTTGATGGGGGAGTGCACGCATTAGCGATTCCTCTTCTGCAAAAGTCCAACCCCAAACATTGAACTTCAATTTTCAGTGTGGATGCTGACGAAGCTGAACTGAGAAGTATGCGCTCGCTGGAAATCAGCGGAAAGTTCCGAACGATCGTGCTCTCTCCAAAGACCAGGTATAACATCTTGTTGGTGGCATCAATGAATGAGTCAAGTCAGGGTTGGGACGTTCCTGTGAACATCAACGTTACTTTACCGGATAAGTCCAATCTGGGACGCACGGAGAGTTTGCAGCACATACCCCAAAGAGAGCGGACAAACATTTTTATGGGCGAATTCATGACGTCGTCCGAAAATATTGGAGAAATCACATTTCATATATCTGAATGCAGCAATAATTGGAAACAGGGGCTAGTCGTCAAGGGTGTTGCTTTTCAACCCATGGACTGAAGTTGGAAGGTGTGGCTTTGGCTATTCGTTTCTTATGTTCAAAAGGTAAAAACAGCCACGCGACTCGCGTATGTTCGTGGGTACCAATGAGTATTAGTACATTCTTGTTACTTGCTCACGTTGTAACTTGTGAGGCTGTTATTTCTTGTTTTTCTTGAGTTTATGGGTTTTTTTTAACAAAAGATAGCTTGAAACTTTTGATTTATTAAATTCTTAAGTGGTTAGCTAAGTAGTATCATTTGATTTGGATTAAATAGATCATGTGTTTAAATTATGGCGTCATTCCTTCACATTAACCTTGAGAGCTATGTTCGGTGTTTTATGGGTGGAGCCTTACCTGATACATGTGAATGGATGATTTGTGTGTATTTGTGATGATAAGCCTCGTAGGATACCCATGTTAATTTGACGAACAGAAAATCATTAATTATGTGAAAAGATGAATTCACTCCTTATCATACTTATTTGCTGAGTTTCCAGGGGAAGCTCTCAGCGCTAAAGGGATAGAAGGAAAGTTGGTTCCAAAGGATATCGATTCTACGTTAGGCTTATGAATTATCTTCTTATCTACACGCCTCATACTTGATTAAGATACGTATAGTCATCTTTTTGAGACTATATACGATATACTGTATTTATTATTTTTCAAGTTTACTTAATCTAATAAATGACCCCACCTTCTAAGTTTACTTAATCTAAGATAAATTAACCTTAATTCCCAACCCCCCTCTTCAAAAAAAAAAAAAATTTAAGAGTTGAACTATAACAAGTATATTGACAAACTGCCAGACTTTTAAGATAAAGTTAAAAAAATACCCTTGAGCTTGGAAAAGAAAGAAAGATTGGTTCGATTTGTTTAGCAGAAAATGTAACATTTTTTAAAAATGTTTTTCACAAAGCAATTTTCCAAAAAAATAACCATATTTTCCGATGTTCGAGTAAAATTTGAAAATAAACTAAACAATATTTTCTGCTATTTGATATAAAAAATTTGATTTGATATTTCTTAGTGCATTCCTTTTAATAATTTTTTAAAAAAATTTAATTTTCTTTCTACTTTTTCTTTTTATTCTTTTTCACCTTCTTCTTCTTTGGCTGATTGCCGACCACGGCTACGATTAGCGATTGGCCAAAGGCGAGCTAAAGTTTGTGAGATTTGGATGAGTCTCGAGTTTGCTAGCCTCAAAAAAGCTCGTCGATCTAGTGAGGTTGTCAAGCTCAAGCTTGCCCCAAGTCGAGGTCGGCCAAATCGAGTCTCGCCAGGTCACTTACCACCCTCCGGTGAGCTCATCCCTTGCCTATGACCAACCACCTAAGAATGAAGAAAAAAAAAAAAGAATTAAAAAATTCTAATTTTTATAAAAATAAAAATAATTAAAAATTCGATTTTAAAATAAGAAAGAAGTGAAGGCTAAAAAAGGCGTGAGATAAGAAATAATGAAGGAAAATGTCTTCTCTTATTTGAAAAGCGGAAAATATTTTCTTTTATTTTAGAATTTTTTTTTGTTGATAAAAAATATTTTTTCAAATCAATTATTTTTTATATAATGAATATCAAAAAATCTAAAATATGTTTTTTGAAAGTTGTTTTTTTGCGAAACGAACCAAGTCAAAGTAAAATCTTTAGGAGCAAATTTCCAACTCTTTTCGGCTCCCAATAAAGCAACTTACTTTGTCCTAGAGACCATAATTAGATGGGAACGATGATTTTCAGTGCCATCCTTATCCAAGCATCACAAAAGCAGCTTTTAAATTCTAAGCAGTGGGCCTTATGACATCAAATTCTCTCTTTCCCATAGTTAAAGAAGCTTTGATACCGTCCCTTAAAGCAAAGCAAGACTTTGATGGAGAGCTTAATAATTAGGTCCACTTGAATTTCGAAGTTCGGGTTTATTACCAACCGAATTCACGGGGAATTTATAAGGTATGTTAGTGTACTGTATTATCACTTTGTTACAATTGTTTTTACACTTGATCATGATGATTTGTCATAATGTTGTAAATCAATTTTACAGTGTAGTACGATATTTTTGTAATTGATTATGATGACACGTCGTAATATGATATAATGTATATGAGGCACCATAGAAGCGCTCGTGATTCACATTGTCCTGTTGCAATCTTTTCTGTTTCTTTATAGTTCCCTCTTTTCTTTCTTTAAAAAATAAAATAAAAACTTCTACTTTACGTTAAGTCATTGAGACGATTGTGACGTTTCGTGCAGTTAAAAAGCGATTTAGTCCATGCTAGTGTATCACTGACAGCGTTGGTAAATGTTAAATCCCGTGGTAACAGACGAGTGACAAATAACTTGTTAAATCAGTCACGCGTGAATTATTAACTGACATGTTTTGACAAGTATCAACATCTGTTCATACTTGAAAGATTGCCTACTATTTTAATAATCTACCAACATTTCTTTTTGAGGCTCACCAACACCGTGGAATTTACTAACTTCTTTTAGGAATTATCAACTTTAATTTGACTGACGTACCGACATTCATCATATTTAAGATTTCAACTAATTTTAATAATTTAGCAACATTTATTTTGCTTGGTTCCGAAAACTATCAACATTTCTTTATAATTGCAAGATTACCAACTATGTAAATAATGTACCGACATTTATTTTGAGAGTTCGCCTATGCCTTCGAAGTTACTAACTTTTATTGAAATTACAAACCTGATTTTGATTGATATACCAACATTCATCACATTAAGATAGCAATTAATTTTAGATGATGACCAACTATTTATCTAGCTTGATTTGGAAGTACCTAGATTTTTTATACTTTAAAGTTTACCAACCGCTTTATCGATTTACCAACATTTATTTTTGTGTTTTACTGTTTTACTGAAAAAATGAATTATCTTTTAATATATGATGGATTGGAGAAGGATACGAGAAGTATCAAAAGTTATGTACGACACTCACTTTTGTGCTAATTTTTTTTTTGGATTCCTTAAGTGTCACTTAAAAAAAATGATTACTTAAGCATTAATTCCAATCAGATGGCCATATATTATTAATTTTTTAGTCTTATGTGACTCGTTAGTGTGTCCAATCAGCATATAATCCTTAAAACCAAATTTTGTATGAAGTAATCACTTCATTGCCGGTCATTATTAAAAAAACAATCACTTCAGTATCAAGCATGCCATGTGGAAATGCTACATAGACTGGATTTTTTAAATAATAGGCCAAGTCATATAAAAATTTTAATTATAAAAGTCACGTGTTATTTTTCGTTGGCACTTAAATACTTGTTTTTTCTCTGATTTGGTACTTAAGCTATCTATTGAAAAATTTTGGCACTATAGGAAGTGGCGCATACAACTTTTGACATTTTTAGTGCTATTCTACCTATGATGGATTAAATAATAAAAGTTGTGAAAGGAAACTTTGTCGATAGTGGACAAGAAAGGAAATTGCTGGAAATTAAAGAATTTTAACGCAACTACTAAAAGTTAAAGTGATGGAAAGATAATTTGCTGGAAAGTAAAGTGTAAAGATAAATTTGCAAGAAAAGATAACAGTTATTCCATGAATGATTAGAAAACTTTTACAAAGATTACAACGTATGTATTTATGACCCACCAACGGCAATTACTTACGAGTTTGAACCTACAAATAGCTTCATAGACATATCTTACGGTTAAGAAGTTACAAACACGATCTTCCGCACTCATGTTGATCCATCTCTGTCTTCATGCTCCAACACCCAGCAAAATTTATAATAGGTGGCTGTCAACCTCATGGATTGATGAAGGCCTTTGTGGATAACCTTCGTAATGTTTTTCTGTTGGTAACTTTATTGGCGACTTATCATTCCCTTCGAGTCGTTGACTGTTTATTGGTATTTGTTCCATAAGTATATAATTGGAAAGGAGTTTCACACAAACATTCTCTACCACATCATCACTACTGCTTTCTAATAATTAGGATTTACCCCAATGAACACCCTCCTATATGGAAATGAGAAAGTGGGGGTTCGAATTCCCACCTTCTCAAGAAGGGTTGGAGTTGAGAAGGTGGTTGGAGTAGAGATGATTTAGTTTCAAGTATGAATTTCGATTCCCACGCTCTGTAAGAAGATAGGGCAAAAGTTTGAGAATGAGATTAAAATAGGAATAGAGTAGCATCAACCTAAAAGGAAAAAAAAAACCACTACTTTCTAAGTGAAGGATTCCAGAATGATCATCTCAAGCACTTTCCCAAGTATTTAAGTGATTTTATTCTTTACACTAGTGGCAATATGTGTTCTCCACAGTTCTAAAATGCAGAGCCTGAGTCGTTAAGATCACACTACCATTTTCTTTCACCGAGATTGGAAATTGTTCACTGGAGGTCCAGTCCAGCACATTTTTTTACGAAAGAAATCGAACTACTCCAAAATTCCTCTTCCTTGGTGCATATGAAAGAAGGCCACCAGAGACTAATTTTCCAGTTTCTAGAAGAATACAATCGTAATCAACCAGAAACAATTTATTTCTCTGAAGACCCTCGGGACTTTAGACAAAAATGTAAAGAAACTTATCTAGATAATATGTATCTTGAGAACAATCACTTAGAAAAGGACTCTAATCAGACGTGCACCCTAATATGAACATGTAGCATGAACCAGTCAAGAAGTGAAGGAATCTTACCAGATTGTCAATTGCATGCTTTATGATTTTCAATAACAAGCAGGAATCTTCCCACCTTATCGTGCTAGTGTCGCTTTATAATTGTCTGACTTGTATAATGGAATCTTTTCCCGGGATGTATTATTGAAAAAAGGGTCGTAAGTATTAGCTATTTAAGGCTTATGTAATTCCGGTAATGCTCTTGCCTTCATTTATAAAAGGCGAGGAAGCATTTTAACCAAATCATAACGAACTTTCCCTAAAAAAATTCATATTCTCTACCACAATGTTTTTGTAAACTTTTCAGTTCTCTAGGCGTAATATTATTTAAAGGATAGGAATAAATCTATGATAGGGTGATTCATTGCTTCTTATAAGTATACTCTCCACTCGCTACTCTGAGTGGATCATATGGATGAAAGAACTAAACTAATATTGAGACCTTTGAGTCTTTAATGGCCATTTTGATGAGATTTGAAGACTGAAATGCAGTTCTATTATGATGGCCTAGGTAGAGCCTATGTATTGGGATGACATATCTGTCTTGAATCTTATCTTCTTGGTCACTGTAGCCACCATTAACTCCTGTTGTTATCCATGCTATTATTTTCTTTAATTGAATTCATTATCATATGTTATTTGGAGAAATGGTACATAACATATAGGATGAAACTTTGATGAAATTTCGTTTAATCATATTATTGTATCTCTTTACTAGTATTGAAGCATTCGCTATAATTAGAAGTGGGCATATCTAAAAAGAACAGAAAGAACTTATCTAGGAGAACTTCAATGTTAACTTATGGATGTGGTTGGTAGCCATAAGATATCCACTAGGTGGCCTGATTTTGAACTTTATTTTGAAAGGGTATTTATGAAATGTATAAGAAATGATACAAACCCCACATATCCAACTATAGCATCAAATATGGTACCATACTTGATTCATGCATGTAGGTATTTTCTTAAGATGAGTACTTATAAATTACAATGACAGAAAAAGAATTTTTTTTTTTTTTGGGCTAGCAGAGAAGGTTTGACTGGATAAAACACCCTAAAGCTTCAATATTATGTTGGAATGATAACATCTAACACACAAATAGCAGAGTGAATAGAATGAAATTTTATAACCACATTGCGACATGGCTTTTAGTTAAAAAAATAAAGAAAGTTATCCCACTAATAGTAACAGTAATTATTAGCTCAATACTTAAATATATAGTTTATAACCTAGACATACTATGCAGTAGTAGTTAAGAAAACTTAAAAAGCTCCATTGATTTTTTTTTCGTTTACCAGCCATGACTGATTTCAACCAAATAACATTAGGAAAATTAAAGTAGGATTTCAATCACTATTGCTCTTTATTTTAATTCTCTAAAGAAGAGCAACTTTCTTTGCTCCTTTAGTTTGAGACAAAGATATATTCAGTGTCATTCCTTGTCCAACCATGAGATGCAATTGACAAAGGCAGCGTTTAGATTCCAAAACGTGGGCCTGAGACATCCCTTATCTCCCTCTCTTTACAAAAGAATCCTTGACAAGACCATTTATGCAAGCCTGACGTTGACCTTGACCTGAAAAGCAAAGCAACGAGTTGCATGGCCAATTCACGCGTCCGCGAGCTTTAATAATTTGGTCGTTTCAAATTCGGAGGTTCGCTTTTATTAAAAACGCTGTTCATGTTGTCTCGTCGAAAGCGATTGTAGAAATTCTTAAAGTAGCTTTAAAATTATAAAGATGAAGAGAGAATCTCTCCTTTTAATAGATGGTGACCGGGATTGTAGAAATTCCTAAAGTAGTTTAAAATTATAAAAATAATGAAGAGAGAATCTCTCATTTTAATAGATGGTGATAAGGCGTTATCGCATGCATCTTTAGTTAACGAATTCCTAGATTATATAAGCAAACTTGATATCATAAATAAATCTTATGTACAAATTAATATTTTGATTTACCCTAGATATCTTTAAAAAAAAGGCAGATCAAATGGTACACAGTAAACACTAATGATTCAATTTGGTCGTTGCAGCGCACTAATCCTAACCCTGATAACTATACCCGACAACTTTTATGGGAGATCTAAAGAGGCAATATGGACAAGAGACTTTATATACAAGCTGTCCCTATGTCTATCAAATATTAATCACTTTCATATGAAATTCCACGGAAAAAAAGCATCTTGTTACGGTAAGACATTAAATTTTCGAAGGTGGTTCATATAGCATGTCTTTTTACTAGAGCAGCTTTTTTGAAAATTCCACCAACGTGTTGACTGAGGTAAGAACATTAAATTTGCATGATGGAACTATAATAATTTTTTTTAAAATTATTTTGTCATCTTAATTAGTAAATTCAAGCTTTCTCTTCAACTCGATGTCTCGCAAATTTATGTTATTTTTCAAATTACGAGTCATGTGAACTGTGAAATTCTAAACAAATATAGAAAATTCATTCGCACAAAGTGTTCTACCTTAGATTATGATATGATTTGCACAATGTAGTACATCCTTTGGCTAACCTTTTTTTGTTATTCGATTAAAATATGTTAATTTTGGTCGTCATGATGTCATACGTAACTCACCACTTGTTATTTCATCCACAATTAAAGATAGGTTGCAAGATTCATACATATCTATTTCACTCTTAGTGTCCTTGATGAAGAGGACTTCTTCGTCTACTAGGAGTGATGACCTGAATCAATTTGGCTGACAGAAAGAGGAAAATCCTTTGCTTTTGGGCACAATTCTACTAAAAAATTGGAAGAAATGAGTTAACAATTGTTGAAATGGCTCGTCTAATTAATGATCATTTCCACTGTTAATGAAATCCTGGAAACTCTTCTTCTTTTTTTCTTCTTCTTTTTCCGACATGTACGACAGTGATGATCAAGAGTTTTTTTTTTTTTTTTTTAATCAAGAGTTGAAATGCTACACTTCTTGCTATTTGTAGTTTTTTGGTTGTGATTGTAGTTATGCCTCTTGTTATTTATGAGATGTGACAATATATGTATTTAAATATAAAAAACTGTGTTTTTATCTAACAACTTAAATTTAGAGAGTTTTTTGTTTGGTTGAAAAAAATTAGAGAGTTTAGTGGGCACTAATTCTATAAATTCTTACCTGATATAAAAGTAGAAGATTCTGAGTCCAAATTTTTTAAGGTTCTTATTTACAAGCTTTAATCTTAGCCCAAAATCTTGTTTAGTTCTATAAAGTGAAAGTGTTAAAATATTTAAAATATTAAAAACTATGCTTTCATCTAATTATTTAAATTTTTAAATTAGTTGGCAGTGATTATACATATCTTTATTTCTCATGTAATGTGCTATTTTTTGTTTTTTTTATCAATAAAGCATTCCCTTCATTAGTAAGTAGGAAATGTAATGTGCAACTTATAAGCAAAAGGATGTGCGTCGTGAGAAAAGGTTCTCTGAGAATTGAAGTTTTTGGGAAAGAATTATGAAGATTTGGACACGTAAAACTTCTGCTTAGGACAAAGTTGGAAGCTTTTTGTTGCCTGAAAGACTTTTTTAACAAATTACTCGTAGGAAACAGACATTCTTCAAGTTGCCCGCATCAGATTCCAAACCGCTCGGAGTGGACTTGACAAAATATGAGATACCTCCTAAACCAAAACTAATGGAAACTTAATGCAGGTTTTAATAGGGATTAGGCCTCCCCAGAATATTTACAAAGATGATTTAGTCACTTAAAGTGATGCAACACTCCATTCAAAAGTAAACACACGGCATTAGAAGATGCACACTGATCTCTGTAAAATTCCTATTTTAATATAAGCTTTGCTATTGCATGGCCTTGAGTCATCTTGAAGTGATCGGTCAGCCCGAAATGCGCGAGCAGGAGCCAGACATGAGTGAGAAGCTCTCCTCCTCTCCTCAGCTGATGAGCGTGGCAATCCCCTTTACTTTGGCTTGCGGCGTACAACAATACCTCCACCCAAAGTTTCGAGATTATTTCCCACTTCCCTGTGTTTGATTCATTTAGCTTCTTCGCGAGCCGGCATCCGTCAAACAACACTGATTTGCTCCTGCCACCCTTAACCTTAGTCGGTGGAACCTCGGTATTAACTCCTAGTAACATATCGCCAGCTAACTTTAGAGCTTTCCGGCTTCTGCGGACTGCCTCATCGCTGGAGGCACTGCGGCTCTCTGCAGGTTTGGGTTTGGAATGGGCTTGATCTTCGAAGAAATTTATGGCCTCGGCAAATGTGTCCCGGATCCTGATTTGTCCGATTCCGTTAGGCAACATGAAAGGATACATGACTAGGAGATAAAACATGTACCGTGACAGGAGCTTGCTTAGTCTGTAATTGGGAAACCTCGAGTCATCTAGACTCTCTGATGAGTAGTAGCAAAGTTCGGTTGCAATGTGCCAAGTGAGGATAATTTGGTCGAACTCCGCCTCGGTGCTCGAAATTTCGTCTTTATGTTCAGGAGGGAGTACTTTGCCAATATGGCTTGGATCCATGAACATTTCAAGGTTATCTGACTTCACCTTCACGCGTTCAAAGATCTTTTTTTTCACTTTCAGATCAGGCGTTACCTTTTCAAAGGTTGTGTAGTGATACTTGTCCAGCTTCTCATTGATGTTTAAGCGCTTGAGAATTCCGTGACAGACCAAGGGATTTTCATTGATGCAGAACTCTAGCAAGCTGAACTGAGCAATGGAATTCGACCACCGAGGCTGTCTCGGCAACTGGACACAAGTCACAGCTCGGTGAAGGGCACGGCTCTTGTTATGCACACTCAACCACACGTCTGTCCAGTCCGAGGACAGGAGTATCAAGATGGAGTAAATTTCAAAAATAATGATGACGGCCAGCAATGCATAAGTTATATAAAGGTCGACTGGCAAGCATTTGGGGTACTTCTCGGCAAGAGAAAATAATCCAAGCACAAGAAGAGTGAGGGAGAAAGTAATAAATCGGCGTCGGAATCCCCAAACACTATACAATAGCATGGCCTTAGTGTAGAGCAAATCATACATGAACCCAAGTTCGATCTCAATCAGTTGAAAAGCATCTTTCCATGATATACCCTTGAATATGGACTGGCTCAATTCCCGGTCGTCATAACTTAGTATCAGATCGATGAAGAGACACTTAAATATTTGAAGCAATCCATAGGCCTTAACTGTATGTTGGACAGGAGTTCCACGTTGGGTGTCCTGGGCATCAACAATATTAGACAGAATGCCAGTCGCATAAAGACCAGCTGGGACTTGAACTTCAATTACTTCATCTGCGGTGACATGGTACCCCTCAGCCTGCTTTAGCGTATACTCTGCCATGAATCTAGGGTAGTTAGGGCTGGGATCAGGTGGAGTGAGCATAGATTCTCTCAGCTTATCCTTGCTCGCCAGCCACCGGATCCATGTCCTCTCACCATACTTGATTAGCCCAACCAAGATCATCACAAGTGATAAAACTGACAGAGAAGAGCTTGTCCAGGCCATGAACAGAACATAAGCTGTTGCTCCTGTTTGAACACCTAGGCCAAGGAGATGTCTGAGCCAAAGTGCATTGTCTTCTAAGGAATAAGCAGTTATGGTGTCAGGGCCGCCCAGGAGAAGCAAAAGCAATGGTGCCCACAAAGCAACTAGCTTGCTGTTATCATCAAGTTGGCCAGACTCTCCCAGCTTCCTCGAGAGGACACCAAGAGCGACGGTCGCTACGTAGTCTGAAGTCAAATAAGCACACCAAACAAGGACTCTGAGCCAAACCTTGGGGCTGGACTTCCTTCTGTTGCCCAGAAGGAGGAGGACTATTTGGACACCAAGTGTGAACAGAACCATGGCTCTCAGCTCCCACTGCTTCCAGATTTGCCTCAAATCTACTGTTATCTCCATTAGTGCAAACTCCTACCTGATGAAAATTACCAGCCAATGTGCAAAAGACAAGAAGTTTTGGATCATTCAACTGTGTTTAGCTCCTCCAAGTTAAAGTATTTGCCAAGCCGAGACACAAACCTTTTTCATTCCTCATCTTACTTGGCCTTGAACAAGGGGGAAAAATAAAGGAAAAAGTCAGTGACCTTACCTTCCTATGGATTCCCACCAACTAACGTAGCTTTACCCCGTGGAGGGTTATTTCCTGGAAAGACAAGACAGCAGTTGACGTTCGAAGCCTGAATTGGCAAAACCCTGAACTAAGAAACAGATGCCATCGTAATTTACCTATGTGGGCAGGAACATTGTTGGGAGGCAGAAGTCAAGAGTCTGAAGAGCAAGAATAATGCAAGAGGTGAACAGACCCGTGCTGGTTAACTCCGGAAGGTCATTTTATTAAATGCTGAGAAGAGACCAATAAAAATAGAAAAAAGGATGATAAAGTGAAAGCAACACGATTATGTCAAGATAAGGTGGTGGAACAATTAGAGACTGACCCACCATTATAATTTTGTCGTACGCAACACATCTGTTAGTGTTGGATTTTGCATTTCCCTAATTTGCATTTGGCAATATACTTATGATCAATATTATTCCTGTCCAACTACTTAGCATTAGCATGGCAATTTTGAGCTTGGGGAAAAAGAGAAGCTTAGATCGTGATTGCAATAGCGATCAACAGTAACATAGAAAACCACATGTATATTTTCCTTCCCCTTGTGGACTGCCTTCTGATTTTCCTTTATGTTTCACACTTGAGTTTTGCTCATGGCTTGAATATTAAACAGTGGTGATAACAAATCAAAAGTTTCCGTCATGCTTAGACTCAGTATCTTGATGGATGATTCTTGTAGATTGGTAACTAAAACTTTATTACAATAATAATCTCAAGTACATGACACTCTTAAGTTCACTCTATACAGATCACTAGAAAACTCGACCCCTGAACTTGCCACGGCACACTCAACTCACTTGGCACTAAGACAAGGCTCTTGCCACTCTCACACATCTACTCAGGTAGGAAGATTCTTCATAAGATGGGACCACACCCTGGAAGTGAACGGCTCTGAAAAATTAGCCTTTTGGCCTCACATAGCATGCTTTTTTGCCAAGAGATAGACATTTATATCTGCAGACTAAGTTTCATCTTGAACAGTTGCGTCCTTGATGATTCATTTACCCTGCACATGAAGATCGGTTGGAGTATAGCTTGATGATTCAGTAGGAAATGATCCTGAAAGGTGCACCCTATGTTCCTAAGTGATTCTTTAATCTACATTTGGGGGGAAAATGCAGACCTCCAAGAGCAAAAATGTAGACAATGACTAAGAATTTCCTAATGTCGAGCATACAATAGTTGCAATTTGAAAGTTGAAGGTATTGCAATCTAAAAGTTGAAGGTAAGAAAATTTTACCTGATAATGAGAGAATTTCCAATTAATCACTTCAAAAAATACATCATTCCCACTGCTCCTCCTGACTTTCTCTACAAATGCTGAAGTCCATCTGAACTCTCCAATTGGTTACGTCGCCTGATTTCTAGTTCTTGAAGGAGAGGGATAGCCCTGTCCTGCACGGTCCTGTGCTCAAGTTTGTCAAGCACCCACAGTTTCAATTCGCGTAATATTTTCTCAACTTATGGAATCTGTGGTTGACACATGTCATCCGAGGTCCCACATACGAATTAGCAAAAAGCCTAAGGATGCTCAGGTCTTGCAGCTGCCCCAGCACCGGCATTGGACCTTCCACCAGTTTTAACATGGACAATGTGAGCTTCCTGAGGTATGATGGAAGCACTCTGGAGAGCTGGCTAGCAGGGATAGGGAGCGAACTAAGCAAACACAAATTGTATAGGTGGCAATGTTGAGCCATGGATATCGCCACGAGATTTGATGGTTTATCAAACTTGTCTATCGATCTCAGCTTCAATGATGGAAAATTAGGCAGCTGCTTGATCCCCTTAGCCACTGCTTTCAAAGAGTTTGTGTGGCATGTGAGTCCCAGTTTCCGGAGGTTCACTAATTGATCTAGTCCGTTGACCAAGCCCTTTTTGTCACCTACATAGAGCCCCCCCTCAGTGTATGGAGGTTGGTCAGAGCCCCTTTTGATGGCTTATGGAAAATCGCAACGATGTGTGCCTCGTTCATGTAGAAATGCTGGAGGTTCTTCGCCTTCCAAATGGAACTTGGGATAAAGGTGACATTTGTTGAAAACGGCGGCACGAGCGGTAGAAATTAACGGAGAAATAAAACAACGAACAAATAAAATAAGGACACCGAGAATTTACGTGGTTCGATCGGAATTTCGGAACCTACGTCCACGGGGAGAGCCAACAAAATAATCCACTATAAATCGGAGAATTACAAGATTACACACGCTTACATGCTCGAGTGTTTCCCAGCCCTAGTATATATTCAATACCCATAGTATTTAATAACTCAACTCGATTAACTCACGCACAAATCTCTCTAAGCTCACATCTCTCTCTTTCTGGAGCTCTCACCGCTCGGCTTGTTCTCTTCAGCTTCCGACGTCCTCCTGTTATATGAGCATGGGAAGAGAATTGAATGAATGTGAACTCCACATTCGTCAAAGGCTGCAACCTTCTGAAACCACGCTTCATGCAATGAGCGCATGCCTATCATGCACTCACGTTAGAAAACAATGGGCGTAGCTCTTGCCTTCCTCTTTTATTTAATGATAAAGGACAGCAGTAGTTCACAGGACAAGCTCTGAAGAAGCGTAGCCGCACCCTCCATTTTTCATGGGCATGCATGCACATGACCATGTGCATGCATTTAAGGAAGGGAGAAAGTTTGGACGTCCAAGTCCATGGGTGTGCTGAAGAAGGTTCCAGTCAAGGCTTGCATTTAATGAATGGAGACAAAACAACAAGCCTCAATCTTCAATTTTCACTTGCGGCTGAAAGAAGAAAAAAGCTTCCCTCTTAGACCAAATCTTCTTTATTTAATGCTTCACATTTGGCCTTGAAAGAATTTCTATGGCTAGACAATTCTTTTGGTTCTAAACACGTGTACTTCTTCATTTTAACATATTAATTGTGTGTGTGCATCGGGTATTGTACACGGGCTCAAACTCAAAACATAATTTTTAACAACATTAGTGTGCTTCAAATACAAAGTTTCCAAGCATGGTACTATGAGTATAGTATGTTGAAGTAATATATAACTCATTTTGATCTTGTAAGTTTGTTATATCCTATATCTTGGTGTAAATTAGTTATGTTTTGTGTCTTAAACATACAAGTGGATGCTTGATTTGCTTAAAAGAGATGTATTACTTATTGAGCTATAGTTATTCATTTCATTCATCTTACTTGCTTTTCAAATTCTTCAACAAACCGTAAGTACGATGAGAGCATTATCATTAACAAGAAGACATTTTGATAGAGAAAATTTTGGGTTATGAGTTGTATATGACAATGATGAACACTTGCGTTAGTTATTTGTTCGAAATGTATATCTTTTTAGTTGAGTATAATAAACTTTGATATTGTAACCATATGATTTTTTACCAAATATATATGAATGTATATATTTCTATATTAGATTAAGGTATTATTATGTTTTAGGTTGCATCTATTAGGTGAAGGACAGCTGTGTCATTGCCCATATTCTTATTGAGTTGGGAGTGTGACAATATGGGTATAGAATATAAAAAAAATGGCCAAAATAATAATTATCGAAACAAAGGTTTTGCCATCGTATGAAAATCGAATCATGATGGTCGACATTGATTTGGTTAAGGATCAAGATGATGTTGAATCATTACAAAATCGAGTCATCTCTCGTGTTAAAGATTGGATTTTTAGAGATGAGTTTGACCAAACGCATTTTGTCAAGGGACACAGCAGAAAAATGTGTTCAGCTGTTTCCATTTTGCCTTGACACAAGCTACAAACAGGATCAAGTATTATATTTCTCCTCCACAAGTTTTCCTTAGATGGGACTGCGTTTTGGCAAATGCTTTATAGGAAATTTTTTACTTTTATGCTTGTGTGCATATTTCAAATGGCATTCCATAAAGTTCTTGGAGTTTGGAAAAAGACGGTTGTTGTTGTAGTGACTCATATGCCATTTCTTGCCAGATTGTTTTATAGCCATTTTTTACCGTATAGTTGCCACATTTTGTACCCATCCATACGAGCTCATCCGATATGTGATGACACTTAATAGGGATAGCAACGATTTCTTGAATGACTTTTTCGTCAAACAAATTGTTTAGGAGCTGTTCATTCCATTGTTCCTCTTTAAAATTCATTGACTCCGATTCCTTCTATGGATCATTCCTATTTGCTGGACCCTTAATTAGACCTCTCTTCAACCACTTGTCAGTTCTTACATTGACCCTTTCTCCATTTCCTATCGACCACATCACTGAGTTTGATATTACATCCCTTCCCATAAGTAGACTTTGCCAACCTCATCAAGGCTTGGATCCTTTCTCAGCATGCCAAAAGTCTCTCTTGTTAAAATAAATTCCTTTTAAAAGCTTACTCCATAATTCATCTGGATCTTTTACCATTCTCCATGCATGTTTACCTAGGAGGGCTTTGTTGGTAGTAATTAAATCCTTGAAACCCATAACTCCCTTGACCTTTCTAGTCTTCATGACTTCCCATCTTTTCCAATGCAGTCTAGTTTTTGTCGGCCTGCTTTTTCACTAGAAATTAGCTATTCTTCATTCAATTGCTTTACGCATGGGGATTTTAAAAACCAACATGGCATAATAGGATAAAGCTTGAACCACAGCTTTCAATAAAATCTCCTTCCCACTTTAGATATTATTTGTTCCTTCCATACTTCTAGTTCATATTTACTCTTCCCAATATCCATTCAAGCATCTATTTTTTCGTTGCTCCCCATTCATATGGGATGCCAAGGTACTTCCCAATGTGACCTAGCTCCGATATCCTTAGTATTCCTGCCATGTTGTTCTTTAACACTTGAGGGCACCCCTTAATAAAGTAAAAACCTAATTTATTTAGGTCCATGGCTTGTCCAGAAGCATAACAATACTAATTATGAACATCAGTAACATTACAACACTCTTGAATGGTCCCATCTAGAAAAAAAAAATGGATAGTCCATATATGACAAATGTAATAAGGTTGGACAGAACCCATTCAACTTAATTCCTCTTATATTATGATGATTTGTCGTAATGTTATAGATCAATTCTAAGATATTTTTTACTTGATTACAAGGACACGACATGTTATCATGTTGTACTGTACACCTGGAGGATCAAAAAAGTGCTCGTGATTCATGGTGCCATGTTCCAATCTTGTCTTCCCTCCTTTTAATTTTTTTTTTGTTTATAAAAGAATAATAACTTGAACCTTACCTTAAGTCGACGTTTCAAACACTTCATGAAGTTAAAATGCCAAAACCAGTCAATGAGGTCAATTCAATTCTAAATTTTCAATTTGACCAATTCTATTTTAAACCTTTTAAAAATTTGTTAATATAGCCTTTCAAGCAAATTTTAGTTAGAAATCACTAATGCGAATGCCAGCCATTGTACGTATTACGGCCAATGCTATTTGTGGACAATTTTTGCCTTTCTTTATAATTTTATGAAATTTCTTTTTTTTTCTTTTTCATTTTTCCTTTGCTTTTTTTTTTTTTTTTTTTTTTTTATCTATTCTCTACACTAGTCACCAGGCCTTTACAATAGCCAGTGGACTTCGCCAGCCATATAAGTGTGGGTGGCCCTCACCTATGGCTAGTAGAGCTATCCTCTAGGCCTACCATTCAATAGAGGAAAAAAAGGAAAAAAAAAGGAAAAGAAAAGTAAAAAAGGAATAAAAAACAAATATTCATAAATTTGTTAAAAAAAATTACAAAATTTATCCATATCAATGTCAATCGTCTCACATAAGACAATTGCACTGATTAGACCGCTACATTAGCAATTTTCTAGCTAACATTGGTTGAAATAACTATATTGACAAACCATTAAAAGATTTATGACTAAATTGATTAAATTAAAATATTTAGTATTGATTTAACCGCCGTATAATAAGTTTAGAACTTTGTGGACAATTTTCGCCAATTCAATGTTAATGTATGCTGCTGGTAACAAAAAAAAAATTACAAATTAGCTGCTAAACTAGTCATGCATGAGTTACTTTACCAATAAGTTTTGAAAAAAATTGACATTTATTTATACTTACAGAATTATCAACCATTTTCACAATCCGTCATCATTTTATCCTTCTTGGTTTTAAAAAGTATCGGCATTTCTTAAACTATTTTAATAAGATATAATCATTTAATTCTATGTCTTACCAATTCTTTTGAAGGTACTGACTTTTATCAAATAACTAATTTTAATTTGATTGATGTACCGACATTTTTCACATTAAAATACCAACTAATTTTAGTCAATCACTAACTTTTTTATCTAAAAAAAGTATCAGAATATCCTCATACTTCGAAGATTATTAACTACTTTAATGATTTACCCACATTTACTTTTGTATATTTCGAACGCCATCTAAGTTATTGATTTTTACCAATCATAATTTGATTGAAATTCCAACAATTATCATATTAAAATACATATACCAACAAATTTTGAGAGAGGATACATAATAAATAGTATAAAACGTTGATGTATTCAAATAAATGAATTTATCATACACTATATTTCATTTAATCAAATCATACATATCTACTAGTATTGAGGCACACATTTCAATTTTGAGTGATTATATACAAAGAGAAAAGAAAGAATCAATCTAGGAGAAATTCGATAATTACTTAATGGACTAGATGTAATCACTAGCCCTAATATATCCATGAATTTGACGATTACTCAATGGAGTGATTATATTCAAAGAGAAAATAAAGATCCATTGATTTTATTTTTTCCCCGCTTAGTAGCCATACCTGATTTTAACCAAATAACATTAGAAAAATTAGTGTAAATCTATCTATCATTATCGCTCTTCATTCCAACATTCTAAAGAAAAGCAACTTTCTTCGCTCCTCCAGCTCGAAACGAAGATATAATCAGTACAACTCCTTGTCCAAGAAGCATCAGATGCAATTGACAAAAGCAGCGATGGCTTCCCAAATGTGGGCCTAACAGCTTTTATTAATTGGTCGATCCAAATTCCAAGGTTCGCTTTCACTAGGAACGTGTTCCACATTATTGCATGACTTTTTAAACTTACTTTATAATTACAAAAAAATTGGGAATAGAGATTTTCTCTTTTCAATAGTTCAGTTTCAATGGTGGTGTTTTCTCTCCAAAAGTCTCTCTCATTTAGGTTTTCTCTTCTCCCTCTAACTTTCACACAATTTTCTTCTCTAACCTTCGCGGAGGGAAACACTTGAGATAAATCTGTCCCTCCCCTTCCTTTTTTATCTTTTCTCATTGGCTGATTTGGTTCTCTATTCTCACTTTCTCGCTTTCCTCCCACTTTCTGGACGTTTTCTCTTCTGATCTAACCTAGATCTACAAACTTCTCCCTTCTGTTTTAGGAAGATTTTTATCCTGCTCTAGTCTAGATTTGGGGATTTTGCTTGTATGATTTCGGTTTTTCGCTTCTCTTGATTTCGTTAGTGTACAAGTTCAATTTCAAAGAAAATCAAAGGAGTTTTGTATAAGTTTCATTCTCACAAATTTCAGATCTGTGCTTGTTCAACTTTGTTTCTCCAAACGGCAATAGTATGGTGGACATTGAATCTAGGCGCACACCATCAAAAAGTAAGGCTGTATTAATAGATGGAAATCTCGATACATACTCATTACTAAAAGTCAATTTTGTTTTGAAGAAATCTCATATCTGCTCTTTGAGCGGGTAATCCCTTTCCTTATTTGGAGCTTTTATTTTGAAGTTGTCTAAAATTTTTCCTAGCTCGTAATTGAATTGACATGTTTCTCTCTTATATTTTCATAAAAATGAACGAAATGTTACTTTGACAAAAAAAGTGGTGTTCACACACCATTTATGCATTTTTAATGTGCGAATACCTTCACTAATATACAAATTTGGTGTTTCGATCTACACTAGATACAATTAAATAAAAAAAGGTAGATCCATGGTAAGCACTAGTCATTCAATTTGCTTGGTAATTTCAACTCAAAATGAAAGAAAGAATAAAGTAAAAGTGGGATTCTCGATATTCCTCGACTTCCAAGTTAGATATAGCAAGATATTTAAATTTATCTCTGCCGAATATAACAAAATAAAATGGTACTATCAGCATTTACATACAAAAGCAATAACCAATAATTTTATCGGAGAATCAAAGTAGCAATTATATCGATAGGAGACTTGATGCAAGCTGACTCTATATTTATTAAATGTCAACCAATTTCGTATGAAATTCCATGAAAAATGTGCCATACTATGTGTGCCTCTCGTAGGTGGACCATATAACATGTCTTTTCATTAAAGCGGCTTTTCTAAAAATTCCACCAACGTGTTGATGGAGGTAAGAACATAAAATTTGCATAATGGACCCATGCTTCTTCTTCTTCTTTTTTAAACTATTCTGTAATCTTAACTTGTAAATTCAAGCTTTATATTTGATGTCATCTCTCATAAACTTATGTTATTTTCTAGTTATGTGTCATGTGGACTGTAAAATTTTATAGATACAAAAAGTTGATTCATGTAAAGCATTCTACCTTAGCTTATAATATGATTTGCACAATCTATTCCTTCCCATAGCAAAAAATTTTTGTTGAAATTTAGATGTAAAATGTGTTAATTTTTATCATTATGACGTGATATGCAACTCACCCCTCATTGTTTAATCCACGGTTGAGAGGGTTCCAGGATTCATAGAAAACCATTTCCCCCTTACTTTCCTCAATGAAGAGGACTTCTTTATCTACAAGGACTGATGATTTGAATCATTTGGTTGATAAAAATGAGAATAAGAGAAATATGAACTGATCTGGAGTCACTGTGTGAAATTGGCTCAATCAAACAAGATTTAATGAAAAAGTCGTTTGCTTTTGGGTACAATTCTATTCCAAATTGGAAGAAAAGAGAGGAGAATTGTTGAAATGGGTTGTCTATTGGGATGATTATTTCAACTCTCAAAGGAATCCCATTCCTGAAAACTTGATATGTACGACAATGAAGGTCAAGAGGTCAAATGTGATGCTTATTATTGATTTTAGTTTTCTCGTTGCCATTTTTTATATACCTTCTGTTATCTAAAGATGTGGCAATTTATGTTAAAGTACTTAAAATATTAAAAAATTCACATTCATCCAACTATTTAAAATTTTAGAACAAATTATACTAATTCTATAAAATCTTGTATGATTTCTTAGAATGAGACTCTAAATTCATATGTTTTAAAGTTCCGATTTGTCGCTTCGATTATATAAGTTTACACTTTAGTCTTGAACTAAAGTTTGGTCCACATGTAAGTGGGAGTGTTTAAATGTTAAAAGCATGTCTTCATGTAGTTGGTAGTGATTCTACAAACGTCTATTTGCATATGAAGTGCAACTTATAAGCAAGAGGAAGCCTTAAGCCATATACTGTCAGTGCATTGATGAGAAATGGTTTGCTGACGATCAAAGCTTTCAAGGGAGACTCATAATGACATGAACAAGCAGTCGTATTGGGCAAGTAACCCTTCTGCTTAAGGCGAAGTTAAAAGCATTTTGTTGCCTAAATGACTTTTTTAACAAATTAAACTTAGGATAGATACCCACATTCTTCAAGTAACCCAAATCAGATTCGAAACTGTTCCGATTGGACTTTACAAAGAATACAGATACCTCAAGCAGTAGGCCAAAGCTATTGAAGAACTTAATGCACATTACATATGATATCAGGCTTAGGTCTCCCAGAATATTTACAAAGATGATTTAGTCACTCAAGCGATGCGGTACTCCATCCAGAGATTAACACCCAACATAAAAAGATGCATACTGATCTCTTCTATCTTAATATTAGCTTTGCTATTGCATGGCCTTGAGTCATTTGGAAGTGATCGGTCAGCCCAAAATGCGCTGATAGGAGCCAAACATGAGTGGGAAGCTCTCCTCCTCTCCTCAGCTGATGAGCGTGGCAATCCTACTTTGGCTCGCGGCGTACAACAATACCTCCACCCATAGATTCGAGATCCTCTCCAAGTTCATTGCTATGTCCGATGGCTTATTTAGCACCAATGCTAGCCAGCATCCATCGAGCAACACTGATTTCGTCCTGCCAACCTTCACTTTTGTTGGCGAAACCACGGTGTTCACTTCAGTTGAAAGGAAAGTGGACGTATATTCTTAAGTGGGTATTCATATACCCAAAGTATATTCTGAAAGATATACTTGCTAGGAAAGAAATTCAAAAAATATAAAAACTTTTGGACTTCCAAAGATGAAGTTCCAAAACTTCCAAAACCTACAGCCCTATATTTGGTTGATAACCTCTAGTAACATGTCGCAAGCTGACTGGAGAGCTTTCTGTCTTCTGCGGAAAGCCTTATTGGTTCTCTATCCTGATGGGTTTCTGGAGACAAGTGCGGCTCACTTCAGGTTCGGTATTGGAATGGACTTGCTCTTTAATGGGTCGCTCTTCGGAGAACTTTACAGCCTCAGCAAATGTGTCCTGGATCCTGATCTGCCCAATTCTGTTAGGCAACGTGAAAGGATATATCACTACGAGATAAAAACATGTATCGTGACAGGAGCAAGGTTAGTCTGTAATCGGGAAAATTTAACTCGTCTAGTTTGTCCGAGTAATAGCACAGTTCGGTCGCAATGTGCCAAGTGAGGATAATTGGTCAAAATCCACCTCGGTGTGATGCAAGCCCAGGTTGGACTTTCTCACACAATAGGATTGGGAGAGTGACCCGCACACAAGAAAACTAATATAGCTAGTACTAACACCTAGAGGAGGGTGAATAGGTGTAGAGGAATTTTACGCGCAAGTAATATCAAGATTTTGCAATCTACAAACAGAAATTAAATAGAGAAAGGAGAGAAGATTGCAAACACAATTTATAGTGGTTCGGCTTTTGTCAAGCCTATGTCCACTCTCCAGGCGATTAGCCAATAAGCTGGATTTTCCTATGTGATTAAAGTTGATTACACGCTATTGAGTGTTAGCACTTGATAATTATATGTCTCACAAAATCACTCTTCTTGGTAATACACTCGGATCACTCAATTTCGTACTCGGATCACTCAATTTCATACTTTAGACAACTGATGAAGAACATAATCGAGCTTTGAAATATGTTTATCCTATCTTATCTTCTAAGTCTCATCCTATCCTTATATACTCTCTAAGCCACACTCGGCCGTTGGCTCTTTCCTTGAGAGTTTAGTCTTCCATTTTTTAGATAGATTTTAAAAGGCAAGTCTTTTTTACCTTTGAAGGTAGATCAAATCCTCTTGGATTTTTTTCGCCCATACAATTAGAATCCAGGCTTCCATAAGTTCTTCATTCTTCTTTGAAGTTGTCCGTTGATTGATCTTGCCAATCAGTTTGATACAACATAATCAATATAAAAAAGGTAAGTGAAATACTTGACCATTAGTAATCTGATCTTGTAATTTCATTTTGAGTCTAATAGACTAATGTTCTAAGTCTACTTAAATTTTCCGTCTGACACGATCAGACTTAGAAAATGTGTCTATTCAAGTCTTCCGTATGGTTTGGACAGACTCAGAATCTACGTCTCTTCAAATCTTCCGTCTGGTACGGACATACTCAAAGACACCTTATGCCTTTTCTTCTGCCACCAGCAGACTCAAAAGCATACGCCACCTTGTGGCTTTTCCTTCAAAAGATATATATAATTTTCATACATAAAATGATTTGTTAACATCAAAACTAGGAGTTTTCTCAACAAAAACAAGACGAACATAAATTTCAGCACTGCGCAAGCTCAGGAGAACAGTTGTACTTTGTCGATACAGATCGGATCGACCTAATTCCAAAGCCAAATGAACAGAGACTTCTGGATCTGCAATTTCTCTGTTTTGGGTTTTCTGAAATAAGCACTGTAAGATGGTCGAATTTGGGTTGGAAATAACGACTAGGACAAGAAAAGATAGAAACTTTGTTAGTTGCTCTTCTAGGCCTCCAAGGAAGTTGAGGGGGCACCAATTCTTCTAGATCGATGACTGCAACTCTTCAAGGATGTAGATTTTGAAAGCTCCGACTCTTCAAGGACGGAGTGAAAACTCTTCTAGGTTTTCAAAGGTATGAACTCTACAAGGTTCACAATACTTGCTTCAAAGCAAAGTTTTTTTTTTCATTAATCAAAAGTCGTCTGTCTTTTACAAGAAATTGGATGGCTTATATCATCAAAGAAATAAAGACAGAACATTGAAACTAGAAGAAATAAAGATAGAACATTGAAACTATAAACTAGTAAAAGCGTTATGCGGGCTCCCAATGTATCTTTCAAGCTTCCAGGATGGACTCAAGATATCGATACAGCTTCTCGGTTTCATCAAGCTTGAATGCGGGCTAATCTTCTTGGTCGAGAGAGCTGGTCTTCAATGCGGGCTGCATCATCCTCCCCATCTTTAAATAAATTCATCCTCAAATTCTCGCCATCATCATCAGAAGAATCTCCCACATAAGGTGTTAAATGTCAAACGTTGAAGACGTCGTGAATCTTCAAATGAGAAGGAAGATTTATTCGATATGCATTAGGATTGATGCACTCAAGAACTTCAAGAGGTCCAAGCTTTTGATCACTAAGCTTATTATAAGTTCCGACGGGATGCCGTTCCGATGGCAAATAAGCCCAAACAAAATCCCCAAGTTCAAAGATAACTTCACGCCACCGCTTGTCGATGTCCGTTTTATAGGATTCAGTTTTGCTCTCTAGTCTTTGGCGCACATCTTCATGAATTGTCCTCATTTGAGAAACAATATCGTCGACTTTGTTGCTCGACTTCTCAACAAAAGGAACTGGTGCAAGATCAAGAGCAATGTTCGGTTGTCGACCATATACGATTATAAATGGACTATATCCAATGGTATGGTTCTCAGCACAATTCTATGCAAATTCTCCAAGTGACAACCGTGTCTCCCAAGAACGGGGATTATTATCAATCAAAGTCCTTAATAGATTTCCCAATGTTCGGTTGACCGCCTCAGTTTGTCCATCTATTTGGGGATGAAACACAGTACTATATTGCAGTTTAGTACCAACATTCTTCCACAGTTGTCACCAAAAATGACTAAGAAATTTTGTATCCCGATCCGAAGTAATGGTCTTCGGAATGCCATGCAACTTATAAACTTCCTTGAAAAATAAGTCGGCAATACTTGAAGCATCCATACTTTTTCGACATGGAATAAAATGTGCCATTTTTGAAAATCAATCGACAACAACAAAAATTGAATCCATACCTCTATTTTTGCGTGGTAGTCCAAGGACAAAGTCCATAGAGATATCATCCCATGGGGCATGTGGAATCGGCAAGGGCAAATAAAGGCCAACGTTAGTAACTTGTCCATTTCCAATTTGGCAACATCGACACCTCATCACATGTCGATGTACATCACGTTTCAAATGAGGCCAAAAGTATTTGGCTTAGACAAGTTGTACAGTTTTGTCACACCCAAAATGTCCTTCACGGTGAATTTCATCGATCACCTTTTGCCGAAGAGAACAATCCGGCACACATAAACAGTTTCCTTTGAAAAGAAAACCATCACATACAGTAAAATCAGCAAGCTTCTTTTCATGTGCATCGGGAATGATCCTGGAAAAGTGAAGGTCTTCTTGATATAACTCCTGAAAAGAATCAAATCCAAGAATAGTAGAATGCATTGTAGAGAGTAAGCTCTTCTTTCGACTAAGAGTATCGGCAACCTGATTATGATCTCTAGCCTTATGCTTAATAATGAAAATGAACTCCTGGATGTATTCAGCCCATTTTGCACGCCTGGAGTTAAGGTTTTGCTGTCCAGAAACATATTTCAGAGCTTCATGATCAGTATATAAAATAAACTCTTGATGAATAAGATATGGCCACCAATACTCAAGTGTGCGAAATAATGCATAGAATTCCAAATCATAGATGCTATAACGAAGTTTGGCACTATTCAATTTTTTACTAAAGAAGGCAATGGGTCGACCTCCTTGACTTAGAACTCCTCCTATGCCGCATTCCGATGCATCACAATGCACTTCAAAAACAAGATCAAAATTAGGCAATGCAAGTACTAGGGCTATGCTCAATTTTTCTTTGAGCTGTTCAAAACTTTTCTGAGCTACATTCGTCCATTCGAAAACTCCCCTCTTCATGCAAGAAGTGAGTGGGGCCACAATGGTGCTAAAATGCGCAATAAACCGTCGATAGAATGAAGCAAGGCCATGAAAACTTCGCACTTCATGCACATTTGTTGGAGTTGGCCATTCTCGAATCACCTTTATCTTAAAATCATCCACCGAAATGCCATTCTTCGAAATATGATACCCCAAGAAAAGGATTTATGGTACCATAAAATAGCACTTGTCGAGAGCCGCATACAATTGTTCCTGCCTCAACACACATAATACTTTTTAAAGATGCTGCAAGTGCTCATTAGTAGATTTGCTAAAAATCAAGATATCATCGAAATAAACAACAACAAACTTTCCCAGAAAAGGCTTCAACACCTGAGTCATAAACCTCATGAATGTCGATGGTGCATTCGACAATTCGAATGGCATGACTAGCCACTCATATAGCCCATCTTTCGTTTTGAATGTTGTCTTCCATTCATCTCCAGGCTTGATTCTAATTTGATGATATCCACTCTTCAAATCCAACTTTGAGAATATAATTGCACCAGAAAGTTGATCTAAGAGATCATCAAGGCAAGGAATAGGAAATCAATACTTAGATGGTGATCTTGTTGATCGCTCTACTATCGACAAACATCCTCCAAGTACCATTTTTCTTAGGCACTAAAAGAGCTAGAATGGCACACGGACTGAGGCTCTCCCTAAGTAAAACCCTTACTCAATAGCTCCATAACTTGTCGATGCAATTCCTCATGTTTGGTCAAACTCATTTGATAATGAGTGAGATTCGGCAAAGAGGCTCTAGGCATCAAGTCAATTTGATGCTGAATATCTCTCATAGGAGGGAGACCATTGGGTAAGTCCGTCGGAAAACATCCTTGAACTCTTCCAAAAGAGGTTGAACTCGATGAGGTACGACAAAGGCAACTTCATTCTTCTCACCTATTTTATTAAGCAAAATATACAAGATACAAACTCCTTTCAAAGCATCCTTCATGTCCTTCATTGTAAGCAACGTAGGGGAGAAGGAATTCTCAACTACAGGAGTTTTCAAAGGTTCCCTACTAGGTGCCAACGTAATCTTCTTGCCTCCAAATTCAAAAGAATATGTATTTCGATAACCATCATGCATAGTCCTCCTATTGAATTCCATGGTCGACCAAGAATAATGTAACTAGCATCCATTGGCAAAACATCACACCATATCTTGTCATTATAAACAGAACCAATGGATAGATTAACACGGCATCGTTTTGAAATAGTTACCTCAGCGCCTTTCTTCAACCACAACATTTTATAAGGCGTAGGGTGCGTTTTTAGTTCAACTTCAGCTTGTGTGTCGCCACTTCAAAATTATATTCTCACAACAACCATAGTCAATAATTAATTGACACACCTTTCCCATGATTGTGCAAGCATAATGAAAAATATTGGTACGCAGTCACCTATCTCTAGTGTTATCTCGAGGAGTAAGAAAAATTTTCCTTACCATAAGAAGTTTGCTAGTGTTAGCATGCACTATTTGGTCATCATCCGCAGCTTCTTCATCATTGTTCAACTCCTCTTCAAGTGGGTCCTCAACATTCTCATCAAAATCATTATCCACCAAGAAAGCTTTACCAGCTGGTCGATTCTTATTGATTCGACAATTGCTAGCACGATGACCCAACTCCCCACAAGAATAGCAACGTATTTCGGACACAGCAGGTTGCTTTGAAACATGGGACTAAGTAGAAGACTTACTAGCAGATTGCGTTGTAGCCTCAACAACTTTAGCAATGCTAGTGGTACTCTTAGTAGCCTGACTTGTCATGGTAGTTGATTGTTGTCTCCGAGAACGAGAGCGCTCCATTTTGAGTGCCCGTTGGTGTGCATCTCCTAAGTCCCAAATGTCGAGGACTTCCAAGGCATCTTGAATGTAAAATTGAAGACCATTCAAGAATTTGTTCACAAGCACCTCCTCCGGGTCCTGGATATTGTTACGAATCACCAACTCATTGAATTCATTGGTGTATTGGTCCATCGTTTGCGTACCTTGTTTTAGATTTTGGTACCGTTGGTAGAGCTCTCTCTTATATCCTTTGGGAAGAAAATATTTTTGAATCTTGCCCTCCATTTTTCTCCACAAAGTGATTGGTGCTTTGCCAACGACTTGGCGAGTTTGTTTTTCACGTCTCCACCAAGCAATCGCCTTGCCTCGGAATCGCATAGCAATGATCCCAACTCGATGATTCTCGGGAACATTTCGATGCTCAAACACCTCATTCACAAGTGTTAGGCAATCAACAATTTCATCAGGAGACTTAATACCCATAAATTCTGGAACATTTTTCTTGACTTCCTTTCCCCAATTTGGCTCACGAATATGTTGTAAACAATGTCGAACATACCTCCAATGGTGATTAGATGGAACACTCTCCGAAGAGGAAGAGTCACCATGGGAATCTTCAGTCCTAGAACGGGGTGGAGAATTATTTGCTTCAGCTCTCAAATGTTGAACTTCTTGCGTCAATTCGTCAATTTGTTGTTGCAAAATTCTCAGCAAGTGTATGCACTTCATCGAGGGGAATGGTTCTGCCACCATGACGTCTCGCCTATCTTGGAGGCATTGTCCTCTCCTCCAAAGCTTTGATACCAAATGATGCAAGCCCAGGTTGGGCTTTCTCACACAATAGGATCGGAGAGTGACTTGCACATGGAAAAACAAGACAAACAGAAATTTCAGCACTACACAAGCTCAAGAGAACAGTCGTATCTTTGTTGATACGGATCAGATCGACTTGATTCCAAAGCCAAATGAACAAAGACTTATGGATCTACAATTTCTCAGTTTTGGTTTTCTAAAATAAGCACTGTAAGATGGTCGAATTTGGTTGGAAATAACGAACAAAACAGAAAAAGATAGAAACTTCATTGGTTGCTCTTCTAGGCCTCCAAGGAAGTTGAGGGGGCATCGATTCTTCTAGATCGATGACTGCAGCTCTTCAAGGATGCAGATTTCGAAAGCTTCGACTCTTCAAGGACGGAGTGAAAACTCTTCTAGGTTTTCAAGGGTATGAATTTTACAAGGTTCACAATACTTGCTTCAAAGCAAAGTGTTTTTTTTCATTAATCAAAAGTCGTCTGTCTTTTACAAGAAATTGGATGGCTTATACTATCAAAGAAATAAAGACAAAGCATTGAAACTAGGAGAAATAAAGACAGAACATTGAAACTAGAAGAAATAAAGATAGAACATTGAAACTATAAACTAGTAAAAGCGTTATGTGGGCTCCCAAGGTGTCCTTCAAGCTTCCGGGATGGACTCAAGATATCAATACGGCTTCTCGGTTTCGTCGAGCTTGAATGTGGGCTGATCTTCTTGGTTGAGAGAGCTGGCCTTCAATGCAGGCTGCATCACGGTGCTCCACATTTCATCTGTATGTCCATAACCACAGAGTACTCTACCAATTTGGCTTGTATCCGCGGGCTTTTCAAGCTTACCCGACTTCACTTCACATGTCCAAAGATCTTTTGTTTCAGATTAGGCGTTTACCTTTTCGAAGGTCGTTCAGTGATACTTATCCAGCTTCTCATTGACGTTCAAGCACTCGAGAATTCCATGGCAGACCAATGGATTTTCATTGATGCAAAAACGTAGCAAGCTGAACTGACCAATGGAATTCGACCGCTGAGGCTGTTTGGGCAACTGGACACAAGCCACAGCACAGCGAAGGGCAAAGTTCCTGTCATGCACACTCAACCTCACGTCGTCCAGTCCGAGGACAGGAGCATCAAAAACTTCAATATGAATATTCATTATTCAAAGTGTAAGTGGATGGACATACTATGGAAAGCACATTTTGAAAATAATGATGGAAATACTTTGAACTTCCCAAAGCTATATAAAAGCATGCCCTTCGTGTAGAGCAAATCATACATGAAACCGAGTTCAATTGCTATCAGCTGAAAAGCATCTTCCCATGAGATATCCTCGAATATGGACCGACTCAAGTCCCAGTCATCATAACTTAGTATCAGATCGATGAAGAGATACTTAAATATTTGAAGCAATCCATAGGCCTTAACTGTAAGTTGGACAGTAGTTTGACATTGGGTGTCCTGGGCATCGACATTATTAGACAAATCGCTGTTTGCATAAAGTCCATCTGGGACTTGAACTTCAATTACTTCATCTGCGGTGACATGGTACCCCTCGGCCTGCTTTAGGCTATACTCCACCATGAATCTAGGATTATCCTTGCTTGCCAGTTGCCAGCCATAAGACCCATGTCCTCTCACCATATTTGATTAGCCCAACCAAGATCATCACAAGTGACAAAACCGACAGAGGATAAGCTGTTGCTCCTGCTTGAACACAAAGGCCAAGAAAATGCCTGAGCCAAAGTGCATTGTCTTCCAAGGAGTAAGCAGTGATGGTGTCAGGGCTACCCAGAAGAAGTAAAAGCAAAGGTGCCCACAAAGCAACTAGCTTGCCGTTATCATCAAGACGGCCAGATTTTTTGTTCGCCTCCCCTAAATTGCTTGAGAGGACACCAAGAGCGACAGTTGCTAAGAGCCCGCAGTCAAATAGGCACCCCAAACAAGGACTCTGGGACCAAACCTTGTGGTTGGAGTTCCTTCTGTTGCCCAGGGGGAGGACTATTTGGACACCGAGTGAACAGAACCATGGCTCTCAGCTCCCGCTCCTTCCAGATTTTCCTCAAATCTACGCCAAATAGATCCTTTGATTTTTTTTCCCCTTTCCTTTTTTTTTCCATTAGTGCAAGCTCCTACTGGATGAAAATTACAAGCACATAGGTAAAAGACGAGAAGTTTTGGATCATTCAATTGTATTTCAGCTCCTCCAAGTATAGGTATGTGCCAAGCTAAGACACAAACCTAGTTCATTCTTCATCAAACTTGACCTCGAACAAAGAAAAGAGAAGGAAAAAATAAGTGATTTCCCATGGATTCCCACCGACTAATGTAGCTTTTAATTTCCTGAAAAGACCACAAAAAATGATGTTCAGAGACTGAACCGAAAAACATATGTCATCTTAATTTACCTATGCAAAGGGTGAACAAATCTGTGCTAGTTCATGTTGGTAGAAAAAATGAAAACTCTTCTCATCACTCGTCTTTGATACTAGTCAGTCATCATCTGCCATTGTCCTCCACCTCTCGCTGGCGGCCATCCACCTCCCGCCACCACCTAGGAGGGAGAAGTTTTTCGTTATTAAATGTATATTTTTGCTCAAAAATTCATTCATGTAATAGATATAGATATCTATTTCTGGCTAGAAATTGTGTTTAGAAAACGTTTGAGCTCTTAAAAACTTACCCACCACTACAATTTTGTCATACAAACATATCTGCTAGATTTGGATTTTGTATTTCCCTAATTTGTATGTGTTAGTACACTACTGATCAACACTATGTCTATCCTCCTACTTGGCATTATCATAACAATTTCGAGCTTGAGAAAAAGAGAAGCTAGATTCGTGATTGCAATATTTATCAGCACTAACAGGAAAATCACATGTATATTTTTGGGGTTATGCTTGTATCTCCCCTGTTTTTCTTTGACGCTCCCTAATACAGTGTTTTCACCATATTTCCCACCCCTTTATTTCCCACTTTTTAGCATGTTTCTGATTCTCTCTCTATTTTGGGTGAAATCCCTTTCCTGTTTGTTTGCTTTCTTTCTCTCCTTGCAGGTTGCACCTTCTCCCTTTTTCTTCTCCTTGTCCTCTCTCCTTTCGTGCAATTATGGAGGTAGCAGAAAAGAAACAGAAAGTGGGAGAATGAGCAAGGCAAGCTCAAAGGATCAGTAGATTTTAAGATAAATAGCAAGAGAAAACACTACTATTCAAAGGCCAAAAAAGGGGTAATACAGGTCCCAGCTGCTCTCTAGATGTCTACTGGAGACCATTGCGTGTGTGTGAGAGAGAGAGAGAGTCCCTATTAGCCAAAATCTTAATTTCTCCATGGAGACTCTGAGTGTAAGGCAGATGTGTGAGTCCTCAAACCACTATCGCAGCTTCAATTCAGTAGTCAATTCTCCTGCTAATTTATTTACTATCTACTGATCCTATGAGCTTTGCCTTTGCTCATCCTCCCACTCTTTTTGTTTCTTTTCCGCTACCTCCATAATTGCATGAAAGGAGGGAGAAAGGAGAGAAGAGAAAGGCAGAACGTTGGACCCCGCAAGCGAAGAAAAGGAAGTAATCAAGCAACACACTTGACCCGAAAAAATAAAAGAGGGAATCAAAATATGCTTAAAAAAATGGGAAAAAAAGAGCCAATATGATAAAGATGCTGGGCTAAGGAGTATGAAAGCAAAGATAGTGGTGGCCTTTCCCACTGCCTTCCATTATTTCCTTTTAGTCTTAGTCATGGCTTGAATATTAAACAATTACGATAACATTTCAAAAAGTTGCCGTCATGCTAAGACTTAGTATTTGTAACTCAAATTTTATTACAATAATCATCATAAGTATTAATACAAGCTCTTAATTGAATTCACTCTATACAATTCATTGACAAACTCACAATCTCAAACTCACCACGGCACACTCAGCTCACTCGGCACTCGCACCACGTTCTTGCTGTTAGGAACGTCAAACGTTGAAGGGGGGAAAAAAGTACAAAATAAAACGTGCAAATTTTACATGGAAAAGTCTTTCAAAAACAATAAAACAGATTCAAACCAAACCCAACTTTGCTCCGTTCACTTTTGATCAACACATTCAGTCGTCATCTTCTTCTCCATCTTCATCTTCTTCACCTTCTTCTCCTTCCTCATCATAATATCCTTCTTCTTCTGCAACGTAGTTTGCTCTCATTCTTATCATCTTCATCTTCATCTTCAGTGAGCACCTAATTTTCCTACAAGGTCAAGCACAGAAAAGTAAGTACATATCAATGCAAAATAACTTGACACTCACAAAAACAATTCAATGCCATGAACACGACTTATATTTATAGGACAGATCAGAGCATAATCTGGATGAAATCATCTAATTCAGTCGAGAGAGAGAGATTAACAACTGAGCTACAAAATTGTAGATGCATGATGAAAGCTGGGACTAACAAATTAAGAGAAACGGCAATAGCCAAATCTTTGTAAATCACCATGACACCTTTATTGCGGTTCAACTGTTTGACCAGAGAGGACAATGACAAGAATCTCAGTTTAAAGCTCAACATAAAGACGGAATTTAACATGAGAGCAACAAAAGACCTACCTGACGGGGAGAAAGCTTCCAATTATTTACTTTGATGTACAATTTCTTCCTATTCTGCTTTTGATTATTTCTGTGAAACTCTCTGGCATACTAGTCAGGGTAAGCTCTTTCAAGCTTTTCAAGTGCTCGATTCCATCAATCGTCCCCAATTTATCACACTTTCTGATTTCTAGTTCTTGTAAGATAGGCATTGTCCCCTCCTTCACTGTCCAGGTATCCAGTTGGTTGAGCATCCACAGCTTCAATGCCCTGAGTTTGGAAATCCAATGCTATCGCAAGTCATTACATTTCCCAAATATGAACGAGCAAAGAGTCTGAGGATGCTTAGCTCAGGCAACTTGCCCAACACTGGTCAGGGGATCTTCGCCCAGTTCCAACATCGACAATGTAAGTTTCCTGAGGCACGATGGGAGTACCCCGGTCAGGTTTACCGGCTTCACTAGATTCCCGAGCAAGTATAAGTTGCAGAGCTTGGTCTGTTTTTCCAGGGACACTAACTCAATCTTCGATGGCTTACCATATTCGTCAATTGACCTCAACTTCAGAGAGTGAAGATTAGGCAGTTGCAGAACCCAATTTAACACAGCCTTCACCGACTTCTCATGACACCTCAGTCCCAATTTCCTGATGTTAACCAGTCTATCCAAAACTTTTGTCACGGCCTTTTCTTTACCTATGTGCAGCCCCCTCAGTGTCTGAAGACTGCTTAGAGATCCTTTAGTCAGCTTCTGGAAGAATGCGTCAATGTGAACATCGTTCAGGTACAGATGCCTAAGTTTCTTCGCCTTCCAAATCGAGTTGGGTAAGGTGGTCACGTTAGTGTGCTTCAGATCCAGTGTTTCTAGGCACGGCAGCTTTCCAACATCCGATGGGATTGAATCTAGTCCTGTCGATCTCAAGCCTAGAAACCTTAAAAGAAGCAAATTGCCCACTACCTCGGATAGCATAGGTTTGTAGACACCCTCTAGATCAAGGACCTTTAGCAATGCAAACCCCTTTTTATGGACCAAGGCCTTGAAAAATGTACCAATTTCTTTTTTGGCCTTACCTCTATGTTTGTTGTTGAAAGACACAAAAGACCGTAGATTTTCATCGACGAGCGGTCGAATCTTTTTGCAAATCTTCTCAATTTCCACATACTCCACGAGCGGTCGAATATTTTTGGAAATCTTCTCAATTTCCGAAATCTCCTCAATTTCCAAAATCTTCTCAATTTCCAAAATCTCCTCAATTTCCAAAATCTTCTCAATTTCCGAAATCTTCTCAATTTCCAAATACTCCACGAGCCGTCGAATCTTGTTGCTTTTAGGAGGTCCGCTTTCATGATCATGAATGTAATAAAAAGACAATGCACCGATTCTGGAGAGAAGAACTCATGTATGACGCCCGACATGCAACACGTTTTCGGGGTTCCATCCAACTTCCATTTTGTTACTTCAATCAATTTCCGCCGGACCAGCATTTCAAAGCACATGTTGGCTAGATCTTCAGGTTCAAGCTTCTTTTTCGCTCGTCAGGAGTTGGACTCAAGAAACCCTCCGAAAGCCACAACCACAACAATCTCCGAACTGGGACCTCCAATGCTGTTCGGAAAGAGACCGAGATACAAAAAGCATACCTTCAACCGTGGCGGCAACTCATGGAAGCTCAAAGACACGATGTCCAAGGATGTCGACCGGCCTTCACCAGGAGCCGGAAGTTTGTCAATTATTCTAGGCCATTCACTGGACTCTGTGGTTGATAAAAGCCCAGCCATTAAGACAATGTCCAGAGGTGTACAATGGCACTTTGCCATGATCACGTTCTCGAATTCGCCCTAATTCCGCCTCACGTTGACCGACTTGCTTCTTCAACAATTCCCATCTTTCTGCATCGCAAATCTGGTGCAGCCGTAATGGATTGCCCCACAGATCAGCCAATTTAGCTACTTCATCATGACGAGTGGTGACAATCACTCTGCTTCCGTTTTGCAAATCCGGTAAGGAGATCATCAGCTTGGGCCAATCCTCAACTTTCCAAACATCATCCAACACAATCAAATACCTCTTCTCCATCAAAGCCTTGAGAAGCATCTCAGCCAAGATGTCATCCCCCATTTGTTCTAACCCACTCATCCAGGTTATGGAGACCTGCTTCATGAGGTCAACAACCACATCTCTGAACCTGAAGTCCATGGACACGCGGACCCAGGCCCGGCACTCGAAGTGCTGCTTGATGTCGACCCTGTCATAAATCAATCTCACCACCGTGGTCTTGCCTGAGCCTCCCGAGCCAACCACTGGAAGAACCCTGAATTCTTGTTCTTCCTGAGGCAGAAGAATCAAGTCCTTCACAAGCTCTTCCATGTCCTGCTTCTGAACCACGGCCTCTGATTCCATGTCAAGAAGATGAGAGATCTTTTCCCACCGGTGGGTGCTTCTTCCTTCACGGGAGGTGGCGCTGCCAACATTCCCCGGAACTTTGCTTTGAAGTGGTTGATGTTGAGGCTGATCTTTCTTGAGTGAAGAGAAAAAAGGCAAGCCGTTGAAATTCTTCAACCCTTTGCTCACTTCCTTCTGACTCCACAGAAGAGCCAGGTCCTTGAGCTTCTGCTGGGCTCTTCTCAGGAGATAGGTGTCAATGGTGTCCTCTGCACTGTAAATGGTAGACAAGAGTTCGGTCCTCTCGCTTACTTCGTCCTCTGCTCTGTCTTTTAAGAAGGTCAAGAGCTGTTGCAGATTGTTGATGGCAGTTCTGATTCTGCCCTTCAGTCTTGGTTGGATTATGGTTTGGTCAGCTCGGAGATTCTGCAGCTTCTCTTTGAGCAAGAAAGCAGCTACTTCAGCAGCCATGATAGATTACCTCTCTCTCTCTCTCTCTCTCTCTCTCTCAAGCAGATGAGAAGCAGAATCAAGAAATGGAAATCGGTTTCAAAGCTTTGAGAGGTGGCTCTCTGTTCTCATCTATTGTTTTATTCCCAGAGGGAAAGGAGCTCCGGTGATCGGGATCCAAGAAAGGTGGGTCGGAAGACTTGCCCCGGCTACTTTGACCAAGAAAGCCAATGATATCCAACGTGTATTGTGGCGTCACCAATCAAACGTCATCGTTCTGCTTTATTTTTTCATAAATTTACAAAAAAAAAAAAAAAAAAAAAGTTGTTGCTCATGCATTGCACAAATTTGAAATTATATTTAGGGTCACGAAAAATTAATGATTTGAAAAATAGTTTGTTATATCATTTAAAAAAATTAATCAGCAAAAAATATTTTCATTGTCAATAACAATATATGTCTGACTATCTTTGTGGACAATGAAAATTTTTCCATTTATTTATTTTTATAAACGATACAAGCGATTATTATTTAAAAAATGTTCTCGAAATTACTCATTTTCCCTAAAAGAAATGCACCTATATTATTTTAAATGTTGTCGTTGACCTAAATTTTTAGCAAAGAACCAATTTTCAAAAAATTATGACAAAGTAAGTATCCACGTCAAGAGAATTCTCCACTAGAGTTCACAATAAATATTATTTGATGTGTAGCCAAACCTCATCATATAGATTTTATTCTCTGATTAAAAGGAAATGCAATATATAAATTGTCATATTTATAAAATCATGATATAAGTACATACAATATTTAATATGTTTTATAGGTATTCATGTCACAATAGTGAATCACTAGAGACCCCATATTTTGACATCTCTGGAGAAAAAAAAATGATATTAAATTAAAATAAGCAAGAGATGTTATTTAAAATTATAGTAACATTTTTAATAAGATGTATTTTAGAGTGTGATGCGGACTATACTCTGAACTTGTTGATGTTGTTAAAATATGTTTTAGAATAGTAATATCAGCTAAATAAGAGGCATCCAAAATATTAAAAAGGATCGCCCCTACGCCAACAAGCAAATAAAAATATCTTAGTGCATTGTCCTCATCGTCTTACAAAATTGTCGTTGAAATTGCCTCATTTTGTTTTCATTAAGTTCAAACACATTTCTATTTATGCGATTTTTTTATTTAAAAAATATCACAAATGTTTTAAGTTTCGTAGGGCATTTATTTGAATGCCATAACTTTTTTTCTAATTACTTGAATGTTGTATAAATTTTTAATCGATTACTTAAGTATCATAACTTTTTAAAAACGTTTACCACAAGTACTTGGCCACATTAGATTTTCACCACCTAAATGAACATTTTAAAATGTTATAATATCCAACTAAGCAATTGAAAATTTTCGACACTCAAGTAATGTCAATTACGGCATGAGCTCCTTCAACCTATGGCAATTGTATGAGACTGGTCCTTTCATTTGATGGACATAATTAAGAATACCAAGACTATTTCCCATGATTAGTGCAACTGACTCGAGAGTTTGCATTCCGTAGCTTAAAGTTAAATAAGCTCCATATGTCTATGATCAAATAATCTTAAATTTTAGAGAGAGGAAAAATAAAAAGAAAATTTATATAGGTCGATCAAGCGCAAAATTTACCTGCTCTTAGGTTGTTATGTGACATCAAATTAGAATAACCATGACAATGAGTCCTATAAATGACTATTCTAAATGTCAGCCATTTCTTTTAATTCCTTCTTATTTAAATTATCATTTAAGCTGATTGTTCCTTTCATTTAGTGATTCTTATTAATTATCTTCTTGTTTATTTAGCCTGAAAAATAGCGTTTTGAAATTTTCACCGTTTCCCTCTTGACAAAGTGTATGTTGATCATATAGATTGGCGACATTTCTTTCTTTCTTTTTTAATTAGAGTAATTGAGCCGCAAATATAAAAAAGAAAAAGAAAAAGGTGACTCGTGATTTCCCTCTACACTGATTGGACCGCTCAGGGATGAGACGGTAGGCCCTCGTCCATCAGATAACTCCTCGTCATCCAGTGGCACGTCCTCGTAATTTTCTGAATAACGGAGGTCGAAAATTTTAGAGCCCCCCGCACACAAAAAGCCCACTGAAACTATCAACGGCTTATCTCTTTGAAGCAGACGAAGGAGGAGGAGGAGGAGGAGGAGGAGATGGCGATTGTCATCCGTTGCTCCGGCTTCTTCACTTGGCCAATCTCGCCTCAATCTTCGCATTACGATCAGTCCTCCGTCAGAAACCGCCTCTGCGGTCAGTTTCTCTCTCTTCCTCCGAGAAAATTCTCCTCGCTTTGCTTTGCTTCGCTTGCTTTCAGCTGCATGTGATTAGAGTTTCGAGCTGATCTGTAGCTCCTGCTCTTGAATATCGGCCGAGTAACGATGGGCTGTGAGGATAATTTAGGGCTAGAGCTATGATCCTCGGGCTTGTTCCGAAGCATTTTTTAGAATTTTTGCGCTTGTGCTAATGTAATGAGGTCGTGTGATGAAATTGAATGCGTTTGGCGTTGCGGTGGGTGCTCGAAATTCAGTTGGTGCAGCTTAAAGATTTGAGCTTTTTGCCATAAGTGAGTCTGTGTCCTGTTGAGAATGTTTTGTGTGCGATTCGGAGTTGTTTTGAGTGAAAAATCAATCTTTCCCGAAAGCACGAGCCTGGGGCATGTACAAATCAAGAGTGTCGAGGAAGCACTCCATGTACTAGTAGGATTTGAAGACAGTTGTGTCAAACCTTGTGTTATGGTGGGTTAGTTTTGATAATTGCCATGACTTTGAGAACTAAGTTTATGTTGTTGAATGCTCGTAGTAATAGTGAATTACCACGAAAATCACGAGGATGGATGTTTTTTAAGGCATAAAGGGATTGTTACCTCAAGTGGGGAACAGCATTCACATGAGTATGTCCCCGAGAAAGTGATTGAAAATACAATTGTCTCGTGTTATTGAGATGAACTAGATGAACCTCATGTTCATCACCTTCCATAACGAATGGGAAGATTTCATAGAGTCAATTCCATGAACATTACTTGCTCATTGAATTTGGTATCACTGATCAGAACTCTCTGTGTCTACCTAAGAAGGCTAGATTGCTCACCAAAAGTTCACAAATCACCATGGTGTTTGTTTCTCATAATATTTAGTTCTCTGAAGCAGGGAAACCAGCATCTCTTCCTGCTAAATTCGAGAAGTTACCCTCAACCTTCGGACGTGCTTCTTGTGAACCATTTGAGATTCATCATCCAGTACAAAGCAGAAAACCAATTTTACCAATTCACACCACCATCATGCAACAATTACCAGCTCATCAGGTATGCTGGTGAGTCTTCACATGTTAATTTTGTGTTTTCTCTCTGTAGGCCTATGATTGCTTTTCTTTTTCTCGTGAAATTTGCAAACAAGGGCACTCATTATGATTTTACTTCATTTCCAGTCTGAGCCAACATACACCCAAAGCTCACATTTACTATATGGTTCTCTCCCTCTTCCTGGTTAGAAAGTGTGGAGAATCTATTGAAACTATCATGGATGAGGCATAAATTCACTTTTTTAATCCTAATCTTTGAAATGTGAAAAGAACATGAGATCAAAAGAAAAAATTCATCTTTTCAAATTCCCCATTCTTGATGATGTTGGTGACATTAAATTGTGACATCTGATTATAGTAAATTCTGGTTCCAGGAAAGATTACATTTCAAGTTCCCTGCCACAGCTCTTCTCATCACTAATGGCCTCATGTTGACAGCACCTTTTCAAGCTTTGGCTGAAACCTGTGAGGCTGAGAATTCCTTACTCAATATGCCTTTGCTGCTTTTTGTAGCCCTTGTTGGAGCCACTGTCGGAGGTAAATTTGTAGAACATGTTATGCATCTGTTTTACTATTGAATTTGTAACTTGAGATTTCGTTGTATTGTGTGTATAGAGGATATTAGCTTTAGCAGAAAATTAGAAGCATAAGTCTGTTTTAGCATCGTCTTGATACCTTGATAACTCCATGAAAGGGTTACTCGCACGACAAAGGAGAGGTGAACTTGCGCGGCTTAATGAGCAGCTGCGCCAGATCAATGCAGCTTTAAGAAGACAAGCTAAGATTGAATCTTATGCCCCAAGCTTGAGTTATGCCCCTGTGGGTACTCGAATTGCAGAAAGTGAAGTTATCGTTGATCCAAGGAAGGAAGAGTTAATTTCTCGACTAAAAACTGGGAAGAACTTTTTGAGGAATCAAGATCCAGAGAGAGCATTTAGGGAATTCAAGGCAGGTTTGGAGCTTGCACAGATTCTGGAGGATCCTATCGAGGAGAAAAAGGCTGCTAGAGGCTTGGGTGTGTCTTCTACATATTGAGTTATATATTAGATATTAGTATGAGATGGATTTTTCCTTTTATCATTCCATCAGGTTTCATTCTACTAATGTATTGTGAGCAGGCAACAGGGTTTCCAAGGATATAGTTCTTATTATTCCAATTTCTTCGTAAAAGTCACCTATAACATTTGAAGGAAATATATCCTTGTTGATCACTGCAGCTGCGAGCATTTCCTTCATTTTAGAAGCATTTGAGTTAGCTAATGAAAGTGAAGAATAGTACCATGATTGATTGTCTTCGTCTCTGAATTTGATTTCAGGAGCCTCGCTTCAGAGGCAGGGCAAGTTTCGTGAAGCCATTCAATACCACGCTCTGGTTCTGCAGATTTCTGAGAGAGTTGGGGAGGATTCAGGAAATACAGAAGCTTATGGAGCAATGCTGATTGTTACACTGAGCTGGGTGACCTTGAGCGAGCAGCGAAATTTTATGACAATTATATTGCAAGGTTGGAATCGGACTAATAACAGTAGCTGGCTTGATTGGTAAAGTAGTAAAATCATAGTTTTGTAGAGGTTATCAATAGCTCGCGGCTAAGAGGCACCGACTTGTCTTGCGGATCAATCAAGTTTTGCATCTGTACCCATGTAGTGAAGCAGGTTTAGTTTTCTTTCATGTTGTGTAGATCTTGATTTCATTTTTTCCAATTGATCCTATGTTTTGTGACCTAGAAATGTTGGCTGATTGCACCTTTACTTTGTAAGACCTTCTGAGAGGTGAATAATTCAAATGCAAGTTTGCTTTTCCTTTCTCCACTTTTTTCCTTTTTTTTGAGAGATTGAAGGTTGGAGGCTTGAAATGTCCACATGATCTGGCAATCCAAAACGGACAATCCGAATGCTTGGGCACTTAGAAGGTTGTTATTCATTGTCACTACAGTTCATTACCAAGATATTTGTAGTATCCATGACCCTAACATAGTTCTCAGGCAGAAGCTTAGGTAGGTAGAAATAACCTGCAGCTGGAGTTTTCGATCATGTCATATTCGAACCACCAAACTTCTTGTGGTAATTATTCCTGGACAGGCTACAAGGTATGCTCATAATGAGAGATTTCTTATAGCTGCATTTAACCTTTGTAAGGTATTACCAAATTAACATGTGCATATAAGAAATAGGAAATTGGGCCCTAATCCTGGTTTAATTACAGATTTGGTCTCTTGACTGGCGTCTTTCCTCGCAGCGTGGTCCTCGACTTTCTTTCACAATGTCACCTTCTAACTTTAGAACGAAGTCACTTTTGGTCCTGCTGACACATTTTCTTTTCCAGCAAAAGCAACCATTTTTGGCAAGTGAAGGTTGCTCCTTGCGAGGAATTAATGATGCATATAGATTTTCTCTAGACTGTTGTTGGCAAAGTCTCTGATTGCCCATGTCAACGGAATTGGCCCAACATTAGGTCTGATCCTTTCCTACATATCAGGTTACATTGTGACAGACAAGTCGAAAACCAACGTGAAATTTGATATAAGCAAGGGGACCAAATTCGTGCTTCAAATTCAATGATTTGTACTTCAACATAACCCAAAGCAAGTATTTTTTTCAGATGAATTCAAAGCTGATAATTATAATTCCTAGCGTCTGAGTTCAAGGCTCTCTGAAGAAACAGCTTCGAGGTCAATGAATTGAACTGGCCTCCTCGTGTGTGGATGCTGTAGGAGAGTTCCTTACGTAAGGAGCTCTCACCATAGCCCTGAAAAACAAGTGTGAGCAAAGAAAGCATGGATCACGTTGTATTCAATAATTTGATAAAGTTTGCGCCTAACGAAACGACTTCCTATAGACATCCACTCGGAGTCTCTCTTTTAGCTCAAGACTAAGTAGTAAATGATATGGTGTGTAACCAACCAAAATAATAATAATAATATGGTCCATGGACTCAGTCTATCACTGATATTATACTTCCATTATACTGTCAAAAATTTCGAAAGATTTGATGGTAAATGAGTTCCATGCAAAATCTTCTCGCGTGACGTTAACAATGTTATTTCATCCCTGATAACACTGGCCATTCTAGCGGTCAATTTCATTTTTACGGTGTGGTTTGTCTGGGTCGGGTAAAATGCTCCTAATCCAATTGCATCACGACAAAATGACCCTTCTTGGGGACATGGACCCATGAACAAGCTTCCATTATATATTTATGCACGCCTTTCAAGAAGAATAATCACCTGTCCTTTCTCTTTGATAGGAATCTGTGAAGTGAAGCCCTCCTTGCTATAGGCAGATCTGAGTTGAAAAGGGTAAAAAAAAATAAAAGTATTACATCAGAGAGCCATTTAACAGAGATAATTGATGCTTAATCATCTGTTTATTTACAATTACCAGAAGCAGCAGCTTCAGTTTTGGCATGAAGAGGTTCTTGATATGCGGAACGTCCAGCTCCAAGACTACTACTTTGTGCGCTGGCCATGAGTTTTTCATGACCAGTCTCGTTGCTTCCGCCCCCGTTGAAAACGAAACGACTGGAAATGTGATTAGGGCTAAAGTTTGCAGCATAACTCATCACTTCCTTCATCTTGTCGACCGGAAAACCGTCAAAGACGTGCACACTTCCAGCGTAAAATATTGTTATTTGATCAGTTTTCACCGTTTTGTTATCAACGTCTTTCCTGACACAAGCGGGAGACAAATTTCAACCATGCTTGTTAGGAAATTCTGCCATGGTATATATCAAAAAAAAAAAAAAAAATTTGAAACCCAAATATGGGTAATAAAATATCCAATCCAATCACAGCTCAAGTGCATTTGAGATACAAACCGTGTATATGTAATTCACAAGTTATAGATCTACAACTTTGACATGAAATTTGCACTGCACCTGAGGTCGTTCGGTGCTGCATTTGCTATGGAGTTTGCCTTGCAGGATTGATCCCCACCGTCAGATGATCCGGGGGCTGAACATTTCAAGTTATTCAACAAGTTCATCGTTGTCGGTTGTGGCTGAGCTGAATCAGCTGATTTTATTGCTGCAGACAATTTGTCTTATAAATGACACGACCCATTATTCAAACGAGATCAGCTAATTCGCTCACTCGCTCTCCCCATTCATAATTTACTCCCATTGTTGCATGCGCTACTTTTGTACAATGACATAAGGGTAATGACGTAGTTTCCTTCCCTTGCACATGGCATTTGAAAACATTATGTCCACAGGAGGTAACATATTTGAGAAAAATGCAGGCTGTGAAACAAATTTGAGTAAGGTTTATCTTTTGGCAGCCAAGTTGCATCGGAGGCCGGATTTCAGGTGCCATGTTAATTCAATGTCTAAAGGCAAAAATTACATCCCCGTCGAGAGTAAGAGATTTGGGAGTTACTCTCTTATGGCCGGTAGCTGTCTCGAGTAGGAATCGAACCTGAAACTTCACCCTTCTCGAATAAAAGGTGCAAAGTGTATTTTTTTTTTAATTTCAATATTTTTATATTTCTATGTTTCTGCTGTGAAAACTGTGCTTTTAGGAAACGTCGTTCCCTTGAATGAATTAGCTCGCTCTACTAAGCTGGAAGATTGTCATCGACACTACTCTTTTTTTTTGCCAGACATCAACTACTTCTACTTCAACTTGATATTAGACATCATGGGATGTTTTTATTTTCTATCTTTTGTTCGAATCATGGCATGTTATTTGAGAACAGAAAAGCTAAAAGAGAATACAACGTTGGAAAAACTAACACGAGTAATTAAAGATTTTAGCAGAATAAAAAGTGCTTCTTTCTTTACCAGCAATAAAAGTATGAATCTCAAAAACGAGACTTTGTACTATTAGAAAAAAGCATAAAGAGGGTTTTGTCCTCCATCTCTGCGAAGATATATACTGGGGAAAGATGGAAACCCTCTAACCTTGGTGCTCCATTTTCTCAGCTATTCCAATGAGGGCTCTCTTCTCCTTCAAACGATGGCTCAACTGGTTGAACATCTGTTGAAAGCTTGATTTCTCCATGTCATCTACAAAACCAACCTCTCTCTCTCTCTCTCTCTCTCTCTCTCTCTCAAATGCTTGCTTGCTTAAAATGGGGAGCAAGTTGTTTAAATCTCTCTAGTCTCTCTCCTCTTTTCCTTCTTTCTTTCTTCTTTTTTCTTTTTCCTATTTTAGGTAAAAATTTGGTGAGGAATGGGACAGGAAGAATAAAGGAGAGCCGGGTTCAAAGAACTTCCCTTGAACCTGATTAGTTTATGAGAGATGGGCTTCCCTAGTTTTCTTTTTCTTTCCTTATCTTTGAATTTATAAAATTCATTGAATCTTTCTCTAAATTCAAGCACGTGTTTTACATGCATGGTGGGAGGAAAAAGAATAAGGAAAGAAGCAGTGATTAAGACATAAGCACGCACTTCACCTTTTGTGTACTTAAAGAGAGAGAGACAGAGACAGAGACAGAGAGAGAGAGTGGTGGAGGTGGAGGTGGAGGTGGAGGTGGAGATGGCCCAAGGGAAGATGAAAGGGCCTTTCTATGTAAATCACTTTCCTGTTGATTAACAAGTTGGAATCCACACTAGTACATGTCTCACCTAAATTGAGCTGAAGCAGTCCCCTCATTTCATCACCTAATTATTGCATGTGTAATGGATATGGTCAAGTGAAACATTTAACTGACATACTCTCAACGTGCTTAAATCAAAATATTTATATTCATAGTAAACTTATCAAATTTAGACTCGCTGAGCACATAAGGTGTAGAATAAACTTCCCTTTGGCAGTGTCATGATGAACAAGTATGCACTGGCAGAAAATTAAAAAAGGGTAAAAGGTTTATATGCGCATGCCTTTAACAGAATTGATAGAAATTAATGATTGGAATTGCACCATATTCCAAATTTTGCTTTCTGTTTCAGAAATGATATTTCCCCCATTTTTCAAGACTAATAATTACCAATTGACTTTTTAAAATAGAATTTGCAAATCTATTAACTAATCTACTTAATTTATGAAATACATTTGTCAGTGCATGAAGGACATTATGATATGGTTTCTCTTATCATTTGTCAGAATTAATTAATCCAATCTTCTAAACTCAACTCTTAGGGCCTATTTGGTAACCTACTATTTTTGTTCCAAAAAAAAAAAAAAAAAAAAAATCCGTTTGGAAACTTTTTTACTCTCCTAAATAGATTTAAAACAGAATCAAAAATAAAAATAATAATTTCTTCTTTGTTCTCAGGAACAATTCCATAATTAAGTTCAAATCTCTTCTTCTTTTTTCTCTTCTCTTTCCTTTTTTCTTCTCCTTTTTCCTTTTGGCTGGCAATGCCAACCCACAGTGAGGCTCGCCCTTGTTGAGCCACTGCCATGTTGACATCGCCTAGCCAAGGCAAGGTTGAGCTTTGTCGATAGTTGGAGGAGCTCGGCCTCACCTTTCCTAGGCGATGCCAACCTTGCGATGGCCTAGTGAGGCCAAGCCTTGTTGTGCTTGGCATTGCCGAGGGTTGGTGACGGTCTGGCAACATCACTAGCCTCATCTAGTTAGTCACTAGCAACTAGAGGAAGGAGAAGATGGAAAGGAAAAAAAAAAAGAAAAGAAAAAACATAAAATGTAATAAAATTATTTAAAAATTAAGAGAAAATGATTTGCGTTAGAAATTTTAAGGGTTCTATCAAATGCATTTATATTCTAGAAATATAAATTTTGAATGAATGCCTTCAAATACTTAGAAGCTCATACAAGGAATAGAATAAAAAAAAATTAATTCTAAACAAAAATTGTTCCCAAGAACAACATCGTTACCAAACGCACCCTTGATGTGGCTTGACTTGGAATGTTCTTGATTTAGGGCAAGATTAAGATGAAAACAATAGCAAACCATAATAAGAACGTGAATGACCCAAATGAGCATTGATTTTCAAGACTCCTTCCTCGATAAATTTATTGCGAGGAGGGAGGTGCGAATAGAGAAGTACAAATGATTATAGGCCTCAAAGCTCAAATGGCTGGAAGAGGCCCACCCATCAGCTAAATGGGCTTGGATAAAAATTCAACCTATATTGGGCTCGAATTCTGCGGGCTTGGCAGGCTCAACTATTTTTCCACTTCTATAGCTCTTCAGAGGTCGGGAAAATGGTAGATCTGATCATTCGCTCGGCGGCCTACGAGCTCGCCCGGGCCACAAAGGCCTGAAAGCGGGCTGGGCTAGGCCATTTAGTGATAATGCTCGTTCCTGCTGGACAAATTTTGCATGTATATTGTTTTGACACGTGCGGGCGTGTGCAACAAATAAGCTCGACCTAAAGACAAGGGAAGATTTGGACAAAGAGTAGAGCGAGGAAGTATATAATAGGCAGGGGAAATAGAAGCCGGGAAAATTTTGAACCCATGACCTCTTACTTGATGCAAAGTAAAATTTTGTAAAATCATGATAAAATTATTTGAAAAGTTTAAACCGTTAGATGAATGTATGGTTTAATGTTGCTCATTTCTTGCTTTCCAAACATTAAGTGGCACCCCTTAATGAGCACTTTAAAGACAGGCCAACTCAGAATTCCATACATGGGGAAATCTATTGCGAAGGCAGAGTAACACATTCCTCAAAACCTGAGAAGAAAAGCCGAACTCCAGAGAATAGACAATTTCTCGATTCGTTTAGCTTGCTTATGGAGCAAACAAAGGGGGATTAACAGAAGGAAACCAAGAACTAATTCGACCCAAAGCAGACAGCCTGTTCAACCGGACAAGCCTATGCCAATTAACTGTCAAACCTCTGTTCGTCACGGCATTCCAAGCAGCGGAGGAATCCAATGATTCCTAGAAAGAAGCAGTACAAACGACTCTATCAGCAACATTTGAACATGGTAATATAAAATCACGAAAAACCATTCAAATAGTACAAAACCCGCAATTTCAACTGTTAGGAGAAAGTATTATGTAAATGCATAGATGCATTTTGAAAAACGAAATTTGACATGATCAATTAGCTCCTCAATTTCAGAAATCCAATATAAATTTTGATGACCACATATTGTGCTATCAAGAAATCATGCTTATGGAATAGTTTGTATTTAGATGTAGTTATGGAATCATTTTTAAATTAGATATTTTTGCAATTATGATGCCTAAATTTGGTCGACAAATGCACCTATGAAAAAACAAAATATTATGAAGTTAAGTGCATCATATAAGAATAAAAAGGAGCAATAGACAATGAGGGTGGCCTGACCCTAATTGTAAGTTGTAACCAACAAGTTCCATTCCAACTCATTGACAGGTTATAATATAGAGCATGCAAGTCAACCTTACCATGCAAGCCAACTACAGCTGGATCTCCTAAATTATTTTTATTTATACATATAAAATTCTTTAGAAAAGCAAAAGGAAAAAAAAAAAGAAAAGAAAGAAAAGAAACAGGCTCAAATTCATAGGCTATCCCTAACCTGGCACTCAACAGCGCACCCCCTTCTGCCCTAGAATCCCATTTAATAAAATGCATTTTCTTTCTCACGAATTTTGTAATACCCACGGAAAAAAAAAAAAAAAAAAAAAAGATTCTTACGCAGAGTCCAATGGTTGCACATTGTATCCGGACAGTGAATATGTACGTTTGACACTACCAGCTTGCTTCCATTAGACAGGCATGGATCGAAGACACATGTTTTCCGTGAATCCGCCACTTGAATGGTTGGGTGTTTCTAGAAAAGTACCATCATCTCACTCTGACTTTTGGGAAATTTCCATAAAAAATGACCGAAAAAGAATCGGTATATTTTCCTCTTTTAATTTGATAAGAAATTTCCAATCTCGTGGGCAAATAAGATTATGCAAATCAATTATGTCTCGTCACTAAACCGCACTTTGAAAATAGGATTTCTTGTTCCGGTGATTAGAAATCGAGAAGATTAAAGTTTGATAGAAAAGTCGAATCGATTCTTCTAATGATATGTATAATACTGATAAAGCCAATGTTATGTCAATTGAGCTTTCCTCAATTATGTGAGCTTGATTGGCGTCTTGACGATGGTTGTTAATCCTAATCAAGACTATAGGGAAAAGGGGATTCCATGACCCTCCTCTAGAAATATGGAAAAACTCCCCAAATCAAATGGGCTGGACGTGCTAGCGGGGATGTCACATGGAAGAGCGACTCAAATCCTCATGCCTCTTACTCATCCTGCGCCACTCGTGCGCCTCATTAAATTCTCTCCCTCTTCTCTAGATTGTCGCTTATCGATTTATTTACTATATAATTGTTCTTATTTCGCACGCAGCCTATAGAAACCCGACACCTGTTATTAAAAGGAAAAAGATTCCTAAATTGCAATTGCTAATAAATCTCTTGGCGTACGTGCAAGCATGCATGCACGTGAATACTGGCCCTAATCTAGCGATCCGCAGATTCGTTGACTTTGATCCTTAAGCTCTTGATTAATTTAGGGTGATGTCGTACCTGGCCCTAACCGAGACAGCTATTTCATATTGTTAATTGCTGCCAGCATAATTAGGGCCCTTATGCAGCGAGCACTTTGGAAAATTGATGTATGAGAGAGCAAACTGATCAATTAATCAACTCAAGATTCGATTTTGTGTGGAACAACATTTGAGTAGTCTTATGACACAATGATGGAATCACGATGGATTTTTGAAAAGATCAATTGCCATGACATTGTTTCATTTGTGAGGAATAGATGCCTAAGTCAGACTTCATCATTGTCATAAATAATTAACATCATGTTTCTTGCCCAGTTTAAGGTAGAGAGTGAACATTAGGGGAGATTGGTTCCCGAATGATCCAATCCTCAATTAGGAATAAGGAATCGAATTGGTAATACCAATTTCCCATTTTTTGGATTTGGGAACTTGACCATCACCTTCTAGATTAGCTCGGGTGGGTAAATGGAACCGGTGGCTATGAGCAAGTGAGAAGTTAGGAGTTGGAGATGTCGAGATCTATGAGAGAGCAAGTGATAGGGCTTAAAGTTGGAGCAAGGCAACAAGTTGATTTTGCTTTTTTTTACTAGAAATCTGTGATTGGCATGAGAGGAAAAGAGAGAGCATGAGAGAGAATAACGAAAGAGCAAGAGTGATTGTGAATAGGATTAAAGTTTCTTTAAAGATTTTTAAGAAAACTGAAAATAATAATAGGTCATGTCCATATGGGTGCTTATACTCTTGGAATTAAGAATTGAACCGATATTCTTGGGAATCACTTAAAATGATATATGGGGAGTAAACATCGATTAACTTTATGCCACATAGCATGGAGGATGCATGTATTATTCAGAATGATTGGGTGAATCATAATTGGACATTAAAAGTATATTGATTTTTTCTCGTGGCCAATTCTGTCATATTCAGATGGTTCTTGTTGCGCTCACCCGGTTGACCATCAGTTAGGTGCTTTTGTGCATCGACCCCAAACATAGCACGTCGAATTACGGGCGGGCGGTCAAAATGCACCCGAGATTGCTATTTTTGCTACTAGGACTCGTATACTTTTTGAAGTAATGGTTCAACACTAAACACCTTCTGTGCCTTTTCTATGCAAGTAATCGCGTCATTTATGATAACCCACTGTTGTCGATAAGCACATCAGAATAAAGTTCTTCCAGAAAACGTCACTTTCAGATAACGTGAGACTCTTTTCTTTTCTTTTCTTTTCTTTTTTTCAAATATTTTTTTTTTTTTGGGTCAAAAATGGGGTAGACTAGTTAGGTATGATAGTTTCCCCGGAATTCCCAAGGAAAATGACTCTTGCGTTTTTGTTCCGTTGTGGCGGTGGTTTGAAATTATATGCCGAGCAATTGGTGAAGCTACGATTGCGATGATGGAAATTCATTTAATTTTTGTCCGAAATTCAAAATGGCCAATCCATTTCCTTTTATTTTTGGGTTTGAAATCGTTTATGTACGTTTTAAGAGTTATTGCCATTAGTCATTCGACTAAATGTTGCTACTCAGGTGCCAAGTTGGCAGCGGAAAATTCGGGTGGCCATCCAACAGCAAGCGTTCTTTTTTCTTTTTTATCGGTGCCTCCGTTGTTAACGTGATTATAAGAAGTTGAAAATTAAAATAAAGAAACTCATGTTATAAAAATGAAAAAATAAAATAAAATGAGTAGACGTGGCACAAGAGGCTCAATAGCTACAAGACCATTGCCATCGCATTAGCCCTGCTCGCTCAATAGTGATTTCCATGATGGCATCCATCGCATTTGTCTCGAATCAAGAATGTGGACCTCACCTCTAGGGCAACAGTTTGCAATAATTACTACTACAAAATAGTGGGTATGGCTGATTCATAGCGACCTTCACGACTTTGAATATAAGCTCTAGAATTATTCCAACTTTAGAAGTTGGAATAAATTACTAAAGAATTGACGGGAAACAACATTCGATCGCTTATTGTTATTCAGGCTTTTATCAAAACTGTGTAACATTAAAACTAGAATTCGTAACATATAATATAAAAGACACTTTTTGTACCATAAAATGACCAATTGAAGTTGGTGGACTGATATCCGGGAGGGGGGATTCATAAAAGCGCGCATATGTATATATATGTGCGTGCGTGTGGTAATCTAGGAAGCTGAAGCAGATCGAGAAACGGGTCCCCGGCGATTCCGCCGGAATATTCCCCACCGAAGATCCCGTTTTCCGGCACACCAAAGGTCAACTGTCAAATGATCGCTTCCCCGGAAAAAGAGTGAAAAAGGTGTCCAAAAAAAAACCAGTCTCTCTCTCTCTCTAACAATTTCCACAACAAAATCGACCACTGAAAATTCAAAATCCCACAACTCAGATATCAGACAAAACCCGCCACGCCCCGCCCCGCCCCGCCCCGCCCCCTACTTAAAAAAAAAGAAAAAAAAAAAAAAAAAAAAAGAAAATGTATAGAGCTTTTTGCCTTCGCAGAACTCAATCGCAATCCCCGCGATAAAAGAAAAGAAAAGAAAACACAAAAAGAAAATCTGGTTGGTCCTTTTTGCCTGAAATTTGAAAAGGCGAGGAAAAAAAAGAAAGAAAGAAAGAAAGAAGAAACTCCCTCCTTAGCCAGCACCAGTAGCAGGCTCTCTTCTCTCGCAAAAAGCCAAAAACCTCCTGAGAAAAACTCCCTTCTCTCTCCTCTCTTCTCTCTCTATCATCTTCTTCCCAATAATTGTACAAAACCCGCCCACCAGCAGAACAAGATACGACCGAGCGAGGGCCCTCGTCAAAATCCTCTCTTTTTCTTCCTTCGATCCTGTGTTCTTTCTCTTGATTCCGGCTTCCGATCATGGACTCGCCGGAAAAGTCCCTCCACAGCCCCATGCCCCTCGACGCCGCCGAGCAGATTATCCTCCGCTGGGACTCCACGGCCTCCGAGGACTCCCGCGACAAGATGATCTTCGACTCCGACCGCGACGAGATCGACCGCTACCTCCGCGCCGTCGACGAGCTCCACCGCTCCATGTCCTCCCTCACCCTCTCCGAGGGCAGCGGCGGCGGCGAGCAAGAAGACAAGGTCAGCTCCGCGGTCCAGATCGCGATGGCGAGGCTGGAGGACGAGTTCCGCAGCATACTCCTGAGTCACACCAGTCCACTCGAGGCTGACTCGCTCACGACCGAGTCCTCCTCCTCGGTCCACTCCTCGATCTCCTCCGCCGACGACGCTGAAGTCGACCTCTACGTCGACGACGATTCGACGCCCAAGGCGCTGGATCTGAGCTCTGACGAAGTGAAGGCCGAATCGAGCCGGAAGAGCAACAGCAGCATCAGCTATCGGTCCACGAGCAGCATCCGCGAGATTGATCTCGTGCCCTCCGAGGCGATCTACAACCTCCGATGCATCGCGGAGAGGATGATCTCCTGCGGTTACATGCGAGAGTGTGTTCAAGTGTACGGGAGCGTGAGGAAATCGGCTGTCGACGCGAGCTTCAGAAGGTTAGGGTTTGAGAAGCTGAGCATTGGTGATATACAGAGGCTCGAGTGGGAAGCTCTGGAGGCGAAAATCAGGCGGTGGATTCGCGCGGCCAAGGCTTGCATTAGGGTTTTGTTCGCAAGTGAGAAGAAGCTGTGCGAAGAGATTTTCTATGGCATCGGTACTAAAATTGAGGATGCTTGCTTTATGGAGACTGTGAAGGGACCTGCCATACAGCTGTTTAATTTCGCCGAGGCAATAAGCATAAGCAGAAGGTCTCCCGAGAAGCTGTTCAAGATTTTGGACCTCCACGATGCTTTGATGGATTTGATTCCTGATATCGATGTAGTTTTTCAGTGTAAATCGGCCGAGACGATACGGGTTCAAGCTGCCGAGATTCTGTCCCGGCTCGGGGAGGCTGCACGAGGAATTCTTTCCGAGTTTGAGAACGCCGTGCTGCGCGAGCCGTCGCAGGTCCCCGTGCCGGGCGGGACGATTCATCCTTTGACGAGGTATGTGATGAACTACATAAGTTTGATATCGGATTATAAGCAGACCTTGTCCGAGCTCATAGTGTCGAAGCCGTCGACCGGTTCAAGGTACTCAGGTGATCCTACGATCCCAGATATGGAGTTTGCAGAATTTGAAGGGAAGAGCCCCCTGGCGCTTCATTTGATTTGGATTATTGTGATCCTGCAATTTAATTTGGAGGGCAAGTCCAAGCACTATAGAGATGACTCACTGGCACACCTGTTTATGATGAACAATGTACATTACATCGTTCAAAAGGTGAAAGGGTCACCGGAGTTGAGGGAAATGATTGGTGATGATTATCTGAGGAAGATGACTGGCAAGCTTAGGCAGGCAGCGACTAGTTACCAGCGAGCAACCTGGGTTAGGGTATTATATTGCCTTAGAGATGAGGGGTTACATGTTAGTGGTGGCTTCTCATCTGGGGTGTCGAGAAATGCTCTTAGAGAGAGGTTCAAGGCTTTCAATGCCATGTTTGAGGAGGTTCATCGGACCCAGGCCACATGGTTGGTGCCTGACGCTCAGCTTAGGGAGGAGCTTCGGATTTCTATATCGGAGAAGTTGATTCCGGCTTACAGGTCGTTCTTAGGGCGATTCAGAAGCCATATTGAAAGTGGGAGGCACCCGGAGAACTATATAAAGTACACTGTTGAGGATTTGGAGACTGCTGTCTTGGATTTCTTTGAGGGATACCCTGTATCTCAGCACCTGAGGAGGAGATCCCAGTGATGATGTGGAGTGGAGTTTTGCTCGTTAGAATCTAGGACACATTCTTTGAATTCTTTGGGGAGCATTTGGGTGAAGATGACGGGACGGCTGCTCTGGTATTCCTTTGCCCTTCTGATTTACCGAGGAGAAGAGTCAAATTCAGTTTGATTGGAAGAGATCCTAGGTGGTTGCTACTTGCAAGATCTTATACAGGTCCCCAGAATAGCCTACGCTCGCCTGAATGCTTCTTTGATGTAAGCCTGTTGTTTGTTTTATTACCACGTTCTGATTATGCTTCATTTGTTTATATGGTAACTATTGTATGTGTGCTTTGCTTTTTTCTTCTTATATCAGAGACAATTTTCCTTTTTCAGCTTCAGATTTCTTTGAGATCGAGCTATGGTCTCAACCTTGAGTAGATGCATATAGGAAAATGGAATATCTTTTAATGTTTTCTCGTCATGTATTCACCAAGTTGGTAAATGTTGCTGAGCATAGAGGGTTATAAAACATTATGCTATACTTCTTTGTAGAGCCTTGGATGGTGAAATAGTCTGATAGAATAAAAGCCAGTCATGTTATTTGTCAGACCACATTTGGTATCTAGCGCAGAGTGCAGAGCTGTGCCAGGGGGAGCTCAAGCATTTTCTTATGCTGCACAGATTCCAGTTGCTAAGAATTCTTTCGGGATCGTGGCAGGATTCAATTAATGTTAAATGGTGTTTGCTTAGATCAGATGCAATTTGTTTAAGATCAAACAAGGTTGGGTTACCATGGAAATACTTATGTTGCTGCTCGTCAAGCTTGAATCCGTATGTAGTAGGGTTGACATTTAAGATAATTGATACTTATACACTAGTTAAAGAGATTATGTAAACGCCTTCTCGAGGTCAAATTTGACAAACTGACAGATTTTCTCAGAACTTGGTTGCAATAGTATATCGAATGTCAGGCTGAGCAGCAATGTCGCAAAAGTCATGGTACACAGTTCAGTTTGGCTCCTGAATTTGCGTCCTACTAGTCATCGAAAACTCACAATTTGCTTGTAATCATGGTGAAGTTGGAAACTCGGGTAGTAGAAGTGCTTAGTCGTCCGTACTGGTTATCATAATAAAATTGCGAGTGTCCTGCATCTACCCCCCTTCATGAAAGGTGCCTCTCGTCGGGCTTTTGGCTAATTCATGTGCTGTGTCCATCCGTCGGGTGCAAAATGGAAATGGTCTGTCTTCAAGGGTTGTCCTGCCCCTCCAATGTCGTAACTGTTTCGGTTGCCAGTTAAGAGTGCGCACATCTCAATTTATGTTCTTGACCGAAATCATGATATTTAAAGATAAAGACGGTGCAATCAATCCTTCTCTTGCTGCCCGAAAGAGAGACACGGTAGGGACCAAGTTCATTGATGTCATCCGCAAGTGTGCCCCGTGGAAAGAGAAGAGTATACGGAGCTTCTCGAATGTTTGCACTATTACTTCACGTCTTTTGTAGCTACTTCACGTCTTTTGTAGCATGTGAACCTTCAGAATCAGAGAGTGACATGAATATACGATGTTAAAAAAGGTTAGGAATATACGGTCGTGACCTGGCAATGTCAGACTGAAAAAGGATAGGGAAACCGTTTCTGTTTCTTCCAAGATCCCAAATTTTTGTGTCGATACTGACGTAATGGTCCCTTTGCGAAAACAAAGACGTGAAGACTAGAAATTGATGTAATAGGGGAGAGATGAATTTGCATTTTCCCCTCACCATACCAAACACCATCCTGGTCCCCCCCAACCCCTCCCCGGGGGTTTTCATGTCACTTGAAATTAGCTTTATTTCTTTTTCTGTTTTTGGTCCCTCAATATATGGACTAGCAATGTCGATATATAGGAGAGAAGTCCTCGGCAAATTTTGTGGTGCCATCTGCTGAAGCATGTCCACTCCTTCCACAAGTTAAGATTTGCTGAATGCTGCCAAAGCTTGAATTAGGCTGAGCTGAAAAACACAATTTAATATAACATTTGTCTCACAAGTGAACGACAAAGCAGCAGAAAGAAAAAGCCAGCACATTCTCAATGCTACCGGAATGGCCGTGGACGACCTAAATTTTTTTTTGCCAGAATTTAGCCTGATGGCTGATGTGACGCTGATGACTGCGGAAACAATTGGCTTAATGCATCAGATGATCTTGCAACTTGTAAGCATCCCGCATCTTTATCAACACTTGGAATCGACCCACTTCAATATTATTCATGCCCCTGAAGACATTCAAATGCATCATTGTTCTTAGGCTGCAAGGGTTTTTGCCCTTCCCTCTGCCATTTCGATTATGCAATTTAATCCTCAAAGCCGTTTTTCTTTCAAATTATTTCCCTCCAACTCATTTTTTAATCCTTCCACGCAGTATTCGGCAAATTTCCCGGGGATGAACTATCAGGGTTTGCTGAGGCTCATGGCCAAGAAGGATCGCTAACCCTCTATAAGTTGACAAATTGTGCTGGCAAAGGAGACTGGTTTTGTTGTAAAATGTACTCAAAGGGATCACAAAATAAATCGTTTTACAAGGCATCAAAATGACATTATGATAATGAAGCAGTTAAAGGACTGAATCCATGCTTAAACCTCTCCCTGGAAACTAGAACAACACGGCCATATGTCCATAAGAAGATGAGTTCAATGCAACTGACTCATTTTCTGTTTCTCATCTGTAACAACTATCAGTAAGGTATATGATGACCAGATGAACAAACAAATCAAAGTAAAAGATCTACGAAGAAATGAGGCACATTGATTTTAAGTGAAGATCTCCATGACAAGCACCTGTCGTATGAAACTTTTGCGATACGTATGATTGAGAGGCTAACGAACTGTTATCTCGTCACTGACAGTCAAAAGATTAACAAGTGAACCTCCTCACAGCAACATAATTCAACTGCAACTTCACTCTGTCTTCTCTTCCATCCCATCTGCTGCTCCATTGCCGCCGTGCACAGCCCTAGCATCCTGCACACTATGGACATCCTTTGATGGCATGGATGATGGCTTAATAAGTATCAAGTTGGTTTCTTCTTTGTCGAATTCATCTCCCGTCTCCGATGAGTAAGCATATCTGCAAGAAATAGGTAAAAGGTCAAAAGCTAGTATGTCTTATAGCTCAAGCGAGTGTTTTCAAGACATAACACAAGTTTCTATGAGGAAAAAGGAAAAGGATCATTTGAGGAGAGAAAAGTTCTTCCTTACCGCATTGAACTCTGAGATGGTGCCCAAAGAGCACAAATGACACAAAGAAGAGAGAATGACAGGACTTGCCAGAAGGCAGGAATGACCCATGCATTCTGCCAAAGCTCATTGTATACATCCTTTGACTTGAAATAGAGCTGCAAGCAATAAGTCAAGTTTTTTAATGGTTACACTAAATAAACTTCACGCAAAGGATAAAATATACATTCTTCCATCTCTTCCTCACATTCAGCAAGGATAATATTGGTCTATTAGTGCCTGAATTGAAATCCATAGCATCGTTTGACATCAAACAATAAGAACGTTACCACTTGTTTATTATATGTGGCCACTTCCAATCCACCTAAAAGCTCATGCTTGTAGCCGGAGGTGTGATTTCATATATAAAGATAACTTTAATTCTCAAGCAAAGGCAAGGATTTGGCTAGACTTGAAACTGTTAATTGATTAGTATGGGGAGGTATACAAGGGTCCAGAGCTTTAACCAAGGGACCCCTGACTGTCACATCATGCGTGAATTATGTGCCCACTTCTGTTTGCCAATCTATCCAGAGACTTAAACTTGTAAAAGGGAGCTTTACTTAATCCAGTAATTGGAAAAGCAGATGTATCCATACTCATGCATGATTGATCTAATTTATTACCTCGTAACATAACCAACCAACAGAAACGATCACAGCAACTGCCAGAGCATTTGTGAACTTCCTGTAGATGTCCAGTTTAACCATCATCCTTCTTGCCTGTCATTGTATCAGCAAGCACAACTTAGTTTACTAAATGAGGTAGTAATGTATTCATCATCAGCATGGCAATAGACAATGCGGCTTTTCTAAAACCAAGCCCAAATGCCAAGGAGAAGGGATTGAGGGCCAATCAATGAGAATCAAACAGACAACCCAATTTTGATTGGATGCAGCAAACCAGACACAGAAGTGGATCACAGTTGACATTTTCTATTTATTTCAAGTCAGTAAATTTAAGTTCAACATGGTGGTGGTGATGATCTTTTAGAAGAATATGAAAAACATATTTAGTTTCATTTCTTTATGGCATAAGAACAAAACCCTCATGAGAATATATTGGGTATGCAAAGAACTTCATGTTCTACTTCCCTAGATGGAGTATCTCTATCGTGAGAAATGAAGGATGCATCACCTTACGCATCAAAACTTGAAAAAAATGAATATAATTTGCAATCAAAGAAGAAACAAACTTGGAAGTCTGAACCAAGTACCTGGAGCTTACTCAAAGTTGCAGAGAGGGAAGAAAATATCCACAAGATGAAAAAAGCATCCAGGAGACCTACTGGGAGAACCAAAAATAGTCTTGCTTTCCCTGAAAGATCACTGACTGCACCCGCATTTTCCACCAACTCAAGGACTTCAGATGCCAGAAAGAAGGTCAGTCCTAGCATAATGACCTTGGAGGTAATCCCACCTAGAGTAGGCCTGACAACGCCGTAGCCCATTGCAACCATCAGAATAATCAGACGTGCAACTGTACGTTTGATAGTCCCAAAGGTAACTGCCCACACGGTGATCCCAATGGGCCTGATTCCAGTCTCATTGAATTCTACGTAGTCGAAATACCACAGTGACATCTCAAACATGCCCAAGGTTATTACAAGGGTTATGCAGTTTTGCAGTGGAAGAACTCCTCTCCAGAATCTAGCATATTGAGAGAACCAAAAGACTCCAAGTATCACAAAAGCAAAGGACATGAAACCGTAGAAGTTCATAAGAGGCGCCATTCGACCTGGCAGATACCCAGTAGGATTTTTCCAAATTGTTTTCCCCTCAACAGTCAACTCCTTGAGATTTGGATCACAATGGATGAAATACAAGTTATACATCCCAGTTCCTGCTATTGGTATCGACTTTGTGGGCATAGTCACAACCTCTTCATCTATCCCAAACGAGACACCAAACACTTGCGGCCAGTCAACGTTTTTCAACGAAGGGCGGTGAATGATCTGACCCTGCTTGCAGACACCCAGCTTAGCAAGATCAGCTGTGCAGCAGACTGCTCTTTGACCACCATAGGCTGAACCCCCAATAGTCTCTCTATCTTCCACCTCAAAAACAATGGCGTGTATCATCTCAGAACTTAAGTTTGCATATTCCCTGGGTCTCCGGAACTTAATCTTTTCGAACCTGTTCAAGCAAACATCAAGTCAGTGCAAGTAACCAGGGAATCCATTTAAAAGTAAGAGATCCATTTGTACAAACAGTTCTGCTTAGATCTACTTCCCCTGTAACTCAGCAACAAGCTCACGTAAGTAAAGATGAAAGTTGCTTAGGTTACCCCACCACACCACCCATCATGCAATTAAATTGTCAACATACAGCAGATTTCAGATTCAGTCAAACCATATAAGGTGACACTCAACGAACAGGCACTATCATCTTCCTTTTCCCTAGCTTCCCACTTGAAGAAAAAGAATAGAAACATAGCGCTTAACATTACTCACAAAACTTCAAGGGCGATTCTTAGAAAATTACTGATCACGGATGACTGGCAGATCTGTCCTCAAAAATCAACATCGATTGCAAAAGCCAGTACTAGTGGTATCTCCACTCTAAGCATTAAAATAAGAAATAAATCAGCGATTAACTAAACGAACTTGCAAAAACCAAAATTTTCCCAAGAAATCCAAAGATCCACAGCTAACGCGACAATGCTCGAAGCGAAAATTTCACAATTTAAACGATATCCGCAAAATCAGAGCCGAACAGCACCACCAGACAACACACGCAACAAATGCGCAAAAAACAAGAAGCTCGGAACAAGCAATAGAAATCGGGGGGCGTTACTTGATGAAGGACTCTCCGTTAGAGGGGACGGCGGCCTCGTTGGGGCTAGAGGCCGGAGAAGAAGAGGAGTAGATGCCTTCGCTGCCTCCGTGGACGAAGAAGGCGTTGCCCTTGCTCACGAACCGGTCACCATTGTACTCGTGGACGGAGCCGTGAGAGGCGCGAAGGGAGGAGGCGCAGAGAAGCGCGAAAGCCAAGAGAAGGCCGTCGCGCCGAGCCATCGTGGGGAGCTCGAGGGAGGGAGGGAGGGAGCTTCAATGTCGGCGATCTGGGCTGGGCCGGGAAGCTTCAGGGACCAGGTCCTCCTCACCAGCTCCAGCTGGTCACGCCGATTCAAATTTCAACGCGCAGGCAGTCCACGGAGATACAGAGAGAGAGAGAGAGAGAGAGAGTGGAGTGCGGGGGATCTGGCGGTGGTGATGTGTAGAAAGGAGTGGAGAGTTTCGAGTGTTCTTCGTCGAGTCGCGCTCGCCGTGTGGGAGAGAGAGAGATGCTCGAGGGGTGGTTATCAGCTGTGTCCCCGTCGTATCCTCTTAACTGTGGGCTCTCGGCGCTTCCGTCCGCTGATGGGAATGGAGTGGCGTCGCGTTACGCTGTCCTTGCGGGACCCGGGTTTCTGATTGGACGGCGGCGATTGCGCTCCGCTGTGGGAGCGAGCGCGGAGGATGGTTTCTCGGAGCATGAGCCCAGTACTAGAATGGAAGCCCGAAGTCAATGCTGTCGGTTCCCCGCCGTAAACGTCACCGTCGCGACTCGCCCGAGTCGTTCCCCAACCCGGGAAAAAGAAAGAAAAAAAAAAAAAAAACCCAAATATCTCGAGCCATAGTGGGCCGGGCCGACGAATCAGCCCACGAACTCGTGGGGCGGTGGGCTGAGATAACGTCGTTCATTCTTTTCTTCTGTTATGAAGATCGTTGTCCGTGGCTTGTCATTTTCTTCTGCAAAGGGTCAAGTAAGTTTCAGGAGAACACCAACTTATCACCATGCTCCTTCGGTCAGATTGAGCTCGGACCAGGCTTGAAAATTGATGGGCAACGGAACAAGCAGTACTATACTCGGCCAAAATTGGTCGCAATGGCCCCTCACTTTTGCTGGTGCAATGACCGTTTCTAATCCCCCACTTTGTCAGTAAAAGGCTAGAGGCCATTCCGGGAACATACCTATTACACTCAAGGGTCTGTTGCTCTGCAAAAACGGATTTGAAGAAGAAAACAGAGTCTGCAATCACAAGCCAGGCTTCCCTTCCATACATACGAACGCACCCACTGAAGCAGGAGAAGGATGAGCAATGAAAGGCGGTCACAACACGCTCAACCCCATGGCCGGGGTTTCGAATCGTGATGTATGAACAATAAAGCTGCCAAATGGGCATGAATCTGCAACGATGCACTACCACTTCACGATAATGCTCCGGTGACGTAAAGTCTTGTAGCTTATGCCCTTTTCTTTTCTTTTCTTATTTTTATGAAAAATGATCAATCTACAATCAAATCGCAATCACAATACGTTCCAAATTTTTTGAATGCAGAGCCATCTGTTACAAGTAACCACACTACTCAAAAGATGTCACGGATACCCCCAGAGAGAGAGAGAGAGGAGCAGCCTTTTAAACCCAACTTCCGCGATTTAAAAATTTTGCGGACATGGCTGGAGCCGATGAGGAAAAACCAATCGATCCAGCATACGTCAATCCAGATCCAAGAATTCCATTCTTTTCCTCATGGTGCCTTTGAGGTCCGAAGCTTCCCTTTCAGCCTTCTGCGCCTACAGTTAACAAAAACCAGACATGATTATCCTCGAGGATATCATAAATTATTGAGACAAGATTGCAAGGAAATTTCATACGAAATGACGTATCTCACATATCTAAGTGCATTTCCCTATTATGAACAGTAACATGCCAACGTGGGTGAACTTCGCTATAACATGTAAGCACACGAAAGACCAGTTCTTTCCATCTCATTAGCAGTCCCACCAATCAAATGAATTTCTCCACTTCTACTATAATAGACTAGTCCTCGGGCCTTTGGAAGAAACAGTTCAAATCTACCTGCCATTTTAACAATTATGGACTGTCTCATAGAAGGTTGGAGATACTGGCTTTCGGTTAAGGAAAGAAAAACCAGCAGGATGTTCACTTAAATTCAGTGACAGAACTAGGCCTGAAGCAATCCTTGTGTACTGAAGTTGCCATGCAATTTTATGAACCCGAAGGGAAAATGAATAGTGTGCCGATAGATCTATTCTGACATGAAATAGCATAATAATTGATAGCAGATCCCAAATGAGAAACAACCATTACTCAAATCTTAAAATGTCCTAAAAGTATTCCAGATGCTTACCCTTCTAATCTCTGGTATTGAGACCCGAGTCATATGCTGGGGGAGTTCCTCTTTCTCTAAGTCCTAGTAAAACAATCGCAAAATCTTAAAAGCATGAAATGGAATACTCTATGGGATAGAAAGAATCACTGCATATGTCTCCTACCAGCTCGCCAATTAGAACAACATTCTCCCCACGAATTATATATAGACCTAAAGGAATGTCACAGTATAGGTCACCAACAATGACTCTCTCACATGCACCTTCAAGAACAGCATTTGCTGCATGAAAGAATTCAATTTGTCAAAAGAACATACCATAAGACATCTCAACCCAAGATCATAATAGCACCATAAACATGAAAAACAAACTTAACAATCTACCAAATTGGTCAAACGAACGAAGTATCCCCAAGAGCTTTCGTCCATCCCTCAGCAACACAAGGAGTTTTTCTGTGGAATAAATACCTTCAAGTGAGCACCAAGAAGAAAGGTTTCCCCAATATAAACTACGGAAATGACACTCAAAAACAATGACTTGATACACGTGATAGATTCAGATGCGTTAACAAGCTCCAATAAACTTTTCATACTTCTTGAAGTAATTTAGTATTTATAACATGGTTGTTAAGTTCCTGATCTAGTCAAAACAGAAGTGGTGATCCAAGTCACTGATAGAATCTTAACTTGTTGGGATCTTTACATGATCCCAATCCAAAGTGTAAATTGGCACCATCCTACTGATCCAATTTTTATATCTTTCAATTGTGTTCATATTTCATGTGATAAAAATATTAAGATTTGTTTATTTCTAGTTTAGAGATGACGTAAGCCTCAAAGTCACAATCTTTAGAGTTCTGATCTCACAGGTTACTATAATCAGGAAATTTCAAATAAAAGTTCCAAATTCATATTTTTGTCTAGATCTTCAACATCTTACAATCCTAGCTCTCATTTTCCTCATACAGCACCATCCTGTCCTAAGCAGGATCCTGATTATAAAAACCTTGAATCATCACAAGCACAGTATTGACTTATTATCAGGAAATACCTACTCTTTCAAGGGTTTTCTCAATTCTATCTCAAATTTTAAAAACTCTTCATTCTACAGTAAAGTTCAAGATCAGTCTCAAATAAACCCCACCAAGATCAAGCAGTTTGTGCCACCAGTAAATGGCAGTGCAACTGTGGGCATCAGTATGGTGCAAAATCCTTCAACTATGTAAAACTTCAAATTATTACATGAACACATCAGCAAAGACAGAAATTGCTACATCAACTAGAAGGAAAGAATGACAGGCAAGTACTGTGACTAATGACCTGGATACTCGCAATCAATAACTATCCAAATCTTTATATCAATGGCATAAACAAGTTTACATATGTTTCGCATTTCATAATATTTCTTTGTCAGGAGAAAACTCAAGGCTAAGGCTTTTTAGATGATTAAAATGAAGACGATGATGATGCCTAGGACAACAATGAGGGCAAAAATAAAGAATTTCTTAGGCATGTTAACATAGCATCAGATTAATATGAAGTATAATTATGTGTTTTCCAGATTTGGAAAAGCACAAGCTTGTGTTTAAAACGCAAAAGTCACATGAACCGATTTTCGAATGTGTGATTGCTCACTCATATGAGTCAACTTGTCTTTTCACTTTGGGAAAAATAACTCATCCAATCATTTTTTCAGGCAATGCATTTCTTCCACAACACATTTAACAACTCAGTATCAAGTAAAAGTCAACTCCCAACTCCCAACACCTTTAAAAGGTTGGGGTCTTGCTTCAAGACCTCAACCTTATAAATCAATTGAAGCATCATTACAAGCAGTTTAGGACCATCACGATTGATAATAGCATCTTGGCAAACATACAAAGAAAGGACAATCCCAGAATACGCCAAGCTCAAAAGGCATTCTAATTGACTCACTCATCAGACTTACTGAACCTAATACGGGCTCTTTAGTCACTAAAATTCAACCTCAAGACATGCAAGCAATAGGTAATTGGCGAAGATGCAATGATATCAAGCGAAAAAGCACAATCATGCATGGCTTAATTGGAGCAAAAAGCTTACTGTCAAGATAGCTGGCAAGAGAAGTAGATAGATAGACATCTTCAGGGCCTGCCCAAGACATTATACTGCTTAAACCTTTTTCGGTATATCAAAAAAATTTCACCGAAAAAATCCACCCAATTGCCAATCGACAAATAGCATCAGCAGCCCAGATTCCTCCTGTTCAATCCCGCCAAAAACCACACCCACTCTCTGCAACCTAGAGAGACCACCAGAAGTATCAATTCCAAACTATCTAAAGGCCTCAGATTTGGCCCCTTCAAAACCCTAATCACAAAATTCTACCTACTCCAAGAATAAAAAACCCAATTCGCGAGCTTTCCAGTGGACACTTTCTCCTTCTTCTCTGCCAGAATAGGAAAAAAAAACAATCCTGATTTCCGACCCAATTCGAAAACCCAAAGCCTTGGTGGCCAAATCAAGAAACGTCAACGGAGACAAAGCGGAGAATTTAGCTCAACTCTCAACCGTGGGATGCGGAACTTTGAATTGGGCAAGAAAAAGGGCACCCTCAGAGTCAGATCCAACCGCACCGCAATATTTACGAGCCAAAACTTGGGGGAATGGAAAGCGCGAGAGTGATTGAGAGAAGCAGGAGAAGCGAGAGAGAAGAAGACTCTGAAGGTGGTGAGAAGCGGGTTAAGGACTTGGGAGTTCTTCTTCTGAGAAGAGAACTCCGCTGGGAGTAATGGGCGAGGGATGGCAGGAAGGTCAAAGCTAGTAGCTTTGAGGATTCACCCACACCCAGATGGTTAGAATCAGGTGTGGTCTTCTCCGACTGTTAGAGGAGAAAGTCCATGGGCCAAATGCAATCATAACCGTTGATCGAGTAGGACTCACGTGATCAACGATTATGATGACGACGACTTTTCAATTAATTTCACAACTAATTATGCATATTAGTGGACTTTAGCTTTCATTAATGTTCTACTAAATTGATATTTCTTTGCCATTCATGTACTCTTATTGAAATTTAAGTGCTGATGTGACAATCATATAGCATCAATTTATAATTCAAGTCAGCTAAAAGTGAAAAAAAGAAGAATATTCAATATCTTTGGCAATTAAAATTAATGTTCAATGACTTCATCATAAGATATACAGCGAAACTTAGTGACTTGATTTACACTTGGCTAGTTCAAGTTGGTTCCTAAGCTCCTGCCTTCCTGCCTGGTCAAGGTTTTAGTTTGAAAATTAGTGTTTTAAAAAATAAAAATAAATAAAAACTAAGCATAGAAATAATTTAAATGAGTTTAAGGTATGTTTTTTTTTATAACTTGAGGTGCTCAATAGTAGACTTATGCGCAGTAAGTAACGGCTAATCATCAAACAAAACTTAAATCCCAAACATGAAATTAGTTAAAGGCAAATGAATTCTAGGATGCTTTGTCCTCGAAAGCTATCCAAGAAGAGGATGAAGGCATGACCTTGAAGCTGGTCGGTGCCTATTTTTTGCAGTGCTGTAAGGAGTAACGCTGTTGGTGGTCATCATTATCCTCGACACAATTTTAGAACGAGATTCTTCAGCTTCAATTCCTTCCGAGAATTCTCTTCCGGTTGTGTCCTATCAAAGCCCTTTCGATAAATACAGATGAATTTTCAGGGTAAATTTTGGTCAGGGTCACCGTCCCCGGCTGAGCTTTGTTCAGGTGTGCGCCGACCATCTCGGCCCTGATTTGGAGGCCGTTATTTATGGATTTTTGGTCATTAGAAGCTTGGAAGATTGGGTAAGGAACGAGGGACGTGACAAGATGAGGAATATGAGTTTTCCCTTCAGAGACTAACCGCATTGTGAAATGCCTATAGTTCGTTCGTGTCTTGAGCCGATTAATACTCCCCGATGAGGACATGATTGTTCATGCTGGTGATTTTGGTTGATTGGAATTTATATCAGACACTAGGAACACGTTTTGTATTACTGAACTAGTTCTATCGCGACCAGAAATAAATGAACGAGAGAAGGAAAACTTGTGGCAAAGGAGGAGTAATCAAAGTGGCATACTTTAGAAATAGCAGCTATGCATATCCATCAGAAAAACAAAACTTGCGTAAATCGCAGATCGGAATTCAGATAGACTAGTAATATGCTAAACCATTATCGCAAAGTTCCAGCTTAACATATCAATCGTGCGGATCTGTTTCTTGATTTCATGAATACGAGGAAGTTGAATCTGAAAGTTATGTATACTTTCATTTTCCAGACAATCATTTTCTTTACCCAAATAGAGCATTTGCTTCTTTAAGCTGAATCTGAAAGAGATACTTGGCTTGACTGCAACATCACTCTTCTCCAACTGTCTCGCACAACTTCAGCTGTGCATAGCGAATACTAGTGAAGCTGTAGAAAGAAACCAGGCACTCCTCTGAGGTAGAAAGCCTGGACAAAAGCAAGGATTTTCAAGGGGAAAGGATAAGCTTCAAATAAAATTGGAGACAGATAAGGATTTATGTAAATGAAACCGCACAGGATGTTACTGCGTTAAAATGAACTCCTAAGAGCAACTTTTCATACATCGAAAAAGCTTGATCATGGATATCAATTGAAAATAGCCTATAGTTGATTAGTTTTTATATGTCTAATGAGCTTCGCACCAACAAAAGAAGTGAACATTCTAGACTGATCTTTAAATATCGTAATGATGCTCAAGATTGTGCATCATGGGCCATAGGCTAGTGCAATATCTGTGCTGATGAGGAAGAATGACAGACCGTTATCTTCCAACAGAAACGACTGCTTCTCTCCAGCTATACCTTTTCAAAGTCCAATTCGGACTATCTTAATATGGCCAGACTTTCCTGCACTTCGATCCGGGTCAGGTTTCTGTCATATTCTCATACTTGAGACCGATTTTAACATATATTACTAAAATGTCTCTGCACTCCAGTGCATGCTAGATTAATACATATACAGATGAGGAGTAACAATCAATTGGAAATGCATGATTGATGCTCTATTCTGCTCCACATTTTACCTATATGTTTGCACTAGCATGAGCAAGACTAGACAATTAAGACGAGAGGTTAAGAAACGTATTGTATACCTATGGTAGTTCATCTTGTTCATGAAAACCCAATGCAAAGAGTTTTTCCCTAATCTTTTGCAGCTGATTTGCAACACCGCTGATGCTCATCCATTTTCCACGCACTTCATTGAAACATGTAACTCCAATATCATATATCATAACCAAATACTCTTGAAATATGACATTGCTTTCGGAAAGCCAATGCTGAGGACTATTAGGGTCAAAATGACTCTCATTTTCTATAAGCAGAATTTGATCCGTAACTTCTAATGCTTGTTGAGGCAAAGCTGCCGCAACAAAACTATGGAGAGTCAAATTGTCTCTGAATCTTTTGTTGGTGGGACTCAATCCTGTGAACATCTCTAGTAAGGTGATGCCATAACTGTAGACATTGCCTTCTCTTGAGACCTCGCATCCCATTGCATACTCTGCCACACATTTTGATCATAGTGGAGATGAAAATAGGAGTGTTGACTATTAAAAAGAAAACGGAGCTCAGATGATTAGAATATAAAATAGAGAGATTACGTAGTGGAGCATAGCCAATTGTCCCTCTAAGACCCACTGAGCTCATTTGACTAGCTATAGTATCAAGGGACGATCCAAGAAGGAATTTCACCAATCCAAAGTCACCAACATGTGCTATCATCTCAACATCTAAGAGGATATTGCTTGGCTTCATATCACAATGAAGGACGGGGAAGTGGGATTGGTGATGAAGATAATCTAGTGCAGAGGCAACACCAATATCAATACTTATTCTCCAAAAGAAATTCAACTTTTTGAAAGCTCATTTCACGTGAGATGATGTTGCGTTTGGGTGTAGCCAACGTTCTGGGCTTCCATTTTCCATGAATTCATAGACTAAGGCCTTAAAATCATTTCCTTGATAATCAATACTCGAGCAAACTATCAATATCTTCAGAAGATTTCGATGTTTAATGTTTTTGAAGGCCTCACACTCGACTATGAAGCTTTTCAGAGCACCATGATGAACTAATTGAAGTACCTTCACAGCAACAAGAGTTCCTTTGCCCTCGAGTATCCCCTGTAAACGGAACCAAAGCTTCCAACACCAATCAAATTTGTTGAAGAAAAACTATCGGTTGCTTTTGCCAATGTTCCATAAGATACGTTCGTAGGTGAATCATCCGGCAAAGTTGAAACTGGTTCATTTACTTTCTTCTTCAACCAACAAAGACATATAAAAGCAAGAAGAACAGCTACAAGAAGAAATCCGAAGATAATGGAAGTGGACAATATTAGTATATTGATTTTTCTGCTCTTGGAGCTTGGAGATACAGTCGGGGAGGTGAAATTCTGGTAATCCACCATAGAGGTCATTGTTCCCAATAATAGAAGTACTAGTAGCATTTTAAAAACCCCTTCATGTGGTAGCATGCCTTCAAACTTATTGTACGATAAATTCAAAAGTTTCAAGGAATGAAATACGGATAAGAATTTTGGAATTTGACTTGACAAATTGTTGCATGAAAGATCTAGTTCTTCAATGCCTCCTAATGATTTGATTGATTGTGGAATCGACCCATGGAAGAAGTTGTTCCTTAACCTTAGTGATATCAATGAAGTGCAAGCATCTACACTACTTGGGATTTCACTTACCAACAAATTGTCTGAGATGTCCAATGTAGCCAAAGTTCTCAAGTTGCCAACTTCTTTGGGTAGAACCCCAGTCAGATGGTTACGAGACAAGTTTAGAATAATCGCTAATGATGAGAGACCTATAAGTTGTGGGGTAATGACACCACTGAGATTGTTATTAGATAGATCAAGCAATTCAAGAGATCGACAATTAGATAGATGTGATGGAATTATCCCATGAAAGTTGTTCCTCGAGAGCCTTAGTGCAATCAACTTGGTTAAATTTCCCAAAGAAGACGGTATAATCCCTCCCATGCTGTTGTAATGTAAGTGCAATGGTGCTAGATTTTGTAGATTCCCCATATTTGAGGGGATAATACTTGAAAGCTGGTTGAAGCTCACAAACAATACTTCCAAATTGACAAAATTCCCGATTTCTTTTGGAATTGCACCATATATTTGATTGTCCGCCACAACAAATGATCTGAGGGTGGTGGATAAATTACCTATGCATTTAGGTAACACCCCTCCAAACTCGTTCTGGCCGATATTTACTGCCTTTAACTTGGTGTTGTTGGTTAACAAGCAAAGGAAGCTCAAGTCTTCGGGTTTTCCCCTTCCAAGCTGATTATTATGGATGCTAAGTGCACGAAACTTATACAAATTTTCCAAAGAAGGTACTTTTCTAGAAAATCTGTTCACACCAACTTGAAGCACATTTAGCTTTGTGCAATTCGATATCAAAGGAGGAATCGGCCCCTCAAGTTGGTTGATGGCAACACTGAGAAATTCAAGATGAGGGAGCTTGAGGCCTATGCCTGCTGGAAGAGTCCCTAGTATCCGGTTTTGGGCAACATCAAACAGTGTCAGGGAAGAGAGATTGAGTAACGAAGATGGAATTGCGCCTGACAATTTGTTGTTTTCGAGGACAAGGAGTCGCAAGTTTCTCAAGTTGCCTAGAACTCGGGGAATGCTCTTGCCCAAGTTGTTCTGGGGTAAATAAACGACCTCCAGTGAAGATAAGTTTCCAATGGAGGAGGGCGCACTCCCAGTCAATTTATTATCAGAGAAAGCGAACATCGGTAGCTTCGATAGTAAACCGACCGCTCTAGGAATCTCTTTGGTTAGTCGGTTGCTTTGAAGATAGAGGTTGACAAGGTTGGAGCAACCAGATGTGTTTTTGGGAATTTCACCGACCAATAAATTGTTGACTAGTGCTAAGTAACGAAGGCGGTGCAGCTGGCTGACTTGTGGAGGGATTTCATGATCGAGACTATTGTTGAAAAGCCACATTCTCCTTAGGAAACTGAGATTCCCAATACGAGGAGAGATTGATCCGGAGAGTCTTGTGATGACAAGCCAAGGACTATGACCCTTCGGTGCTCCGGCCACACGTAACACCATACCACTGGCAAAACCCAATGCTATTATTCCATGAGTTGAGCACGCCGAAAGGATCTCTGGCTATGCCGGCCTTAAATGTGAGTAGTGCGAGTCTATCCGTTTCATTGGTGGTGGACGAGGCTTGATTAAAGCACAATACAAGAACAATACCAAGAAGCTGTTGTAGCTAGTAATAACACCTAGAGGGGGGGTGAATAGGTGTAAAGAGATTTTGCGCACAAGTATATGTATAACTTTTGCAATCTGTAAACTGAAATTAAATAGAGAGAGTAGAGAAGATTGCAAACACAGTTTATAATGGTTCGGCTTTAGACAAGCCTACGTCCACTCTCCAGGCGATCAGCCAATAGGCTGGATTTCATTATATGATCAAAAGTGATTACACACTCTTGAGTGTTAGCACTCGGTGATGATGAGTCTCACAGAATCACTCCTCTTGGTAATTCACTAGGACCACTCAATTACGCACTTAAGACAACTGAAGAATAGAATCGCACTTTGGAATATGTTTATCCTCTCTAACTCCTAGGTCTCATCCTATCCTTATATACTCTCCAAGCCACACTCGACCGTTGGCTCTTTCCTTGAGAGTTTCGTCTTCCCTTTCCTGGACAGACTTTATAAAGCAAGTCTTTTTGACCATTGGAAGTAGATCTGATCCCCTTGGATTCTGGTCACCCATACAATCAGAATCCGGGCTTCCATAAGTACTCCATTCTCCTTTGGAAGTTGTCTTTTAATTGATTCTGCTAATCAAATTAATATAACAAAATCAATATAACCAAAGTAAGTGAAATACTTGACCGTTGGTGATCTGTTCCAGAAGTTTCATTATGAGTCTGACAGACTCAAGTTCTAAGTCTGCTTAAGTTTTCCGTCTGGTACAGTCAGACTCAAAATTTGCGTCTGCTCAAGCCTTTCGTCTGGTACGGACAGACTCAGAATCTGTGTTTCTTCAAGTCTTCCGTCTGGTGCAGTCAGACTTAGAAACATTGTATGTTTTCCTTCTGCCACCGGCAGGCTCAAAAACATACACCACTCTGTGTCCTATTCCTTCTAAAGATATGTAACAATACTTACATAAAATGATTTGTTAACATCAAAACTAGGAGTTTTCAACAATCTCCCCCTTTTTGATGGTGACAAAAATTTTTATGCTTCTTGCTTGTTGTCCCCTGCAAATTATGAATGGCAGTGCATACTTTCCAGTGATGCTTACATCAGAAGATTCATGCATTTATTTTCAGCACAAGCATCAACTAATACGTATCAAGCAGCAAGCAATAGTTCAGATTACAAACACAAACATCAATCAGCAAATTCAATCCAAGCAAAAATCCAACAAGCAAAATTCAAACCAACCAGATTTTACTCCCCCTTTTTGTCACTATCAGAAAGAGAATATCCAGAAAAATAAAGTCTGACAAAAGTTTAAACAAGATAAACCAGATGCCGATTTCTTTTTAAGAAGATTTTTTCTTAGGGGTCCGAACAAGGGTGAAATCCTCCATATCCGTGGCAGACTCCTCTATTCTGGTAAGACATTGATGAACTGTTGTCTTTAGAGTCTCCAGTCTGTTGTTGAGAGAGGTTTCTATAGCAACTTGACGATCTCTTATTTCCATAAGCAAAGCCAAAATCTTCTGAGATTTGGCACGATCAGATGAAGTTGCAGGTATATCTGTTTCAATATTCTGAGAAGTAGGCTCCCCCTGAGTTGATGCTTCAGTTTGGCCTTGATGTCCCAATTGTTCTCTCTCTTCCTCAGCCACTGGGATAGCACCCTCATTTGCTCTAACCTCTTCTTCTTCTTCTTCTATTTCTTCCCCTTCTTCTGGTTCATCTTTGTCAGACTCAATTTCCTCTGCCACAGACATTTCCACATTCTCATAAGGTTTAGTTGCTGCATCAGGAAGATTTGCTTCTGTCACTACAAGTGGAGACAGTTCTGGTTCGGTTTCAGTCCTTCTCTGTTCAGTCTGACCCATTTTCACCAGAATTTCAGAGATGGTCTCCTCTTCATCATTTTCATCATGTAGCAACAGTTGTCTTCTTTTCTTAGAACTAGGTTTTGTAGCAGTCACTTCTTTTTCCTTTCGCTTTGCTGTGGTTAATGCCTTGGCCAGTTCCTTCTCTTTTCGTCTCTATGCTTCAGCAACGTCCTTAAGCCTCATCTTGTTTATCATTTTAAGATCGATGACCATGGTTGGAAGCCTTTTAGTGTAAAGTTTGCTTGGTATATCGATATTGTGATGTTCAAAGATTCTGGTTACCAAAGCTCCATAAGGCAACTGTCCCTTATCTTTCAATACTGTTCGATACATGTGCAGAAGAACAGTGTGAGGAAGTGAGAATAACACTTCCTTCTCAATTGCCCACATTAGTTTGGCCTCGAATCTGGACACATCAGTTTTTGATGAAGCATTGGGATGAATGCATCTTATGATGATCTTATGCAGAATAGTTCTTGCTAATGTTAAGTAGGGATACGTGATAGTAGGTCTAACAGCCTTTGTAAGATACTTATAGACAGTATCATAGATGACTTCTATTGGCCTGAAAGGACCCCTCTCAACTTTCATGATATCAGCCAGAACATTTGTACCGACATCATAGAACCTATCATTCACACTAAACAGCATTCTATCTGGAGACAGAAATGTCAAGTTGGAGTAAAAATATGATGTTAGTTTTGGATAAACAACAGCGGAGTCAGTGCAAAATTTATCCATCTGCAACATTAAAATGTTCCCGCAGTTTTACATCAGCAGCATCTAGAAAATCAAAGTCCACAACCCTGTGATGCATAACCCCACGTTCCAGCAGTCTGTTATAAAAAGTCTTATGCTCCTTCGATCGAAACAATTTCCCCGTGGTATTTCTAACCACTGCTGCAATCCCCATTCTGATTTCAAAATTCCGATAGATTCTTTCATCATCCTCCTTCTCTCCTAGGGCATTCTCCCTGTTCCTACTTATGTCACTCCTTTGTGCACTTTGTCTAGAAGGTGGTTCTGTAGTTTGAATAGCTTGAACCAAACGAAGTTCATTCGCATACCCTTTTTGTCGCAGAAGGAAGAGTTTCATATCTTCCGTTGCATTTCTTTGCACTAAGCATTGATACATCCGCATAACAAAATGAGGGTTTTCTGGCTTAGGCAAGGTTAATGCAGACGTACCTCGTCTGGAGACATTTCTTCGCTCAGTATCTGTTGGGGAATTTCTCTGATGCTCCAGATTTTCAGTTGCATCCCTTTGAATCAATGCACTTTGAGATTGACCTTGGGAATCGTCAAATGTTTGCGTCAGATCGAAATGCGTCTGTCCTCCCTCTACGTTCCTTGGTCCTCTGCCAGCAATCCTATTGGACCTTTTTCTGGTAGATGGAGACACAGACCTTGATCTGGACATGGAGGATCTCGAAGCCATTGTTTGAAGAGGGTTTGGTTTGATTTAGAGAAAAAGATTAGTTCTTTGGGTTTTCTGGAAGAGTGTTTCTGAAGACTGTCGTGAAAGACTTCGTTCTTTTTGGGGTTTATAGACTTTTGAAGATGAAACGACACAGCTTTTGGCTCAAAATAGCAGTTTTTCAAGAATTTTAAAAGTTGTCGGAAATAATGCAAATAACTTAGGCATGTACCAAGGCTATACAAATCAATTATTTTGCTGATAATAACTTACCAAGATTAATCAAATAACGTACACACAAAAATTAAATTTAAAAATACCATCAATTCCTTCTGGGTGCTACATAGAAGATTTGTCCAAATGCTTCTCCCAGATTGTATCCTGTTTTCAAAGATTTTATGCAAAAGGATTAATGATATTTAATCTGCTACAAATTGAATCAAATGTACCTTTGTCCAATGGCTTTGTGAAGATATCTGCCAATTGATTTTTCGAATCGATAAACTCCACAAATATATCTCCATTCTACACATGGTCTCTAATTAAATGATGCTTGATTTCGATGTGCTTTGCCCTGGAATGTAGAATCGGGTTCTTGGTAAGATTTATGGCACTCGTATTATCACACCTTATTTCAGTATAGGTTTTTTCCTTTCCATAATTCCTTAGTTGTTGTTTCATCCATAAAATCTATGAGCAACAGCTTCCAAGGGCAACATATTCTGCTTCTGCAGTTGATAGAGCCACAATGTTATGTTTTTTAGAAGACCAAGATACCGGCATCTGTCCTAGCAGTTGACATGTTCCAGATGTGCTCTTTCTATCCACTTTACATCCTGCTAAGTCAGCATCTGAGTATCCAAGGAGAGTAAAGTCTGATCCCTTAAGATACCACAGACCCAAAAGTGGATAAGTAGCTATGTACTTAATTATACGCTTCACTGTTGTAAGATGAGACTCTCTAGGGTCTGCTTGGAATCGAGCACATAGACACACACTGTATATAATATCAGGTCTAGATATAGTAAGATAGAGAAGAGACCCAATCATGCTTCTATAGGTCTTTTGGTCAACTTACTTCCCAGATTCATCCTGATCAAGTTTGATGGAGGTTGATATTGGAGTCTCAGTCTTCTTACAATTCTCCATTCCAAACTTCTTGATCAAATCTCTGGTGTATTTTTCTTGATAGATGAAAGTTTCACGTTTTGATTGTTTGATCTAAAGTCCTAGGAAGAATGTAAGTTCTCCTATCATGCTCATCTCAAATTCCTCCTGCATAGACTTTGAGAAGTTCTTGCACAAATGTTCATTAGAAGAACCGAAGATAATATCATCTACATAGATTTGTACTAGAAGAATATCTTTACCTTCCTTTTTGATAAATAGAGTTGTATCAACCATACCTTTCTTGAATTTGTTGTCTAGTAGGAACTTACTTAGTCGTTCATACTAGGCTCGAGGCACTTGTTTCAAACCATACAGAGCCTTTTTCAGTCTGTATACATGATCTGGCTTCCTTGGTTCCTCGAATCTAGGAGGTTGTTCCATATAGACTTCTTCTTTGATAAATCCATTTAGAAATGCGCTCTTTACATCCATTTGAAATAGCTTGAAGTTTTGATAGCAAGCATAGGCAAGTAATAGTCTGATAGCTTCCAATCTTGTTACAGGAGCATAGGTTTCATCATAGTCTATTCCTTTTGATTGTGAATAGCCTTTGGCTACAAGTCTTGCTTTGTTTCAGGTCACTTTACCCTGTTCATTCACTTTATTCCTGAAGATCCACTTAGTACTTATGATGGTTCTTCCATTGAGTTTGGGAACCAATTCCCACATATCATTCCTTTTAAACTGCTGGAGTTCTTCTTGCATTGCTTCTATCCAGTTTTCATTTGTAAGGGCCTCGTCTACTCCTTTGGGTTCAATCTCAGAGATGAGTGCTACAATACTTGTTTCCTTGTTGTTCTTCGATCTGGTTCGAATTCCTTTACTGATATTTCCAATGACTAGCTCTTGAGGATGACTGGACTTATGTTTCCAGTTTTTGCTCTGCATTGCGCTGTCATCAACATCTTATGGTAACTGAGTAGTGTCCTGCTGAGTGATTCTTTGTTCTTGAGTTCCCTCAGAATCGATTTTCTGTGACGAGTCAGCTTCTTTGTGGAGAGTTGAATTTTCAGGAGCAACATTTGGTTCTGGATCTTCAATTTCAGTTCTGCTCTTTTTGGAGGAGTCTTGCTTTAGGAACTTCACATTCATAGATTCTTCCACTGTCTGAGTGTTCTTGTTGAACACTCGGTATGCTTTACTTGTAGCTGAATATCCTAGAAATATACCTTCATATGATCTCTCCTCAAACTTGCTTGGAAGATTGTTAGCATTTTTAAGAATGAAACATTTAAACCTGAAAATTTTGAAGTAGGAAACAATTGGTTTTCTTCCTTTGAAAATCTCATAAGGGGTTTTCTCAAGAATTAGTCTTAGAAAAACTCTATTAATAATATGACAAGACGTGGAGACTGCTTTTGCCCATAAACGAGTTGCCACCTTACTTTCAATAAGCAGAGTTCTAGCCATTTCTTGCAAAGATTTGTTTTTTCTTTCTACAACTCCATTTTGTTCGGAGTGTAGGGAGAGGAGAACGTATGCTTGAATACCATTTTCGTTACAAAAGTGCAATACGCAAAGTTCTGATTTTCAAACTCTCTTCCATGATCTGTTTTAATGTTGGAAATAGAATATCCTTTCTCATTTTGAACCATTTTTGCAAATATCGAGAAATAAGAAACAGTTTCACTTTTATTAGCAAGAAAGAACACCCATGTAAAACGAGAGTAGTCATCTATAATTACCAGACAGTATTTCTTATCTCCAATGCTTTGAGTTCTAGTTGGGCCAAACAGATCCATATGAAGTAGCTGCAGTACACGTTTAGTAGAAACTTGTTTCATAGATTTAAAAGAATTTCTAACCTATTTTCCCAAAGTGCATGCGGAACAAAGATCTGTCTTCCTATAGGTTAATGAGGGCAAGCCACGAACAAGCTTTTTGCTGTGTAGCTTGGAGATTTGATTCATGCTAACATGTCCAAGTTTGCGATGCCAGAGGTTTGCCTCGTCATGGATTGAAATTAGACATTTGGCAGTGTCTTCATTTATGTCCAGAAGATAGATGTTCCCATGTCTTCGTCTAGTGAATGACTGAGAAGAATCATTGCTAGTTCCAGAACATAAATTTTCCTTGAAGTTAATTCTGAATCCAGCATCACATAGCTGGCTGATGCTAAGAAGGTTGTAGTTCAGTCCTTTAACCAGAGATACATTGTTGATGATTAAACTGCTAATCTTGATTGTTCAAGATCCAATAATGTTTCCCTTGGTGTTTTCTCCAAAAGAGACTATTCCTCCTTTAACCTTTTCTAAAACAACAAACATTCTTGAATCCCCAGTCATGTGTCTTGAACATCCACTGTCCAAATACCATTTCTTCTTACTCTTGAAACTTACCTGCAATCAACATGCATATTCACTTCTTCTTTGGTACCCAGATTTTCTTGGGTCCTTCAGTGATAGTATATGCTTTGTCTACCCATTTCTTTTGAACATGTCTCCAGACTTTAGGACATTTGTTTTCAAAATGTTCCTTTTCTCCACAATTAGAACATTTGAGATGATCTTGACCAATAGGTTTTGTAAAATTCTTTTTGAAATGATTTCTATAGGCCTGTCGATGAGGTCTTTCTCTAATTCTTTCCTTGACTTTAGGAAAATTGATTAATGACTCACTTTCCTTATAGTACCCAAGTCCTGACTTATCAAAATAGGGAATCTGAATAGAAAGTATATGATGCAGGGTTTTCGATCATTTTGAAAACTTAGTAGTAATGTTTGAAATTTCTTTTCTGAGTGACTCATTTTCATTTTGCAAAGAATTTCTATTTTCCTTTGTCACCAAAATTTCCTTTTTATGCGATTCATTTTCGTTTAAAAGAAAATCTCGATTTTCCTTTATTACTGAAAATTCCTTTTGGAGATCACCAAATTTTTCAGTTAAAGAATGATTCATTTGACTCAACTTGCGATTTTCCTTTTTTAAACTGGAAATTTTTTCCAGAGTAGATTTCAAATTCAAACATAGTTCATTTATATAATTTGAAACTTCGGTAGGAATATCAGAGTGACTAACCTCAAATTCTTTGTCAGAGTCAGAGTTTGAATCAGTTTTAGAGTCTGAATCTGAGTGTGCCATTAGACATATGTTACCATATTTGTCTTCACTGTCTTCAACCTCAGTGTCACTCCGGGTTTAAGCTTTCAGGGCTTTCTTATACTTTTCATATTTCCCTTTGTTCTTCTTGAGTTTTGGATAGTTCTGTTTTATGTGACCTTTCTTTTTGCATTCAAAACAGACAACATCTTTGACATAATCTTCCTCATCCTCTGTCTTTCGTTGTCCAATCTGTCTGTTTTGCTTCTAGCTGTAGAGCTTCTTGCCCTTCTTGCCAATTCTTCATCGTCCAGCTCGTCCTCAGAATCTGTATCATCAGAATCAATGTTAGATTTAAGAGCAATGGTTTTCTTACCCCTGGATTCCACTTCTTCGTTCATTTGTTCTGCTTTATAGGACTGCAGAGTACGTACAAGTTCATCGACTGTCGGTGGTGAAATTCGCAGAGTTTCTCTAATGGAGGTCTTCACATTATTCCACTCTTTTGACAGTCCTCTCAAGAGCTTGTTGACTTTCATTGGTCCTGGAACAGGCTGTCCTTGATATGCCAGTCCATTTACAATTTCTGTAAATCGACTGAACATGTCTCCAATTGATTCTCCCTGCTTCATCTTGAAGGATTCATATTGACCAAGTAAAATATTTACTTTGGTCTCGTTAACACGATCAGATCCTTCATAGGTTACGTGCAGTCTATCCCATACTTCCTTTGCTGTATCACAAGAAGATATTCGATTATATTCATTAAGTGATAAAGCACAGTAAATGGAGTAGATGACCTTGGCATCAAGAGTTTGTCTCTTGGTCAATTCTTCTGGAGAAGTGGTAGCTGATGTTTCTATTGCTTTCCCATCGTCTTTCTTTGAAGTTTCTTTGATTTCAGCATTTGGATTAATTCCTCTTGCAACTACATCCCATTCCAGTGGATCCTTTGATATGAGGAAGGCCTTCATTTTGTTCTTCCAGATATTGTACTCTTTGCCGTCAAAATAAGGTGGTCGCGTATTGCTCTGTCCCTCGATTAGTCCTAGTGCAAGAATACTAGCCATAGAGGATCTTTAACTCTGAAGTATCAAACACTTCAATAACTCTGAGCACAAGGCTCTGATACCAATTGTTGTAGCTAGTAATAACACCTAGAGGGGGGGGTGAATAGGTGTAGAGAGATTTTGCGCACAAGTATATGTATAACTTTTGCAATTTGTAAACTGAAATTAAATAGAGAGAGTAGAGAAGATTGCAAACACAGTTTATAGTGGTTCGGCTTTAGACAAGCCTATGTCCACTCTCCAGGCGATCAGCTAATAGGCTGGATTTCACTATATGATCAAAGGTGATTACACACTCTTGAGTGTTAGCACTCGGTGATGATGAGTCTCACAGAGTCACTCCTCTTGGTAATTCACTAGGACCACTCAATTACGCACTTAAGACAACTGAAGAACAGAATCGCACTTTGGAATATGTTTATCCTCTCTAACTCCTAGGTCTCATCCTATCCTTATATACTCTCCAAGCCACACTCGACCGTTGGCTTTTTCCTTGAGAGTTTCGTCTTGCCTTTCCTGGACAAACTTTATAAGGCAAGTCTTTTTGACCGTTGGAACTAGATCTGATCCCCTTGGATTCTGGTTGCCCATACAATCAGAATCCGGGCTTCCATAAGTACTCCATTCTCCTTTGGAAGTTGTCTTTTAATTGATTTTGCTAATCAAATTAATATAACAAAATCAATATAACCAAAGTAAGTGAAATATTTGACCATTGGTGATCTGTTCCTGAAGTTTCATTCATAGTCTGACAGACTCAAGTTCTGAGTCTGCTTAAGTTTTCGTTCTGGTACAGTCAGACTCAAAATTTGCGTCTGCTCAAGCCTTTCGTCTGGTACGGACAAACTCAGAATCCGTGTTTCTTCAAGTCTTCCATTTGGTGCAGTCAGACTCAGAAACACTGTATGTTTTCCTTTTGCCACCAGCAGACTCAAAAACATACACCACTCTGTGGCATATTCCTTCTGAAGATATGTAACAATACTTACATAAAATGATTTGTTAACATCAAAACTAGGAGTTTTCAACGAAGCAAATGGCATGATTGAAACTCGCAAAACTCATGTTTACGAGTTTCATGACTTAAAGACCAAGGAAGCAAGTATATATGAAAGCAAGGCAAAAAGAAATAAGACGCAGGATTGGTGCTAATGGAAACCACGAAGAAATTTATAGGAATGTGTCGATTTTTCTTAGATAGCTTTTTGAGGCGCTGTTCTTCTTCTTCTCTCTCTTTTTTAATCTTTTTGATTCAGTAGTCGTGGAGCCGCGTTTTTTCTTTTCCACTCATTTTATTTTACTCAGTGGTCATTAAAGCGCTTTTTCCTTTTGATACGTATCGTGGGGGGATTATTCTAGCTTGCCTCCTTTCTATTTTACTCAGTAGTTTCTTGCCCCGTTGCCCTGACCAAAAACCATAACCAAAATAAAAAAGCTCTGCCTTCTTGCAAATTAAAGAGAAATTCCTCGTTCACTTATTAACTAATCCAGGTATGGCAATTCGAGCCTTACCAATAATGCCATGTTCTTGGTGTTGTCCAAAAATCTATCCATAATGCACAAACAATGGATCTGCAAGTCCCACAAATTTCGATAGTGATGATTGCACGCCGGTCATGGAATCTTAGCGAGAGTATGCCCCATATGAAGAGTGGAGATGTGCGAGAATCCTGACTGGTTGGGATTAAAATGGAGATTGCTGTTTTATGACATAAAATGGAGACTCAAAAGTTCACTGATGAGATTGTGTTATGCCAATGACTCTGTGCTCCATGGACGGAGCAGAGGCAAAATCCTTCCATTAGAAGTGGTTCCTTGTGATTAATTTATGCCATGATCTCCACTACCTATCTAAAGTACTTCGCATACGGCAAACAGAACAACTCATATTCCAAATAACACAACCAGGAGCCACCCAGAATAACCTTCAACATCAACTTGTTCTTTCCACATTGCTCTTCATTGGACGTCATTCATCATTAATTTTGTCAAGACAGACACGTAGCGTGTGAAAAAGTAAATATGAGTAGATAGAAAACTACATAATTATGGCATTGTAAAAATGAGTAATCCTGAATCGTCATTCACTTTCGTTTTTCACTTGTTGAAATGAGCAAATCTCCATTACGTTTATTAAAAAAAAAAAAAAAGAATGTAAAACCTCAACTTTAATCGTCACTTTCATCATGATCCATGGAAAAAGTAGTAAAAATTCAGTTATTTATAAGATACAAAATACACAGAAAGTGTATTATACTCTTGTTCTACCTCAGGACCTTGCAAAGGAGTTTCCTTAAAATGAAATTATCATCCTTTTAAACAAATTAGCAACTTAGAACTTTTTAAGAACCTTCACTATCAGCGAGTGAATACTATCAAATGGAATTTCAATAAATCGATATATGAAATTTCATTGCGACAGTTGTCATCGCAAGCCTCCTTCCTGCATTTAACTTGTTAAAAAGTAAAACATTGGTATAATGTCAGAACATAAATGGACCTTCTTCTCTATAAGTTATTTAGTAAAAAGACTCATCGAAAGGCGGATAAAAGATTACAATGGTTCTTCAAATGGCTTCCTAACGTTCCTTTATTTAAATGTCAGGTTGTCCGGATAATTTATTTTCCCCGTTGAATTGACATTAGTTTATGAGGCATAATTTCTCTTTCTCTCTCGAACCAGATAAAACATTGTATCTTAAAATACAAGGAGAGATATGAAATTTGCATCAAGTTCCTGGGAAAAAACCGGCTCCTATGGCCCCTCAAGCCTTTCTACATGCACTGGGCTCGTGCTGTTGATTTACATGAGTTTCACCTGAAATCCTTTAAGATGTCTAGTCTGAAAAGCATTTGCACAATTGATTAAGGAATGTGGACATGTCCTTTGATTTTCAGGAAACATATGCAGTCCCTGAATTGTCAAGGAAAGTCTGTGCCGATCAAGACGGCTTTTGATTAAAGCATGTATGCAGCGTATTGGAAGTGGCAGTACCACAATGAACAAGTAAAGCTAGGAGTGGCTGTAATACCAAGATTACAAAGTAGGTCAAATCACTCCTCCTTGTAATGCAACTAGACCCATTGCTCCCATCTCTAATTCCTTCCTCGTTCTTTTCTCCCACTACTGATTTTGGCTTGCTGTTATCCTCCAAGTAATTATTGATCAACGATGCTCGAGATGCATTTTGCGGGCAGATTTTCTTGTGAATAATTTGACTTGACTTCATTGAATGACTTTTAAATGCAAATGAGAATGAAACTATACAAGGCAACTCACCCGTGGGCAGCTGAGTTGGTTCGGCACTTCGAGGCTTCACCGAGAGGTCTCAGGGTCAAAACTCCTCGGCTGCTATCGCGATTTATGTGGGGGGCCATGGTGGTGGGCTCCTATGCTAGTTCCCCCCAGGTATTGACGCTTGGTCTAGGGTGTGTTAGCGCGCACTCTATGGGCTGTGGGCTGGTTAAGACGCAAGTCTAATCGGGCTTGGTGGATCCTGGGTCACCAAAAAAAAAAAAAAAACTATACAAGGCAAACGCGATTACAAGTATCTTCTTTTTGGATCATCGACAATTGCTTGGAGTTAGGGTTCTCCATTATTAGAAAAGTGGTTTTCATCCTTGGCTGCGTGGAAGTAAAGAATGTGAAAGGTTTGCAAGTATTGGAATAATCCTTAATTATGAAATTGTTGACACCCAAAAATATCCATGTTATCATGTGCTGATCATGAGAGCATAAAAAGTATATACTCAAGTCGATGGCAAGACACTTAATTGTAACTTGTCAAGCTATGAGTATAACGAGTTGGACCTAGAATTTAAGCAAAATTGACATTAGATTCCAAGCAAAAATAACCAATGCAAGTAAGGTGCGGGAAAATGGGAAAGTAGTTAGTTGCTTGATGGGCAAGCAAGTCGTACAAGCATCATCGACGAGTCAAGAGATGGTTGGATATTGATAAGGTGGTCAAGAAAAGAAGGAAAACATGGAAAAAATCAAGAGTATTGCTCAAGGAAAGCAACCGATTAGGTTACACTATAAATACCACAAGCCATACAACTAGGAGCCCCCCGAACATCATAACAATTATCTTTATCTTTATTTTTACTTTATCACAATTTCGCTGTAGTTTTTCAGATCCTCGTCGTTGATTAGATTCCAACATATATCTCTATCCGGTTTAGCATCGTTGAGTAGATTCCGATGTTGTTCCACAAAATTAGTGTCGTTGATTAAATTTTGACATTAAGTTTCCTATCCAGGGTATTGTCGTTGATTAAATTCCAATTATACGCCTAAACAAGCTGTATCGTTGATTAAATTTTGACATAGTTTGAGTTAGAACCTAGGATTGTATATACAAGTTGGGAATAAAATTTGCACAGAACAGAACCTGGATCCCCTAAAATAAAACCGAAATGCACCATTCGGTGAAAGATATTTCACGGGGATTTAAACTGGTGAAGCAAAAATCAAACACATTCGATTACATCACCAGAATTGACTAAGACTAATTCTACTAAACCATTGTTGGACCACCCCTGGTGTGGAAATTGACCTTCTTATTCTAGACTATCATGTCTGGGTCCCAAGATTAGAGGAACACTGCTCATTTAGGGAGCTTGTAACTGACGTAAATTTGCTTTACTGCAACATTATCGGTATCCAATTATTTTGTGCATCAAATTGGGGATGGAGATTGGAGAGCGATTCCTAGTCAAGCTGCAGAAGCCAAACTCTCCTCTAAATCAGGAAATCTCTGAACAAGAAAGCGTCCATCCGAATTCGCTGAATAGACTTCCCGAATTGGGTCTTTGACAAGGAAATGAATGTCTTCAAATTTGAGAAGACTTGACTTTTGGATTGCATAAGAAATATCCATGTGGCTCTAGAGTAGTCATCCACAATAGTGAGAAAGTAACGAGATCCATCATGATTCGGTGTATGATAGGACCCCCATACATCAACATGGATTAATGAAAAAATGGCATTTGCACGAGTATTGCTTAAAGGAAAAACTGCATGTGACTATTTTACAAGTGGACAAATATGACACTGAGGAAAAGGAAATAATGCACTATGACCCAATCTCAAATGCATAATGAAATTTTTATCATTAGTAGTGGAATTACACAATGATTTTTTATTCAAGGGAATACTAGATAAATCAAAGGTCTTTGGGAAATTGATCCATAAAAATAGTCCTTCAGAGAGGTTACCCAAGCCCATCAATTTACCAATTAAAAGAGCTTGAAAGAAGCAAGTATCAGCATCGAACAAGATTCGACAGGAATTTTCCTTACAAGCTCTAGACACTGAAATAAGATTAAATTGAAGCTCAGGGACATAAAAGGACATTTTGCAGGGTAACTTGGGGATTGAGTTTTACTGTGCTTGTAGAAGTAACATGAGTGACATTCCCATTCGGCAACCGCACAGTAATAAGGATACTCAATTTTTCGTGGATGACGGAAAAGAAACCCTTATCACAGATAATATGATCGCTAGCTCTCGAATAAATTATCCAAGTATTTCTTGAAATATAATTAATCAGGCAATGAGAAGTACTTGAAAAACTACTTCCTTTATTGGAAGTATATAATTTTTGTAATGCTTGCATAAGCTACTGAAATTGTCCATGTGTCATAGGCTGATTAATACTTGGCCTGTTGAGCTAGTGACATGACAAGCTGCCACCGACGATTCATTCCCCTTTTTTCCTCTTTTTTCGGGTTTACCATGCAATTTCCAACAGTTATTAATAGTATGATGCAGACATTTACAATATTCACGATATAATTTACCTTTGCCCTTATAATTTTGCCCATAATTCCTTGCTGACGTGGCCAAATTTAGGCCGTTGGATCCTTTATTCCCGACCCCATATCCACCATTCGATTTTGCATATGCTTCAATTAATTTGGAGCCGTCCGATCGTGGCAAACGATCTGGACCGTCCATCCTTTGCGCCTTAAAAGGGAACAACTCGGGCAAAAACCCTAGCCCCTCCTTCTCTCACCGCTCTTTCTCCTGGTTTAGGGTTTGGGTGCCCGATTCACAACGTTCACCGTGAGCCAAGAGCGCGACACCTTCCATTGCCCTTGAGTTTTCTGGTGTCGTGAGTCGCTGGCTTTCCTTCTAAACAGCCAGCTGGAAGATTCGGTCGAGAGATGGTGGTGGTTCCATGGCCAAGATTTGGGACCTGAAAGTCAGGTAAGAGTCATTGAGGATTAGGAGAAATCTAGTGGCCTTTTCTCTGTCTTTCATCGCTTTATACTGTCTTAAGGTGCTTTCAAGTCCTTCGAGTTTCTCTTATGCAGCTTCCAGTTCATTCCAAAGGATTGAAAGCTTGTTGAAGCAGGCCGTGACGGTCATGTTTCCTTGCTTTAACTTCAACAGCGCCTGGGTGAGTGAAAAAATCTTCGCTCTGTGTAATTTCTCGTATATTTCTTTTATGTTGTCCTACATCATTTTTACATCCTTTGTCAATAGTAATCCGGCTGCGATTTCTGAATTTATGCAATTTCCGATCCAAGTTCTTACAAGTTGATTGCATTTTTTCCACTGTCTTCCCATTCTCTCATCTATTAGAATCAGCATAGTTCCGTCAATAAATCCATCTTTATCACAAGGGTTCGACAAAACTCTTGTGCCTAGGTTGAATAGCCTTTGGGTCCTGTTAATTGATGATTGATGAGTAGCAATTCTAGTTCGTCGGCGATAGAAACATATAAGGCGTTGCCAAGTTCCGACCAACCGGTGACGGCTGTGATGGGACATGGCAAATATCCGAGTGGAAGGACCAGGTAGGGATTCATGCCTATACTTGATCCACTTAACCTGTTTCCTGGATTCAGATTTCTTGGCCCACTCGAATGACCCACATTCAAATTCCCAAGCCCATTGGTTATGCTTGCCCCATTTATGGCTGATGGGCTGCCATTAGGTTGGGCGTAGCCTTGGTGACCCTGACTTCTGGGCAATGATGTGTTTGGGTCCAGCCCAAAATATAATGGGTTTGGATGGCCCGCAATGGGCCACTGAAAAAGGATCCACTGGTAAGGATGGCCCGCGGTTGGCTAGCTCGAAATGGGCTGCCCCAGATTTGACTGAGCCTGGTCAGGTCGCATGTCTTGGGCTTGAATGGGTTGATCTCAAATTCTAGAATGCGCAATGGTTGGATCCTGAACTTCGGAGGTTTGTGAGGCAAATCATTATGAATAGTGCTGCTCTGATTCTGATGGTAGGTTCCGAGTCATGGTAAAAATTTCTTCACTTGCTTCTTATCTCCTGAAAATTTGATTCCTTTTGCCGGAATAATGGTTCTGTTTTGCTAGTTAAAACCTTCGGTCAATAGGCAATCACAGGACAGAAGATGAAATATTGAGCAGGGGCTAGATAGTTGAGCGGAAGCTAAATCAAGAGCTCGGTTGCTTTGATACCATGAAAGAAAACAAGCAAGGCAAGCCAAGATTGAATAGAAATGGGAGAAAATGAAATTTTTGTATTTCTATGTATGCATTCATTGTACAAAGGACTTGTAATTATAGTACAAAAGGTGTTCAATAAATGGAAATAATATCTCTTGCAATATCGTATCCAATATAAATTTGATCTTGATTGATTTAGTGTATCAATCTCAATCTTAAATATCACAAGCATATCTTCTAACACAAGAGCAACGAAAGTAGCATACATAGACATAGCAGTTCTGGAGATCTATTCACCATCAGAAAAACACAAATAGCACAAATTGCATGACCAGAATAGGCTAGTTATCCTAAATCATTATTGCAAAGCTCCTGCTTCGCATATCAATTGTCCAAATCTGCTTCTCAATTTAATGCATTCGAGGAGGCTGAATTAGAAAGCTATATATAGTCTTTTCTTCTACAAACTTTCTTATTCTTCTTTTTTTTTTTTGGTTCCCAAATAGAGCATTTGCTAATCTAGGCTGAATATGAAAGAGATACTTGGCTTGACTGCAACATCATTCGTCTCCAATTGTCTCGCACAACGCCAGCTATGCTTAGTGAATCCTAGTGAAGCTGCAGAAAGAAACCAAGCACTTCTCTGAGTTTGAAAGCCTGGTTACGAAAGCTAGGATTTGCAAGAGGAAAAGGTAAATTTCAATTAAAAAAGAGACAGATTAGGATTTATGAATCAGCTTCCACTCACCCGTACGGTGGGAAAATAAACTTCTAAGAACAATATTCATACATTGAAAAAGATTGATTATGGATATCAATTGAAAACAGCTGATACTTGATTAATTTGTATTCCACTAAATGAGTTTCACCAACTAAATATTTGAGACTAATCTTTTTGTTGAAAGAATAGTCGGCGGAGAAACAACTTACCTTTCCAATGCGTAATAAGAAAATTACTCCAGGAACGTATGTTGGATCACAAACAAACGATGGACAATACGACTTCACATTAGTCCGAATACAATCACTAAGAAAGTATTCTCATTTCACAGTGTTAATGCCAATTGTTTCTCAAAGTAGTTAATGGAACCCTTGAGTGTTTTCTTTTGATGGAGAGAAGAACTTTCTTTTTCAAAACATTATGTTTTTTCTCAATTGCATTCATTAGTAGTTTTTTTCTGGTCGGAATTAGCAGTTATTTTCAGAAGTTATCATTTTATACTTCTCTTGAAAACTAATTGGTCATACCCCCTTCAAAGGGTACCTCTTTAAAACACAATCCATCATAGATAATAGGTGTCTCTTGGACAAACCCCATCATGGATGTACCAAATATAACATCTCCCACTTGGACATGATGGGTTTAGTAATGTTCTATTAAAGATATAAGGCATTCAATATTCATCTACTCTAGAAACGATTTATACTGGCAAGAAAACCGTGCGATAAGTGAGTACGTCTACACTTGGGAACTCTAATTATGCACTTGTTAGGGATAACATAATGGCTACAACCCCAAAAAGAAGATAAACAATCGATGTGTCATAGTGCCCCAGACATATTTTTGCTACATCAGTCCAAGTATGTCTATTCCTTAAAGACTATACTTGAATATTCTTAGAACACCATGTGTTTATAATTATATCTAAAACCACAAAAGGCGATATATTGGTCAACCAGTAAATACATGTGATAAATGTAAAACAATACTTTTAAAATATCACAACAATGCTCAAGACTCTGCATGATGGACCATATGCTAGCGCAATATCTGGCAAAAGAGGAATGATAATCGACTATTATTTTCAAACAAAAATGATAGCTTCTCTCTAGCTATACATTTTCAAAGGTCAGTTCGGACAATCTTCATACTTCCAGACTTTCCTGCACTTCGATTTAGGTCGGGTTTCATCCATGTTCTCAAACTGAAGACAAATTTCAATAGATATTACTAAAAGGTCTTTGCCTTGTAGGACACATGCTAGCTTGATACATATACAGGTAAGGAATAACAATCATCTATTGCCTTCTAATGAAAACGCATCATCGATTCTCTATTGTGCTACTGATTTCACATGTCCCTTTGCACTAGCATATTTAGGACAAGAGAGAGATTAAGATATTATTTTATCACCCGTGGTAGTTCATCTTGTTCCTGTAAACCCAATGCAAAGAGCTTTTCCCTAATCTTTTGTAGTTGATTTGCAACACCGGTGATGCTCATTCGTCTTCCAGGTACTTTGTTGGAACAAGCGACTCCAATATCATATACCATAACCAAACACTCTTGAAATATGTCATTGCTTTCAGAAAGATAACGCTGAGGACTATTGGGGTTGAGATGACTTCCTCTTTCGAGAAGCAGAATGTGATCCGTAAATTTTAGGGCTTGTTCAGGTAAAGCTGTTGCAACAAAATTATGGAGAGTCAAATTGCCCCCAAATCTATCATCAGTGGGACTTAATCCTGTGAACATCTCTAGTAAGAGGATGCCATAACTGTAGACATCGCCTTCTCTGGAGACCTCGCATCCCATTGCATATTCTATCACACATTTAGATCAAAGTGCTGATGATATTAGGAGTGCAGACAACATTAGGAGTGTTGATCATAAAAAATAATCTAGAGCTCAAATCATTAGAAAAACTAGAGAGATTACCTGGTGGAGCATAACCAATTGTCCCTCTCAAACCCACAGAGCTCATCTGATTTACTATAGTATCATGGGATGATCCAAGGAGGAACTTTGTCAATCCAAAATCGCCCACATGCGCTACCATCTCAGCATCTAAGAGGATATTGCTCGGCTTTAGATCACAATGAATGATGGGGATGTGGCACTGGTGATGAAGATAATCTAATGCAGAAGCAACACCAATAGCAATATTTATCCTCCTTATGAAATTCAACTTTTTCCGAAGCTCATTCCCATGAGAGGAGGTCGAGTTTGGGTGTAGCCAACAGTCCAAGCTTCCATTGCTCATGAATTCATATACGATGGCTTTAAAATCATTTCCTTGATAATCAGCACCCGAGCAAACTGTTAGTACCTTCAAAAGATTTCGATGTCTGATGTGCTTTAATGCCTTGCACTCGACTATGAAGCTCTTAAGAGCACCATGACGAACTAAATGAAGCACTTTCACAGCAACAATAGTCCCATTATCCTCAAGTATACCCTTGTAAACAGAACCAAAGCTTCCAACTCCGATCAAGTTTGTTGAAGAAAAGCTATTGGTTGCTTTTAGGAGTGTACCGTAAGATATGTTGGGAGGTGAATCATCAATCGAAATAGAAACTGTTTCATTTACTTTCTTCTTGAACCAACAATTATATATAAAAGCAAGAATAACAGCTACCACAAGAACTCCAAAAATAATAGAGGTGGACAATATCACTACATTGATCTTTTTGCTCTTGGAGCTTTTGGAGATGCAACTATGAAGGTTGTATTCTGGCAATCCACCACAAAGCTCATTGTTCCCAATAATAGAAGTACTAGTGACATTCTTAAAGACTCCTTCATGTGGTAGCATGCCTTCAAACTTATTGTATGATAAATTCAGTAGTTTCAAGGAACGAAACACCGATAAGAATTCTGGAATTTGACCCGATAGATTGTTACGTGAAAGATCTAGTTCTTCAATGCCTCCTAAGGATCTCAGTGATTGCGGAATCAACCCTTGGAAGAAGTTGCCCCCCATCCTTAGTGATGTCAATGAAGTGCAAGCACCTAAACTACTAGGGATTTCACCTACCAACAAATTGTCCGAGATGTCCAACGTAGTCAAAGTTCTCAAGTTGCCAACTTCCATGGGTAGAACCCCAGCAAGATGGTTATGAGATAGGTTCAGTATGATCGTTAATGATGAGAGACCTATAAGCTGTGGGGGTATGCTGCCACTGAAATTGTTATGAGACAAATCAAGCCAATCAAGAGACCGGCAGTTTGATAGTTGTGAAGGAATTTGCCCATGAAAGTTGTTGCTATTGAGATTTAGAGTAAGCAACTTGGTTAGATTTCCCAAAGAAGATGGGATAGTCCCCCCCAAGTAGTTACCACTTAAGCCCAAGTACTTTAGATTTTGTAGATTTCCAAAATTTGAGGGGATAACACCTGAAAGCTTGTTGAATTGCATATCCAATAATTCTAGGTTGACAAAATTCCCAATTTCTTTAGGAATCTCACCTCTTATTTGATTACTCCATGTAGCAAAACCTGCGAGAGTAGTGGATAAATTACCTATGCATTTAGGTAGCACCCCACCAAACTTGTTCATAGGAATACTCAAGAGCTGTAATTTGGTGTTGTTGGTTAACGAGCAAAGGAAGCTTAAGTCTCCAGATTTTCCACTTCCAAGCTGATTATCAAATAATGTAAGCCGCTGAAGCTTATGCAGATTTTCAAAAGAATGTACTTTCCCGGAAAATTTGTTAGATGCAAGTTGCAGAATCTCTAACATTGTGCAATTCGATATCGATGAGGGAATCAGCCCCTCGAGTTGGTTCTTGTAGACGCTAAAATCCTCAAGAACCGGGAGTTTGAGGCCTATGTCTGTAGGTAGAGTCCCTATTATCCGGTTGTCTCCAACTCTAAAAATAGCTAGCGAAGAGAGATTGAGTAACAAAGATGGAATTGTACCTGACAATCTGTTTACTCCGAGGGCAAGGACTCGCAAGTTCGTTAGGTGGCCTAGAACTTGGGGAATGCTCCCACCCAAGTTGTTCCAGGTTAAAAAAAGGACCTCCAATGAAGATAAGTTCCCAATGGAGGAAGGCACACTCCCGGTAATATTATTACGAGACAAAATGAGCTGCTGTAGCTTCGGCAACGAACCAAGCTCTTGAGGAATTTTTCCAGTTAGTTGGTTGAATTGAAGGTTGAGGCTGACAAGGCTAGGGCAACTTGAAATGTTTCTGGGAATGTCACCGACCAATGAATTGTTGTCTAGTCGTAAGATACGAAGGCGATGCAATTGGCTGACTTGCGGAGGGATTTCATGATCAAGACTATTGTTTTGAAGCCGCATTTCCCTTACAAAGCTGAGATTCCCAATATGAGGAGAGATTGATCCATAGAGTCCTTGAGATGACAAGTCCAAGACCATGACCCTTCTGTGCCTCCGGCCGCATGTAACACCATACCATTGGCAAAACCCAATGCTATTGTTCCATGAGTTGAGCATGCCAAAAGGATCTCCAATTATGCCAGCCCTAAATGCGAGCAGTGCGAGTCTATCTGTTTCATTGGTGGTGGGTGAGGCTTGATTAAAGCACAATGCAAGAGCAACACAAAGAAGCAAATGGTATGATTGAAACTCTGCAAAACTCATGCTTGCGAGTTTCATGACTCAAGGCCCAAGGAAGCAGGTAAATATTAAAGCAAGGCTAGAAGAAACAAGAGGCAGGATTGGTGCGAACGGAAACTGTGAAAATATTTATGAGAATGTGTTGATTTTTCTAGACAGTTTGTTGAGGCGCTTTTTCTTCTTCTTTTTTTCGTTTTGACTCGGTAGTCATGGAACCGCTCTTCTTCTTCTTCTTCTTTTCCTTTTCCTCATTTTTTTTTTTGACTCAGTGGTCATTAAATCGCTTTTTTCTTTTTGATACGGATCGTGGGGTGGAATTCTAGCTTTTCTTCCTTTCTTTTTTACTCAATAGTTTATTGCCCCCTTGCCCTGACCAAAATAAAACCAAAAAAGAAAAATCTTTGCCCCCTTGCAAATTAAAGAGAAATTCATCGCTCACTTATGAATTAATATCTAAAAAATGACGGAACAAGGGATGGCGATTTGAGCCGTATAAATAGTGTCATGTTCTTGGTACTGTACAAAAATGGAAAAAGTGTCAAAAAAGTCCTAAACTTATTGCATTTGTGTCAATTGAGTCTTAAATTGTTTAATGTTACCAATTGAGTCTTAAATCTTTTGACTTGGTGTCAATTCAACCCTAAACCTTTTGAACTAGTGCCAAATTAATTCTAAAACTTTTGACTTGGTGCTAATTCAGTCATTCAAACTAATTTTGGCTAAATACTGAATGGACACCAAGTCAAAAGATTTGAGACTAAATTGACATTAGTTTAAAAGGTTTATGCAGTGAAGCTTTATCGTGGATATTACTTTACGGTGTTGAAATACGTAGCACAGGTTCTTTGACTAGTGTAAGAACAAGTGCGTGTATTGAGGGATGGATGATGGATCCATCTAGATGGCTTTCCAGATAACTCCAGATTGACTGACTTCAAGTCAACCAATGCCCAATGCCTCCAGGTTGACTGACTTCGAGTCAACCAATGCCTCCAGGGTTGACTCGAAGTATGATGGATCCATCTAGATGGCTTTCCAGATAACTCCAGATTGACTGACTTCAAGTCAACCAATGCCCAATGCCTCCAGGTTGACTGACTTCGAGTCAACCAATGCCTCCAGGGTTGACTGGAAGTATGATGGATCCATCTAGATGGGTTTCCAGATAACTCCAGATTGACTGACTTCCAAGTCAACCAATGCCCAATGCCTCCAGGGTTGACTCGACTGACTTCGAGTCAACCAATGCCTCCAAATTCCTGAAGTGCCCCCACTTTGGAAAGTAAACCGAAGACTGACGAGCAAGCGCTATTGATTAGCTGGTCATTGTCGGTAATAAAGATCTCTTGACTAACAACAGCTTTATCGATTAAATTCATTTTACAGTAGATTGATAAACCTGGTCAACATTGTAAGGCTGTGTATGTCTGTAATAATAACCAGTTCTATTGTAATGCATTTATTGACTTTCTAAGAGGAAAATTAACTTTCGGCCTATTAATAATTGGTAATTTCTCCCTGTGATTAATAACTCTCATATGAAAATTAGGCAAGTGATTATGCTGAGTAGTTAACTCAAAGTGCCACTTGGCAAAAAAGAATTATATAAGTCTTTTGACATAGAAGCTTTTCACCATGTAACGTTGGTGTGTGCATATAAATGATGACAAATTTTAACTTTCATTCCCAACTCAAATTAAGTGACTTCCTGACTCTAATGGTCACTTTTTATCTAGAGAAGTACATCGATGGCCCATAATTTCTTGATAGAGTTAGCAATTTCTACCTTTGAAAGTTGTTTATCCATGTGATTAATGAATCTCCTAATGGAATAAAGCGACTATCAATATGTCTATAATAAGTTCAACGCATAAGTGGTTTGGCGCTTTCCACAAAAAGAAAAGAGGTGATTTCGTAACTTTTACCAAAATGTAAAAATAACAGTAATGATACTACGTGTCCTCGAATTTAACTTCCGCAAGCTAGAATGCTAAATTCGAAAGCTATACATCCTTATTCACCCACTAGTGTTAAAGCTACCTAATTGAACATAGCTTTAGGAATAGAGATCAATTTATAATTGGATTATTTTGAAACAAAGCAATAACGAGCCATTCCAAGTCAATATGCAGAAACCAAGTTTTCCTTTGAATAATATTTCCAATAGCTAATTGATTGCAATTCGCCTTAATGAGCATCATACAACTATAAACAATGGTACGGCAGTGAAGCAAAGTTTTAAGTAAACAACGGTACTCAAGAATGTGTGGACACCGAAGGCCTTGTGCAACTTTAAATTGTTATGAAATACATGTATGAATATTCATTATATTCATGTACTTATTATGGTACATTTGTATCATACATTTTAAGTACATCTCCCTATCCGATGAATGTTCATCTCCCTATTCAATACATGTATCCTACGTTCTAAGTACATCTCCCTATCCGATGAATGTTCATTTTCCTATCCAATACATGTATTATCAGATACATTGATATTCATGATAAGTGCATCCTTATAAATAGGAGCACAAATAGTGAGAAATAAATAGATTTTCGGCTCCTGGCTTTTTCTCTATTATCTTTGGTGTCATTTGCTTTCTCTACTTAATCTCCCTCTGTTCTCTCTATTATATTCTTGCGAAGCGATATTTTACAACACGTTATCAGCACGAAAATCTACTAACTAAGTAAGTAATTTTGCAAGGTAGGTGTTTTCCTTTGTTTCATCTTCTTCTATCAATTCTTCATTTTCCCCCCATAGAATTAAACCAATTTCAATTATAAAAGTATCTTTCTGCTCCTGAAGTGGCGGTGGATATTTGGAAATCCTTCTAATTAATATAAGGATTTTTATTTTGCAAGAATTATGACAAATATTGAAAAGCCCAAATTCCACATCCTGGAAGTGAGTGGAAATAATTATTTATCTTGGTGCTTGGACATGGAAATGCACCTCCAAGGGCAAAGTCTCGCTAATGCAATTGTAGAAGACGAAACCTCAAATTCAAGGGATAAAGCAAATGCACTGATTTTTATTCGTCGTCATTTGCATGAGAGCCTGCAGACTCAATATTTATCCGTTCGAGACCCTCAGACCCTGTGGAAGAGGTTGAAGGATAGGTATGATCATACCAAGACTGTTATCCTCCCTCAAGCACAATATGATTGGCAAAATCTCAGACTGCAAGATTTTAAATCAGTGTCTGACTATAACTCCGCTTTATTTGATGTCGTTTTTCGACTTGAGTTATGCGGTATCAAGCTCACTGATGCAGAGCTATTAGAGAAAACTTTCTCCATCTTCCATGCTTCAAATATTGTATTGCAACAGCAATACCGACAACGTCAATTTGCCACATATTTTGAATTAATTTCTGTGCTCCTTACAGCTGAGCAAACTAATGAATTACTGCTCAAAAATCATGATCTAAGACCTGCTGGCTCAAAAGCATTGCCTGAAGCACATGCTAACTTTAAGAAAAATAATGGCCATATTAAGGGCTATAAGAGCAGGCAAGAGCATAATTTTCGAAGGGATGGCAAGAAATTTAACCATCCTAAGAAATCTAACTTTGGCCTGAATTATGATAAAGAAAAGAAGCATAAGAAGGTGGCTAATGAAAGTATTTGCCATCGCTGTGGTATGACTAGGCATTGGTCACGTACTTGTCATACACCCAAGCACTTTGTTGATCTATACCAAGCATCTTTGAAAAATATGGGCAAACGTGTGAATCTCACGCCATTGAAATCAATCCTACCGCCATAACTACTGTTGAAGCCAACAATATCTCTGTTGGTGGGACTCCTCTTGCTCCTGAAGTAGCAAATGCATCCTTGGATGTCTCTGATTTCTTTGAGGACCTCTGATTACTTTGATGATGCATCAAACTGGTGGATGACAACTTAGATTTTGAACTTTATGATTATAATAATTTCTTTTATAGTTGTTTTTCTTTAAATGTATTACCTTTTTGTTATTTTATAATATGGTTATGTAGTGCAATACTTACGAACCTTCTGTCTATTATCTTGAGATTTTACTTGACCCTATCACTAATATGCAAATTTTATGATATTTAACACCTGAAGTTGTCAATACAAATGCAAATAGAAAATATCGAGAAAAAAAGGGAGAAGTTTGTTTGCTTGATGGTGCATCAACGCATACTATATTTCGTAGCAAACACTTTTTCTCGAGTATGACGTTGCGTAAGGCACATGTCCATACAATATCAGGTCCTGTTCCAATTATTGATGGTTTCGGGAATGCCACAATTGTTTTACCAAATGACACCATCCTACATATTGAGGATGCGTTTTTAAGCAGTAGATCAAAAAGAAATCTACTTAGTTTCAAAGATGTACGCCGTAATGGGTACCATGTTGAAACTATTTATGAGCAAAATAAGGAATATATTGGCATTACCTCTTATAAGATGGGCCTGAAAACCATCCATGAGAGGCTAGAAGCTTATTCTATGGGTTTGTATTGTGTAATGATTAAGGCTATTGAAACCTATGCCACTATGTCTTGGAGACTAGTAAACCCTGATAAATTTGGGTTATGACATGATCGCCTTGGTCATCCTGGCGCTTCAATGATGCGTAGAATAATTCATAATACAAAAGGGCACCCTTTAAAGGATACAAAGGTATTGTTGTCCAAAGATTATAATTGTGAAGCTTGTTTACAAGGAAAACTCATTACCAAACATTCTATAACAAAAGTTAATCTTGAATCCCCTGTATTCCTGCAAAGAATTCAGGATGATATATGTGGACCAATACAACCACCAAGTGGACCGTTTCGATATTTTATGGTACTAGTGGATGCATCTTGCAGATGGTCCCATGTTTGCCTATTATCTACGCACAATGTCGGATTTGCACGTTTACTTGCGTAGATTATAAAGCTTTGGGCACAATTCCCTGATTATCCAATTAAAAGTATAATGATGGATAATGTTGAAGAATTTACATTAAAGAGTTTTGATACGTATTGTGCTTCACTTGGAATTGAGGTTGAGCACCCAGTTGCGTATGTTCATACTCAAAATGAATTGGTAGTTATTGATTAAACATGTCCAAATCATTAACCGTATTTTATTATTGAGAACTAATCTTAACGATACAGCATGGGGTCATACAGTTTTGCATGTGGCAGCTCTAATAAGATTGCGCCCTACTGCTAGTCTTTTACAATCTCCCCTTCAAATGGTTCTTGATTATGAACCTGATATTTCACATTTACGCACATTTGGTTGTGCAGTATAGGTGCCTGTAACACCGTCAAAAAGAACAAAAATGGGTCCCCAACGCCGTTTGGGTATTTATATAGGGTTTAATTCACCGTCTATCATTAGGTTCTTGGAACCAACTACTGGTGATCTTTTTACTGCTAGATTTGCAGATTGTCATTTTGATGAGACTACGTTTCCATCAATTGAAACACCTACAATTTCCATGGCTGCAAAGCAAAAACCAGTTAAGGTTTTCTCCTGGAATGAGAAGAGTTTATCTCAATTAGACCCAAGAACTCCAGAATGTGAAAACGAGGTACATCGTATAATCCATTTACAGGAAATGGCTAATAGACTTCCTGATGCATTTAATGATGCTACTAAAGTAACGAAGTCTCATATTCCAGCTGCAAATGTTCCAGCTAGGATAGCTGTTCCTGAAGGACAGACTAAAATGGATCAAAATCCCCCACACCTGAAACGTGGTAGATCGATAGGATCAAAAGACACTGTTCGTCGAAAACGAAGGGGAAAGAATCAAAAATCCGCTCCAGAAGAGTCTAGTGTTGTACTTGCTCCCAAAGAGCTTATTGCCCATGAAGAGGCACAAACCCTCAGAATATTGAGAATTCCATTACATATCGTAATGAAATTTGGGATCGGAATGAAATCATCATTGATGATGCTTTTGCATTCTCTGTTGCTCATAAAATTATGGATGATGATTGTGAGCCGCAATCTATTATTAAATGTCGTCAAAGGCAAGATTGGCCTAATGGGAGGAAGCGATTAAGATTGAATTAACTTCCCTAACTAAACGAGAGGTTTTTGGACCCATAACTCGAATCCTTGATAATGTAAAGCCCGTTGGATATAAATGGATATTTGTCCGAAAATGAAATGAGAAAAACGAGATTGTCAAGTATAAAGCCCGACTCATTGCCTAAGGATTCTCCCAAAGACCTGGGATTGATTATGATGAGACATATTCACCTGTGATGGATATGATTACATTTCGCTTTCTCATTAGCCTGGCACTATTTGAAAGATTGGAAATGCGTCTTATGGACATTGTGGCGACATATCTATATGGCTCATTAGATTCTGATATCTATATGAAAATTCCCGAGGGATTTAAAATACCTGATGCATGCACTCCCCGTAACTTATTATCAATAAAATTGCAAAGATCTTTATACGGGTTAAAGCAATCCGATCGCATGTGGTATCAATGCCTGAGTAAGTACCTAATAAAAGAAAGGTACAAAAATGATCATATATGCCCATGTGTGTTTATTAAGAAATCAGAAACCGGATTTGCTATTATAGCAGTTTATGTCAATGATATAAATTTAATTGGAACTCCTGAAAAGTTAGCCAAAACTGCTGAGTATTTGAAAATGGAGTTTGAAGTTAAAGATTTGGGTAAAACCAAACTTTGTCTTGGTCTTGAGTTTGAGCAAAAAGCAAATGGAATAATCGTCCATCAATCAGCATACATTGAAAGATTACTTAAACGCTTCAACATGGACAATGCTCACCCATTGAGCACCCCTATGGTTGTAAGGTCTCTGGATCCCCAAAAGGACCCATTTCGTCCTAGAGAATCGATGAAGAGATACTTGGTCTGAAGTACCATATCTCAATGCAATTGGGGCATTGATGTACTTGGCACAATGTACGAGATCAGATATCGCTTTTGCGATAAATTTATTGGCACATTTTTGTTCTAAGCCAACTCGGAGACATTGGAATGGAGTTAAACATATTTTTCGTTATCTCCAAGGAACCATAGATTTGGGATTATATTATTCCAATAATACCACTACCTCTCGGGTTAGTTGGATATGCCGATGTTGGATATAAATCGATCCACATAAGGCTCGCTCTCAAACCGGTTATTTATTTTGTTATAACGGCACTTTGCCATTTTTGGCGTTCTACGAAGCAATCGCTCGTAGCTACATCTTCTAACCACTCTGAGATTATTGCTCTATATGAAGCTGGAAGAGAGTGTGTTTGATTAAGATTCGTTATAACTCATATTCACAATTCTTGTTGTTTAAAACCGGTTACAAATTCTCCTATTATAATTTATGAAGATAATGCTGCTTGTATTGCACAAGTTAAGGGAGGATATATCAAAAGTGATAGGACCAAGCATATCTCGTCAAAATTTTTCTATACTCATGAACTTCAAGAAAGTCGACAGATTGATGTTAAACAAATTCAATCCATAAATAATCTTGCAGATCTTTTTACCAAATCATTGCCGACATCAATTTTTGAGAAATTAGTATATGGCATTAGTATGCGGTGAGTACACAAGACGCAAGATTGATTAGCCCCAGTAGTGGCTATATGACTCAATTGAGGGGGAAATATTATCAACTATGCATTGCACTCTTTTTTCTTTTTGTTTGGTTTTTTCCCATAGGGTTTTCCAACTTAAAGTTTTTAACGAGGCAATTAATGCATCCATAAAAGGGAGAAATCATAAAATTTGTGCTCTGTACTCTTTTTCCCTTTTGTCCGGTTTTTGTCCCACTAGGTTTTTCCGGCTTAAGGTTTTTAATGAGGCAGTATTATTCAATGCACATTCATAATATAATACAATGAATATTCAAGGGGGAGTGTTATGAAATACATGTATGAATATTCATTATATTCATGTACTTATTATGGTACATTTGTATCATATATTTTAAGTACATCTCCCTATCCGATGAATGTTCATCTCCTTATCCAATACATGTATCCTACGTTCTAAGTACATCTCCCTATCCGATGAATGTTCATTTCCCTATCCAATACATGTATTATCAGATACATTGATATTCATGATAAGTGCATCATTATAAATAGAAGCACAAATAGTGAGAAATAAATAGATTTTCGGCTCCTGGCTTTTTCTCTACTATCTTTGGTGTCATTTGCTTTCTCTACTTAATCTCCCTCTGTTCTTTCTATTATATTCTTGCGAAGCGATATTTTACAACATAAATATGTACATATACAGATGAGGAATAATAATCAACCATCAATTCAAGGAAAATAGAATAATTGATTCAGTTATAGAGTTCACCTGTCCGCTTTCATTTGCGTAAACAACACTAATGCATAATAGCTAAAAATTCAAGATGTTGAAATACGTAGCACAGGTTCTTTGACTTTGTCGGTAGAAGTGCGTGTATTAAGTGATAGATGATGGATCCATCTAGGTTATTGATTAGCTGGTCTTTGTCTGTAATAAAGACCTCTTGATTAACAATAGCTTTATCGGAATCATTTCAAAGTGCCACTATGGCAAAAAAATTAGATTAAGTCTTTTAATATAGAAACTTTTCACTGTGGAAAATAGGTATATGCATATAAATGATTACTAATTTTGTCAATATGAAAAGTAATTTTCCTTCCCAATTATTTAATTTAGTAACTTCCTCATGCTAATGGTCACTTTTTATTTAGAGAAGTAAGTTTGAGTATATTGGTGGATAGTAGTTTCTTCACGTAGTTAGTAATTTCTACCTTTGAAAGTTGCTTAAAAATGTGATTAACGAATCCACAAATTAAAAAAAAAAAAGTGATCATTGATATGTTTATAATAAGTTTTATGTGTACGTAGTTCGCTGCTTTCCACAAAAAGAAAAGAGGTGATTGAGTAACTTCACCAAAATGCAAAAACAAAAGCACTTGCACCCCTAAAAATTCCAACACACACGAGCTACATTATTCTACCAAAGCCCTCTCGGATAATTCTTGCAACACACATCAAGGGTGCGTTTGGTAACATTTTTACTCTTGGGAACAATTTCTTTTGAGAAGTAGTTCTTTTCTATTTTTACTCCTCGGAACAATTTCTGAGTAAAATAAGGCGTTTGGTAACTACAAATTTTTTTTATTCTCGGAATAGAAAAATAATAAAAATGTGTTTGGTACCGACAAAATTTATTTATTTATTTCTTCCACAACAGCGGCGAAGACCGGCGGGCAGGGGCAGCGACTGGCAGCCAGCGACCTGTGGCCAACGACTAGTGGCGACGGCCGGCAATCGGCGGTGGCAGTGGCAGGTGGCGGGCGGCGACGAGCAGGTGGCAGCGTGCCATAAGCAGTGAGTAGTCCCCAAGAAATAGTTTCTATAAATTGTTCCCAAGAATAAAAAGCTATTTTTTTCTATTTCTCATTTTTACTCCAAATCTATTCACAGGAACAACTTTCTATTCTCGAAATAGAAAAATCAGTTAGCGTTACTAAACAGATTTCTGTTCTTTTTCTATTTCGGGGAACAAGAGAACAGAAAAACAAAGAAATTGGAGCGTTATCAAATGGAGCCCAAGTGTCGATACTTTTCCTCGTAATTATCGCAGGCTAGAATACTGAATCCGAAAGCTATACATCCTTATTCACCCGCTGGTATTGCCTGTACGTGACTAAACATAGCTTTATGAATAGAGACCAATCTCTAATTGGAACATTTGGAAGAAAAGAAATAGCGAGCCATTCCTAGTCAATATGCAGGGACCAAGCTTTCCTTTGAACAAATAAGATTTCCATTAGCTAATCGATCGCAGTGTCTTAACGAGCATCATACAACTGAGAAAAGAAAAAAGAAGCAAGGCAATTTATTTTGAATTCATTTTGAAATACTATGGTAGAGGAGCAAAGTTTTAAGTAATCAACAGTACTCAAGAATGGAGATGCGGACACGCCAAGTGCCAAAACTTGGCATGGTAGATACACTAGTGCCAAAACTTTCAAGAAGTACACTAAAGTGCTAAAATCAAAGAAGAAATGAACATTTAAGTGCCAACAGCAAGCCACGTTAGATTTCTGGCAAGCCACGTCAGATTCTAATGAGCCATGTAGACCAATTTTATTAACAGAATAATGTCATGTTAGATTTCCGGCAAGTCTCGTTGGAGTTGACACTTAAGTGTACATTTTTGTAAGTTTTGGCACCTTTGTGTCTACCCGTGTCATGTCTACCCGTGCCAAATTTTGGCATTTAAGGTGTACTTCTTTCCTTAAGAATGTGTGGGCACCAAAGGCCTTGTGTGAGTTTGAGAGGGGATAATGATCAACCAATAATTCAAGGAAATGCATCAATTCACTGGATAGGATCAAATTTGAGACGATGTAGCGCTCCCCTGGCATCTCACATAGGCAACGAGTGGATGCATCTCCACTTTTCTAGAATGAGGGAGCTAAGATATAGATATGTCGAAATGCTTCTGCACCGTTATCTTTGGCCTGGCAATTATAGTATGTTTAATGAAGTGGGACGTTATTGTGGATTATGCACATTCCTATGGTCGGTTTGACTCGCATAAATTTTCTGCGAATGTAGTTTGTCCTAATGCCAATGTCATCTCAATTCAAATAAGCGCGCACGTTTATAAATGGTTTGTCACAAGTAATACAAAATATCACTGGTGTGCGAGATTAACCAAGCAAATCAAAAACCTAAAACCTCAAGCCCAATCTCTCTGTCTCTCTACGAAAGTCTTGGAGATATTCTGAGCATATCTTCGAGCTTGGTACGTCTCGTTATTACATTGACCAGATTCCCATCACTTCAGATCATGTAAATTTAGGGCAGGATTGTTCAGACTTTTAAAAGTTCATAAAATTATCCAAATTTTTAAATAATTGTAAAATTTATAAAAGCATCTATAGATCAATGTTTAGGTATTGTGGAATTTTAAATTTAAAATCACTCCAATTTCGTGCACCACAAAAGTTGAGGAAAATGAAAAGTTAAAAGTAAAAATTACTCCACACAGTCTCAATTTATTGTATATGAGTTATTGCGTTTGATAAATTTAAATGACATTTACGGAGAGTACGTGCAAAGGAGAAATGCTAGCACGGGTACAACAATACTGCAACGTGAAATTATCTACAATATCATTGACCAAGATGCAACGATACGAAAACAGAAAACGCAATTATACATTGGATTACACTGCTCAAATCCTTTCAGCATCTCGAAAAGTTTCCCCGGAAAAATCCACCGGAACACGCCAATCCACAAATGGCTTCAGCAGCCCAGCTTCCGCTCGTTGAATCCCGCCAAAACCACACCCACTCCCTTCACCCCAAAGAGCCCACCTAAAAGAATTAAAAGAAGAGATGTTCGCCGTGGAAAGATTCCTCGCACAACTATTTTTCATCGAATGGTCAAATCTTCAGCTTTATTAGAACCGGAATCTGTGCCGTTTCAAAAAAGAAGCGACTAATTCTATATTAAAGGCAATAAAATAAAAGATAAAAACGAGATAAACAACGTGCAATAGAAATATAAATATGCAATAATAAGAAAAAGAAAGCCAAAAGACAAGTGTTTTTGTGATTATTAATTTATCAAAAAAGGCCTTTACAATTGTGTCTCTTTGGTTACTTATAGCTAGTTTTACAAGTAATCACTCTCCGGCAATTATTATTTTCAATTTCAAATCGTTTTCAGAGATTTTGATACCGCGTCTATAAACGTATTGCCTTATCCACAGTATTGTTGGAACCAAACCTTTGAAACCGTCTTCATATCGTCTTGCCCCCAAGCGATTGCTAATACCGAAACCTTGGCATCACTGATAACTGGCTTCAGTCCGGCATTTAACCGACCTGCTTCCTCGCCGGCTGGGCTTAATGGGCTTTCCTTTTGTCCTTGGCCCGATGAGCAACTTTCGGCGCCAACGCCACCGAAGTATCAATTCCAAAACTATCTAAAGACTTCAGATTTGGCCCCTCCAAAACCCTAATCACAAAATTATATCTATTCTAATAATACTAAACCCAATTCACAACGAACTTCTCTTCTTTGCCAGATTTACCAAAAAAACTGATTTCCGACCCAATTCGAAAACCCAATGCCTTCGTTACCAAATTAAGACACGTCATGGGAAACAAAACGGAGAACTTAGCCCAACTATCCGTTCCCTATGTATAACGATTACGATGGATCCAGCTCCACTTGCAAGGATATGCCCCATTTGAGTGTGTCCACTTATGAAGAGTAAATTCCACTTTTTAATCGGTAAACTTCAATCCGTTTTACAATTAATCGTGGACCTAAATCCATTGATGTGTAAAATAAATTAATATTCCTTTGCATTTAGCGTACTCTTATTTAATTTTGAATAATTTCTTGATTTACGTGACAATCATTCGACATTAGCGTTCGTCCAAATTAGCTCAAAGTGAACTGAAAAATTGATATGAGGCATCCACTTAGACTCTACGACACATGTCGATCATGTTTGTATTTTCTACGAAAATTTACCAAACTCCGGTCACAACACATTTACTGCAAATGTTGAAAATTCAATAGATTGGTTTGTTAAAATCAAAGTACAACGACATCATCCTAAGATAAAGATATAAGATAAAGATATGTTGAAAATTCAATAGATTGGGCGGTTAAAATCAAAGTACAACGACATCATCCTAAGATTAAGATATATAAAATTTCTAATGATTACGCTTTCAAAACAAAAGCTAGCTTGAAGTAAGCTCCTGCCTGCCGGGTTATCGTTTTAGTTTAGAAAATTAGTTTCTTAATGCTTCAACTCCTTTCGAGAATTCTCTTCCAGTTATCAAAGCCCTTTCAAAGGCTACAGATGAATTTTCAATTGGTCTGGGTTGCCACGCCTCGCCAAGCTTTGTTCAGGTACATACCAACCATCCCGGCCACGACTTGGAGGCCGTTGTTTATGGAGTTTTGGTCATTGGAAGCTTGGAGGATTGGGTAAGGAACGAGGAATATGACAAGTGAGCGGACGAAGGATGAGTCTAAAGCCGTTTGATACTTTCCTTGATGAGGACAGGATCAAATGGTCTGGTGATTTCTGGTTGGCTAAAATTTTTGTCAGACACTAGCAACACAATTTGTATTAATCGAACAACTTATATCGTGATAAGAAATGAATGAACGAGAGAAGGCAAAGTTTTGGCAAAACAAGAGCAATGAAAGTGGCATCCTTTAGAAATAGCAGTTCTGGAGATCCATTCCCCATCAGAAAAACACAAATAGCACAAATTGCTTCACATATCAATCGTCCAGATCTGCTTCTCGATTCAAAGCATACGAGGAAGCTGAATCTGAAAGCTCTATCTTCTATTCTTCTCCAAATTTTTTTTTTTTTTTTTTTTTTTTTTTTTGTGGTTCCCAAGCAGACCATTTGCTTATTTAGGTTGAATCTGCAACAGATACTTTGGCTTGACCGCAACACCACTCATCTCCAACTGTCTCCCACAACTTCAGCGACACATAGGGATTCCTGTTGAAGCTGTACAAAGAAGCCGAGCGACACAATGTGTTGCCATGTCTTTAGTCGTCAAGCTATCGCGACCTAAATTTTGCGAAAATAATATATAATAGATTTAGGGGTATTGTTAATTTCGAGCCGACGGCCCTTAATTAACTTGGGCTCTCCCAAGCTCATACCCCGCGCGACGTGGGATATTCACAAAAATATTCAAACAAGGAGTCGCCACTAGTCTATTAGGGTCGACTAGAAACCAAGCAATGCATGGGAGCGTGCCTCACTTTCTACGTAACCAGAGATTCTAGGGTCGGGGACTTGGTTATGTTAGTTATGTGACTAACGCCCTTTCGGTACTTAACTTAATTGTGTGTCAACTAAAGACATGGCAACACATTAAAAAAGAAACCTATTGTAGAGCCCTAAAGGCTTATTCAATTTTGGTCTTTTTTTCTTTTTAAGGGTTTTCTGAATTTTTGCAATTTTTCTGAATTTTTAATACTTTTTTCATTTTTTAATATTTTCGAATTTTCGAAATTAAAGAAAACAAGATTTCAAAGTTTTTTTTTTTTTTTTTGATATTTTCTGAATTTTCTGAAAATTTAAGAAAAACATTCATTACTGTTTTTTGGAATTTTCTAATTTTTCTAATTTTTTTTGGAATTTTGTAATATTTTAATATTTTCGAAAATAAAATAAAATAAAAATATTTGTTTTCGAAATTTCCCGATTCCTGAATTTTTCCATGCATTTTCTGAATTTTCGAAATTTTTAAAAAAAAAATTTTAATTTTTTTGATTTTCTGAAATTTTAGATTTTTTTAGATTTTTTTAAAATTAAAAGGTAATTCGGACCTGGTCGGGTGACCCAGCCCTACTAAACCGACCCGGACCCTGTCGGTCTGGATTGGGCCACAGAAGACCAGGCCGGCCCTAAACCCACTAAGAAAACATAAGAAAAACCCACATGGAATTAAACCTAATCGGCCCACAAAATTTCTAAAATGACCCATTCCCATTTATTCCTTCGGTCTAGTTATCCTCAGCCCACGAAGCAAAACAAGCCCGAAGCGAAGCCCATTCTTTATTTTATTTTTGTTTTTGGCCTTTTCTGTTTTTCTGTTTTTTATTCTTATTTTTGGTCTTCTTCCCTGCAGGTCTCTTCCCCTCCGTGCAACCCCATGCACGCCCGACGCTTCCCCATCTTCTCTTTTGCACCTTCTTCTTTCCTTCTTTTCTTTATTTTTATTTTTACCGAACCATACTTCTTCCTGCAATTGCTGAACCGCCCCCATGCGTTAGTCACTCACTCCGACCGGCATCGACTAAGTCCGGCCACCTATTCCGGCGACCGATAATCTGTTCTTCGGAACAAAGAAAACCCTCGCTCTCCCGACGACGCGCGATTATTTCGCGAAAACCACGCCAAAACACAATAAAAATACAAGCAAAAAGCATGATTCGGCAGCCACGGAAGCAAACACGGATCGATCCCAAGTTAAAACACGGATTGAATTTTCGGATCTCTCTGAGGCATTTTGTCGAACAGTTGGGGTGCGCTGCCGAATCCTGAGGTTTCCGGCTCAACCGGGACACGAGACCGACGCCAGCATTCTTGTCAACGAGTCAGGACCGTATAAAAATCTAAAAAGGACAGATGGGGGCCAGAGCTCGCGGCTTCGAACTCCGGCCCGGCATACCCGAAGAACAACGCAAAGATTGAGGGCTAGGACTTACCGGAGCTTTGGTACCGGAGAGGAGGTGTCGCTACAGGTCGTCGGCCGCGATTCGAGAATGGTGGCCGGCGGTTTCTCCCTCTGACCTTCTTTCCTCGTTCTCACCCGCAACTCTCTTCTGCCGGTTTTTCTCTCTCGGATCTCCTGAAGAAGCTGCCCCTCTTGCCGCTCGCTCTCCCTTTCGAGCTCTCTCTTTATGCTCAGTCTCTTTTTCTTTTGTTCTCTCGGTCCCTCGGTCTATCTCTCTCGAGCTCTCTCTTTCTGCTCTCTTTGCCTTAGTTTTTTTTTTCGTTCCCCTCTCTCGGTCTCTCGGTCTCTCCTTTTCTCTCTCTGCCCCCGCTGCTCTCTGCAACTGACCTGCACTTCCGTTTTTTTACTCCTCTTCTCCACTAGAATTCCGCGCCTCTCTCCTTCTCAATCGCTTGCTCGTTTTTTCTTCTCTGCCCCCTGACCAGAATCGCCGCCCCCCTCTGCTCGTCGATCCTCCTGCTCCTGCATAACCGAATTCCCTACTGCCCTCTCTCCGCGTGACAGCGCAGCAAGGGACGATTCCCTTGCTGGCGTCACGTGGCTGACGTCAGCCAAGGGGGCTTCGTGTGTGGGGAAGAAGAGAAAAAGAGAGGTGAGTAGGCTGGGCCGAGGATGAAGGGGAAAAGGAGCTGGGCCGAGGATGAAGGGGAAAAGGAGCTGGGCCAAAGCTAAAAGGGAAGAAGGGCTGAAAAAGAAAAGGACGAAAAACGGGCTGGGCTGAGCGATAAAAATTTTTTTTTTTATCAAATTTTTTATCTTTTCTAGAAATTGATTAGTATTCATAGATGCAAATTAAATAGACATTTAAAATAAAGTAACCAAAAATTCGGGTGTCAACAAGCACTACTCTGAGTTTGAAAGCAGGGACAAAAGCTATGATTTGCAAGGGGAAAAAGTAAATTTTCAATAAAAAAGGAGACATATTAGGATTTATTAGAATCAACTTCCACTCACTTTGTATTAAGAATCGACCAAAAAGAATTTGCACTGTTCATCTCTCTCTCTGCGCTGAGCTCCTGCCCTCTATAGCTCGGGCTCTGTGGTGGCCCGTTCAGGCGCCTACCAGCTCCGGTGTTTCCGGAGGAGGAGCAGAGCTGAAGCCGATTGCAAGATCTGTACTTTAATCAGCTCTGCTCGGGCTCTGTGGTGGCCCATTCGGGCGGCTACCAGCTCCGGTGAAAGTAGGAGAAGCAGAGCTGAAGGCGATTGCAAGATCTGAACTTTAATCAGCTCCAGTAAGACCTTCTTCTTTGCGATTCTGATATGCGATGGAGGGTTTTGCTGGGTTTAGCTAGTTGGGTCTTGGTTCTTTGTTAAGAATGATGGATAGGAGGTCTGCTGTCCCGGAATCCCGTCCGGGAAGAGGAGGAGGTCGTCAACGCAATTGAAGTAGGGCTCCTGCTGTTCGATACGCATCGGGGGATCCGTCGCCAAGGGGCAAGTATGCTGCCCACACTCCTGCTGCTGGTGAGACTAGCATTTACCATAGTACAGGTTTGCCCCCTGCTAGATTGGGTGCTACTGGGTCTAGTAAAGCTCAGATTCACATTTCAGCTAAGCAAATGCCAAACAGGCAGCCTCAATTAGCAGGAGCTCCAGCTCCAGCAACTCAATCTTGGGCTAATATAGCCAAAGCGGCGATGAAAGGGTATTCCCTATCCTTTATTAATCCTGGTTTTGATGGGGAAAATGAAGTTTATTGTTTTGAGGAAGATCTGGATGCTGCTGATCCTATTTGGCATGAGTGTCTAATAGGATACTTTGTTGGGAAGAAACTCCCGTTTAAGCTAGTCGAGATGGCCCTTAAACATCTTTAGAGCCAATGTTTGATAGAGGTCAAAGCTAATGACCAAGGTTTTTTTTTTTTCCATATCTCGGACCCTGACTTTAGACGGAAGGTGATTGAAGGTGGTCCATTGACAGTGGCATGAGTGCCCTTAATATTTCAGCAATGGCATCCCATGCTAGAGTTGAAAAAAGGAGATCATTCTTCAATATCAGTTTGGATTAGACTGAAGAATCTCCCTTATGGGCTGTGGTCTGCTACGGGGATTAGCAAAGTTGCCAGTGTTGTGGGTAGACCGCTCTATGTAGACCAGAGAACGGAGCATCTGAAAATGATCTCATATGCTAGGGTCTGTGTCAAACTAGCAGCCGCCAAAACCTTTTGTGATGCTATTATGATCCACTTAAATGGGCAAACTCGTATAGTGGAGGTTGAATATAAATGGAAACCTGTATCATGTCATAGCTGTGGTACTTTTAGGCATTAATGCCCTGATCAAGTCCCCTGCCCTCCTGAGTCTCAACCGGCGAGCCTGGTTACTGAGCAACCTTCTGGTCTTCCTGCTGGAAGGAATGGTCAAGACTCCGCTCCTAATGGCGCACCTGTTATAGCTGTGGCGACTAGAGTAGATACGGTTGGAGTATGGACACAAGTCACAAGCAAGCACAACCGCAAGTCTGGCATTAGGAACAAGATGCCAGTTCCTGTGATATCTGAACCTAGTTCCCTACACTCCTTTGACTCTGCTGATGACTTGGATAAGGATTCTGAGGTTGCTAAAAAGTCTGGAGCTGCAGGTGCTGTATATGGTTGTTTTAATCAAGACACACATGCTGCTGTTGTTACTCAAAACTGGTTGGTGCTGGTGCTGTCTGGCCAGTACAGAAGACTATCCCTGCTGCTGCCCTTCCAAATTCTGGTGCTGGTGCTGCTACTTCCTCCTTGGCGGTTATAGGTGCTAGTTCTGATGTTGAAAACAGGTCACCTTGGACTGATGGTGGTAGCTCCTCCTTGCACGGTATTGCTGCTGGTGGTTCTGGTCAAGAAAAACCTACTGCTGGTTGTGGTGCACTAGACATTGCTGGTGCTAATCTAGCTGCTGCCATGCCAGACCCCTTTGTTGCTGTAAATCTTGCTGCTGGTCGGGTCAAACCAGCTTATGCTAATGCTGGTCACTCTATAACTACCATACCAGATTTTTCTGCTGCTGATGTCAGGTCCCCTTTGACTGGTGTAGCGATTTCTTTGCCTGAAGTTGCTGGTGCTAATGCTGGTTGTGGCTCCCAATTATATCAGGCTGGTGTAGCGTCTTTCGATGTTGCTGCCGGTTGCTCTATAATTAGTTCTGCTGTCACTCCTGCTGATGGACATATTATAACAGCCTCTGCTGGTGCTGGCCTTCCTGCTTCTCACATTCCAGAACCTGCTATAGCTGTTCGTCTAGGTCAAAAGACGAGACCTCCTTCCGGGCTCTTGGTGCCTGACATAACTGAACTCCAATTAACTGAGGTGAAGGTCGAGCAGGCTAGTAGGCTAAGGCTCCCCCCCCGCCCCGCTACTCCTCTTGCCAAGGCAAAAAATTCTGAACGGGATAACAGGTCTGGATCTTCACCTGAGACAGCTTCTATCAAGGCTAAGCTAGCTGCTAGTAGAAGACGACCAAAAAGAAAATAGTCCACCTGTCCTTTCTTAATAGTCATATATGTCTTTTGGTTTTTGGAATGTAAGGGGTCTAATGAATTCTGTTAAGCAAGCTGAAGTTAGACAGTTTGTGCGCATTAATAATATACGCTGTGTTGGGCTTTTGGAAACCAAAGTTTCAGCTACTAGTTTTCATGATCTCTCTTCTAGGCTACTTCTTGGCTGGATGTGGGTATCTAATTATGAGCACTCTTTTCGAGGGCGTATTGGGGTTGGATGGAACTCGCTTTTGGTATGTTTCAATACTCAGACTAGTACTGCCCAGATTATTCATAGAGATGTTAAATTTTTGAGCTCGGGGTCTACACTATCTCTCTCGGTGGTGTATGGGGAACATACCTTTGTTGCCCACAGACCCTTCTGGAGGGAACTTATTAGTTTGAGCTCTTCTCTCAAGGAATGCCCTTGGATGGTTGCTGGAGACTTCAATGCCATCAGGAATTCTTCTGATCGCATGGGGAGCCCGGATATTTGGATTATTGCTTTTAATGAACTTAAGGAATGCTTGGACCAAGCTAAACTTTTTGACCTTCGGTATGTGGGTTTCCGGTTTAAGTGGTCCACCTCCTCCGGACCTCGAAGGAAGCAACGAAAAATTGATCAAGTATTAGTCAACAATTGTTGGTGCACTGCTTTCTCCTACTCGGAAGCATCTTTCCTGGCCCTGGGCTTATCAGACCATACTCCTATGGCTGTGAGAATACTTACTCCTGGTGCCTAGCGTATTCCCTTTAAATTTTTTAATCTGTAGATGAGCCACCCTAATTTTTCCATGCTAGTTAGGTAGTCTTGGGAGGCCCAAGTTTCAAGCTCTCCTATGTACAAACTCTATTCTAGACTCAAGTTGCTGAAGGGTCGGCTTAAGTGTCTAAATAGAGATGCTTATTCAGACATCTCCATGAGAGTAGCTACAGCTAAAGGAGTCCTTCTATCTACCCAAGAGGCACTTCAACTAGACCCTGGGAATAGCTCGCTGGTGGTGGAGGAACATTCTCAACTCAAGGACTACTATGAACTCCGTGCTCTTGAGGAGGCTTTCTTCAGACAAAAATCAAGAATTCGCTGGCTCAAGAAAGGGGATCATAATACTAAGTTCTTTCATCATTCTGTCAACCACCGACACCTGCGTAATCAGATCATCTCTGTCTTGGACAGCTCAGGTCAAATGGTAACTGTTTTGGAAGAAGTACATAAGGTCTTTGTCTCATACTTCCAGGACCTTCTTGCTCCGACAACTATGGCTATGAGGCCCTCTATTCAAGAGCTTAGGGATGTTATTCGCTCCCCTCTCCAGGAAGATCAGATCAACTTGCTTTCCCAACCTTTTCTTCCTTCTGAGATACGTGATGCCATGTTTTCATTGGCTGGAAATAAAGCCCCTGGACTTAATGGCTAAAATGCAGATTTTTTTTAAAAAGAATTTGGATAAGGTTGGCCCATCAGTCACAGAAGCGGTTTTGGATTTCCTTGAATCTGGGTGTTTGCTAAAGAAAGTCAACAATACTATCATTGCCTTTGTGGCTAAAATCCCCAATGCGACATCGGTGATCGATTTTCGTCCTATTGCCTATTATAATACAATTTATAAGTGTATCACTAAGATTTTCTCAGCTAGAATTGCCGCGGTTCTCCCATACTTGATTAGTCCGGCTCAAACAACATTTGTTAAAGGAAGGCGAATTAGTGACAATATCGTTCTTGCTCAAGAACTTTTTAGCGGGTTTCACAACAAGCCTAATGTTCCGAAGTGTGCCATTAAGGTGAACTTCAGGAAAGCATATGACACTCTTAATTGGGACTTCCTAGAGTCAACTTTTCAAGCTTTTGGGTTTCTTGCCCATCTCACAAGGCTTATTATGGTGTGCATTCGAACCCCAAAATTTTCTTTATCCATCAATGGCAAACTCCATGGTTTCTTTGTAAGTGGACGGGGTATAAGACAAGGCGACCCTATGTCTCCATACCTCTTCACCTTGATTATGGAGGTTTTCTTAGGGGTCCTTAACTTTCATACTCGACATCTGGATTTTCGATACCACTGGCGGTGCAAGGCTACACGGCTATCCCATTTATTTTTTGTGGATGATGTACTTCTTTTTAGTAAAGCAAGTCTCCCATCTATCTCTTGCATCCAAGGCGGGCTCACGTTATTCTCCTCTTGGAGTGGTCTGGTCCCTAATGCCAATAAGAGTGAAGTCTTTATCTCGGGAGGTTCTAAGACTACTAAGCACCAGATTTTACAAGCTCTCAGCTTTAATCTCAGTTCTCTTCCTGTGCGATACTTGGGCGTGCCCATCATTACATCGCGACTGACCAAAGTGGACTGCAATGCCCTAGTATGCCGTCTCACTGCTAGAGTCCTATCTTGGACTAACCGTTTTCTCTCTTTTGCAGGCCGACTACAACTTATTAAGTCAATGCTACATGCCATCCAAGCCTATTGGGCCTCCATATTTTGGCTCCCTTCTTCGATAGTGGATAAGATAGAGCAAACTTGTAGACAATTCCTCTGGAAGGGTCCAACCATGGGTCTAGGAGGTGCAAAGGTGTCTTGGGATGATGTATATCTTCCTTCTTCAAAAGGAGGCCTTGGTATAAGAAGAATCAGGGATATCAACAAAGCAGCCATGGCTAAACATATCTGGCTGCTATTCACTAATAAAGAATCGTTATGGTGCAAATGGATCCATGCTACATTTCTCAAAAGGAAGAATTTTTAGATTTCTTCAACTCCTACCCATTGTTCTTGGGCTTGGCGAAAGATCCTTGCTCTAAGGGATGACTTTCAACCCCATTTCAATGGAAGTTAGGAGATGGGGAATCTATATCGCTTTGGTTTGATCCATGGCTTGACGTTAGTCCTTTAAACTCAATATTCTCAAACAGTTACATCTACCAATCGAACCTTCTTAGACAAGCTAAGGTAAAGGACCTATTCTCCCCTGATGGGTTTCAGACACGCCAAGAGCTATTACTGTGGCATATACCGATTCTTCATCTCTCAATTGGTCAAGACACCTTTACATGGGTACAGGATTCAGCCGGAAATTTTTCAACGGCTTCAGCTTAGGCCACAATCCGGAGCAAATCAAGCCCGGTTCACTGGTCCTCTTTTGTCTGGGACAAGGCCTTGGCCCCTAGACATCAATTCCTTCTCTGGCTTATAACCAAGAATCGCCTACCCACACAGGTTTATCTCATGACATTTGGCAGGATTCCTAATTCTGTCTGTGCCTTATGCAACTCTAGGCCTGATTCCGTTAATCACCTCTTCTTTGACTGTTGTATCTCTAATACTCTGTTAAACTTCTGGGCTGCTAAGTGTAATCTTTCATGGACCAACTCCTCTTGGTCGGATAATCTTCTCTGGGCTATAAATTCTTTGTCTGGAAAGGGATTTTACCGAGAGATAGCTCAGTTTTCTTTTGGTGCTCTGTGCTATATCATTTGGAAGACTAGGAATGATATTATCTTCCGTGGCCATAACTATTATGCTCCTGCCATGAAGCTATACCTCTATAAGGTGGTTAAAGATAAAGGCCTCGCTTTCAAGTCGGTGGAAGACAACCCTAGAAACAGAAGGATGCAGCGTAGCTAGGGGATAGACCCTTGGATTTTTGGAGTGGAGCTGCCCTCGGCCTAGTTTAGGATGATCTGGGTTCTCTTGTAACCTGTTTTCCTTGTCTTCTTGTTTTTCTATTTCTTATGGTGATCATGGTACCCTTCTACTCCAGTGACTTGTCGTCCTGTTGAGTGTTTGTCGGTACCGTGTTCTCTCCCGCTATTGTACAGTTCTCTGGTTGATTTATTACAATCTTACCTTACCAAAAAAAAAAAAAAAAAACTTCCACTCACTGTTACTGCATGAAAATAAACTTCTAAGAAGAACTATTCATACATTGAAAAAAATGGATTATGGATATCAATTGAAAATAGCCAATAGTTTATTAATTTGTATTCGACTAAATGACTTTCACACCCAAAAAAGAACTGAATATTTGAGACTGATATTCTAAAATATCATAACAATGCTCAAGACTCTGCATCATGGACCATATGCTTGTGCAATATCTAGCAGAAGAGGAATGATAATCAACTATTATTTTCAAACAAAAACGACTGCTGCTCTCCAGCTATACATTTTCAAAGTTTAATTTGGACAATCTATATACAGCCAGGCTTTCCTGCACTTCAATTCAGGTTGGGTTTCATCCATGTTCTCAAACTGGAGACAAATTTCAATAGATATCACTAAAAAGTGTTTGCATTGCAGGGCACATGCCAGCTTGATACATATACAGGTAAGGGGAAACAATCATCTATTGCCTTCCAATGAAAATGCATCATCGATTCTCTAATGTGCTACAGATTTCACATGTCCCTTTGCACTAGCATATGCCAAACTAAATATTCAGGACAAGATAGAGGCAATCCGCGTGCAGTCCTCCTGTGAGAAACTCTACATCACTATCAACTACGATACGCACAAGGAAGAGAAAATCGACACAATGACCAACATGACACAACACAGATCTCTATACAGCCTATCATTAGACGGCACGTGAAAATTTAAATAAGCTGAAAGCAACATAAAGATGCCCATGTATAATCGTTCATAATGTTTCTTCGTTAGGAGAATAGAAGGTTGGGATAGAATTTGAAAAACTCAAGGCTAAGGCTTTTTAGATGATTAAGATGAAGACGACGACTAGGATGACTACGAGGGGAAAAATAAAGAATTTCTCAGGCATGTTAACCTAGCAACATATTAATATGAAGTATAATTATGTGTTTTGCCAGATTTGGAAAAGCACGAGCTTGCATTGAAAACGCAAAAGTCGCATGAACCAATTTTCAAAGCCGGTTGCTCATTCATCTGAGTCAACTTGTCTTTTCTCTTTGGGAAAAATAGCTCATCCTATCGGTTTTTTTTTATTTTTTTCAGGCAATGCATTTTTTCAACACCACATTTATAACTCGATATCAAGTAAAAGTCAACTCTCAACTCAGCAATCCTCCTCTCACTCCGGTCTTGCTTTAAGATCTTAACCTCATAAATCACTTGAAGCATCATTACAAGAAGTTTTAGGCAGAAGACACAGTCACGATAGATAATAGCATCTTGGCAGACATACACAGCAAAGGACAATCCCAGAATACAACAAGCTCGAAAGGCATTCTAATGGACTCACTCATCAGACATGCTGAACCTAATACGCGCTCTTTAGTCACTAAAATTCTGCCTAAAAACATGAAAAGCAATAGGTAATTGGTGAAGATGCGATGATATCGAGTGAAAAGCACAATTATACATTGCTTAATTGGAGCAAAAAGCTTACTATCAAGATAGCTAGCAAGGGAAGTAGATAGATAAACATCTTCAGGGCCTGCCCAAGACATTATACTGCTCAAACCTTTTTCAGTATATCAAAAAAATTTCACCGAAAAAATCCACCCAATTGCCAATCGGCAAATGGCATTGGCGGCCCAGATTCCTCCTGTTCAATCCCGCCAAAACCACACCTACACTCTGCAACCTAAAGAGACCACCAAAGCATTAATTCCAAACTATCTAAAGACCTCAGATTTGGCCCTTTCAAAACCCTAATCACAAAATTCTACGTAGTCTAGGAAAAAAAAATGATCCCAATTCTCGAGCTTTCAAGTGGACACTTTTCTCCTCCTCCGCCAGATTAGGGGCAAAAAGAAGAAGAAGAAGAATCCTGATTTCCGAACCAATTCGAAAACCCAAAGCCTTGGTGACCAAATCAAGAAACGTCCACGGAGACAAAACGGAGAATTTAGCTCAGCTATCAGTTCCGTGGGCGTGGAACTTTGAATTGGGCAAAGAAAAAGGACACCCGTAATTAAAAGAGTGACCATCGATATGTCCATGATAAGTTTCATGCATACGTGGTTTGGTGCTTTCCACAAAAAAGAAAAAAAAGAAAAAAAGAAGAAGAGGTGATTTAGTAACTTTACCAAAATGCAAAAATAAAAGTGATGACAGTAGTAAACTTAGAAATAGCAGTGTTGAAGAATTTGCACTTGCAGCCCTAGAAAATTCCAATACACACAGGGTACATTTTTCTAACGAACCAATCTCGGATAAATTTCACTGCACATCAAGCATTGATACGTGTCCTTGAATTATTGCACTACTAGAAAGCCGAATCCAAAAGCTATCGATCCTTATTCACCCACCAGTATTGCATGTACCTGACTAAACATAGCTTTAGGAATAGAGATCAATCTCTAATTGGAACATTCGGAAGAAAAGCAATACTGAGCCATTCCTAATCAATCTGCAGGAACCAAGCTTTCCTTTGAAGAAATAAGATTTCTAATAGCTAATTGATTGTAGTTCATCTTAACGAGCATCATACAACGGGTAAAAGAAGCAAGGCAATTTTGAATTCATTTTGAAATGCTATGGTAGCAAAGCAAAGTTTTAAATAGTCAACAGTACTCAAGAATGTGCGGGCACCAAAGGCCTCGTGCAAGTCTATATATGTACTTATAGAGATGGGGATAATGATAAACCATCGATTCAAGGAAAGGCATCGATTCTTTGGATAGGATCAAATTTGAGATTATGATGTAGCACTCCCCTGGCTTGTATATATCAACAGGGTCAACGTGTGGATGCATCTCCACTTCTCTAGAGGAGTGAGCTAAGGATATAGATATGTCGAAATGCATCTGCACCGTTATCTTTGGCTTGGCAATTATAGTATTTTTAATGAAGTGGAGGCTATTGTGAATTATGCACATTTCTATGGTCAGTTTGACTCGCATAAGTTTTCTCCGAATGTACTTGGCATTATTAATGCCAATGTCATCTCAATTCAAATGAGCGCACGCGTTTGTAAGTAGTTTGTAGCAAGCAATATCCTTGTCGTCCACCCACCATCCTAGACACAAAATTTCACCGGTGAAAGACCAAATGAAAAACCTAAAAAACCTCAAGCCCAAAATATCCCCGTCCCTCCTTCCCTCTCTCCCTCTCTCTCTCTCTAGACAGAAGTCTTGTAGATATTCTGAGCATATCTTCGAGCTTGGGCCGTAGAACGTCTCGTTATTGCATTGACCTAATTCCCGTCACTTCAGCTCATGTAAATTTAGGGCAGGTTTGTTCAGACTTTTAAGTACACGCATGATAAAATTTTTGTTCTAAAAATCAATTTCTAACCAAAAATTAATTTTTCCATTTCTATTTCTTAGGCAATTTCTAAAACAAAATAGACATTTGATACTAATATAAAATTTCTATTCCCGGAATAGAAATTCGTTTCATAACGACATAAGATTTCTCGTTCCCGAGTAGCGGCGGGAGGCAACCAGTGGTGGGCAGCAGGCGGCAACAAGAGGGGGGCAATGGCGGTGGCGGCTGGCGGTGATGTGAATGAGTGATAAAAATAGTTTTTATTTCTTACTTTTGTTCCAGAAATAGAGAAGAAAATTTTTTTTAATTTCTGATTTCTATTCCAAATCTAGTTCTAGGATAAAAATTTGTTACATAAATAGAAAAATGAAATTACAATACTAAATAAATTTCTATTCTAAACCTGTTCCCAAGAATATAAAAATAGAGAAATAGAGAAATATGAATGTTCCAATATGGACCTTAAAAGTTCATAAAATTATCCAAATTTTAAAAGAATTGTAAAATGTATAAAAGCACCTATAGATCAATGTTCATGTATTGTGGATTTTAAAATTAAAGAACACTCCAATTACGTGAACCACAAAAGTTGAGGAAAAGGAAAAGTTAAAAGTAAAAATTACTTCAAACAGACTTGATTTATTGTATATGAGTTATTGCGCTTAATAAATTCAAGTGAAATTTACGTAATGCAATAGTTGATCCAAAGGGGAAATACTTGCATGGGTACAATGACACTACGACGTGGAATTATCTACAATATCATTGACCAAGATGAGATGACATAAAAGCGAAAAATACAATTATACATTGAATTACACTACTCAACCCTTTTCGGCATCTCGAAAAGTTTCACCGAAAAAGTCCACCGGAACGAATGGCATCAGCAGCCCAGCGTCCACCCGTTTAACGAGCCCACCAAATTATCAATTCCAAAACAATCTAAAAACCTCAGATTTGGCCCCTCCAAAACCCTAATCACAAAATTCTATCTACTCTAATAATACTAAACCCAATTCATGACAAACTTTCTACTTCTTCTTTGCCGGATTTACAAAAAAAAAAATCATTTCCAACCCAATTCAAAAACCCAATGCCTTCGTTACCGAATCAAGACACGTCATGGGAAACAAAATGGAGAACTTAGCCCAGCTATCCCTTTCCTATGTATAACGATTACGATGGATCGGGCTCCACTTGCAAGGATGTGCCCCCTTTGAGTGTGTCCACTTATGAAGAGTAAATTCCACTTTTCAATCGGTAAACTTAAATCCCAGACATGAAAATAGTTAAAGGCAGATAGGATGCTGTGTCCTTGAAAGCTAGCTATCCGAGAAGAGAACTAAGGCATGATCTTAAAACTGGTGAGTGCCTAATTTTTGCAGTAGTGTAAGGAGTAACAGCGTTGGTGGTCATCATTATCCTCGACATATTTTCAGAACGAGATTCTTCAGGTTCAATTCCTTCCGAAAACTCTCTTCCGGTTGTGTCCTATCAAAGCCCTTTCGATAAATACAGATGAATTTTCAAGGAAAATTTTGGTCAGGGTCGCCGTGCTCGACTAAGCTTTGTTCAGGTGTGTGCCGAACACCTCAGCCACGATTTGGAGGCCGTTATTTATGGAGTTTTGGTCACCGGAAGCTTGGAAGATTGGGTAAGGAACGAGGGACACGATGAGACGAAGAATATGAGTCTTCTCTTCAGACACTAAGAGTATTGCATGCGTCAGATTATCTCCATCATCGTAATGAAATGCCTATAGTTTGTTCTGGTTTAGCCGATCAATACTCCCTGATGAGGACATGATTGTTCGTGCTGGTGATTTTGGTTGATTAGAATTTATATCAGACGCTAGCAACACGTTTTGCATTTCCCAAGAAGTTTTATCGTGACAAGAAATGAATGAATGAGAGGAGGAAAACTTGTGGCAAAACACAAGTAATCAAAATGGCATACTTTAGAAATACCAGCTCCGTAGATCCTATCAGAAAAACACAACTTGCATGAATTGCAGATCAGAATTCAGATAGACTAGTAATATGCTAAACCATTAGCACAAAGCTCCTGCTTAACATATCAATCATGCAGATCTGTTTCTCGATTTCATGAATACGAGGAAGCTGAATCTGAAAGCTATATACGCTTTTATTTTCCAGACTATCATTTTCTTCTCGTAGACAGAGCATTTGCTTCCTTAAGCTGAATTCGAAAGAGATAGTTGGCTTGACTGCAACATCACTCATCTCCAACTGTCTCGCACAACTTCAGCTACGCATAGCAATCCTAGTGAAGCTGTAGAAAGAAACCAGGCACCCCTCTGAGTTAGAAAGCCTGGACAAAAGCAAGGATTTGCGAGGGGAAAAGATAAGCTTCCTATAAAAATGGAGACAGATCAGGATTTATGTATATGAAACCTCAAACAATGTTGTTGCGTTAAAATGAACTCCTAAGAACAACTATTCATGCATTGAAAAAGCTTGATCATGGATATCAATTGAAGATAGCTGATAGTTGATTAGTTTTTATAGGTCTAAATGAGCTTCACACCAACAAAAGAAGGGACATTTTAGACTGATCTTTAAATATCATGACGCTGCTCAAGATTGTGCATCATGGGCCATAGGCTTGTGCAATATCTGTGCTGATGAGGAAGAATGGCAGACCATTATCTTCCAACAGAAACGACCGCTTCTCTCCAGCTGTACCATTTCAAAGTTCAATTCGGACTATTTTTATATGGCCAGACTTTCCCGCACTTCGATTCGGGTCTGTCATATTCTCAAACTTGAGACCAATTTTAACAAATAATACTAAAACTTCTCTGCACTCCGGTGCACAGGCTAGCTTAATACATATTCGGATTAGGAACAACAATCAATTGAAAATACATGATTGATGCTCTATTCAGCTCCATATTTTGCCTATATGTTTGTACTAGCATGAACAAGACTAAATAATTAAGACGAGAGGTTAAGAAACGTATCGTATACCTATGGGAGTTCATCTTGTTCATGAAAACCCAATGCAAAGAGTTTTTCCCTAATCTTTTGCAGCTGATTTGCAACACCGCTGATGCTCATCCGTTTTCCATGCACTTCATTGGAACATGCGACTCCAATATCATATATCATAACCAAACACTCTTGAAACATGACATTACTTTCGGAAAGCCAATGTTGAGGACTCTCATGATCAAAACGAGACTCTCTATCTAGAATCAAAATCCGATTTGTAACTTCTAACACTCGATCAAGCAAAGCCGCCGCAACAAATCTGTGGAGAGTCAAATTTTCTCCAAATCTGTTGTCGATGGGACTCAATCCTGTGAACATCTCTAGCAAAAGGATGCCATAACTGTAGACATCGCCTTCTCTCGAGACCTCGCATCCCATCGCATATTCCGCCACACATTTTGATCATAGTGGAGATGAAAATAGGAGAGTTGATCATTATATAGAAAAGTGGAGCTAAATCATTAGAATATGAAGTAGATAGATTACCTAGAGGAGCATAACCAATTGTCCCTCTAAGACCTAGTGAGCTCATTTGATTAGCTACAATATCAAAGGATGATCAGAGAAGGAATTTCGCCAATCCAAAGTCGCCAACATGTGATACCATATTAGCATCTAAGAGAATATTGCTCGGCTTTAGATCACAATGAAGAATGGGGAAGTGGCATTAGTGATGAAGATAATCTAGTGCAGAAGCAACACCAATAGCAATACTTATCCTTCGAATGAAATTCAACTTTTGCGAAAGCTCATTCTCGTGAGATGATGTTGCGTTTGGGTGTAGCCAACGTTCCAAGCTTCCATTGTCCATGAATTCATAGACTAAGGCCCTAAAATCATTTCCTTGATAGTCAATACCCGAGCAAACTGTTAATATCTTCAAAAGATTTCGATGTTTAATGTTTTTGAAGGCCTCACACTCGACTATGAAGCTTTTCAGAGCACCATGACAAACTAAATGAAATACCTTCACGGCAATAAGAGTTCCTTCACCCTTGAGTATCCCTTTGTAAACAGAGCCAAAGCTTCCGACATCAATCAAATTCAATGAAGAAAAACCATTGGTTGCTTTTACGAGTGTTCCATAAGAGACATTCGTAGATGAATCATCCATCGAAGTTGAAATTGGTTCATTTACCTTCTTCTTCAACCAACAAAGATATATAAAAACAAGAACAATAGCTACAAGAATTCCAAAAATAATAGAAGTGGACAATATCACTATATTGATTTTTTCCCTCTTGGAGCTTTTGGAGATACAGTTGGGAAGGTGAAACTCTAGTAATCCGCCACAGAGCTCATTGTTCCCAATAATAAAAGTACTAGTAGCATTCTTAAAGACTCCTTCACGTGGTAGCATGCCTTCAAACTTATTGTGCAATAAATTCAAAAGTTTTAAGGAACGAAATATTGTTAAAAATTCTGGAATCTGACCCGATAGATTGTTGCATGAAAGATCTAGCTCCTCAATGCCTCCTAGCGATCTAATTGATTGAGGAATCAACCCATGGAAGAAGTTGCCTGCCAACCTTAGTGATGTCAATGAAGTGCAATCACCTAAACTACTTGGGATTTCACCTACCAACAAATTGTTCGAGATGTCCAACGCAGTCAAAGTTCTCAAGTTGCCAACTTCTGTAGGTAGAACGCCAGACAAATGGTTACAAGACAAGTTCAAAACGATTACCAATGATGAGAGACCAAGGAGCTGCAGGGGTATAGAACCACTAAGATTGTTAAACAAATCAAAGAAATTAAGAGACCTGCAGTTTGATAAATGTAATGAAATTTGCCCATGAAAGTTGTTGCCACCAAGATGTAGTATAATCAACTTGGTTAGGTTTCCCAAAGAAGATGGGATAGTGCCTCCGAGGTTGTTATCACTTAAGTCCAGTTTCACAAGATTTTGCAGATTCCCCAAATTTGGGGGAATAAAACCTGAAAACTGGTTGAGATCCATAAACAATACTTTCAGGTTGACTAAATTCTCGATTTCTTGTGGAATCTCACCGGATATTTGATTCATGGCAAGAGAAAGAGCTGTGAAAGTGGTGGACAAATTACCTATGCATCTAGGTAACACCCCACCAAACTCATTCAGGCCAATATCCAATCCCACTAACTTGGTGCTGTTAGTTAACGAGCAAAGGAAGCTCAAGTCTTCAGGTTTTCCCTTCCAAGCTTATTATAATTCATGCGAAGTGCACGAAGCTTATGCAAATTTTCCAAAGAAGGTACTTTCCCGGAAAATCTGTTGTAATTAACTTGAAGTATATCTAGCTTTGTGCAATTCGATATCGAGGGAGGAATCGGCCCCTCAAGTTGGTTCTTGACAACACTAAGAAATTCAAGATGAGGGAGCTTGTGGCCTATGCCTGCCGGAAGAGTCCCCTGTATCCGATTTTGTGCAATATCAAACCGAGTTAGGGAAGAGAGATTGAGTAACGAAGATGGAATTGTACCTGAAAATTTGTTTCCTCCGAGGGAAAAGTATCGCAAGTTTATCAGGTTGCCTAGAACTAGGGGAATGCTCCCGCTCAAGTTGTTACCTAATAAATTAAGGTACCCCAATGAAGATAAGTTCCCCATGGAGGAAGGCACACCCCCGATCATATTATTTTTTGACAAGTGGAGGAACCGTAGCTTCGATAGTGAACCGAGCTCTCTAGGAATCTCTCCACTTAGTCGGTTGCCTCGAAGATAGAGGCCGTAAAGGTTAGAGCAACCCGATATGTTTTGGGAATTTCACCGACCAATGAATTGTTGGCTAATGATAAGGAACGAAGGCAGTGCAGCTGGCCAACTTGTGGAGGGATTTCATGTCCGAGACTATTGTTGGAAAGCGACAAATTCCTTAGGAAGCTGAGATTCCCAATATGAGGAGAGATTGATCCGGAGAGTCCTTGTGATGACAAATCCAGGACTGTGACCCTCCGGTGCCTCTGGCCACATGTAACGCCATACCACTGGCAAAACCCAATGCTATTATTCCATGAGTTGAGCACGCCGAAAGGATCTCTGGTTATGTCGGCCTTAAATGCGAGTAATGCGAGTCTATCTGTTTCATTGGTGGTGGACGAGACTTGATTAAAGCACAACGCAAGAACAATACCAAGAAGCAAATGGCATGATTGAAACTCTGCAAAACTCATGCTCACGAGTTTCAAGACTCAAAGCCCAAGGAAGCAAGTATATATGAAAGCAAGGCAAAAAGAAATAAGATGCAGGATTGGTACTAATGGAAGCCGTGAAGAGATTTATAAGAATGTGTCGATTTCTCTAGACAGCTTGCTAAGGCGCTTTTCTTCTTCTTCTGCTTTTCCTTTTTGATTCAATAGTTATGGAACCGCTTTTCCTCATATTTTATTTTACTCAGTGGTCATTAAAGCGCTTTTTCTTTTTGATACGTATCGTGGGGGAGAATTCTAGCTTTCGTCCTTTCTATTTTACTCAATAGTTTCTTGCCCCCTTGCACTGACCAAAAACCAAAACGAATGAAAAAGCTCTGCCCCCTTGCAAATTAAAGAGAAATTCGTCGCTCACTTATTAACTAATATCTAAAAAATGATGAAACCAGGTATGGCAATTCGAGCCTTATCAATAATGCCATGCTCTTGGTATTGTCCAAAAATCCATCAATAAAGCACAAACTATGAATCCGCAAGTCCCACAAATTTCGATAGTGATGATTGCACATGGTTCATAAAATCTTAGCGAGATAATGCCCCACGGTAAGGGTGGAGATGTATGAGAATCCTGAGTGGTTGGGATTAAAATGGAGATGCAAAAGATCACCGCTTGGATACATCCCAAATTTATTACAAAAAAATTAACATTGCATGATGAGCTGGTGTCATGCCAGTGAATCTCTGTGCTCCACGGACAAAGCAGAGGCAAAATCCTTCCATCTCCTTGTGATTAATTTTATGTATGATCTCCACTACCTATTTAAAGGACTTCGTATCCGGCAAGCAGAGCCACTCATATTCCAAAGAAGCATGACACCACCAGGAGCCACCCAGAAGCACCCTCAACATCAACTCGTTCTTTCCACATTATTCTTCATTGGACGTCGTTCGTCATTAATTTGGTCGAGACAGACAGGAAGCATGTAAAAAAGTCAATATGAGTCCATAGAAAACTAAATAATTATGGCATTGTAAAATGTGTAGTCCTGAATTCTCACTTTTGTTTTTCCCTTGTTGAACTGAGCAAAATCCCCATTGCATTTTAAAAAAAGAAAAAAACAGAACTTAAGAGCAGAAAAAACATACCTCAACCTTTAATCTTCACTTTCATCATTATTCTATAGCTAATAAATGTTCATCCTAATGAAAATCTATATATAGAAACCAACATCAAGTACAAATATATTTAATCCGTGAGGTTTGTAAATATTTTCGCCTTCATTGCTGTCTAAGAAAAAAGAAAACAACGAAGGGAAAGTGGATGATTAGAAACAATTTCTGAAAGAAAATAAGAAAGTGAGTTTCCATTAAATCTCGTATAATGTAAATATTTTTCATTTTCATTCTTTCTTAGCTTAAAATGAAAATATGATTTTCAATATCTCCATCCTCATTGAATTTTTGTCCACAATCCAAATATATATTTAGAAAGGAAAAAAAATAGGTCTTCACTTTCTTTCTTCTTTTTGTAGAATCACAACTGAAAAAGTTTTCAAAATTAACTCAAACCTGTCCACATAAAATTGAAAAGATAGAAGATAAGGACTAAAGGCTAAAGCTTCAACAGGAAGACTAATCAATTTGCAGATGTCAAAAAGATGAAAAATAAAAGTTATCATAATATAATTTATACAAATGTCCTATCATAACTTTTTCGAACGTGATCATCGGCTAATATCCCATGGGCAATCACCCGCACCATTTACGCAAGACTCCTTCGAGTGTATGATTATAATAATTTATATGGGAAGACCCTAATTTCAAGGTAGTTGCTGAGTTGCCCTTCCTTTGATCAATCTAAGAAAAAGCTAAAGAAAGAGATTCCAAAAGACATGCATTAGGCTCATGCTGTTGATTTACGTGTGTTTCACATGAAATCCTTTAAGATGTCTAGTCTGAAAAGCATTTGCGCAGTTAATCAAGGAATGTGGACTTGTCTTTTGATTTTCAGGAAACATATTTGACGAAAGTGGTCCCTGAATTGTTAGGGAAAAGTCTTTGCCAATCAAGACGGCTTTTGATCAAAGCATGCATTCAACGTGTTGGAAGCGGCGGCACCCCAATGAACAGGTAAAGCTAGGAGTGGCTGTAATACCAAATTACAAAGTAGGTCAAATCGCTCCTCCTTGTAATGCAACTAGACCCATTCGCTTCCATACCCGTTCTTTTCTCCCACTGCTGATTTCGGCTTGCGGTTATCCTCCAAGTATTTATTGATCAACGATGCTCGAGGTGCATTTTGCAGGCAGATGTTCTTGTGAATAATTTGACTTCATTGAACGACTCCTAAATGCAAATGAGAATGAAACTGTACAAGATAAACATGATGACAAGTATTTTCTTGTGGACCATCAACAGTTTAGAGTTAGGGTTCTTAGAAAAGTGGTTTTTCATCCTTGGTAGGGGTAGTGTGAAAGTAAAGAATGCGAAATGTTTTGCAATATTGGAACAATCCTTAATTGTGAAATCAAACACACCCAATTACATCATCAAAATTGAGTAAGACTAATTCTACTAAATCATTGTTGGACCACCCCTGGTGTGGAGATTATCCTTCCGAAGATTCTTAACAAGAAAGTTGAATCCAAAAACAGTAGCTTCTTATACCAGATTATCATGTCTTCATCCCGAGATTGGAGGAACACTACTCATTTAGGGAGCTTGTAATTAACTTAAATTTGCTTCGCTGCAACATTACAAGTATCGAATTATTTTGTGCATCAAATTGGGGATGTACATTGGAGAGCAATTCCTAGTCAAGCTGCAGAAACCAATCTCTCCTCTGAATCAGGAAATCTCTAATCAAGAAAGCATAAAATATAAATTTCCAATCAAAGGAAAAAAGAAAAGAAAAAGGAGACTAGTCAAGATTTAACAAGAATGAAATCCCACATAGTCACTTCTTTTCATTTTGTTAGGTATTTACACAATCGTGGAAAATCTAAGAACAACTTTTTATAAAGTGAAGAAGCTTTATCATGGATCTTACTCTAAGATTTTCCACAGGCCACGGTTGAGTTATTTTGTTCTTGTAAATAGGTTTCAATTCGAACAAAAGAACTTTATCACTAAGATTGGCTCGAAAAACTTCATGGCGATACTCAAGACTGTCTTAAAATACACGGAATCCACTTTCCTGATTGAAGCTGGTCAAGAAACTAAAAAAAGGAGTTTCCTCCCCACATGGAATTCTAAACAAGTGCCTGTATTTAGGGATGGACGATGGATCCATCTAGATGGCTTTCCAGATGTTGACTTCAGGTCAACCGATGCCCCCAAAATCATGAAGTCCCCCCACTTTGGAAAATAAACCGAAGACCGATGAGCAAGCGTCACTGATTAGCTGGTCATTCTCGGTAATAAAGATCTCTTGACTAACAATAGCTTAATCAATTAATACTATTTCAAAGTGCCACTTTGGCCAATAACAAAAAGGATTATAATAAGTCTTTTAATATAGAAAATTTCCACCATGGAAAATAGGTGTATACATATAAATGACTACTAATTTCATCACTATAAAAAGTAACTCTTCTTCCCAACTATTTAAATTTAGTAACTTCCCCACGCCAATGGTCACTTTTTATTTAGAGATGTGAGTTTGAGTATATTGGTGGCCAGTAATTTCTTGATGTATTTTATAAATTTTACCTTTGAAAGTTGCTTATCCATGTGATTAACGGATCCCCAAATTAAAAGAGTGACCATCGATGATAAGTTTCATGCATACATGGTTTGGTGCTTTCCACAAAAAGAAAAGAGGTGATTTAGTAACTTTACCAAAATGCAAAAATAAAAGTGATGACAGTAGTAAACTTAGAAATAGCAGTGCTGAAGAATTTGCATTTGCAGCCCTAGAAAATTCCAATACACACGGGGTACATTTTTCTAACGAAACAATCTCGGATAATTTTCACTATGCACACCAAGCATTGATACGTGTGCTTGAATTATTGCACAACTAGAAAGCTGAATCCAAAAGCTATCGATAATTATTCACCCACCAGTATTGCATGTACTTGACTAAACATAGCTTTAGGAATAGAGATCAATCTCTATCTCTAGTTGGAACATTCGGAAGAAAAGCAATACTGAGCCATTCCTAATCAATCTGCAAGAACCAAGCTTTCCTTTGAATAAATAAGATTTCTAATAGCTAATTGATTGCGGCTTGTCTTAACGAGCATCATACAAGGGGGAAAAGAAGCAAGGCAATTTTGAATTCATTTTGAAATGCTATGGTAGCAAAGCAAAATTTTAAATAGTCAACAGTACTCAAGAATGTGTGGACACCAAAGGCCTCGTGCAAGTCTATATATGTACTTATAGAGATGGGGATAATGATCAACCATCAATTCAAGGAAAGGCATCAATTCATTGGATAGAATCAAATTTGAGATTATGATGTAGAGCTCCCCTCGCTTGTATATATCAACAAGGTCAACATGTGGATGCATCTCCACTTCTCTAGAGGAGTGAGCTAAGGATATAAATATGTCGAAATGCATCTGCACCGTTATCTTTGGCCTGGCAATTATAGTATTTTTAATGAAGTGGAGGCTACTGTGAATTATGCACATTCCTATGGTCGGTTTGACTCGCATAACTTTTCTCCGAATGTACTTTGCATTAATGCCAATGCCATCTCAATTCAAATGAGTGCAGGCGTTTGTAAATAGTTTGTAGCAAGCAATATCCTTGTCGTCCACCCACCATCCTAAACACAAAATTTCACCGGTGAACGAGATTAACCAACCAAATGAAAAACCTAAAAAACCTCAAGCCCAAAATATCCCCGTCTCTCTCTCTCTCTCTCTCTCTCTCTCTCTCTCTCTCTCTCTCTCTCTCTCTCTCTCTCTACAGAAGTCTTGGAGATATTCTGAGCATATCTTCGAGCTTGGGCCGTAGAACGTCTCGTTATTGCATTGATCAGATTCCCGTCACTTCAGCTCATGTAAATTTAGGGCAGGTTTGTTTGGACTTTTAAGTACGCGCATGATAAAATTTTTGTTCTAAAAATCAATTTCTAACCAAAAATTGATTTTTTCATTTCTATTCCAGAATAGAAATTTTATATCATTATGAAATCTCTATTTTGTCTCAGAAATTTGTTTAATAACGACATAAAATTTCTCATATCCCGGTAGTGGTGGAAGGTGACCGGTGGTGGGTGGCAGGCGACGGCAGGGGGGCAATGGCGGTGGTAGGTTGGCGGTGACGTGAATGAGTGATGAAAAGAGTTTTTATTTCTTACTTTTGTTCCAAAAATAGAAAAGTAAAAGATTTTAATTTCTGATTTATGTTCCAAATCTATTTCTAGGGTAAAATTTATTACAGAAATAGAAAAATGAAATTACGATACCAAATAGATTTCTGTTCTAAATATATTCCCAAGAATATAAAAATAGAGAAATAGGAATATTCTAATATGAACCTTAAAAGTTCATAAAATTATCCAAATTTAAAAAGAATTGTAAAATTTATAAAAGCATCTATAGATCAATGTTCATGTATTGTGGATTTTAAAATTAAAAAACACTCCAACTACGTGAACCACAAAAGTTGAGGAAAAGGAAAAGTTAAAGGTAAAAATTACTTCAAACAGACTCGATTTATTGTATATGAGTTATTGCGTTTGATAAATTCAAGTGAAATTTACGTAATGCGATAGTTGATCCAAAGGGAAATACTTGCATGGGTACAATGACACTACGACGTGGAATTATCTACAATATCATTGACCAAGATGAGATTGACATAAAGGCGAAAAATACAATTATACATTGAATTACACTACTCAAACCTTTTCGGCATCTCGAAAAGTTTCACCGAAAAAGTCCACCGGAACGAATGGCATCAGCAGCCCAGCGTCCACCCGTTTAACGAGCCCACCAAATTATCAAATTCCAAAACAATCTCAAAACCTCAGATTATTGGGAACAATGAGCTGAAGAAGAACTCCGTCACAGAGCTCATTGTTCCCAACAACTTTGGGAGGGGAGTTCTTCTTCAGAGAGGAGCTGAAGAAGAACTCCGTCGGGAGTGAGGTTGGCGAGGATGGCAAGAAGGTCAAAGTTTGTTGTCTTGAGGAGTCACCAGAGTGTGGGAATCAGGTGTGCTCTTCTCCCTGGGTTTCGAGGAGAAATCTCTTGGACTGGGGTCCATGGACCAATAGAATCATACCCAGTGACTGAATAAGACTCACATATGAGATTTACGTGATCAAGGAGTAACGATGGATGTGGCCTCACTTGCAAGAATGTGCCCATCTTTGAGAGTGTCAACTTATGATGAGTAATTTTCACTTTCCATCGATGAACTTCAATATATTTTACAACTTATCATACATATTAGTGGAATTTCGCTTTCGTTAATGTTATACTAATTTGGTATTTCTTTGCATTTCATGTATTCTAATCAAAATTTGACTATTTTCTTGATGAAATCCCAATGCGACAACCATATGGCATTTGCTTACAATTCAAGTTAGCTCACAGTGGAACCCAAAAAAAAGAACTTGGACTTCACGAGGCATGGTGGCCATGTTGGAATTGGTCGAACTCAAGTCCAAACACATTAATTACAAAAGAAGAATATTCAATATCTTGGGTGATTAAAATTAGTGTTCAATAACTTCGTCATAAGATATACACTTGCCAAACAAAAGCTAGTTCAAGTTGTTTGCTAAGCTCCCGCCTTCCTGGTTAAGGTTTTAGTTTGAAAATTAGTTTTTTAAAACTATAAAAAAAAAAACTAAGCTTAGAAATAATTGAAATGAACTTAAGGATTTTTTCTTTTTTATAAGCGGAGGTGCTCAAATAGTAGACTTAGGATGTCTTTGTTTCATGAAAAACTTTATAATAAAAGAAAATGTTTTTCGAAAAAGCATTTTCCAAGAAAACGGTTAGTTTTCCTTTATTTGGTAATTTATGATCGATAACATTTTCTGATATTTGGACCTCACTGGAAAATGACTTCAGTTTCATTTTCCTAAAATGATTTTTTAATATTTTATTTTTTATTTCGATTTTTTAATTATTTTTATTTTAAATTGCTTTTATTTATTCTTTTTCTTTTTTCCTTCTTCTCCATCGCTCCTCTGCTTCCTGCGCGTCATCCCCATCTGCTTCCTTGGTGGTTCCTCCTGGGCCAACTCGTGAGGAGCGAGCTCGAGCCTCACAGCCAGCGGCCACAAGATCACCCAGTGCGACTAAACTCGAGGCTTACCACAAGCTTGTCCAATCCGGTGAGGCTCAAGGCTCACCACGAGCTCACTGCCTGAGACCACAAGCTAACCTAATTTGGCAAGGCTCAAGGCTCGCAAGCCTCAGGCAAGGTTGTAGTGTCCAATGGCAAGGCTCAAGCTCCAATGGCAAGGCTCGGGCCTCGCCAGCTCACTACCAAAGGCCATGAGCTCGCCAAATTTGGCAAGGTGCACTACCGGAGGTCACGAGCTCAAGCCTCACATCCGAAGACCATGAGCTCGCCTAATGGTGAGACTCGATGCTCACCAGCCTCAGGCAAGCATAACCCTCGCCGCTGGAGGCCGCAGCCGATGATGAACTAAGAATTAGCAAAAAATAAAAGGAAGAGAAGAAAAAAAAATTAAAAACATAAATATTTTATTTTAAAAATATTGAATTTAAAAAAATTCATAAAAATAATTGTTTTGTTAACCAAGCCCCTTAATCTAAGCTTCGGTAGAATCGGAAAATGTTTTTCGATTCTTTCAAAGGGGAAATCATTTTCCTAAATTTAAGCTTTGATAGGAAATCATTTTCTGTTGATTAGAAAACTTTTCCGTTCACTCATTTTTCTAAGCGAACCAAACATTGGAAAATGAGGAAAATTCTTGGAAAAAGTTTTCCACGAAACAAACGCACCCTTATGCACACACTAAGTAATGGCTAATGATCAAACAAAACTTAAATCCCAGACATGAAAAAAGTTAAAGGCAGATAGGATGCTGTGTCCTTGAAAGCTAGCTATCCAAGAAGAGAACTAACGCATGACCTTTAAACTGGTGAGTGCCTAATTTTTGCAGTGCTGTAAGGAGTAACAGCGTTGGTGGCCATCATTATCCTCGACATATTTTCAGAACGAGATTCTTCAGCTTCAATTCCTTCCGAGAACTCTCTTCCGGTTGTGTCCTATCAAAGCCCTTTCGATAAATACAGATGAATTTTCAAGGTAAATTTTGGTCACGGTCGCCATGCCCAACTGAGCTTTGTTCAGGTGTGTGCCGAACACCTCGGCCACGATTTGGAGGCCGTTATTTATGGATTTTTGGTCACCGGAAGCTTGGAAGATTGGGTAAGGAACGAGGGACACGATGAGACGAAGAATATGAGTCTTCTCTTCAAAGACTAAGAGCATTGCATGCGTCAGATTATCTCCATCATTGTAATGAAATGCCTATAGTTTGTTCTGGTCTTTAGCCGATCAATACTCCCTGATGATGACATGATTGTTCGTGCTGGTGATTTTGGTTGATTAGAATTCATATCAGACACTAGCAACACGTTTTGTATTACCAAACAATTTCTATCGTGACAAGAAATGAATGAATGAGAGAAGGAAAACCTGTAGCAAAACACAAGTAATCAAAATGGCATGCTTTAGAAATAGCAGCTCCATAGATCCCATCAGAAAAACACAACTTGCATAAATCGCAGATAAGAATTCAGATAGACTAGTAATATGCTAAACCATTAGCACAAAGTTCCTGCTTAACATATCAATCATGCAGATCTGTTTCTCAATTTCATGAATACGAGGAAGCTAAATCTGAAAGCTATATATACTTCTATTCTCCAAACTATCATTTTCTTCTCGCAGACAGAGCATTTGCTTCTTTAAGCTGAATTTGAAAGAGATACTTGGCTTGACTGCAACATCACTCATCTCCAACTGTCTCGCACAACATCAGCTACGCATGGCAATCCTAGTGAAGCTGTAGAAAGAAACCAAGCACTCTGAGTTAGAAAGCCTGGACAAAAGCAAGGATTTGCGAGGGGAAAAGATAAGCTTCCTATAAGAGAGATCAGGATTTATGTATATGAAACCTCACACAATGTTACTGCATTAAAATGAACTCCTGAGAACAACTATTCATGCATTGAAAAAGCTTGATCATGGATATTAATTGAAGATAGCGGATAGTTGATTAGTTTTCATATGTCTAAATGAGCTTCACACCAATAAAAGAAGGGAACATTTTAGACTGATCTTTAAATATAATAACGATGCTCAAGATTGTGCATCATGGGCCATAGGCTAGTGTAATATCTGTGCTGATGAGGAAGAATGGCAGACCATTATCTTCCAACAGAGCCGACCGCTTCTCTCCAGCTTTACCATTTCAAAGTCCAGTTCGGACTATCTTTATATGGCCAGACTTTCCCGCACTTCGATGGTATGTCATATTCTCAAACTTGAGACCAATTTTAACATAAAATACTAAAATTTCTCTGCACTCCGGTGCACATGCTAGTTTAATACATATTCAGATGAGGAATAACAATCAATTGAAAATGCACGATTGATGCTCTATTCAGCTCCATATTTTGCCTATATGTTTGCACTAGCATGAACAAGACTAAATAATTAAGACAAGACAGGTTAAGAAACGTATCGTATACCTATGGTAGTTCATCTTGATCATGGAAACCCAATGCAAAGAGTTTTTCCCTTATCTTTTGCAGCTGATTTGCAACACCACTGATGCTCATCCGTTTTCCACGCACTTCTTTAGAACATGCAACTCCAATATCATATATCATAACCAAACACTCTTGAAATATCACATTACTTTTGGAAAGCCGATGTTGAGGACTTTCATGATCAAAATGAGACTCTCTTTCTAGAAGCAAAATCCGATCTGTAACTTCTAACACTCGATCAGGCAAAGCCGCCGCAACAAAACTGTGGAGAGTCAAATTTTCTCCAAATCTATTGTCGGTGGGGCTCAATCCTGTGAACATCTCTAGCAAAAGGATGCCATAACTGTAGACATCGCCTTCTCTCGAAACCTCACATCCCATCGCATATTCTGCCACACATTTTGATCACAGTGGAGATGAAAAAAGGAGAGTTGATCATTATATAGAAAAGTGGAGCTAAGATCATTAGAATATAAAGTAGACAGATTACCTGGTGGAGCATAACCAATTGTCCCTCTAAGACCCAATGAGCTCATTCGATTAGCTATAGTATCAAAGGATGATCCGAGAAGGAATTTCGCCAATCCAAAGTCGCCAACATGTGCTACCATATTAGCATCTAAGAGAATATTGCTCGGTTTTAAATCACAATGAAGGATGGGGAAGTGGCATTGGTAATGAAGATAATCTAGTGCAGAAGCAACACCAATAGCAATACTTATCCTTCGAATGAAATTCAACTTTTGCGAAAGCTCATTCTCATGAGATGATGTTGTGTTTGGGTGTAGCCAATGTTCCAAGCTTCCATTGTCCATGAATTCATAGACTAGGGCCCTAAAATCATCTCCATGATAGTCAATACTTGAGCAAACTGTTAATATCTTCAAAAGATTTCGATGTTTAATGTTTTTGAAGGCCTCACACTCGGCTATAAAGCTTTTCAGAGCACCATGACGAACTAAATGAAGTACCTTCACAGCAACAAGAGTTCCTTTGCCCTCGAGAATCCCCCTGTAAACAGAGCCAAAGCTTCCAACACCGATCAAATTCGTTGAAGAAAAACCGTTGGTTGCTTTTACGAGTGTTCCATAAGATACGTTCATAGGTGAATCATCCATCAAAGTTGAAACTGGTTCATTTACCTTCTTCTTCTTCAACCAACAAAGATATATAAAAGCAAGAATAATAGCTACAACAAGGACTCCCAAGATAATAGAAGTGGACAGTATCACTATATTGATTTTTTTGCTCTTGGAGCTTTTGGAGATACAGTCGGGAAGGTGAAACTCTGGTAATCCGCCACAGAGCTCATTGTTCCCAATAATAGAAGTACCAGTAGCATTCTTAAAGACTCCTTCACATGGTAGCATGCCTTCAAACTTATTGTACGATAAATTCAGAAGTTTTAAGGAATGAAATGCTGTTAAAAATTCTGGAATCTGACCCAATAGATTGTTGCGTGAAAGATCTAGCTCCTCAATGCCTCCTAGCAATCTGATTGATTGAGGAATCAACCCATGGAAGAAGTTGCCTGCCAACCTTAATAATGTCAATGAAGTGCAATCACCTAAACTACTTGGGATTTCACCTACCAACAAATTGTTCGAGATGTCCAACTCAGTCAAAGTTCTCAAATTGCCAACTTCTATAGGTAGAACGCCGGTCAAATGGTTACAAGACAAGTTCAAAATGATTGCCAATGATGAAAGACCAAGGAGTTGCGGGGGTATTGCACCACTAAGATTGTTATTAGACAAATCCAAGAAATTAAGAGACCTGCAATTTGATAAATGTGGCGAAACTTGCCCATGAAAGCTGTTGCCACCAAGATCTAGTATAATCAACTTGGTTAGATTTCCCAAAGAAGATGGGATAGTGCCTCTGAGGTTGTTATTACTAAAGTCCAGTTTCACAAGATTTTGTAGATTCCCCAAATTTGGGGGAATAAAACCTGAAAATTGGTTGACATCCATATACAATACTTCCAGGTTGACTAAATTCTCGATTTCTTGTGGAATCTCACCGGATATTTGATTCATGCCAAGAACAAACCACGTGAGAGTGGTGGATAAATTACATATGCATCTAGGCAACACCCCACCAAACTCGTTCATGCCGATACTCACTATCTTTAACTTGGTGCTGTTAGTTAACGAGCAAAGGAAGCTCAAGTCTTCAGGTTTTCCCCTTCCAAGCTGATTATAATTCATGCGAAGTGCACGAAGCTTATGCAAATTTTCCAAAGAAGGTACTTTCCCGGAAAATCTGTTGTTATTAACTTGAAGGACATCTAGCTTTGTGCAATTCGATATCGAGGGAGGAATTGGCCCCTCAAGTTGGTTCATGAAAACACTTAGAAATTCAAGATGAGGGAGCTTGAGGCCTATGCCTGCCGGAAGAGTCCCCTGTATCCGATTTTGTGCAACATCAAACCGAGTTAGGGAAGAGAGATTGAGTAGCGAAGATGGAATTGTACCTGAAAATTTGTTTTCTCCGAGGGAAAAGTATCGCAAGTTTATCAGGTTGCCTAGAACTAGGGGAATGCTCCCGCTCAAGTTGTTACCTAATAAATTAAGGTACTCCAATGAAGATAAGTTCCCCGTGGAGGAAGGCACACCCCCGATCATATTATTTTTTGACAAGTGGAGGAACCGTAGCTTCGATAGTGAACCGAGCTCTCTAGGAATCTCTCCACTTAGTCGGTTGCCTCGAAGATAGAGGCCGTAAAGGTTAGAGCAACCCGATATGTTTTTGGGAATTTCACCGACCAATGAATTGTTGGCTAATGATAAGGAACGAAGGCAGTGCAGCTGGCCAACTTGTGGAGGGATTTCATGTCCGAGACTATTGTTGGAAAGCGACAAATTCCTTAGGAAGCTGAGATTCCCAATATGAGGAGAGATTGATCCGGAGAGTCCTTGTGATGACAAATCCAGGACTGTGACCCTCCGGTGCCTCTGGCCACATGTAACGCCATACCACTGGCAAAACCCAATGCTATTATTCCATGAGTTGAGCACGCCGAAAGGATCTCTGGTTATGTCGGCCTTAAATGCGAGTAATGCGAGTCTATCTGTTTCATTGGTGGTGGACGAGACTTGATTAAAGCACAACGCAAGAACAATACCAAGAAGCAAATGGCATGATTGAAACTCTGCAAAACTCATGCTCACGAGTTTCAAGACTCAAAGCCCAAGGAAGCAAGTATATATGAAAGCAAGGCAAAAAGAAATAAGATGCAGGATTGGTACTAATGGAAGCCGTGAAGAGATTTATAAGAATGTGTCGATTTCTCTAGACAGCTTGCTAAGGCGCTTTTCTTCTTCTTCTGCTTTTCCTTTTGATTCAATAGTTATGGAACCGCTTTTCCTCATATTTTATTTTACTCAGTGGTCATTAAAGCGCTTTTTCTTTTGATACGTATCGTGGGGAGAATTCTAGCTTTCGTCCTTTCTATTTTACTCAATAGTTTCTTGCCCCCTTGCACTGACCAAAAACCAAAACGAATGAAAAAGCTCTGCCCCCTTGCAAATTAAAGAGAAATTCGTCGCTCACTTATTAACTAATATCTAAAAAATGATGAAACCAGGTATGGCAATTCGAGCCTTATCAATAATGCCATGCTCTTGGTATTGTCCAAAAATCCATCAATAAAGCACAAACTATGAATCCGCAAGTCCCACAAATTTCGATAGTGATGATTGCACATGGTTCATAAAATCTTAGCGAGATAATGGCCCACGGTAAGGGTGGAGATGTGTGAGAATCCTGAGTGGTTGGGATTAAAATGGAGACTCAAAAGATCACCGCTTGGATACATCCCAAATTTATTACAAAAAAATTAACCTTGCATGATGAGCTGGTGTCATGCCAGTGAATCCCTGTGCTCCATGGACAAAGCAGAAGCAAAATCCTTCCTTCTCCTTGTCATTAATTTTATGTATGATCTCCACTACCTATTTAAAGGACTTCGTATACGGCAAACAGAGCCACTCATATTCCAAAGAAGCATGACACCACAAGGAGCCACCCAGAAGCACCCTCAACATCAACTTGCTCTTTCCACATGATTCTTCATTGGACGTCGTTCGTCATTAATTTGGTCGAGACAGACAGGAAGCACGTAAAAAAGTCAATATATGTCCATAGAAAACTAAATAATTATGGCATTGTAAAATGTGTAGTCCTGAATTCTCACTTTTGTTTTTCCCTTGTTGAACTGAGCAAAATCCCCATTGCATTTTTAAAAAAAAAAGAACTTAAGAGCAGAAAAAACATAACTCAACCTTTAATCTTCACTTTCATCATAACCCATGGACAAAGTAGTAAAAATTCAGTTATTTATAAAATACGAAATATAAAGAAAATATATCAAAAATATGAATTGACATTTGTACAATAAATTTATAACTTTTTTCTTTATAATTATCTCGTTAACAGTATTCTTGTCAAATATGCAATTACCAAAAGTCTGTCATTTCCAATATAAATTTGGAAAAGTATGGCAATACTTGTCACCTATTTTGGTAGGTTTTTTTTTCCTTGATACAAAATAATCATTTAATCTTAAATTATGAATTTAATAGCTTGTGGGCGCTACTTTGGGACGTATACTATTTTAAAATGAAAAACCAACGTGTGCCACACGCCAAGGTCTCCTTTGTGACTTTCCAAGTCATTAAAGTAAATGTGAAAAGGAGAAATTAGAAAAGTTGAATCCTAAATTCAAATGAAAGAGACCTTTAGATTTCGAGATGGTCATAATATTTGGACGTAGGTTTCTCGAAGGAGTCGGGTGTCATTTAACTTATGAGGAGCAACAGTGTATATGGTCCATATAATTTATTTTCCCTGGGGAATTGACATTAGTTTATGAGGTATGATTACTCTATCTCTCACTTGAACCAGATAAAATATTGTACTTAATATACAAGGAGACATATGAAAGCTACTCATCATCATGGATTATGTATTTTACATATATTTAAATTGCATCGTGTTCCTCCCAAAAAAATCAGCCCTTGTAGCCCCTCAGGCTTTTCTACAATGTCATGAGCAAAAACCACTGCAAAATTACTAAACACGTTACAAGAGGTTAAATGACCGAAGATAATTGTTACACATTTATTGATAATCATTAACGATTATCGGATCAACAGTGTCATATTGAACCCGATAACTTTGTTGTGACTTTGCTCACCGCATGGGGAAAAAATGCCCTTGAATGTTACTTACACAAGACATTCAGACATAGATGTATTATTCTATAGCTAATAAATGTTCATCCTAATGAAAATCTGTATATAGAAACCAACATCAAGTACAAATATATTTAATCCGTGAGGTTTATAAATATTTCCGCCTTCATTGCCATTTAAGAAAAAGAAAACAACGAAGGGAAAATGGATGATTGGAAACAACTTCTGAAAGAAAATAAGAAAGTGAGTTTTCATTAAATCTCGTATAATGTAAATATTTTTCATTTTCATTCTTTCTTAGCTTAAAATGAAAATATGATTTTCAATATCTCCATCCTCATTGAATTTTTTTCCACAATCCAAATATATATTTACAAAAAAAAAAAAATAGGTCTTCACTTTCTTTCTTCTTTTTGTAGAATCACAACTGAAAATGTTTTCAAAATTAACTCAAACCTGTCCACATAAAATTGAAAAGATAGAAGATAAGGACTAAAGGCTAAAGCTTCAACAGGAAGACTAATCAATTAGCAGCTGTCAAAAAAATGAAAAATAAAAGTTATCATAATAAAATTTATACAGATGTTCTATCATAACTTTTTCAAACGTGATCATCGGCTAATATCCCATGGGGAATCACCTGCACCATTTACGCAAGACTCCTTCGAGTGTATGATTATAATAATTATATGGGATGACCCTAATTTCAAGGTAGTTGCTGAGTTGCCCTTCCTTTGACCAATCTAAGAAAAAGCTAAAGAAAGAGATTCCAAAAGACATGCATTGGGCTCGTGCTGTTGATTTACGTGTGTTTCACGTGAAATCCTTTAAGATGTCTAGTCTGAAAAGCATTTGCGCAGTTAATCAAGGAATGTGGACACGTCTTTTGATTTTCAGGAAACATATTTGACGCAAGTGGTCCCTGAATTGTTAGGGAAAAGTCTTTGCCAATCAAGACGGCTTTTGATCAAAGCATGCATTCAGCGTGTGGGAAGCGGCGGCACCCCAATGAACAGGTAAAGCTAGGAGTGGCTGTAATACCAAGATTACAAAGTAGGTCAAATCGCTCCTCCTTGTACTGCAACTAGACCCATTCGCTTCCATACCCGTTCTTTTCTCCCACTGCTGATTTCGGCTTGCAGTTATCCTCCAAGTATTTATTGATCAACGATGCTCGAGGTGCATTTTGCAGGCAGATGTTCTTGTGAATAATTTGACTTCATTGAACGACTCCTAATTGCAAATGAGAATGAAACTGTACAAGATAAACATGATGACAAGTATTTTCTTGTGGACCATCGACGGTTTGGAGTTAGGGTTCTCCATTATTAGAAAAGTGGTTTTTCATCCTTGGCAGGGGTAGCGTGAAAGTAGAGAATGCGAAATGTTTTACAATATTGGAACAATCTTTAATTGTGAAATCAAACATGCCCAATTACATCATCAAAATTGAGTAAGACTAGTTCTACTAAATCATTGTTGGACCACCCTTGTCGTGGAGATTAACCTTCCAAAGATTCTTAACGAGAAAGTTGAATCCAAAAACAGTAGCTTCTTATACCAGATTATCATGTCTTCGTCCCGAGATTGGAGGAACACTGATCATTTAGGAAGCTCGTAACTGACTTAAATTTGCTTTACCGCAAAATTACTAATATCCAATTATTTCGTGCATCAAATTGGATAGACATTGGAGAGCAATTCCTAGTCAAGCTGCATAAGCCAAACTCTCCTCTCAATGGAAATCTCTGAACAAGAAAGCATGAAATATAAATTTCCAAAAAAGGAGGAGGAGTAGTTAAGATTTAACAACAATGAAACCCCACACAATGTCACTTCTTTTGTTTTTGTTAGGTATTTACACAATCGTGGAAAAATCTGAGAACAACTTTTTATAAAGTGAAGAAGGTTTATCGTGGATCTTACTTTAAGATTTTCCATGGGGCACGGTTGATATATTTATTTTTCTTCTAAATCGGTATCAATACCAACAAAAGAACTTTGTGACTAAGATTGACTCTGAAACATCATAGCAATACTCAAGACCCGTCCATCACGGGCCTTACCATAACTTTCGGAGAGCCAATCGCACAACTATAGCCATTATACATTGCCTTCTCTGGGGATCTCTCACCTAATTGCACATTCTGTCACCCATTTAGATCATAGTCCAAATGACATTAGGGGTGCAGATTATCAAAAAATAATTATATTGGGCAGCAATTAGGGAAGATATAGATGAAATCAACATATCTTAGACATGGAGAAAGCAACCAGATAAAGGAAATATTGAGAATGTGTTAAAATATGTCTCAAGTTTGTGTCTGTGAATAAAACCCAACCCATATAAAGTATGCCGAAAAACAAGGAAATTGTATCCGCATCAAAGTCAAGATCAAGAATGAAGATTGTCTCTATCAGTTCAACTCATGTACGTGTAGGGCGGGTTTGTTTGGACTTTAAAAATTCATAAAATTAACTTAATTTTAAAAGAAGGGCAAAATTTGTAAATGCATCTATAGATCAATGTTTATGTATTGTGAAATATTAAAATTAAGAGACACTCCAACTACGTGAACCATAAAAGTTGAAGAAAATGAAAAATGAAAAGTAAAAAATACTCTAAACAGACTTGATTTATCGAATATAAGTTATTGCGTTTGATAAATTTAAGTGAAATTTACTTAAAGCAATAGTTCGTGCAAAGGAGAAATGCTTGCATGGGTAGAACAAAACTACAACAGGAAATTATCTACAGTATCATTGATCAAGATGCGACGATACAAAAACGAAAACACAATTATACATTGGATTACACTGCTCATTCCTTTTCGGCATCTCGAAAAGTTATCACCGAAAATATCCACCGGAATGCGCCAATCCGCAAGTGGCATCAGCAGCCCAGCTTCCACCCGTTTAATCCCGCCGAAACCACAGCCACCCACTTCGACCCAAAGAGCCCACCAGATTATCAATTCCAAAACTATCAAAAGTTCTCAGATTTAGCCCCTCCAAAACCCTAATCACAAAATTCTATCTGCTCTAAGAATAATAAACCCAATTCACGACGAACTTTCTCCTTCTTCTTCACCAGATTTACAAAAAAAAAAACTAATTTCTGACCCAATTCGAAAACCCAATGCCTTCATTACCAAATCAAGACACGTCATGAAAAACAAAACGGTGAACTTAGCCAAGCTACCACTTCCGTATGTATAGATTAAGTCGAATCCACGTATGTGGCCTCTTATAATTAACGATTACGATTGATCCAGCTCCACTTGCAAGGATGTGCCACATTTGAGTGTGTCCACTCATGAAGAGTAAATTCCACTTTTTAATCGGTAGACTTCAATCCGTTTTACAATTAATCGTGGACTTAAATCCATTAATGTATAAACTAAATCAATATTCCCTTGCAATTAATGTACTCTTATTGAATTTTGAATAATTTCTTGATTTACGTGACAATCATACGACTTTAGCATTCAGTCCAAGTCATCTCAAAATGAAATGAAAAATTGATATGGGGCGTCCACTTAAACTCTCTAACACATAGTGCTCATGTCTATATTTTCTACAAAAATTTGCCAAACTCCGACACACGGACCCCAGGAGTGCCAAAAGTTGGCACGGAGGGACACTTAAGTGCCAAAAGTTACAAACGGTACACTTAAGTACCAAAATCGGAGCAAAAGGGATCACTTAAGTGCCAACGGCGAGAAAATCCGGCCAAAATGCATACGTGGCATTTTCCGACGACAAAATTTACTTAGGTGGCAATTATGGAAAAAAAAAAAAAACACATGTGGCATATGAAAATTATCTGACGTGGACTATAAAAATACAGGTGGACTCGTACAAGCTAAACGACGTCGTTTCTTCACAAGAAAGAACGACGTCGTTTAGCTTACTAAAGCTAAACACATCGGGCTCCTGTCTTTGTCGCCGGCTCAGTCCTGTCTTTGTCACCGTTCATCTTCACAGAGGAGAGGGCACTTCATCGCTCGCCGTCGTCGCTCGCCGCCGTCCCTCGCCGCCGTCCCTCGCCGTCGTCCCTCGCCGCCGTCCCTCGCCGTCGTCGCTCGCCGTCGTCGTTCACTCACCGTCGTTCGCTGGCTAAGGTTTGTGCTTCTCTCTCTATGGATGAAATTAGGGTTCGAAATTGTCTTAAGGCTTGAATGGAAAAATTGGGGCTCGACTGTGAAATGTGGGGTTTGACTAAGAAAGATAGGGCTCATATGATATTGTGATAGACGATTTAGGGCTAAATGTAGTGCTAGAGTAATTGAAGGGTTCGCATTGGCAATTTAGGGCTCGGCTGAGAAAAAATTAGGGCCGGTATGCTACCTTTTGTGATGTGTGATTTAAGGCTCGAATATGGTTTTGTGATATGCGATGGTCTTTTTAGGGCTCTACATTGGATATATTGATGTGCATGGGTATTTTTAAGGCTCCGATGGGATATTCTGTAATGTGCGATAGCAATTTCTAGGGCTTAGAGTGGTTGTTGTGGGGACTTCTGGTCATTTTGAAATCGACATATTGAAATGGGTATCGTGGGCAAGTTGTCCTTGTTGTGGGGACCTCTATTTGTTGGTTTTATAATGAAAGTTATTATAATAGTCAGATGCTCTTCTCTTTCTTTAATAAAGTGTATGACAGTGTGGGGACCTCCATGTGCAATTGCAATTGTCAATTGTCTCTTGTCGATGTGGTCCCAAAAAGTTAATTGTTTTCTTTTTTCCTTGCTTACAGAAATAGCTTGTAATAAAGATTGTGTTGCCATTATTGTTTGCTACGGAGGGGACTTTGTCATTGGGGAGGACGAGTGGGAGTATGAGGGGGGAAACGAGGGCACTATTTTTGTCGAAGTACATAAGGCATCTTATATTGGGTTTGTCAGGGATATAGTGACATATTTACCTTGCAAAATACAGAAGTTGCTGTATTGTGTTCCGGGGAAGGGTTTGAGAGATGGTTTGAGAAGCTTAGAAGATGATAACGGATTTAGAGATGTTTTATACCATTATCTTCATGGCGAAGAAGCGAAAGTATACGTTGAATACAATAGTGAGTCTGAGGACGAAGATGATGGAGAGAGCACCCAAGTAAAAGAAGAAGGAGATGGTAGGGATGAAGGACAGCAAAATAGACAGGAAAGTGGTGATATCACAATCACTAGATTAAATTGGGAAGTAGCTCAATCCAGTGATGATGATGATGATGAAGGGTTGGCCGTTGAAAATTTCTTAAGTGATGAGGACGACGAGGAGCTTGTACAGTCAAGGAGAAAGCAAAGGGACTTTTTGGCCAATAAATTTGCAGCTTTGCAAGTAGCTGATGAAGCTCCAAATAGGGTTGAAGGCCCTGTAGATGCTGGTGTTGCTGGTCAAGAGGCGATTATGAAGAAAGCATCGACAATGCTACTTCCGAGGGCGAGCTTGAAGAAGATGAACAACCTATGCGTAGAAGGAAAAGTAAGTTTCCTTCTTATGATCCATCTGTTGTTTCCCTTTCTTTGTCAGTAGGTATGAAATTCCAGGATGCCAAACAATTTAGGGAAGCTATACTAAAGCACTCCATTGCTGAACAAAGGAATATTGACTTCATTAGAAACACTAAAGCCTTTGTAAGAGCTAGGTGTTCACAACAAAATTGTCCATGGAAGATCTATGGCGCGTTTGTTAAGAGGAGTGGATCCTTCATTAGGTCTTTCAAGAGGAACATACTTGTTCCATTAATTTTCAAAACAAAAGGGTAACAAGTGCATGGCTATCGAAGCAGTTCTTTGATCTGATGAAGTTGATGCCCAAGATGAACAGTGTGCAGTTCAAGCAGTTGGTGAAGGAGCGTGTGGGCATCAATGTTTCCAAGAATCAGTGCTAAAGAACGAAACAAAAGGTGATGAGGGTACTCATTGGTCAGTATGGTGAGGAATATGGGCAAGTGTGGGATTATGCTTGGGAGTGTAGGGTGCAAAACCCTTTAAGTAGAGTGTTTGTTGAGGTCGTGGAGAGGTCACTTCCTGATAGTGGAACTAAGTTCGATAAGTTCTATGTATGTTTTGATGCATGCAAACAGGGATTTTTAGCCGGGTGTAGACGGATCATATGATTGGATGGTTGTTTCTTAAAGGGCTTGTGCAAAGGAGAATTGCTGGCTGTAATTGGAAGAGATGCTAACAACCAAATGTTTACATTGGCTTGGGTTGTTATGAAGATAGAGAATAAGGACAATTGGTCTTGGTTCCTAAAAAATCTCATGGCTGACTTGGATATAACAAATGGGGAAGGATGGGCATTTATGAGCGACCAACAAAAGGTAATGTCATGTCATAGTAATTTGTTTGTTTTTTGATATTAACAACATGCTATTTTCTTACATTTCTTGTTTCAAATTATTGTAGGGACTTGTTCCGACATTGGCCGAGTTGATGCCCTATGCCGAACATCAAATGTGTGCACGGCACATATATGCAAATTGGGCAAAAACCTATAAAGGGGATAAGCTGCAATTGCAATTTTGGCAGCTAGCAAAGAGCACAAACATGGCTGACTTTAGGATGGCTAAAGAAGGATTGGTTCAATTGACCAAGGAAGGCTCTGATGCACTATTCAAGACAGAACCGAAGCATTGGTGCAGGGCCTTCTTCAGCGAGCAATTCAAGTGCGATCACGTCGACAACAACATATGTGAAGCATTCAATGGGAGAATAATTGATGCGAGATGCAAACCAATCATCTTAATGCTTGAAGATATACGAGTATTGGTCATGACTCGGCTCTACAAACAAAGAGATGAGGCTGCGAAGTGGACTAGGCAATATGGTCCTAGGATTGCCAAGAAATTGGATGAGAACTTGGCTACAAGTAGATATTGTCATCCCATCTGGAATGGGGATGAAGGATATGAGATAATGAAGGGCTCTGATAAGTATGTTGTCCATCTAGGTAGGAGAAATTGTTCATGTCGAGCATGGCAACTAAGTGGAATTCCTTGTGTACATGCCATATGTGCCATCCAATTGAAAGGCCATAATGTGGACGATTATATTGATAATTGGTACAAGAAAACGACATATCTTGCTTCATACCAATTCATGATGCAGCTAATCAGAAGTAGCAAGTTTTGGGAGCCAACAAATCGTGAAGCACCTCAACCTTTGCCGCTGAAGAAGCAAATGGGAAGGCCAAAACGAAGACGAAGAATGTCGAAGGGGGAGGTCTCGGGTCAGCAAAGAATGAGTAGGACAGGTGGGAAGATGATATGCTCTTATTGCCATGTAGCAGGGCACAATACTAAAGGTTGTCAATTGAGAAAGCAGCAAGAACAGTCGGGTGAGAGGCCGGTGGAAGGGCTTAGTGAAGGGACGGGGTAGAACGACAAGCGAAGGCCAAACGGGAAGGGCAAAGTGAGTACACTTGTTCATCATTCAACGACAAGAAACCCCGTAAGTTATGATATTTTTGTTTATGTTATTTTTGGTTTATTACATATATGTACATAGCATAATTAGCAAGTTTTTTTAATGTGTTTGTCAGGTGACGAATAGGACACCTGAAGGATTTGTTGAAATGGTTCCAGTTGTACCCGAAGGATTGGTTGAAACTGCACAAGGGCCAGTTCAGTCGACCATTCCTCAGCTGAGGAAAAAATACCCAGTAAGTTCAATGACTTCTTTAGTTTTCCTTTACGTTATTATATGGGCTGATGTTATATTCATAATGTCTTTATTAGGTTCGAAGAGGCCAAGCTCCAGCTCGATTGCCAACAGAAAGGCCAATAGAAGGGCTACCACACGGGTTAGGTGAAGGTGTCGGTGAACTCGAAAGACTAGGTACGAGAAGGACAACTAGAAGAAGGACAGTTGAAGGGTTAGCTACCAAAAGGCCAACTGAAGGGCTAGCTACAAGAAAGCCACCCAGAAGACGCCTAGTTGAACAATTGGTTGAAGAAGCCCTTGTTGCACCTGAAGAGCCAAATGTAACTGAAGCTGAACGGCCATTAGAAGAGCCACATGAAGGGCCAACTAAAGGGCAAAAAGAAGGGCCCAAGAAATCACAGGCCAAAAAAAGAGATAATAAATCACAAGATGCTGAAGATGCTGAACGTGATGCTCCAATTCGAACAAGAGGGGCTATTGGGAAGAGACTAAGACAATATGGTTATGGTCTTTATACAGATGACCGTACTGGAACTGTCATTCTTAATGTAAGTTTTATTGCCTGCATTTAATAAATTGTGCGAACTTTTACTTATAATTTACTTGTATTTTTTAGCCCGGGAGAAGTTCGGAGGTTCTTATTTCTCAAGGCCCTACTCAAGAATCAACAGCCGTGCCAAAAAAGAAAATGACATCGACTGCGCCAAAAAAGAAGACAACATCGGTTGCGCCAACAAAGAAGACGACATCGGCTGCGCCAAAAAAGAAGACGACATCGATTGCACCAACAAGAAAGACCAATAACTCAGCACCAGTTCCATCTAAATCAGTTCATCTTGAGACAATTGCAGCTCCATTTGAATCAGTGCATGAAGAGACAGTTGAAGAGGAAGTTGTACGTCCAGTTAGAAAGAGTGCAAGGATAATGAATCAAGGTCCATCAAAAGGAGCACGAACAAGGGGGCCTGTGCATATTGATATTGATTGATAAGAAGGGCTACTTTTGTTATAACTTGTTGTAGATGATTTTTTTTATTTTTTTTGGTTTGTCACTATGTTGGTGAGACTTGAAATCAGATATCAATGGAATGATCTTGCTACTTATCAAATTTTTGTTGTTGTGTTTTTGATATTTTCGATTTACATTCTGCTTTACTTGCTCTACTAATGGTTGGTGATTATTGATGGTGGGTGTGTGGTGATGCAAGAGGCCCCTACAACACTTGGTGCAAGTGTGCAATTTGCACATCTTGCACCAGGTGGTGCTTGGTGCAATCATGCTATGATGGTGGTGATGGTTCATACTCTAGTCGTACTAGAACTGGTTGTGTTGAAGGTTTATGCCTGTTGGTGGTGGGTCTGTAGTGGTGGTTTGGGAGATTTGTGCAGCACTTGATACAAGTGTGCATTCTGCACATCTTGCATCAGTTCGTGCTAGAGCTGATAACTTGCACTTAAGTGCTCCTTTCCTGGAGAAGTTGACACTTAAGTGTTCACTTTTAAGCACCAACTGGCACTTAAATGATCATTTTCAACAATAACCTGACACTTAAGTGATCTTTTCTTTAATTTGACTAGCACTAAAGTGATAACTAAATACAACTTATGGCACTTAAGTAATAGCTCGTGCCTATCCTATGATACATCAAGCAACAAACCTAAACCAACCCCAGTTCAGCTGGGTTAAGGTTAATATTGCGAATAAGAACAAGACCTCTCTATGGCAGCAAGCAGCAAATCTAAACCAACTACATGTGTATCATCTTATCATTCCCCTTTCTTGACCTCCCTCAAAGCCGGTCGATGGTGTGGACAACACAAACACAAATAAAACAAAACAGTACATTTATCACTCATTTTCAACTATGGCAGCTGAAGAAACTTCTTCTTATCTTCAAGTGCTTTACATTTGATCATTAAGTAGGCTATATAACAAAACAACACTATAATAAACATCCGATAACACTTCCGTTCAATTTTCATTCTTGAAACTTCATTCTTCAACAAATAATTAACTGAAGATACTTCAGCTTGCTTTGAAACTTCATTCTTCAAATAATTAGCCGAAGATGCTTCAACTTGCTTTGAGTCAACGTCGTCCAAGTCGTCCACGAACGTAGATGGAGGTTGACGCCGCCCATCAAGTAGGTCTAATATCACTTCTGTCGCTCGGTCAGAGAACTTCGTGTCGATCCATTTGAAGTATTTGCACTTCGACCCTTCTCTATATCTAGCGCATCCATAGAATCTTCTCCCGGGATTCATTCGAGTCCACGATGTTCTTCTTGGACTCGGCAACCCACAATAACAGAAATGTTCGCGCTCGCCTTCTCTGTCGCTTCGATGAGACGAATTTGAGCTGCTACTTAAAATTTTACTCTCCATTTCCAGTATTCAGCACTCAGTAACCCACAACAATAGACGAATTCGCGCTTGCCTTCTTCTTCGCTTCGATGGGATCTGGGGTTAATTGAAATAATTTGAGTGCTTGAGGGATTTTTGGGGCAAATCGAAATTAGGGTTTGAGCTCTTCTTGGGGAATTTGGCTGATTTAGGGATTTAGTAGGCAATATGAGATGAAAATGGGGAGACGACGCCATTTTGGCCATTTTAGGGCATTTGCTTGGAAACGGCGTCGTTTTGGGTGAGGATTCGCTGAAGTGGATCTCCGGCGAGCCACGTTGACAAAAATATTAATAAAAAAATGCCACGTAGGATTTCCGGTTGAGCTCCGACGACTTGGCACTCAAGTGATCCATTTTTTTGAAAAGTGGCACTTAAGTGTACCTTTTGTAACTTTTGGCACTTACGTGTCCCTTTGTGCCAAGTTTTGGCACTTGCGCTGTACTTTCCCCGCCAAACTCCGGTCAAAACACATTAATTGCAAATATTGAAAATTCAATATATCGGGTGGTTAAAATTAAAGTGCAACGGCCTCATCCTAAGATACCTAAAACTTGTAATGATTACGCTTTCAAAACAAAAGCTAGCTTCAAGCTGGCTGCTATGCTCCTGCCTCCCGGGATATGGTTTTAACTTAGAAAATAAATTTCTTAATGCTTCAACTCCTTTTGAGAATTCTCTTCCAGTTATCAAAGCCCTTTCAAAAGCTAAAGATGAATTTTCAATTGGTCTGGGTAGCCACGCCTGGCCGAGCTTTGTGTCGGCGACGATTTGGAGGCCGTTATTTATGGAGTTTTGATCACCGGAAGCTTGGAAGATTGGGTAAGGAACGAAGGACGCAAGAGATGAAAAATATGAGTCGTCTCTTTAGAGACTGAGAGCATTGCATGCGTCAGATTATCTCCATCATCGCAATGAAATGTCTATAGTTTGTTCTGTTCTTGAGCCGATTAATACTCCCTGATGAGGACATGATTGTACGTCTGGTGATTTTGGTTGATTAGAATTTATATGAGACACTAGTAACACATTTTGTATTACCGAACAAGTTGAAAACTTGTGACAAAACAAGAATAATTGAAGTGGCATGCTTTAGAAATAGCATCTCCGCAAATCCTATCAGAAAAACACAACTTGCATAAATCGCAGATCAGAATTCAAATAGACTCATAATATGCTAAACGATTATCGCAAAGTTCCTGCTTAACTTCTCAATCATGCATATCTGTTTCTCGATTTCATGAGTATGAGGAAGCTGAATCTGAAAGAGATACTTGGCTTGACTGCAACGTCACTTATCTCCAACTGTCTCGCACAACGTCAGCTACGCATAGCAATCCTAGTGAAGCTGTAGAAAGAAACCAGGCACTCCTCTGAGTTAAAAATGGAGACGGATCAGGATTTATGTAAATGAAACCCACACGATGTTACTGCGTTAAAATGAACTCCTAAGAACAACTATTCATGCATTAAAAAGCTTGATCATGGATATCAATTGAAGATAGCCGATATGTCTAAATGAGCTTCACACCAATAAAAGAAGTGAACATTTTAGACCAATCTTTAAATATCATAACGATGCTTAAGATTGCGTACCATGGGCCATGGGCTAGTGCAATATCTATGTTGATGAGGAAGAATGACAAACCATTATCTTCCAACAAAAACGACTGATTCTCTCCAGCTATACCTTTTCAAAGTCCATTTCGGACTATCTTCATATGGCCAGACTTTCCCGCACTTCGATCCGGGTCTGTCATATTCTCAAACTTGAGACCAATTTTAACAAATATTACTAAAACGTCTCTGCACTCCGATGCACATGCTTGCTTAATACATATACAGATGAGGAATAACAATTAATTGAAAATGCATGATTGATGCCCCATTCTGCTCCATATTTTACCTATATGTTTGCACTAGCATGAGCAAGACTAAATAATTAAGACGAGAGGTTAAGAAACGTATCGTATACCTATGGTATTTCATCTTGTTCATAAAAACCCAATGCAAAGAGCTTTTCCCTAATCTTTTGTAGCTGATTTGCGAAGTGGCTAATGCTCATCCGTTTTCCACGCACTTCATTGGAACATGCGACTCCGATATTATATATCATAACCAAAAACTCTTGAAATATGACATTGCTTTCAGAAAGCCACTGTTGAGGACTATCATGGTCAAAATGACTCTCTCTCTCTAGAAGTAGAATCCGATCTGTAACTTCTAACACTCAATCAGGCAAAGCCGTCGCAACAAGACTATGAAGAGTCAAATTGTCTCCAAATCTATTGTCGAAGGGACTCAATCCTGTGAACATCTCTAGCAAAAGGATGCCGTAACTGTAGACATCGCCTTCTCTTGAGACCTTAGATCCCATCGCATATTCTGCCGCACATTTTGATCATAGTGGAGATGAAAATAGGAGAGTTGATCATTATGAGAAAAATTGGAGCTCAAATCATTAGAATATAAAAGTAGAGAGATTACCTGGCGGAGCATAACCAATTGTCCCTCTAAGATCCACTGAGCTCATTTGATTAGCTATAGTATCAAAGGATGATCCCATAAGGAATTTTGCCAATCCAAAGTCGCCAACATGTGCTACCATATTAGCATCTAAGAGGATATTGCTCGGCTTTAGATCACAATGAAGGATGGGGAAGTGGCATTGGTGATGAAGATAATCTAGTGCAGAAGCAACACCAATAGCAATACTTATCCTCTGAATGAAATTCAACTTTTTCGAAAGCTCATTCCCATGAGATGATGTTGTGTTTGGGTGTAGCCAATGTTCCAGGCTTCCATTGTAAATGAATTCATAGACTAAGGCCCTAAAATCATTTCCCTGATAATCAATACTTGAGCAAACTCTCAATATCCTCAAAAGATTTTGATGTTTAATGTTTTTGAAGGCCTCACACTCGGCTGTAAAGCTTTTCAGAGCACCATGATGAACTAAATGAAGTACCTTCACAGCAACAAGAGTTCCTTTACCCTCGAGTATCCCCTTGTAAACATAGCCAAAGCTTCCAACACCGATCAAATTCATTGAAGAAAACCCGTTGGTTGCTTTTACGAGTGTTCCATAAGATACGTTCATAGGTGAATCATCCATCAAAGTTGAAACTGGTTCATTTACCTTCATCTTCAACCAACAAAGATATATGAAAGCAAGAATAATAGCTACAACAAGAACTCCCAAAATAATAGAAGTGGACAGTATCACTATATTGATTTTTTTGCTCTTAGAGCTTTTGGCAATACAGTTAGGAAGGTGAAACTCTGGTAATCCGCCACAAAGCTCATTGTTCCCAATAATAGAAGTACCGGTAGAATTCTTAAAGACTCCTTCATGTGGTAGCATGCCTTCAAACTTATTGTATGATAAATTCAAAAGTTGTAAGGAATGAAATATTGTTAAAAATTTCGGAATCTGACCCGACAAATTGTTGCGTGAAAGATCTAGCTCCTCAATGCCTCCTAGTGATCTAATTGATTGAGGAATCAGCCCATGGAAGAAGTTGCCTGCCAACCTTAGTAATGTCAATGAAGTGCAATCACCTAAACTACTTGGGATTTCACCTACCAACAAATTGTTCGAGATGTCCAACTCAGTCAAAGTTCTCAAGTTGCCAACTTCTGGAGGTAGAACTCCGGTCAAATGGTTACAAGACAAGTTAAGAGTGATTGCCAATGATGAGAGACCGAGGAGTTGCGGGGGTATAGCACCACTAAGATTATTATTAGACAAATCGAAGAAATCAAGAAACCTGCAGTTTGATAAATGTGACGAAATTTGCCCATGAAAGTTGTTGCTGCCAAGATCTAGTATAATCAACTTAGTTAGATTTCCCAAAGAAGATGGGATAGTGCCTCCGAGGTTGTTATCACTTAAGTCCAGTTTCACAAGATTTTGCAGATTCCCCAAATTTGGGGGAATAAAACCTGAAAACTGGTTGAGATCCATAAACAATACTTCCAGGTTGACTAAATTCTTGATTTCTTGTGGAATCTCACCGGATACTTGATTCATGCCAAGAACAAACTCTGTGAGAGTGGTGGATAAATTACCTATGCATTTAGGTAACACCCCACCAAACTCATTCAGGCCGATGTTCACTTCCTCTAACTTGGTGTTATTAGTTAACGAGCAAAGGAAGTTCAAGTCTTCAGGTTTTCCCCTTCCAAGCTTATTATGAATGATGCGAAGTTTACGAAGCTTATATAAATTTTCCAAAGAAGGTACTTTCCCAGAAAATCTGTTCAGACTAGCTTGAAGCACATCTAGCTTTGTGCAATTTGATATCAAGGGAGTAATCGGCCCTTCAAGTTGGTTCGCGTCAACACTAAAAAATTCAAGATGAGGGAGCTTGAGGCCTATGCCTGTCGGAAGAGTGCCCTGTATCTGGTTCCGTGCAACATCAAACATAGTTAGGGAAGAGAGATTGAGTAACGAAGATGGAATTGTACCTGAAAATGTGTTGTTTTCGAGGACAAGGATTCGCAAGTTTATCAGGTTGCCTAGAACTTGGGGAATCCTCCCGCTCAAGTTGTTCCCGAATAAATGAAGGACCTCCAATGAAGATAAGTAACCAATGAAGGAAGGCACACTCCCAATCAAATTATTGCGAGCCAAAGCTAACTCCCGGAGGTTGGACAAGGAACTAAGCTCTCGAGGAATCTCTCCAGTTAATTGGTTCCCTTCAAGAATGAGGCTAACAAGGATAGAGCAAGCGGACAGGTTTTTGGGAATTTCACCGATCAATGAATTGTTGTCTAGCCGTAGGACACGAAGGTGACGCAACTGGCCAACTTGCGGAGGGATTTCATGATCGAGACTGTTGTTTTGGAGCCGTATTTTCCTTACAAAGCTGAGATTTCCAATACGAGGAGAGATTGATCCGGAGAGTCCTTGTGATGATAGGTCCAGGACTGTGACCCTCCGGTGCCTTCGGCCACACGTAACGCCATACCATTCGCATAACCCAATGCTATTGTTCCATGAGTTGAGCACACCGAAAGGATCTCCAGCAATGCCAGCTTTAAATGTGAGCAATGCGAGTCTGTCCGTTTCATTGGTGGTGGACGAGATTTGGTTAAAGCAAAATGCAAGAGCAATACCAAGAAGCAAATAGCACGATCGAAACTCTGCAAAACTCATGCTTACAAGTTTCATGACTCAAAGCAAGGAAGTAAGTTTATATGAAAGCAAGGCAAAAAGAAATAAGACGCAGGATTGGTGCTAATGGAAACTGCGAATAGATTTATAGGAATGTGTCGATTTCTCTTGGACAGCTTTCTGAGGCCCTTTTCTTCTTCTTCTTTTTCTCTTTTTGATTCAGTAGTCATGGAACCGCATTTTTTTCTTTTCCCCTTATTTTAATTGACTCAGTGGTCATTAAAGCGCTTTTTCTTTTTGATACGTATCGTGGGGGAGAATTCTAGCTTTCTTCCTTTCTATTTTACTCAATAATTTCTTGCCCCCTTGCCCTGACCAAAAACCAAAACAAAAATAAAAAAGCTCTGCCTTCTTGCGAATTAAAGAGAAATTCCTCGCTTACTTATTAACTAATATGTAAAAAATGATGAAACCAGGTATGGAAATTCGAGCGTTACCAATAATGTCATGTTTTTGGTATAGTCCAAAAATCTATTGATAATGCACACACTATGGATCTGCGAGTCCCTCAAACTTCGATAGTGATGATTGCACACCGGTCATGGAATCTTAGCGAGAGCATGCCCCATATTAAAAGTGGAGATGTGTGAGAATCCTGACAGGTTGGGATTAAAATGGAGACTCGAAAGATCACTGATGAGATGGTGTTAGGGTGGCTCTCTGTACTCCATGGACAGAGCAGAAGCAAAATCCTTCCATTAGAAGTGGTTCCTTGTGATTAATTTATGTCATGATCTCCACTACCTATCTAAAGTACTTCGCATGCAGCAAACAGAACCGCTCATATTCCAAAGAACACAACCAGGAGCCACCCAGAAGCACCCTCAACATCAACTTGTTCTTTCCACATTATTCTCCACTGGACGTCATTCATCATTAATTTGGTCGAGACAGATCGCTAGCGTGTGAAAAAGTCAATGGGTCTATAGAAAACTACATAATTATGGCATTGTAAAATGTGTAGTCCTGAATTCTCACTTTTGTTTTTCACTTGTTGAATTGAGCAAATCCCCATTAAATTTAGGAAAAAAAAACAGAAAAAGAATTTAACAACACAAAAACCATACCTCAACCTTAATCTTCACTTTCATCATAATCCATGGACAAAGTATTAAAAATTCAGTTATTCATAAAATACAAAATATAAAGAAAATATATCAAAAAAGTGTGTTTACCCTCATTCTACCTTAGGGCCTAGCAAAGGATATTTAAAAGAATAAAAATAATATCATCTTTTCAAACAGATTAGCAACTTAGAACTTTTTAAGAACCTTCATTATTAGCGGTTGAATACCATCAGATAAAATTTCAAGAAATTGATTTATGTAATTTAATTGCAACAGATGTTGCAATCCTCCTTGCATTTGATATGGAAAAAAGTAAAACGTTGTAACAATGTCTTATAATGTCAAAGCATACATGGGCAAACTTCTATATAAGTTATTTTGTAAGAAGACCCATCAAAAGGCTAAGAAACCAAAATAGTAATAAACCTATTATAATTTTTCTAATTCAGTTATAATTTTTTTTTTATCAATTTAGTTCTAAACCTTTTGCATTTGTACTAATTCAGTTCATTCAGCGAATCTTGATCGGTCGACGCTGATGTAGACACCAATAGGCACCAAGCATCCAACCGACGCTAGCTTGTCAATTTTTTTTAATTTTTTAATTTTTTTCTTTCTCTCTTCCAGCCAAAGGCTATGGCGAGGTCGACCTCACCGGCCACTGGGGAGGCTCGCCCTCATGGACATTGCCAAGGCCTTGCCGTCGTGGGTAAGGGTCAGATCGAGCTCGCCCAGTGCCACAACAACAAGGGTGAGGGCTAGCCTTGCTGTGCAGGCGAGATATCAATCTAAGAAAATGCTGAAGAAAGAGAAACCGAAAGACATGTACTGGGCTCATTGCTGTTAATTAACATGCGTTTCACCTGAAAACCTTCGAGATGTCTTGTCTGAAAAGCATTTAGTGTCCTTTGATTTTCTGGAAACGCATTTGACTCAAGTAGTTCCTGAATCATCAAGGAAAGTTTTGCCGATCAAGACGGCTTTTGATCAGAGCATGCGTGCAGCGTGTTGGAAGCGGCAGAACCCCAATGAACAGGTAAAGCTAGGACTGGCTGTAACACCAAGATTACAAAGTAGGTCAAATCGCTCCTCCTTGTAATGCAAGTAGACCCATTTGCTTCCATCTCTAATTCCTTCGCTGTTATATTCTTCCTCTACTGATTTTGGATTGCGTTTATCCTCCAAGTATATATTGATCAACGATGCTAGAGATGCATACTGTGAATAGATTTTTCTTGTGAATGATTTGACTTCATTCAGCGACTTTTATATACAGATGAGAATGAAACTGCTCAAGATAAGCATCATTACAATTTCCTGGATAGTCAACAGTATCTCGGAGTTACTGTTCTCCATTAGTAGAAAAGCGGTCTTTCATCCTTAGCAGCATGGAAGTTAAGAAAGTGAAATGTTCACAAGTATTGGAACAATCCTTAATTGTGAAATTAGGCACACACATTACATCACGAGAATTGAGTAAGACTAAATCTACTAAACCGTTGTTGGATCACCCTGGCGTGGAAATTAACCTTCGAAAGATTCTATAGAGAAAGCTGAATCCAAAAACGGTAGCTTCTTGTTCCAAATTAACATATTTGTGTCCCTAAATAGAGGAACATTGCTCATACAAGAAGCTTGCAACTGACTGAACTTTGCTTTCTTACAGATATTCAATTATTCCATACATCAAATTGCGTGTCAATGGAGAGCAATTCCTAGTTAAGCTGCAGAAACCAAACATTAACAAATCATCGACCCATTAATAGTAATTGATATTCGCAAATAAATTTATGACTTTTTATTGTAATTGACCCATTAATAGTATTCTTGTTAAATACCCAATAACAAAAAGTCTGTCATTTTCAATATAAGTTCGGAAAAGTATGGCGATACTTGTCACCTATTTTGGTAGGTTTTGTTTTTCTTGATACGAAATAATCATTTAATTTTAAATTACGAATATAATTGCTTCTGGGCTACTTTGGGACGTGTACTATTTTAAAAGGGAAAAAGCGAAAGTGAGCCACACGCCAAGGTCTCCTTTGTAACTTTTCAAGTCTTTAAAGTCAATGTGAAAAGGAGAAATTAGAAAAGTTGGATTCTAAATTCAAACGAAAGAGGCTTCTAGCTCTCGGGATGCTCGTAACATTTGGACGAAGGTCTCACGGAGGATTCGCGTGTCATTTTACTTACGAGGAGCAGTAGTGCCTGTGGTTCGGATATTTTATTTTCCTTGGGGAATTGACATTAGTTCATGAGGTATGATAACTCTATCTCTCACTTGAACCAGATAAAATATTGTACTTAATATACAAGGAGAGATGTGAAAGCTACTCATCATCATAGATTATATATTTTACATATATTGAAATTTGCATCAAGCTCCTCGAAAAAAAAATCAGCCCTGGTTGCCCCTCAAGCTTTTCCACAATGTCATGGGCAAAAACCCCTGCAAAATTAATGAGCACATTACGAGAGGGAGGTTGAATGACTGAAGATGATTGTTGCCCATTTATCGATAATCATTATCAATTATTGGATCAATGGTGTCATTTGATTGAGCCCGATAACTTTGTTGTGAATTTGCCCACCGCATGGGAAAAAATGCCCATGAATGCTACTTACACGAGACATTTAGACATAGATCTATTGTTCTATAGCTAATAAATGTTCATCCTCAAGAAAATCTATATAGAGAAACCAACATCTAGTATAAATATATATTTATTCCATGAGGTTTGTAAATATTTTTGCCTTCATTGCCATGTAAGAAAAAGAAAACAACAATGGGAAAGTGGATGATTGGAATCAATTTCTGAACTAAAATAAGAAAGCGAGTTTTCATTAAATCTCACATAATGTAAATATTTTTCATTTTCATTCTTTCTTAGCTTAAAATGAAAATATGATTTTCAATATCTCCATTCTCGTTGATTTTTTTCAATAAACCAAATACATATTAGAAAAATGAAAAAAAAGGGTCTTCATTTTCTTTCTCTTTTTTTTTTGTTTTTAGAAACATAACTGAATAAGTTTTCAAAATTAACTTAAACCTGTCCTTGTCAAATTAAAAATATAGAAGATAAGGACTAAACGTTAAAAGTTTCAACAGGAAAACAGCCAATTAGCAAAAGTCAAAAAGATTAAAAATGAAAGTTCTCATAATATAATTTATACAGGTGTCCTACCATAACTTTTTCAGACGTGATTATCGGCTAATATCTCACAGGGAATCACACGCACCAAGACTCCTTCAAGTGTATGATTATAATAATTATATGGGAAGACCCCTAATTTCAAGGTGGTTGCCAAGTTGCCCTTCCTTTGACCAATCTAAGAAAAAGCTAAAGAAAGAGATTCCAAAAGACATGCATTGGGTTCATGCTGTTGATTTACACGTGTTTCACGTGAAATCCTTTAAGACGTCTAGTCTGAAAAGCATTTGCACAGTTAATCAAGGAATGTGGACATGTCTTTTGATTTTAAGGAAACATATTTGACCCAAGTGGTCCCTAAATTGTCAAGGAAAGTCTCTGCCGATCAAGACGGCTTTTGATCAAAGCATGCATGCAGTGTGTTGGAAGCGGTGGCACCCCAAAATGAACAAGTAAAGCTAGGAGTGGCTGTAATACCAAGATTACAAATAGGTCAAATCGCTCCTCCTTGTAATGCAACTAGACCCATTCGCTTCCATACCCGTTCTTTTCTCCCACTGCAGATTTCAGCTTGCGGTTATCCTCCAAGTATTTATTAATCAACGATGCTCGAGGTGCATTTTGCAGGCAGATGTTCTTGTGAATAATTTGACTTCATTGAACGACTCCTAAATGCAAATGAGAATGAAACCATACAAGATAAACATGATGCAAGTATTTTCTTGTGGACCAACGACAGTTTAGAGTTAGGGTTCTCCATTATTAGAAAAGTGATTTTTCATCCTTGGCAGGGGTAGCGTGAAAATAAAGAATGCGAAATGTTTTACAATATTGGAACAATCCTTAATTGTGAAATCAAGCACACCCGATTACATCATCAAAATTGAGTAAGATTAATTCTACTAAATCATTGTTGGACCACCCCTGGCGTGGAGATTAACCTTCCGAAGATTCTTAACGAGAAAGTTGAATCCCAAAACAGTAGCTTCTTATACCAGATTATCATGTCTTCGTCCCGAGATTGGAGGAACATTGCTCATTTAGGGAGCTTGTAATTAACTTAAATTTTCTTTGTTGCAACATTACCGGTATCCAATTATTTTGTGCATCAAATTGGGGATGGACATTGGAGAGCAATTCCTAGTCAAGCTGCAGAAACCAAACTCTCCTCTGAATCAGGAAATCTCTTATCAAGAAAGCGTGAAATATAAATTTCCAATAAAACGAAAAAAAAGAAAAAGAAGACTAGTCAAGATTTAACCCCACATAGTGTCACTTCTTTTCGTTTTGTTAGATATTTACACAATCGTGGAAAATTTGAGAACAACTTTTTATAAAGTGAAGAAGTTTTATCGTGGATCTTACTCTAAGATTTCCCACAGGCCACGGTTGATTTATTTTGTTCTTGTAAATAGGTATCAATACCAACAAAAGAACTTTATTACTAAGATTGGCTCAAAAACTTCATAGCGATATTCAAGACCCGTGCATCAGGAGCCCTGCCGTAACTTTCGGAGAGCCAATTGCATTGCCGTAGTCATTATACATCGCCTTCTCTTGGGATCTCACCTAATTGCATATTATGTCGCCCATTTAGATCATAGTGCAATGACATTAGGGGTGTGGATTATCAAAAAATAATCATATTGGGCAGCGGTTAGGGAAGATATAGATGAAATCAGTTTATCATGGATATGGAGAAGCAACAAGATAAGGGAAATACAGAGAAAGTGTTCCAATATGTCTCTAATTTGAGTCCATGAATATTTTTCAATCCAATTAAAGTATTTGGAAAAATATGAAAATTGTATCCGCATCAAAATCACGATCAAGAATTAAAGATTGTCTTCGTGTTGGAATCAAGATCAAGAATGGAAGTCCTCCTTGGATTTTCATTGGGTGCAAGACTGTCTTAAAATACACGGAATCCACTTTCCTGATTGAAGCTGGTCAAGAAACTAAAAAAGGAGTTTCCTCCCCACATGGAATTCTAAACAAGTGCCTGTATTTAGGGATGGACGATGGATCCATCTAGATGGCTTTCCAGATGTTGACTTCAGGTCAACCAATGCCCCCAAAATTCTAAAGCCCCCACTTTGGAAAATAAACCGAAGACCGATGTGCAAGCGTCACTGATTAGCTGGTCATTCTCGGTAATAAAGATCTCTTGACTAACAATAGCTTAATCAATTCAAACTATTTCAAAGCGCCACTTTGTAAAAAAAAAGAGGATTATAATAAGTCTTTCAATATAGAAAATTTCCACCATGAAAAATAGGTGTATACATATAAATGACTACTAATTTCGTCACTATAAAAAGTAACTTTTCTTCCCAACTATTTAAATTTAGTAACTTTTCCACGCCAATGGTCACTTTTTATTTAGAGACGTAAGTTTGAGTATATTGGTGGCCAGTAATTTCTTGATGTATTTAGTAATTTTTACCTTTGATTAACGGATCCCCAAATTAAGAGTGACCATTGATATTTCCTTGATAAGTTTGATGCATACGTGGTTTGGTGCTTTCCACAAAAAGAAAATAGGTGATTTATTAGTAACTTTACCAAAATGCAAAAATAAAAGTGATGACAGTAGTAAACTTAGAAATAGCAGTGCTGAAGAATTTGCACTTGCAGCGCTAGAAAATTCCAATACACACAGGATACATTTTTCTAACGAAACAATCTCGGATAATTTTCACTATGCACATCAAGCATTGATGCGTGTCCTTGAATTATTGCACAACTAGAAAGCTGAATTAAGTCAAAAAAAGAAGAAAAGAAAGCTGAATCCAAAAGCTATCGATCCTTATTCACCCGCCAGTATTGCATGTACTTGACTAAACATAGCTTTAGGAATAGAGATCAATCTCTAATTGGAACATTCGGAAGAAAAGCAATAGTGAGCCATTCCTAATCAATCTGCTGGAACCAAGCTTTCCTTTGAATATATAAGATTTCTAATAGCTAATTGATTGCATTCGTCTTAACGAGCATCATACAACAGGGAAAAGAAGCAAGGCAATTTTGAATTCATTTTGAAATGCTATGGTAGCAAAGCAAAGTTTTAAATAGTCAACAGTACTCAAGAATGTGTGGGCACCAAAGGCCTCGTGCAAGTCTATATATGTACTTATAGAGATGGGGATATCAATTCAAGGAAAGGCATCAATTCATTGGATAGGATCAAATTTGAGATTATTATGTAGCGCTCCCCTGGCTTGTATATATCAACAGAGTCAACGTGTGGATGCATCTCCACTTCTCTAGAGGAGTGAGCTAAGGATATAGATATGTTGAAATGCATCCGCACCATTATCTTTTGCCTAGCAATTATAGTATTTTTAATGAAGTGGAGGCTATTGTGAATTATGCACATTCCTATGGTCGGTTTGACTCGCATAAGTGTTGACACCTAAATTTTGATTGATCATTCGTAATTTAATGCACAAAAATTTATGGATTAATTTTAACCCCTAAACAAAAAATATTATGATTAAATTGCATAGCATATAGTTTTAGGAGCATTTATTATTGCATTCGCATTGGACATGTGGCAAATGGGCTTCAATTGATGGTTCTAAGCTTTAATTTAACAAATTGGACTAAGCCCACGGTGAAAGAGAATTTGGCTAGGCCCGTTAAGGGGTGATGAGTTGAAATATGAGAATATTCCCGGGAATATGAGAATGTTCCCGAGAATATTCGCATTATTCTTTCAATATTCAAGGAAAGTGTCAGATGACGAGTTGGAATATGAGAATGTTCCCAAGAATATGAGAATGTTCCCGTGAATATTCACATTATTTTTTCAATATTCAAGGAATGTGTTAGATGAAATATTGGAAAAATATTGCACGTGGGATACAAGAGCTAAATATGCAACATGCAAATTTATCAGCTTTCCTTAAATAATATAGTCATCTCACCTATAAAAAGGAGGCTACACACACAGAAAAAAGATAGCCACAATTGAGAGAAAAGGAGCGGCAGCGCAATATAGAGAGAGAGGAGAAAAAGCGTCTCTTTTTGCTACAAGTCTTGAAAGTTGGCTCACAAAAGGAGGCATCTTCCTAAGAGACAAGGTAGGTAAAGTTCCTATCTAAATTAATTCTTGAATATTTTGTTTTCTCGTTTAAAGTATTGCATGCTTGATTGAATTCCAATTAAGTGAGGTCGTTGTGTCGTGTTAAAAAATCTCAATAATCAAAAATATTGAGCTGCGAGACGTCGATCGGGTTTTTGATTGTTTTGATTTTCTATCTTGGGTCGGGGCTAAATTGTGTGCTTTACATGATCAGTTGCATTATATGTGTTGATTTTTTTTTAGTAAACGTATAAAAATGCATAAAAAAATCTGTTACATAATAGGGTAGATTAATGCACTTCATGTCGGACTAGTCTTATAGTTTACATTGCATATGATGTAGAAGCTTAGGAAATTTCATTAGTTAAATATATATATATATATATATATATATATATATATTTTAACAAAAAAGACATAAAAATAAAAGATCATGCATATGCATATAGCAAAATACATCATTCATCCTACATCATGTAGCACATGCATATTTAGATAGATTGCACACATGTTACAATAGTTTTCAATTAACATATGTCATTAGAGTTAGGCCATTTGAATTGCACGCCGTATGTCGTTAGAGTAAGAATCATGCATATTAAATCTAGACTAGAGTTATTTATATAATTAATTTTAGAAAAATCCAAAAAAAGTAGATGTCATCCCCTTTAGAATTTATGTTTAGGTCATGCATTTTAGTTATAGCTTATTTTGTTTTAAGGTTGATCATGATTTTTATATTCGCCCTTTTGGATTTTACTGAATGTTATTGATTGTGAGTTGCATGTGTCGCGACCTCCTTTTCGCATCCGGAGGCTAATGGCACGGCTGAACGCCTCTTATCAGGGCTTTAGCTAGGGCTCTCCCAAGCCCACCAATTCACGACTTAAGGTTCAAGTTTCATTTCATTTAAAAAAGAGTCGCCACTAATCAGTTTGGGGTGGGTCGATTAGAAACCCAAGTAAAATATACACCATTCTCTTCTTTCATGTGAACGGCTCTATCTTGTATCGAAAGGTTTTTCGTGCTATACACCACGTTGAGAAAGACCAACCTCTTATGTACCGTACAATTTTTGTACCTCGAAAGGGAGGTCTTCCTTATGATGCTACAGACGGCTGTCCGAAATGCAAGGGCTAAACTCGGACTCGGATAGGATAGGATTGTGCATGCTGGGCCCTTCGGGTGTCCTATTTTGGCCTAGTTTACCGTACCTCCGGCCCAACTCTTACGCGACCGTAATATTTTGTTACGTTCCACCGCTCTTACGCCAAAAAGAAAAGGTTTCACACGAGCTCCCGTTCTACGGCGTGGTGGCAAGACCGATAGGGGATTGGCTCCGGGTGTAGATAGGGTCGGGGCCATTTTTTGGCTTTAGCCAAGGCTCTCCCAAGCCTACCAATTCACGACTTAAGGTTCGAATTTTTAATCTGCAATTCAAATTCATTTAAAAAGGAGTCGCCATTAATCAGCTTGGGGTGGGTCGATTAGAAACCCAAGTAAAATATCGGGAGAAATATTTTATTCCTGCGCAACCAGAGAAACTAGGATCAAGATTTGATTACACTAGTTAATCACTAATGCCCTTCCGGTACCTAATCTTATCCAGTACCTAATCTTGTTTAAACCCTCAGGTTTGATATTTTTGCATTTTTTAAGGATTTTTCATGCACTGTTGAAACAAACATTTTTTAGCCTTTTTCTGATTTTTTTTTTTTTGAAATAAAAACATTTTGGGATTTTTCTTGGCTTTTTGCAAAATATGAAATATTTTTGGATTTTTTGTTCTTTTTGGGAATTATAAAATGTTTCTGGATTTTTCTGATTTTTTGAAAATAAAACATATTTTTCGGATTTTCTGATTTTTCAAAAATATATTTTTTAATAAAAATATATATATTTATTATTATTAAAATAATAATATTATATTATAATATTAAAATCGACCGGACCCGGATCGGTCCGGTCCGGGTCGGGACCGGCTGGGTCGAATGACCCAGGCCTCCAGCTGGGCCTATTTCCGTAGGTGGGCTTGGCCCATCTGCGCCTCTGTCACAAAAAATGAAGCCCAGCCCGCGAGCCCAAAATAAAAATCAAGCCCACATAAGATTCAGATCCGGCCCATCTCAGCCAAACCAGCGACCAAATCCTACCCGAATTCAACCCGTGCCCGACCCGGTTCACGACCCGGATCACGGCAGCCGCTGCCCTCCTTCTCTCCTCGACACGTCGGGAACGGCTGGGCCGGGTGGCGTGGCCACGGCGAGCAGCGTTGACGGTGGGGCGGCGACGGCTACGGCTACGAGCAACGACGAGTGCGACGCGGGCAAGTGGCGCCGTCAGCGGTGGCGTCGGCGCTCGATCCAACGGGTCTGGACGGCTTCGGACGCGGGTGGCGACGGGAGCAGCGCAAGCAACCGGCAGAAATGACCGCGACGGCTATGCGGGCGGCGTCGTCGGTGGTTGAGCGGCAGAGGCGGAGTGGTGGTGGCGACGGCTCGGCGACTCGCGGTGCGCGGCTGGCGCTCGGCCCGCGGCTCTCTCTCGGATCTCTGTTTCTCTCGCGGCGTTCTTCGCCCTCAGATCTCTCTCTCTCTCTTCCTGTTTTTCGTTGCCGTGTTCTGTGTTTTCTCCTTCGATCGACCCCTCTATTTATAGGCGAGGAGCCCGGTCGACGGAGGTACTCCGACCGCCGGTCTTCGACGCGTCGACCGGACTCCTCCTCGGCCGAACCGGCGTCCCTTCAGCCACCCCCTGCTCTGCATTGAAGACGCGTCCTATCCATCCGGGTCATCCGCCGGTCTTCGCGCTGCTCCACTGGACGACATTAATGGCGCGTGCGAGGAGTCCCCATCCGTCGCCGGCCTCTTCGTCTGCTTTGCTCTGCTGTTGCTCGCCTGCAGGGAAGAAGAAGAAGGCAAGAAGAAGGAGGATGGGGCCGGGCCAAGGAAAATCAAAAGGGAAATGGGCCCAAGTGGGCCTGGACCCAAGTGGAAGAAAAGAATGGGGAAGACGGGCCTGGGCCCGCGTGGATAAGAGAAAAGAAAGAAGAAAGGGGCTGGGCGTGAAAGCCCAGCCCTTCCATGGGCTTCTCTCCCTTTTTTTCTTTTTTTCTTTTCTTTTTTTCTTTTTGTAATAATGATAATAATGATAATAAAATTATAGTAAAATAAAGATAAAAAATAAAAATAAAATTAATATATGCAAACGACATTAGTATCCAAGTTATGTGAGAATCATTTTTGTTAGGGTCAAATTGAACCCTAATTTTCTATACAATTTAAATTTAAACACTTACCAAAATTTAGGTGTCAACAAAGGCGTAGCCCTTACTCCTTTCCATGTTAATGGTTTAAGTTAAAATCAACCAAGATTGCTTGCAAAATTTTTTTTTTTTGAAACTTAAAGAGAAAGGGTACCGAAAGGGCATTAGCTTAACTTAGCGTAATTATGTCTCCGAACCTATTGAATCTCGGTTCGCAAAAGTAAAGTATTCTCTCATACTTTACTTGGGTTTCTAATCAACCATAATTGATTAGTGGCGGCTCCTAATTATATAAAATTACATGTTTAAATAGGTCAAATTTTGAGTACCAAGTTGCGGTTGGTAGGGCTTGGGAGAGTCCGCACTAAGTTTTCGGACTTAGTAATCCATTAGTTTTCCCTTGGTGTTTCACCTTTGGGGAGGTCGCAACAATAATTTTTCTCCGAATGTACTTTGCATTAATGCCAATGTCATCTCAATTCAAATGAGTGCACGCGTTCGTAAGTAGTTTGTAGCGAGCAGTATCCTTGTCGTCCACCCACCATCCTAGACACAAAATTTCACCGGTGAAAGACCAGATGAAAAACCTAAAAACCTCAAGCCCAAAATATCCCCGTCCCTCCCTCCCTCCCTCCCTCCCTCTCTAGACAGAAGTCTTGGAGATACTCTGAGCATTTCTTCGAGCTTGGACCGTCGAGCGTCTCGTTATTGCATTGACCTAATTCCCGTCACTTCAGCTCATGTAAATTTAGGGCGGGTTTGTTCGGACTTTTAAGTACGCGCATGATAAATTTTTGTTCTAAAAATCAATTTCTAACCAAAAATTGATTTTTCCATTTCTATTTCTTAGATGAGTTTCTAAGACAAAATAGACATTTGATATTGATATAAAATTTATATTCCCGGAATAGAAATTCATTTAATAACGACATAAAATTTCTCGTTCCCGAATAGTGGTGGGAGGCAATCGGTGGTGGGTGGCGGCGGCAAAGAAGAGGGGGCAAAGTGGTGGCTACAGCTGGGTGGACGTGAACGAGTGATAAAAATAGTTTTTATTTCTTACTTTTGTTCCAAAAATAGAGAAGAAAAAAATTTTAATTTCTGATTTCGATTCAAATATATTTCTAAGATAAAAATTTGTTATGGAAATAGAAAAATGAAATTACAATACTAAATAGATTTCTGTTCTAAACTTGTTCCCAAGAATATAAAAATAGAGAAATAGAGAAATATGAATGTTCCATTATGGACCTTAAAAGTTCATAAAATTATCCAAATTTTTAAAGAATTGTAAAATGTATAAAAGCATCTATAGATCAATGTTCATGTATTGTGGATTTTAAAATTAAAAAACACTCCAACTACGTGAACCACAAAAGTTGAGCAAAAGGAAAAGTTAAAAAAATTACTTCAAACAGACTCGATTTATTGTATATGAGTTATTGCGTTTGATAAATTCAAGTGAAATTTACATAATGCGATAGTTGATCCAAAGGGGAAATACTTGCATGGGTACAACGACACTACGACGTGGAATTATCTACAATATCATTGACCAAGATGAGATGACATAAAAGCGAAAAATACAATTATGCATTGAATTACACTACTCAAACCTTTTCGGCATCTCGAAAAGTTTCACCGAAAAAGTCCACTGGAACGAATGGCATCAGCAGCCCAGCGTCCACCCATTTAACGAGCCCACCAAATTATCAATTCCAAAACAATCTAAAAACCTCGTTCTTCTTGTTGATCAACGATAATTACAATATCAGGTAGGGGAGCGTTCCGCCTTAGAGGGAAGCACCCGCGAGAGCAGGGGTGGACGAAACAGAAGCGAGAATGTCAGCTTGAGTAACGCAAACATTGAGGCCCTATCGATTAGTATTACACAGAAGATATCAATTCTAGACAGAACTATGGAACAAAAGGTTATCTTGGACTGACACTGAGATATTGACGGTGATTCTCAAATATTGAAGAACACAAAGGGATTTGCAAATAAAAGCGCTAAGGCTACAGATTTGGGCCCTACAAAACCCTAATCACAAAATTCTATCTACTCTAATAATACTAAACCCAATTCACGACAAACTTTCTCCTTCTTCGCCAGATTTACAGAAAAAAAATCATTTCCGACCCAATTCAAAAACCCAATGCCTTCGTTACCAAATCAAGACACTCCATGGGAAACAAAATGGAGAACTCAGCCCAGCTATCCCTTCCCTATGTATAACGATTACGATGGATCCGGCTCCACTTGCAAGGATGTGCCCCCTTTGAGTGTGTCCACTTATGAAGAGTAAATTCCACTTTTTAATCGGTAAACTTCAATCCGTTTTACAATTAATCGTGGACCTAAATCCATTGATGTGTAAACTAAATTAATATTCCTTTGCAATTAACGTACTCTTATTGAATTTTGAATAATTTCTTGATTTACGTCACAACCATACGACATTAGCGCTCAGGCCAAATCAGCTCAAAGTGAAATGAAAAATTGATATGGAGCGTCCACTTTGACTCTGTGACTCACGGTGGTCATGTCTGTATTTTCTACGAAAATTTGCTGAACGCCGGTCACAACACATTAACTGCAAATGTTGAAAATTAAATAGATTGGGTGGTTAAAATCAAAGTACAACGACCTCATCCTAAGATATATAAAACTTCTAATGATTACGCTTTCAAAACAATAGCTAGCTTGAAGTTGGTTGCTAAACTCCTGCCTCCTGGGTTATGGCTTTAACTTAGAAAATTAGTTTTGTAATGCTTCAACTCCTTCCGAGAATTCTCTTCCAGTTATCAAAGCCCCTTCAAAAGCTACAGATGAATTTTCAATTGGTCTGGGTCGCCACGCCTCACCAAGCTTTGTTCAGGAACGTACCAACCATCCTGGCCGCGACCGTTGTTTATGGATTCTGGTCGTTGGAAGCTTGGAGGATTGGGTAAGGAACGAGGAATGTGACAAGTGAGAAGACGAAAGATGAGTCTTAAGCCAGTTGATATTTTCCTTGATGAGGACATGATCGAGCGCCCTGGTGTTCTGGTTGGCTTGAATTTTTATCAGACACTAGCAACATATTTTGTATTAATCAAACAACTTCTATCGTGATAAGAAATGAATGAACAAGAGAAGGAAAAAATTTGGCAAAACAAAGAGCAATGAAAGTGGCACACTTTAGAAATAGCAGTTCTGGAGATCCATTCCCCATCAGAAAAACACAGGGCACAAATTGCAAGACCAGAATCCGGATAGATTCACATATCAATCGTCCAGATCTGCTTCTCGATGTATAGCATCCGAGGAAGCTGAATCTGAAAGCTATATCTTCTATTCTTCTCCAATTATCTTCTTCTTTTGGGGGGCGGGGGTTCCCAAACAGGACCATTTGTTTATTTAGGTTGAATCTGAAAGAGATACTTTGGCTTCACTGCAACACCACTCATCTCCAACTGTCTCGCACAACTTCAGCGACGCATAGGGATTCCTAGTGAAGCTGTAGAAAGAAACCAAGCACTACTCTGAGTTTGAAAGCCGGGACAAAAGCTATGATTTGCAAGGGGAAAAAGTAAATTTTCAATTAAAACAGGAGACAGATTAGAATTTATGAGAATCAACTTCCACTCACCGTTACTGCATGAAAATAAACGTCTAAGAACAAATATTCATGCATTGAAAAAGATTGATTATGGCTATCAATTGAAAATAGCCGATAGTTGATTAATTTTTATTCGACTAAGTGAGTTTCACACCCAAAAAAGAACTGAATATTTGAGACTGATCTTTTAAAATATCATAACAATGCTCAAGACTCTGCATCATGGACCATATGCTTGTGCAATATCTGGCAGAAGAGGAATGATAATCAACTATAATTTTCAAACAGAAACAACTGCTTCTCTCTGGCTATACATTTTCAAAGTTCAATTCGGACAATCTTTATACAGCCAGACTTTCCTGCACTTCAACTCAGGTTGGATTTCATCCATGTTCTCAAACTGGAGACAAATTGCAATAGATATTACTAAAAGGTCTCTGTGCTGCAAAGCACATGCTAGCTTGATACATATATAGGTAAGGAAAAACAATCATCTATTGCCTTCGAATGAAAATGCATCATCGATTCTTTAACGTGCTACAGATTTCACATGTCCCTTTGCCCTGGCATATGCCAAACTAAATATTTAGGATAAGAGAGAGGCAATCCACGTGCAGTCCTCCTGTGAGAAACTATACATCACTATCGACTACGATATGCACAAGGAAGAGAAAATCAACACAATCACAAGACACATCACAGATTTCTATACAGCCTATCATTAGACAGCACATGAAAAATTAAATAAGCTGAAAGCAACATAAAGATGCCCATGTACAATCATTCATAATGTTTCTTTGTTAGGAGGATAGAAGGTTGGGATGGAGTCTGAAAAACTCAAGGCTAAGGCTGAAAAACTCAAGGCTAAGGCTTTTCAGATGATTAAGATGAAGACGACAACTAGGACAACCATGAGGGAAAAACTAAAGAATTTCTCAGGCATGTTAACCTAGCGACTATGAAATATAATTATGTGTTTTGCCAGATTTGGAAAAGCACGAGCTTGCATTGAAAAGGCAAAAGTCACATGAACCAATTTTTAAACGTATGGTTGCTCACTCATCTGAGTCAACTTGTCTTTTCTCTTTGGGAAAAATAGCTCATCCTATCATTTTGTTTTTTCAGGCAATGCATCTCTTCCACACCACATTGTAAAAGTCAACTCTCAACTCACACATCCTCCTCTCACTCTGGTCTTGCTTTAAGATCTTAACCTTGTAAATCACTTGAAGCATCGTTACAAGAAGTTTTAGACAGCAGACAGTTACGATAGATAATAGCATCTTGACAAACATACACAGCAAAGGACAATCCCAGAATACAACAAGCTCAAAAGGCATTCTAATGAACTCACTCATCACACTTGCTGAACCTAATACACGCTCTTTAGTCACTAAAATTCCGCCTTAAAACATGCAAGCAATAGGTAATTGGCGAAGATGCGATGGTATCAAGTGAAAAGCACAATAATACATTGCTTAATTGGAGCAAAAAGCTTACTATCAAGATAGCTGGCAAGGGAAGTAGATAGATAGACATCTTCAGGGCCTGCCCAAGACATTATACTGCTCAAACCTTTTTCAGTATATCAAAAAAATTTCACTGAAAAAATCCACCCAATTGCCAATCGGCAAATGGCATCGGCGGCCCAGATTCCTCCTGTTCAATCCCGCCAAAACCACACCCACACTCTGCAACCTAAAGAGACCACCAAAGCATTAATTCCAAACTATCTAAAGACCTCAGATTTGGCCCCTTCAAAATCCTAATCACAAAATTCTACCTAGTCTAGGGAAAAAAAAAAATGATCCCAATTCTCGAGCTTTCAAGTGGACACTTTTCTCCTCCTCCGCCAGATTAGGAAAAAAAAAAATGAAGAAGAAGAAGAAGAATCCTGATTTCCAAACCAATTCAAAAACCCAAAGCCTTGGTGACCAAATCAAGAAACTTCCACGGAGACAAAACGGAGAATTTAGCTCAGCTATCACTTCCGTGGGCGTGGAAGTTTGAATTGGGCAAAGAAAAAGGGCACCCATAATGTCGGATCCAACCGCACCGCAATATTTACGAGCTTTGAGCTTGGGGGAATGGGAAGCGCGAGAGTGACCGAGAGAAGCAGGAGAAGCGAGAGGGAAGAAGACGCTCAAGGTTGGGAGGGGAGTTCTTCTTCGGAGAGAAGAGCTGAAGAAGAACTCTGTCGGGAGTGAGGTTTAACGGTGAGCATGGTTCTAGGGTAGAACCCGGAACCTGAGAACTGTACCAGTGGAAACTTGTAGGTTCCAGGTTCTAAGGTATGCAGGGTCAGTTCTAGGTTTCAAAATTTGGAGAATATGTACTCGAGGGTAGGTTCTAGGTTCTCGATTGGTGGAACCTAAAACCTGGAACTTGTAGTCTAGAACCTAAAACCTAGTACAAGTTTTTATGTTTTTCTTAATCTATGTCTTCATGCAATTCTGAGGTATTCCAAGGTGTTTGATGATAGGTGTATAATCCGAAACCACTAGTTTCCATTTTATGATTAATAATTTTATTTTCGTAGACTATCAGACTAGTGGAAACTCCAATTGCTTCTTTTACGATAATGATTCTATATAATATAAGAATAACCAGTGCATTAAAATCACAAAATTTCCTTAATACTATTCGATAGGTGCATATAAACACTCATTCTCAGGCAATCGATAATAAAATCCTTATTCATTTTTATCATTGTGTTTATTTTCATGTTACTTAACTAAGATGAAAAAAAGAACCTGTTGGAACCTTGGAACCTATAACAGGGTAGGTTCCAGGTTCCATGTTCTGATAGGTAGGTTCCAGGTTCCAAAAAATGAAAAATCTGTACTCGATGGTTGGTTCTAGATTTTAGGCAGAACTTATAAGGAATCTAGAATCGCTCACCCCATGTGAGGTTGGCGAGGATGGCAAAAAGGTCAAAGTTTGTTGTCTTGAGGAGTCACCAGAGCGTGGGAATCGGGTGTGCTCTTCTCCCTGGTTTTCGAGGAGAAATCTCTTGGACTGGGGTCGATGGCCCAATAGAATCATACCCAATAAGATTTACGTGATCAAGGAGTAACGATGGATGTGGGCTCACTTGCAAGAATGTGCCCATCTTTGAGAGTGTCAACTTATGATGAGTAATTTTCACTTTCCATCGATGAACTTCAATATATTTTACAACTTATCATACATATTAATGGAATTTCGCTTTCGTTAATGTCATACTAAATTGGTATATCTTTGCATTTCATGTATTCTAATTAAAATTTGACTAATTTCTTGATGAAATCCCGATGCAACAACCATATGAGATTAGCTTACAATTCAAGTTAGCTCAAAGTAGAACCAAAAAAAAAAAAAAAGAACTTGGACTTCATGAGGCATGGTGGCCATGTTGGAATCTCATACTGGAATTGGTCGAACTCAAGTCCAAACACGTTAATTGCAAAGGAACAATATTCAATATCTTGGGTGATTAAAATTAGTGTTCAATAACTTTGTCATAAGATATACACTTGCCAAACAAAAGCTAGTTCAAGTTGTTTGCTAAGCGCCCGCCTTCCTGGTTAAGGTTTTAGTTTGAAATTTAGTTTTTTTTAAACTATAAAAAAACTAAGCATAGAAATAATTTAAATGAACTTAAGGATTTTTTTTTATAAGCGAAGGTGCTCAATAGTAGACTTAAGATGTATTTGTTTTGTGAAAAACTTTATAATAAAAGAAAATGTTTTCCAAAAAGCATTTTTCAAGAAAACGGTTAGTTTTCCTTTGTTTGGTATTTTATGATCAATAACGTTTTCTGATATTTGAACCTCACTGGAAAATTATTTCAGTTTCAATTTCCTAAAATGATTTTTTTTTTTTCGATTTTTTAATTATTTTTATTTTAAATTACTTTTAGGGAAAATTTCAAAAAAGGACCCAAAGTAAGCCTATTTTCTCAAATAAGAACCAAAAGTGACCGTTGTCTCAAATGAGAACCCAAGTGACTAAACCGGTCTCAAATAAGGACCTCAAATTGCTGGCTAGCCAAATGTTCACCGGTTGGCAAGCGTGTGGCATTTTCAGTGGCCGAAATAAGGGTAATTTTGTCAAAAAAAATATTAATAGAATTTAACAAACCCTAAAAACAAAACCCACAAACTCTTCACGTTCTCACGTTTTCTTCTTATGCTCTTCATCTTCTCCGTTCTCTATCCTCTCTCGCTTGGAGCACCCAAATTTTTTGTTAATGGGGCATGAGCATGAATTGAAGCACGACAAGAAACCCCTACCTTCATTTTTTCACATTTTCTTCCTCTCTTTTTTTCTTCATTTCTTTCCAACGAAAAAGACAAATCTCAAGTAAAACCACCTCTTCATTATTCAGACACTCGTATGTAACACAAGAGTCTCGATTCTTCATCATATTTTCCCAACCGAGAGACAGAGAACATTTCGATGTCGAAGACCCACATCTCAGGCACAATTCGAATCCACTTCCACGAAGAGAGAAAGACAGAGAGACAGGGAGTCAAGGGGGGTGCTGGCATGTCTATTTGGAACTCAGGGAGTTAGGGATCTTGCTCCATTAACAAAGAATTTGGGTTCTCTAAGAAAGAGGGGACAAGGAATCTTGAAGATGAAGTGCAGATGAAGAAGACATGAAGAAAAGTTTGGGGGTTTTATTTTTAGGGTTTGTTAATTTCTATCAATATTTTTTTTACAAAATTGCCATTATTCCAGCCATCGGAAATGCCACACACTCATCGGCCGGTGAATATTTGGCTAACCAACAATTTGAGATCCTTATTTGAGACTGGTTTAGCCACTTAGGGTCATCATTTGAGACAACGGCCATTTAGGGTCCTTATTTGAGAAAATAGGCTTACTTTGGGTCCTTTTTTGAAAATTTCCCTTACTTTTATTTATTCTTTTTCTTTCTCTTTTTTCCTTCTTCTTCTCCATCGCTCCTTTGCTTCCTGCGTGTCATCCTCGTCTGCTTCCTTGGTGGTTCCTCCTCGACCAGCTCGTGAGGGGAGAGCTCGAGCCTCATAGCTAGAGGCCGCAAGATCACCTGGTCTGGCTAAACTTGAGGCTTACCGCAAGCTTGTCCGATCCGGCAAGGCTCAAGGCTCGCCATGAGCTCACTGCCTGAGGCCACAAGCTAACCTAATTTGGTGAGGCTCAAGGCTCGCCAACCTCGGGCGAGGTTGTAGCGTCCAATGGCAAGTCTCGAGCCTCGCCAACTCACTGCCAAAGGCCATGAGCTCGCCAAATTTGGCAAGGTGCACTACCGAAGGTCATGAGCTCAAACCTCGCATCCAAAGACCACGAGCTCGCCTGATGGTGAGGCTCGATGCTCGCCGGCCTCGGGCAAGCATAAGCCTCGCCGCTAGAGGCCGCGAGCTTGCCCAATTTGGCAAGGCTGCAGCCGATAACGAACTAAGAATTAGCAAAAAATAAAAGGAAGAAAAGAAAAAAAATAATTAATTAAAAACATAAAGATTTGACTTTAAAAATATTGAATTTTTAAAAAATATTTTTATAAAGACAATTGTTTTGTTAACCAAGCCCCTTAATCTAAGCCTTGGTAGAATTGGAAAATGTTTTTCGGTTCTTTCAAAAGGGAAATCATTTTCCTAAGTTTAAGCTTTCATAGGAAATCATTTTCCATTGATTAGGAAAACATTTTCCGTTCACTCATTTTTCTAAGTGAACCAAACATTGGAAAATGAGGAAAACATTTTCTTGGAAAAAGTTTTCCACGAAATAAACGCACCCTTATGCATACACTATAAGTAATGGTTAATCATCAAACAAAACTTAAATCCCAGACATGAAAATAGTTAAAGGCAGATAGGATCCTGTGTCCTTGAAAGCTAGCTATCCAAGAAGAGAACTAAGGCATGACCTTTAAATTGGTGAGTGCCTAATTTTTGCAGTGCTGTAAGGAGTAACAGCGTTGGTGGTCATCATTATCCTCGGCATATTTTCAAAACGAGATTCTTCATCTTCAATTCCTTCCGAGAACTCTCTTCCGGTTGTGTCCTATCAAAGCCCTTTCGATAAATACAGATGAATTTTCAAGGTAAATTTTGGTCAGGGTCGCCGTGCCTGACTGAGCTTTGTTCAGGTGTGTGCCGAGCACCTCGGCCACGATTTGGAGGCCGTTATTTATGGAGTTTTGGTCACTGGAAGCTTGGAAGATTAGGTAAGGAGCGAGGGACACAACGAGACGAAGAATATTGAGTCTTCTCTTCAGAGACTAAGAGCATTGCATGCGTCAGATTATCTCCATCATCGTAATGAAATGCCTATAGTTTGTTCTGGTCTTTGGCCGATCAATACTCCCTGATGAGGACATGACTGTTCGTGCTGGTGATTTTGGTTGATTAGAATTTATATCAGACGCTAGCAACACGTTTTGTATTACCGAAGAAGTTTTATCGTGACAAGAAATGAATGAATGAGAGAAGGAAAACTTGTGGCAAAACACAAGTAATCAAAATGGCATACTTTAGAAATAGCTGCTCTGTAGATCCCATCAGAAAAACACAACTTGCATGAACCGCAGATCAGAATTCGAATAGATGAGTAATATGCTAAACCATTAGCGCAAAGTTCCTGCTTAACATATCAATCGTGCAGATCTATTTTTCGGTTTCATGAATACGAGGAAGCTGAATCTGAAAGCTATATATGCTTTTATCTTCCAGACTATCATTTTCTTCTCGCAGACAGAGCATTGGCTTCCTTAAGCTGAATTTGAAAGAGATACTTGGCTTGACTGCAACATCACTCATCTGCAATTGTCTCGCACAACTTCAGCTACGCATAGTAATCCTAGTGAGGCTGTAGAAAGAAACCAGGCACTCCTCTGAGTTAATAAGCCTGGACAAAAGCAAGGATTTGCGAGGGGAAAAGATAAGCTTCCTATAAGAATGGAGACAGATCAGGATTTATGTATATGAAACCTCACTCAATATTACTGCGTTAAAATGAACTCCTAAGAACAGCTATTCATGCATTGAAAAAGCTTGATCATGGATATCAATTGAAGATAGCCGATAGTTGATTAGTTTTTATATGTCTCAATGAGCTTCACACCAATAAAAGAAGGGAACATTTTAGACTGATCTTTAAATATCATGACGATGCTCAAGATTGTGCATCATGGGCCATAGGCCAGTGCAATATCTGTGCTGATTAGGAAGAATGGCAGACCATTATCTTCCAACAAAAACGATCGCTTCTCTCCAGCTGAACCATTTCAAAGTCCAATTCGGACTATCTTTATATGGCCAGACTTTCCCGCACTTTGATCCCGGTCTGTCATATTCTCAAACTCGAGACCAATTTTAACAAATAATACTAAAATGTCTCTGTACTCCGGTGCACATGCTTGCTTAATACATATTCAGATGAGGAATAACAATCAATTGGATCTATTCAGCTCCATATTTTGCCTATATGTTTGCACTAGCACGAACAAGACTAAATAATTATGACAAGAGAGGTTAAGAAACGTATCGTATACCTATGGTAGTTCATCTTGTTCATGAAAACCCAATGCAAAGAGTTTTTTCCTAATCTTTTGCAGCTAACTTGCAACACCGCTAATGCTCATCCGTTTTCCATGCACTTCATTGGAACATGTGACTCCAATATCATATATCATAACCAAACACTCTTGAAATATGACATTACTTTCGGAAGGCCAATGTTGAGGACTATCATGATCAAAACGAGACTCTCTTTCTAGAAGCATAATCTGATCCGTAACTTCTAACACTCGATCAGGCAAAGCTGCCTCAACAAAACTGTGGAGAGTCAAATTGTCTCCAAATATGTTATTGGTGGGACTCAATCTTGTGAACATCTCTAGCAAAAGGATGCCATAACTATAGACATCCCCTTCTCTCGAGACCTCGCATCCCATCGCATATTCTGCCACACATTTTGATCATAGTGGAGATGAAAATAGGAGAGTTGATCATTATACAAAAAAGTGGAGCTAAGACCATTAGAATATAAAGTAGAGAGATTACCTGGTGGAGCATAACCAATTGTCCCCATAAGACCCAATGAGCTCATTTGATTAGCTATAGTATCAAAGGATGATCCAAGAAGGAATTTCGCCAATCCAAAGTCACCAACATGTGCTACCATATTTGCATCTAAGAGAATATTGCTCGGCTTTAGATCACAATGAAGGATGGGGAAGTGGCATTGGTGATGAAGATAATCTAGTGCAGAAGCAACACCAATAGCAATACTTATCCTTTGAATGAAATTCAACTTTTGCGAAAGCTCATTCTTGTGAGATGATGTTGCATTTGGGTGTAGCCAACATTCCAGGCTTCCATTGTCCATGAATTCATAGACTAAGGCCCTAAAATAATTTCCATGATAGTCAATACCCGAGCAAACTGTTAATATCTTCAAAAGATTTTGATGTTTAATGTTTTTGAAGGCCTCACACTCGACTATGAAGCTTTTCAAAGCACCATGACGAACTAAATGAAGCACCTTCACAGCAACAAGAGTTCCTTCGCCCTCAAGTATTCCTTTGTAAACAGAACCAAAGCTTCCAACACCAATCAAATTCATTGAAGAAAAACCGTTGGTTGCTTTTACGAGTGTTCCATAAGAGACGTTCATAGATGAATCATCCATCGAAGTTGAAACTGGTTCATTTACCTTCTTCTTCGACCAACAAAGATACATAAAAGCAAGAACAACAGCTGCAAGAAGAATGCCAAAAATAATAGAAGTGTACAATATCACTATATTGATTTTTTTGCTCTTGGAGCTTCTGGAGATACAGTTGGGAAGGTGAAATTCTTGTGGTCCGCCACAGAGCTCATTGTTCCCAATAATAGAAGTACTAGTAGCATTCTTAAAAACTCCTTCACATGGTAGCATGCTTTCAAAGTTATTGTATGATAAATTCAGAAGTTTTAAGGAATGAAATACTGTTAAAAATTCTGGAATCTAACCCGACATATTGTTGCGTGAAAGATCTAGCTCTTCAATGCCCCCTAGCAATCTAATTGATTGAGGAATCAACCCATGGAAGAAGTTGCCTGCCAACCTTAGTGATGTCAATAAAGTGCAATCACCTAAACTACTTGGGATTTCACCTACTAACAAATTGTTCGAGATCCAACCCGGTTCATTGGTCCTCATTTGTCTGGGATAAGGCTTTGGCCCCTAGATATCAGTTCCTTCTTTGGCTTATTACCAAGGATCGTCTTCCCACTCAGGTATATCTTATGTCATATGGCAGTATCCCTAATTCGCCCGTGCTCGTGCAACTCTAGGCTCCGACTCAATTAACCACCTCTTTTTTGATTGCTGCATCTCCAATTCTTTGTCCAATTTCTGGGCTGATAAGTGTAATCTCCCTTGGCACAACTCCTCTTGGTCGGACAATCTTCAATGGGTTATTAACTTTGTATCTGGCAAACGTTTCTACCCGGAGATAGCACGCTTTTCTTTTGGATCTCTATGCTATATTATCTAGAAAACCAGGAATGACATTCTCTTCCGTGGACATAATCTTTATGTCCCTTCCATGAAACTATACCTTTGTAAGGCGGTTAAGGACAAAACTCTTGCCTTCAAATCGGTTGAGGATACTCCCAGAAACAGAAGAATGCAGCGTAGCTGGGGAATAGACGCACGCATTTTTGGTGTGGAGCCGGCCACAATATAGTATAGGATGATTTTGTCCTCTTGGTTCTCTTATGTTCCTAACTTACTTGTAACTTGCTTTGGAACCACGGTACCCCTCTACTTCAATGACACTTCGTCTTATTGAGTGCTTGTTGGTACCGTGTCTTCCCCTCTGATGTACATTTCGCTGGTCGATTTTATGATAATTCTTACCTTACCAAAAAAAAAAAAAACAAATTGTTCGAGATGTCCAATTCAGTCAAAGTTCTCAAGTTGCCAACTTCTGTAGGTAGAACTCCAGTCAAATGGTTATAAGACAAGTTCAGAATGATTGCCATTGATGAGAGACCGAGGAGCTGCGGGGGTATAGCACCACTAAGATTGTTATTAGACAAATCGAAGAAATTGAGAGACGTACAGTTTGATAAATGTGACGAATTTGCCCATGAAAGTGGTTGCCACCAAGATCTAGCATAATCAACTTAGTTAGATTTCCCAAAGAAGATGGGATAGTGCCTCCAAGGTCATTGTCACTTAAGACTAGTATCACAAGATTTTGTAGATTCCCCAAATTTGGGGGAATGAAACCTGAAAACTGGTTGAGTTCCATAGCCAATACTTCCAAGTTGACTAAATTCTCGAGTTTTTGTGGAATCTCACCAGATATTTGATTTATGCCTAGAATTAACCTTGTGAGAGTGGTGGATAAATTACCTATGCATTTAGGTAACACCCCCACCAAACTCGTTCATGCCGATATGTACGCTCTCTAACTTGGTGTTGTTAGTTAACGAGCAAAGGAAGCTCAAGTCTTTAGGTTTTCCCCTTCCAAGCTGATTATTCATGATGTGAAATAAACGAAGCTTATACAAATTTTCCAAAGAAGGTACTTTCCCAGAAAATCTGTTCATACTAGCTTGAAGCACATCTAGCTTTGTGCAATTCGATATCGAGGGAGGAATCGGCCCCTTAAATTGGTTGCCACTAACACTAAGAAATTCAAGATGAGGGAGCCTGGGGCCTATGCCTGCTGGAAGAGTCCCTTGAATCCAGTTGTGCGCAACATTAAACAGAGTTAGGGAAGAGAGATTGAGTAACGAAGATGGAATTGTACCTGAAAATTTGTTGTTTTCGAGGACAAGGATTCGCAAATTTATCAGGTTGCCTAGAACTGGGGGATGCTCCCGCCCAAGTTGTTCCCAAATAAATGAAGGAGCTTCAATGAAGATAAATTACCAATGGAGGAAGGCACACTCCCAATCAAATTATTGCGAGTAAAAGATAACTCCTGTAGGTTGGACAGTGAACTGACCTCTCGAGGAATCTCTCCAGTCAGTTGGTTCCCTTCAAGAATGAGGCTAACAAGGTTAGAGCAAGCGGACAGGTTTTTGGGAATTTCACCGACCAATGAATTGTTGTCTAGTCGTAGGACACGAAGATGACGCAACTGGCCAATTTGCAGAGGGATTTCACAATGGAGACTATTGTTTAGCAGCCGTATTTTCCTTACAAAGTTGAGATTCCCAATATGAGGAGAGATTGATGCAGAGAGTCCTTGTGAGGACAAGTCCAGAACCGTGACCCTCCGGTGCCTCTGGCCACAAGCAACACCATACCACTGGCAAAACCCAATGCTATCATTCCATGAGTTGAGCACCCTGAAAGGATCTCTGGTTATGTCGGCCTTAAATGCGAGTAGTGTGAGTCTATCTGTTTCATTGGTGGTGGACGAGACTTGATTAAAGAACAATGCAAGAACAATACCAAGAAGTAAATGGCATGATTGAAACTCTGCAAAACTCATGCTTACGAGTTTCAAGACTCAAAGCCCAAGGAAGCAAGTATATATGAAAGCAAGGCAAAAACAAATAAGATGCAGGATTGGTGCTAAAGGAAACCGTGAAGAGATTTATAAGAAGGTGTCGATTTCTCTAGACAGCTTTCTAAGGCGCTTTTCTTCTTCTTCTTCTTTCCCCCTTTTTGATTCAATAGTTATGGAACCGCTTTTCCTCATATTTTATTTTACTCAGTGGTCATTAATGGGCTTTTTCTTTTTGATACGTATCGTGGGGGAGAATTCTGGCTTCTTCCTTTCTATTTTATTCAATGATTTCTTGCCCCCTTGCACTGACCAAAAACCAAAACGAATGAAAAAGTTCTGCCCCCTTGCAAATTAAAGAGAAATTCCTCGCTCACTTATTAACTAATATCTAAAATATGATGAAACCAGGTATGGCTATTCGAGCCTTATCAATAATGCCATGCTCTTGGTATTGTCCAAAAATCAATCAATAATGCACAAACTATGGATCCGCGAGTCCCACAAATTTCGATAGTGATGATTGCACATGGTTCATGAAATCTTAGCGAGATAATGTCCCATAGTAAGGGTGGAGATATGTGAGAATCCTGAGTGGTTGGGATTAAAATGGAGACTCAAAAGATCACCGCTTGGATACATCCCAAATTTATTACAAAAAAATTAACATTGCATGATGAGCTGGTGTCATGCCAGTGAATCTCTGTGCTCCATGGACAAAGCAGAGGCAAAATCCTTCCATCTCCTTGTGACTGATTTTATGTATGATCTCCACTACCTATTTAAAGGACTTCGTCTACGGCAAACAGAGCCACTCACATTCCAAAGAAGCATGACACCACCAGGAGCCACCCAGAAGCACCCTCAACATCAACTTGTTCTTTCCACATTATTCTTCATTGGACGTCATTCGTCATTAATTTTGTCCAGACAGACAGGATGGATGTAAAAAAGTTAATATGAGTCCATAGAAAACTAAATAATTATGGCATTGTAAAATGTGTAGTCGTGGATTCACACTTTTGTTTTTTCCTTGTTGAACTGAGCAAAATCTCCATTGCATTTTAAAAAAAAAAAAAACTTAAGAGAAGAAAAAACATGCCTCAACCTTTAATCTTCACTTTCATCATAATCCATGGACAAAGTAGTACAAAATCAGTTATTTATAAAATACAAAATATGAAGAAAATATATCAAAAATATGAATTGACATTCGTATATTAAATTTATAACTTTTTTGTAATTATCCCGTTAGTAGTATTCTTGTTAAATACCCAACTACAAAAAGTCTATCATTTGCGATATAAATTTGGAAAAGTATGGCGATACTTGTCACCTATTTAGGTATTTTTTACTTGATACAAAATAATCATTTGATCTTAAATTATGAATATAATAGCTTGTGGGCGCTACTTTGGGACGTATACTATTTTAGAATGAAAAACGATAGTGTGCCACACGCCAAGGTCTCCTTTGTGACTATCCAAGTCTTTAAAGTCAATGTGAAAAGGTAAAATTAGAAAAGTTGGATCCTAAATTCAAATGAAAGAGACCTCTAGATTTCGAGATGGTCATAATATTTGGACGTAGGTTTCTCGAAGGAGTCACGTGTCATTTAACTTATGAGGAGCAACAGTGTATGTGGTCCATATAATTTATTTTCCTTGGGCAATTGACATTAGTTTATGAGGTATGATTACTCTATCTCTCACTTGAACCAGATAAAATATTGTACTTAATATACAAGGAGACATATGAAAGCTACTCATCATCATGGATTATGTACTTTACATATATTGAAATTTGCATCGAGTTCCTCCAAAAAAATCAGCCCTTGTAGCCCCTCAGGCTTTTCTACAATGTCATGAGCAAAAAACCACTGCAAAATTGCTAAGGTCCTTACGAGAGGTTAAATGACCGAAGATAATTGTTACATATTTATCGATAATCATTGACAATTATCGGATCAACATTGTCATTTAATTGAGCCCGATAACTTTGTTGTGAATTTGCCCACCGCATGAAAAAAAATGCTGATGAATGTTACTTACACAAGACATTCAGACATAGATCTATTATTCTATAGCTAGTAAATGTTCATCCTAACGAAAATCTATATATAAAAACCAACATCAAGTACAAATATATTTAATCCATGAGGTTTGTAAATATTTTCACCTTCATTGCCGTCTAAGAAAAAGAAAACAACGAAGGGAAAGTGGATGATTGGAAACAATTTATGAAAGAAAATAAGAAAGTGAGTTTTCATTAAATCTCATATAATGTAAATATTTTTCGTTTTCATTCTTTCTTAACTTAAAATGAAAATATGATTTTCAATATCTCAATCCTCATTGAATTTTTTTCACAATCCAAATATATATTTACAAAGGAAAAAAAAAATAGGTCTTCACTTTCTTTCTTCTTTTTGTAGAATCACAACTGAAAAAGTTTTCAAAATTAACTCAAACCTGTCCATATAAAATTGAAAAGATAGAAGATAAGGACTAAAGGCTAAAGCTTCAATAGGAAGACTAATCAATTAGCAGCTGTCAAAAAGATGAAAAATAAAAGTTCTCATAATATAATTTATACCGATGTCCCATCATAACTTTTATCGGCTAATATCCCATGGGAATCATCCCCACCATTTACGCAAGACTCCTTCGAGTGTATGATTTACATGTGTTTCTCGTGAAAAGCATTTGCACAGTTAATCAAGGAATGTGGACATGTCTTTTGATTTTCTAAGAAACATATTTGACGCAAGTGGTCCCTAAATTGTTAGGGAAAAGTCTTTGCCAATCACGACGGCTTTTTGATCAAAGCATGCATTCCGCGTGTTGGAAGCGGCGGCACCCCAATGAACAGGTAAAGCTACATAATTATGGCATTGTAAAATGTGTAGTCCTGAATTTTCACTTTCGTTTTTCACTTGTTGAATTGAGCAAATCCCCATTAAATTTAGGGAAAAAAACAGAAAAAGAATTTAACAACACAAAAAAACATACCTCAACCTTACTCTTCACTTTCATCATAATCCATGGACAAAGTATTAAAAATTCAGTTGTTTATAAAATACAAAATATAAAGAAAATATATCAAAAAAGTGTGTTTACCCTCATTCTACCTTAGGGCCTAGCAAAGGATATTTAAAAAAATAAAAATAATATCATCTTTTCAAACAGATTGGCAACTTAGAACTTTTTAAGAACCTTCATTATTAGCGGTTGAATACCATCAGAAAAAATTTCAAGAAATTGATTTATGTAATTTAATTACAACGGATGTTGTTGCAATCCTCCTTGCATTTGATATGGAAAAAAGTAAAACGTTGTAACAATGTCTTATAATGTCAAAGCATACATGGGCAAACTTCTATATAAGTTATTTTGTAAGAAGACCTATTATAATTTTTCTAATTCAATTCTAAATTTATTTTTTTACCAATTTAGTTCTAAACCTTTTGCATTTGTATTAATTCAGTTCATCTAGCCAATCTTGATCGGTCGGTGCTGATTTGGATGCCAGTAGGCACCGGGCATCCAACCGATGCTAGCTTGTCAATTTTTTTTTCCATGTTTTTTTCATTTTTTTCTTTCTCTCTTCCAGCCAAAGGCTACAGCGAGGTCAACCTCCCAACCTCACCGGCCACTAGGGAGGCTCGCCCTCACGGGCACTACCAAGGCCTTGCCATCGTGGGTAAGGCCTAGGTCGAGCTCGCCCAGCGCCACAACAAGGGTGAGGGCTAGCCTTGCTGTTGCAGGCGAGATATCAATCTAAGAAAATGCTGAAGAAAGAGATACCAAAAGACACGTACATTGTATTGGGCCCATTGCTGTTAATTAACATGTGTTTCACCTGAAAACCTTTGAGATGTCTTATCTGAAAAGCATTTAGTGTCCTTTGATTTTCGGGAAACGCATTTGACTCAAGTAGTCCCTGAATCATCAAGAAAAGTTTTGCCCATCAAGACGGCTTTTGATCAAAGCATGCGTGCAGCGTGTTGGAAGCGGCAGAACCCCAATGAACAGGTAAAGCTAGGACTGGCTGTAACACCAAGATTACAAAGTAGGTCAAATCGCTCCTCCTTGTAATGCAACTAGACCCATTCGCTTCCATCCCCGTTCTTTTCTACCACAGCTGATTTTGGCTTGCGGTTATCCTTCAAGTGTTTGATGATCAACGATACTCGAGATGCATTGTGCGGGCAGATGTTCTTGTGAATAATCTGACTTCATTGAACGACTTTTAAATGAAAATGAGAATGAAACTATACAAAATAAACATGATGACAAGTATTTTCTTGTGGACCATCGACAATAGCTTGGAGATAGGGTTCTCCAGCATTAGAAAAGTGGTCTTTCATCTTTGGCAGGGGGCAGTGTGGAAGTAAAGAATGCGAAATGTTTTACAAGTATTGGAACAATCCTTAATTGTGAAATCCAACACACCCGATTACATTATTAGAATTGACTAAGACTAATTCTACTAAACCATTGTTGGACCACCCCTAGCATGGAGATTAACCTTCCGAAGATTCTACACAAGAAAGTTGAATCCAAAAATAGGAACTTCTTATACCAGATTATCATGTCTTCGTTCCAAGATTGGAAGAACACTGCTCATTTAGGGAGCCTGCAACTGACTTAATTTTACATTACTGCAACATTATTGGTATCCAATTATTTAGTGCATCAAATTGGGGATGGACATTGGAGAGCAATTCCTAGTCAAGCTGCAGAAACAAAACTCTCCTTTGAATCAATAAATCTCTGAGGAAGAAAGCGTGAATATAAATTTCCAATAAAAAAAAAGAAAAAAAAAGGAGACTAGTCAAGATTTAACAAGAATGAAACCCTACACAGTCACTTCTTTTCGTTATGTTAGATATTTACACAATTGTGGAAAATCTTGGAACAACTTTTTATAAAGTGAAGAAGCTTTATCATGGATCTTACTCTAAAATTTCCCACAGGCCACGGTTGATTTATTTTGTTCTTGTAAATAGGTATCAATACCAACAAAAGGACTTTATTACTAAGATTGGCTCAAAAACTTCATAGCGATACTCAAGACCGGTGCATCAGGAGCCCTACAGTAACTTTCGGAGAGCCAATTGCATTGTCGTAGCCATTATACATCGCCTTCTCTTGAGATCTCACCTAATTGCATATTCTGTCGCCCATTTAGATCATAGTACAAATGACATTAGGGGTGCAGATTAGGGAAGATATAGATGAAATCGGTTTATCATGGACATGGAGAAAGCAACAAGATAAGAGAAATACAGAGAAAGTGTTCCAATATGTTTCTAATTTGAGTCCGTGAATATTACCCGACCCGATTAAAGTATAAGGAAAAATATGAGAATTGTATCCGCATCAAAATCATGATGAAGAATTAAAGATTGCCTTCGTGTTGGAATCAAGATCAAGAATGGAAGTCCTTGGATTTTCATTGGGTGCAAGACTGTCTTAAAATACACGGAATCCACTTTCCTGATTGAAGCTGGTCAAGAAACTAAAAAAGGAGTTTCCTCCCCCACGTGGAATTCTAAACAAGTGCCTGTATTAAGGGATGGACGATGGATCCATCTAGATGGCTTTCCAGATGTTGACTTCAGGTCAACCGATGCCCCCAAAATCCTAAAGTCCCCCCACTTTGGAAAATAAACCGAAGACCGATGAGCAAGCGTCACTGATTAGCTGGTCATTCTCGGTAATAAAGATCTCTTGACTAACAATAGGTTAATCAATTAAAACTATTTCTTTTTTTTGGTCAGGAAATTAAAACTATTTCAAAGTGCCACTTTGGTAAAAAAAAAAAAAAAAGGATTATAATAAGTCTTTTAATATAGAAAATTTCCACCATGGAAAATAGGTGTATACAGATAAATGACTACTAATGTCGTCACTATAAAAAGTAACTTTTCTTCCCAACTATTTAAATTTAGTAACCTCCCCACACCAATAGTCACTTTTTATTTAGAGACGTGAGTTTGAGTATATTGGTGGCTAGTAATTTCTTGATGTATTTAGTAATTTTTACCTTTGAAAGTTGCTTATCCATGTGATTAACAGATCCCCAAATTAAAAGAGTGACCATCCATATGTCCATAATAAGTTTCATGCATACGTGGTTTGGTGCTTTCCACCAAAAAAAAAAAAGGCGATTTAGTAACTTTACCAAAATGCAAAAATAAAAGTGATGACAGTGGTAAACTTAGAAATAGCAGTGCTGAAGAATTTGCACTTGCAGCCCTAGAAAATTCCAATACACACAGGGTACATTTTTCTAACGAAACAATCTCGGATAAATCTCACTATGCACATCAAGCATTGATAGGTGTCCTTGAATTATTACGCAACTAGAAAGCCGAATCCAAAAAAAGCTATCGATCCTTATTCACCCACCAGTATTGCATGTACCTGACTAAACATAACTTTAGGAATAGAGATCAATCTCTAATTGGAACATTAGGAAGAAAAGCAATAGTGAGCCATTCCTAATCAATCTGCAGGAACCAAGCTTTCCTTTGAATAAATAAGATTTCTAATAGCTGATTGATTGCAGTTCATCTTACAATGGGGAAAAGAAGCAAGGCAATTTTGAATTCATTTTGAAATGCTATGGTAGCAAAGCAAAGTTAAAATAGTCAACAGTACTCAAGAATGTGTGGGCAGCAAAGGCCTCGTGTAATAGAGATGTCAAAAAAACCCATCCAACCCAACCCAAATATGACCCGAACACGACCCGAACACGAAATAAGTATGGTACATGTTTCGGGTCTTAATACTATTTGGATAACAATCATAAACACAAATGGAATACATGTTTTGGGTTAAGTTAGGGTCGGAACATTATTGGATAACCCAACCCAAGTTATCTCATCTACAACTCCCTATGTTCACAACTCATCCAGCACATCTCATCTCACGAGTTCGTCGTTGTTGCCCCTCAGGTCGGCTCCCATCAATCTCTCTCCCTCTTCCCCTCTCTCTCTCTCCCCATCTTCCATATAATTTGCTTCTTTTTCACGGCCGATGCAGAACTTTAGAGGAGGGAATATTATCTGTCTGCGGAGATGTTCATGGACGATTCAGACGAGGCCTCGCGGTGTCACGTAAAAGCATTTCGAATTCCCTTTGTCATATTTTTTTATTAAAAAATTATCTATGTGCGAAGATGTTCACGGACGGGTTGGACAAGGTCTCGCGACGTCACGTAAGAACATTTTGAATTCCTTTTGTCATAATTTTTTATTAAAAAATTATCTGTGTTCACGGACGGGTTGGACGAGACCTCACAACATTACATAAGAACATTTCGAATTCCCTTTGTCATAATTTTTTATTAAAAAATTATCTGTCTGCGAAGATGTTCACAAACGAGTTAGACAAGACTCACGACTTCACGTAAGAACATTTCGAATTCCCTTTGTCATAATTTTTTATTAAAAAATTATCTGTCTGCGGAGATGTTCACGAGACAGATTAGACAAGAACTCGCGGCATCATAGTTCACGGATGGATTGGACGAGGTCTCGTGGCATTACGTAAGAGTATTTCGAATTCCCTTTATAATATTTTTTATTAAAAAATTGTAATATTTTTTAATAAAAAACCCGAAACCCGACCCATTTTTTTTGCTTCATGTTTTATGCATTTCGAGTCGGGTCGGGTCGGATTGGGTCAAATGACATGACCCTTATTGTTTGGGTCAGGTCGGGTAATATCAAGACCCGACCCGACCCGACCCGTTGACACCCCTATCGTGCAAGTCTATATGTGTACTTATAGAGATGGGGATAATGATCAACCATCACTTCAAGGAAAGGCATCAATTCATTGGGTGGGATCAAATTTGAGATTATGATGTAGCGCTTCCCTGACTTGTATATATCAACAGGGTCAATGTGTGGATGCATCTCCACTTCCTCTAGAGGAGTGAGCTAAGGATATAGATATGTCGAAATGCATCTGCACCGTTATCTTTTGCCTGGCAATTGTTGTATTTTTAATGAAGTGGAGGCTATTGTGAATTATGCACATTCCTATGGTCGGTTTGACTCGCATAAGTTTTCTCCGAATGTACTTTGCATTAATGCCAATGTCATCTCAATTCAAATGAGCGCACGCGTTTGTAATTAGTTTGTAGCAAGCAATATCCTTGTCGTCCATCCACCATCCTAGACACAAAATTTCACGGGTGAACGACCAAATGAAAAACCTAAAAAACCTCAAGCCCAAAATATCCCCGTCCCTCCCTCCCTCCCTCTCTCTCTCTAGACAGAAGTCTTGTAGATATTCTGAGCATATCTTCGAGCTTGGGCCGTAGAACGTCTCGTTACTGCATTGACCAGATCCCTGTCACTTCAGCTGATGTAAATTTAGGGCAGGTTTGTTGGACTTTTTAAGTACGCGCGTGATAAAATTTTTGTTCTAAAAATCAATTTATAACCAAAAATTGATTTTTCAATTTCTATTCCTTAGACGAGTTTATGAGATAAAATAGACATTTGATATTGATGTAAAATTTCTATTCCCGAAATAGAAATTCGTTTAATAACGACATAAAATTTCTCATTCTCGAGTATTAGTGGGAGGCAACTAGTGGTGGGCGGCAAGCAATGGCAAGAGGGGGCAGTGGCGGCGGCGGCAGTTGGTGGTGACATGAATGAGTGATGAAAATAGTTTTTATTGCTTACTTTTATTCCATAAATAGAGAAGAAAAAAATTTTAATTTCTAATTTATGTTCCAAATCTATTTCTAAGATAAAAATTTATTACAAAAATAGAAAAATGAAATTACAATACTAAATAGATTTATGTTTTAAACCTGTTCCCAAGAATATAAAAATAGAGAAATATGAATGTTCTAATATGGACCTTAAAAGTTCATAAAATTATCCAAATTTTAAAAGAATTGTAAAATGTATAAAAGCATCTATAGATCAATGTTCATGTATTGTGGATTTTAAAATTAAAAAACACTCCAACTACGTGAACCACAAAAGTTGAGGAAAAAGAAAAGTTATAAGTAAAACAGACTCAATTTATTGTATATGAGTTGTTGAGTTTGATAAATTCAAGTGAAATTTACGTAATGCGATAGTTGATCCAAAGGGGAAATACTTGCATGGGTACAACGACGCTACGACGTGGAATTATCTACAATATCATTGACCAAGATGAGATGACATAAAAGCGAAAAATACAATTATACATTGAATTACACTACTCAAACCTTTTCGGCATCTCGAAAAGTTTCTCCCAAAAAGTCCACCGGAACGAATGGCATCAGCGGCCCAGCGTCCACCCGTTTAAAGAGCCCACCAATTTATCGATTCCAAAACAATCTAAAGACCTCAGATTTGGCCCCTCCAAAACCCTAATCACAAAACTCTATCTACTCTAATAATACTAAACCCAATTCACGATAAACTATCTCCTTCTTCTTTGCCAAATTAAAAAAAAAAAAAAAATCATTTCCAACCCAATTCAAAAACCCAACGCCTTACCAAATCAAGACACATCATGGGAAACAAAACGGAGAACTTAGCCCAGCTATCCCTTCCCTATGTATAACGATTACGATGGATCCGGCTCCACTTGCAAGGATGTGCCCCCTTTGAGTGTGTCCACTTATGAAGAGTAAATTCCACTTTTTAATCGATAAACTTCAATCCGTTTTACAATTAATCGTGGACCTAAATCCATTGATGTGTAAACTAAATTAATATTCCTTTGCAATTAACGTACTCTTATTGAATTTTGAATAATTTCTTGATTTATGTCACAACCATACGACATTAGCGCTCAGGCCAAATCAGCTCAAAGTGAAATGAAAAATTGATATGGAGCGTCCACTTTGACTCTATGACTCACGGTGGTCATGTCTGTATTTTCTACGAAAATTTGCCGAACGCCGGTCACAACACATTAACTGCAAATGTTGAAAATTAAATAGATTGGGTGGTTAAAATCAAAGTACAACGACCTCATCCTAAGATATATAAAACTTCTAATGATTACGCTTTCAAAACAAAAGCTAGCTTGAAGTTGGTTGCTAAACTCCTGCCTTCTGGGTTATGGCTTTAACTTAGAAGATTAGTTTTGTAATGTTTCAACTCCTTCCGAGAATTCTCTTCCAGTTATCAAAGCCCTTTCAAAAGCTACAGAAAAATTTTCGATTGGTCTGGGTCGCCACGCCTCACCAAGCTTTGTTCAGGAACGTACCAACCATCCTGGCCGCGACCGTTGTTCATGGATTCTGGTCGTTGGAAGCTTGGAGGATTGGGTAAGGAACGAGGAATGTGACAAGTGAGAAGACGAAAGATGAGTCTTAAGCCGGTTGATATTTTCCTTGATGAGGACATGATCGAGCGCCCCGGTGTTCTGGTTGGCTTGAATTTTTATCAGACACTAGCAACATATTTTGTATTAATCAAACAACTTCTATCGTGATAAGAAATGAATGAACAAGAGAAGGAAAAATTTTGGCAAAACAAAGAGCAATGAAAGTGGCATACTTTAGAAATAGCAGTTCTGGAGATCCATTCCCCATCAGAAAAACACAGGGCACAAATTGCAAGACCAGAATCCGGATAGATTCACATATCAATCGTCCAGATCTGCTTCTCGATGTATAGCATCCGAGGAAGCTGAATCTGAAAGCTATATCTTCTATTCTTCTCCAAATTATCTTCTTCTTTTGGGGGGGCGGGGGGTTCCCAAACAGGACCATTTGTTTATTTAGGTTGAATCTGAAAGAGATACTTTGGCTTCACTGCAACACCACTCATCTCCAACTGTCTCGCACAACTTCAGCGACGCATAGGGATTCCTAGTGAAGCTGTAGAAAGAAACCAAGCACTACTCTGAGTTTGAAAGCCGGGACAAAAGCTATGATTTGCAAGGGGAAAAAGTAAATTTTCAATTAAAACAGGAGACAGATTAGGATTTCTGAGAATCAACTTCCACTCACCGTTACTGCATGAAAATAAACGTCTAAGAACAAATATTCATGCATTGAAAAAGATTGATTATGGCTATCAATTGAAAATAGCCGATAGTTGATTAATTTTTATTCGACTAAGTGAGTTTCACACCCAAAAAAGAACTGAATATTTGAGACTGATCTTTTAAAATATCATAACAATGCTCAAGACTCTGCATCATGGACCATATATGCTGGTGCAATATCTGGCAGAAGAGGAATGATAATCAACTATTATTTTCAAACAGAAACAACTGCTTCTCTCCGGCTATACATTTTCAAAGTTCAATTCGGACAATCTTTATACAGCCAGACTTTCCTGCACTTCAACTCAGGTTGGATTTCATCCATGTTCTCAAACTGGAGACAAATTGCAATAGATATTACTAAAAGGTCTCTGCGCTGCAAAGCACATGCTAGCTTGATACATATATGGGTAAGGAAAAACAATCATCTATTGCCTTCTAATGAAAATGCATCATCGATTCTCTAACGTGCTACAGATTTCACATGTCCCTTTGCACTAGCATATGCCAAACTAAATATTTAGGATAAGAGAGAGGCAATCTACGTGCAGTCCTCCTGTGAGAAACTATTCATCACTATCGACTATAATATGCACAAGGAAGAGAAAATCAACACAATCACACGACACAACACAGATTTCTATACAGCCTATCATTAGACAGCACATGAAAAATTAAATAAGCTGAAAGCAACATAAAGATGCCCATGTACAATCGTTCATAATGTTTCTTTGTTAGGAGGATAGAAGGTTGGGATGGAGTCTGAAAAACTCAAGGCTAAGGCTTTTTAGATGATTAAGATGAAGATGACGACTAGGACAACCATGAGGGAAAAAATAAAGAATTTCTCGGGCATGTTAACCTAGCAACTATGAAATATAATTATGTGTTTTGCCAGATTTGGAAAAGCACGAGCTTGCATTGAAAAGGCAAAAGTCACATGAACCAATTTTCAAACGTATGGTTGCTCACTCTCACTCATCTGAGTCAACTTGTCTTTTCTCTTTGGGAAAAATAGCTCATCCTATCATTTTGTTTTTTTTTCAGGCAATGCATCTCTTCCACACCACATGGTAAAAGTCAACTCCCAACTCATACATCCTCCTCTCACTCTGGTCTTGCTTTAAGATCTTAACCTTATAAATCACTTGAAGCATCATTACAAGAAGTTTTAGACAGCAGACAGTCACGATAGATAATAGCATCTTGACAAAAATACACAGCAAAGGACAACCCCAGAATACAACAAGCTCGAGCGGCATTCTAATGGACTCACTCATTAGACTTGCTGAACCTAATACACGCTCTTTAGTCACTAAAATTCCGCCTTAAAACATGCAAGCAATGGTAATTGGCGAAGATGCGATGGTATCAAGTGAAAAGCACAATCATACATTGCTTAATTGGAGCAAAAAGCTTACTATCAAGATAGCTGGCAAGGGAAGTAGATAGATAGACATCTTCAGGGCCTGCCCAAGACATTATACTGCTCAAACCTTTTCACTATATCAAAAAAACTTCCCCAAAAAAATCCACCCAATTGCCAATCGGCAAACGGCATCGACGGCCCAGATTCCTCCTGTTCAATCCTGTTGAAAATATGTCTCGAGTTTGAGCCCAAAGTAAAAGTTTGATTTGTTTCCTAATCCTAGTAGTTTGGGTTTCCTAATCCTAATAGATGTGGGTTTCTTAATTTATACTTTCCTACTCCAAGTAGGAATGACTTTCAAGAATTGAAGAGTCCTCAAGTTCCCTATATATATACGGCCATGCGTGGAGAAGAATTAAGCCGTTGTTGATGCAAGAGGTCTTGAAGCGCCGATTCATCATCGAGTGCTTGGAAGAAGATTTCTCCGTTGATCTCGTTCGAGCAATTACGCCAAGAAGATTCAAGTGTTTGTAGCTGATTAAATTCTTGTGGTAAGAATTCGTGTATAATTCCTTTGTGAGATTGAAAGATTATTTCACTAGGAATTGTGGGACTAAACACTACGTGAGTTATTGGATGTAATTGGGGCTTGGGAAACACTTAAGAGTGTCTGAATGACTCGAGTGTATAATATCAGTTGTATCGCTTGTTCTATAGTGGAATTCGTCACTGCTCTCCTCGTGGACGTAGGTCTCTACGACCGAACCACGTAAATCTGGTGTCCAATTTGTTTTCTTTATTCTGTCTATTTTATTGTTCAATCGCTCGCCCTTTCCACAACAATTGGTATCAAAGCCAAGCTTGGCTGAGCTAAAACGAATCGATGGCAACAGAAAAAGTAAAAGTGAGAATCGACAGATTTGGTGGGAAGGATTTCGGTTTCTAGAATATGCAGATTGAAGATTATCTTTATCAGATGAAACTGCACGCGCCCTTATTGGGCGAGAAGTCAGAGACAATGAAGAAAACTGACTAAGGTTTGCTGGATAGACGAGTTATGGGTGTTATTCGGCTGATGTTGGCTCATAACGTCGCGTTTAACATCATGAAAGAGACTACCACTGCAGGTTTGATGAAAGCCCTATCGGATATGTATGAAAAGCCCTCTGCAATCAACATGGCCTATTTGATGCGGCGTCTGTTTAACTTGAAGATGAGCGAAGGTGCGTCAGTTGCAAATCATATCAATAAATTCAATGTGATTGCTAGTCAATTGAGTTCAATTGATATTGACTTTGAATATGAGGTATGTGCTTTGATTCTGCTATCATCATTGCCTGATAGTTGGAATACTATTGTTACTGCTGTTAGCAATTCCTCTGGGTTAACAAGCTTAACGTTTGATGGGGTTCGAGATTTAATTCTAAGTAATAATTTTCGTAGAAGAGAATCTGGTGAACCTGTATCTACTGCTTTAGTAGGTGAAAACAGAGGAAGAACTAGTACACGTGGTAATATGAACATGAACAGAGGTAGCTAGTCAAGGACTGGTGGTGCTGTCTATTGGAACTGTGGCAAGATGGGCATCTTCGAAGAAATTGCCTTAAGCTGAAGAACGAGAAGGGTAAGGAAATTTTAGTTGATACTTCAAATGATGTTGCAGCTACAGTTGTTGGTAATTCGGATAGTGCCGATTATGTCTTGTCTATCACTGATTATTCATCGTTTGATGGATGGATTATGGATTATGGATTATGGTTGTTCTTTTCATGCTCCACCAAATAGAAACTGGTTTACTACTTATCAGTGCACGGATGGTAGTAAAGTGCAGTTGGGGAACAACGCTGAATGCGATGTTGTAGGTGTTGGCAATAGTAAAATCAGAATGCATGATGGTATTGTGAGGACATTGACTGGAGTGAGGCATGTTCCAGAATTGAAGAAAAACTTAATTTCCTTGAATGCCCTGGATTCAGCTGGGTGTCGGTATATTTCAGAATGTGGAGTTCTGAAAATTGTTCAAGGTGCTTTAGTGATAATGAAAGGAATCAAGCACGATGGCCTGTATGAGCTTCAAGGTGAGACGATGATAGATTTCGCTGCGGAGACGTATTGTGGCATATGCGTTTGGGGCACATTGACAAGAGAAGCCTGAAGGTTTTAAATGAAAGAAATCTGCTATGTGGTTATGTTACTAACGAACCGAATATATGCAGATGCTGTGATTTAAATCAACAGCGGAAAGTGCAGTTTAGTATGATAGTCAAAGAAATCACGGAAATTGCAGAGTTACTTCACTTGAATCTTCGCAGGTTGTCGCGGTTTCCTTTTAGGAAGAGTGCTAGATATATGTTAACAGTTGTTGATGACTACTCGATGAAGATGTGGGTGTTTGTACTTAGGTACAAGTTTGATGCTATTGTCAGGATCATGCAGTTGAAAGCTTTGATCAAAAAGGAGACTGGTAAGACGATCAAGCAGGTGCAAACTGACGGTAGTATGGAGTTTTGCTCGAAGCTATTAAATGAATTCTACATGAAGGAAGACATAGTGAAACACCGCACTATTGCCAATGAACCACAACATGTTGTAGAATTGTTGAGTAGAACATTACTAGAGATGACCCACAAAATGATCTCTAGTGTTGGTATGGCTAGGAGATTCCTAGCGGATGCGCTTAGTACAACGAGCTACCTGATGAATAGATCCCCATCGACTGCAATTAAACATCGGACTCCCAAAGAAGTGTGATCAGGTAACGTTGCTGATTATTCTATTCTTAGAATATTTGGTTGCCTATGTTATGCTCGAGCGAATGATGGTAAGCTCGATGGAAGGGCAAGAAAGTGCATATTCCAAGGCTATGCACAAGGTGAGCAGGGTTATTAGTTGTGGTGCCCAGAGTTAAATTCACATGTTATCAGCAGAGAAGTTACGTTTGACGAGTCTCCAGTACTACTAGTTAGGAGTGGTAATAGCAGTGCTTATACGGATCTAAACAGTGTTCAGCTTGAGGTGGAGTTGCAACTAGAAACTCCTAAGGTAGCGGGTACTAATGTGGTAATCAACACAGATGGTGCTTGTAACGAGGTGGAGTTTGTAAAGCCAACAGTTGCTGTAACTACGGATATTGACAAGGTACATATTCGATCTCCTGACAGATATGGATGCGACAATGGTTTTGCTTTATCTGTGGTTAAGGAGATTACGTCGAGAAGTCCTTGCGTAGCAGTTAAAGGTGCATGTGGAGTTGGTGTTCTTATGAGGTCCTCAATTATGGCGAAGTTCAAGCGGGATTTGGGCTTGAAAGATATCTGTGGTGGTTGAGTCCATTGGGGCTATGGGAGAGAAGCGGCAGAGTTCGAATTTTGAAGTGATTGTCACTTGGCTCAAATGTCGAGCCAAGGTGGAGATTGTTGAAAATATGTCTCGAGTTTGAGCCCAAAGTAAAAGTTTGATTTGTTTCCTAATCCTAGTAGGTGTGGGTTTCCTAATCCTAATAGGTGTGGGTTTCTTAATTTATACTTTTCTACTCCAAGTAGGAGTGACTTTCAAGAATTGAAGAGTCCTCAAGTTCCCTATATATATACGGCCATGCGTGGAGAAGAATTAAGCCGTTGTTGATGCAAGAGGTCTTGAAGCGCCGATTCGTCATCGAGTGCTTGGGAGAAGATTTCTCCGTTGATCTCGTTCGAGCAATTACGCCAAGAAGATTCAAGTGTTTGTAGCCGATTAAATTCTTGTGGTAAGAATTCGTGTATAATTCCTTTGTGAGATTGAAAGATTATTTCACTAGAAATTGTGGGGCTAAACACTGCGTAAGTTATTGGGTGTAATTGGGGCTTAGAAAACACTGAGAGTGCTTAAGTGACTCGAGTGTGTAATCTCCGTTGTATCGCTTGTTCTAGTGGAATTGGTCACTGTTCTCCCCGTGGACGTAGGTCTCTACGACCGAACCACGAAAATTTGGTGTCCGATTTATTTTCTTTATTCTGTTTATTTTATTGTTCGATCACTCGCCCTTTCCGCAACAAATCCCGCCAAAACCACACCCACACTCTGCAACCTAAAGAGACCACGAAAGCGTTAATTCCAAACTATCTAAAGACCTCAGATTTGGCCCCTTCAAAACCCTAATCACAAAATTCTACCTAGTCTAGGAAACAAAAAATGATCCGAATTCTCGAGCTTTCAAGTGGACGCTTTTCTCCTCCTCCGCCAGATTAGGAAAAAAGAAGAAGAACAAGAAGAAGAATCCTGATTTCCCAACCAATTCGAAAACCCAAAGCCTTGGTGACCAAATCAAGAAACGTCCACGGAGACAAAACGGAGAATTTAGCTCAGCTATCACTTCCGTGGGCGTGGAACTTTGAATTGGGCAAAGAAAAAGGGCACCCGTAATGTCGGATCCAACCGCACCGCAATATTTACGAGCTTGGCGAGGATTGGCGAGGATGGCGAGAAGGTCAAAGTTTGTTGTCTTGAGGAGTCACCAGAGTGTGAGAATCAGGTGTGCTCTTCTCCCTGGGGTTTCGAGGAGAAATCTCTTGGACTGGGGTCCATGGCCCTATAGAATCATACCCAGTGACTGAATAAGACTCACATATGAGATTTACGTGATCAAGGAGTAACGATGGATGTGGCCTCACTTTCAAGATTGTGTCCATCTTTTTGAGTGTCAACTTATGACGAGTAATTTTCACTTTCGATCAAGGAACTTCAATATATTTTACAACTTATCATACATATTAGTGGAATTTCGCTTTCGTTAATGTTATACTAATTTGGTATTTCTTTGCATTTCATGTATTCTAATCAAAATTTGACTAATTTCTTGATGAAATTCCGATGCGACAACCATATGGCATTTGCTTACAATTCAAGTTAGCTCAAAGCGGAACCAAAAAAAAAATGAACTTAGACTTCATGAGGCATGGTGGCCATGTTGGAATCTTATGTTGGAATTGGTCGAACTCAAGTCCAAACACATTAATTGCAAAAGAAGAATATTCAATATATTGGGTGATTAAAATTAGTGTACAATAACTTCTTCATAAGATATACACTTGCCAAACAAAAGCTAGTTCAAGTTGTTTGCTAAGCTCCCGCCTTCCCGGTTAAGGTTTTAGTTTGAAATTTAGTTTTTTAAAACTATAAAAAAAAAAAAAAAAAACTAAGCATAGAAATAATTTAAATGAGTTTAGGGTTTTTTTTTTTTTTATAAGCGGAGGTGCTCAATAGTAGAGTTAGGATGCTTTTGTTTCATGGAAAATTTTATAATAAAAGAAAAAAATTTTCAAAAAAGCATTTTCCAAGAAAACATGTTGTTTTCCTTTGTTTGGTAATTTATGATAGATAACATTTTCTGATATTTAAACCTCACTGGAAAATGATTTCAGTTTCATTTTCCTAAAATGATATTTTTATTTTTATTTTTATTTTATTTTATTTTATTTTTTTAATTCTATTTTTTAATTATTTTATTTTAAATTACTTTTTTTTTTTTTTTTTTCCTTCTTCTTCTCCATTACTCCTCTGCTTCCTGTGCGTCATCCCCGTCTGCTTCCTTGGTGGTTCCTCCTCAGCTAGCTCATGAGGGGCAATCTTGAGCCTCGCAGCTGGAGGCCACAAGATCACTCAATCCGGCTAAACTTGAGGCTCACCGCGAGCTTGTCAAATCCAACGAGGCTCAAGGCTCGCCATGAGCTCACCGCCCAAGTCCACAAGCTGACCTGATTATGCAAGGCTCCAGGCTCGCCAGCCTCGAGCGTAGCATCCAACAGCGAGGCTCGAGCCTCACTAGCTCACTGCAAAGGCCGTGAGCTTGCCAAATCTGGCAAGGTACACTGTCAGAGGTCACGAGCTCAAGCATCGCATCCGAAGACCATGAGCTTGCCTGATGGTGAGGCTCGATTTTCACCAGCCTCACCGCTAGAGGCCACAAGCTAGCCCAATCTAGCAAGGCCGTAGCGAATGACGGACTAAGAATTAGCAAAAAATAAAAGGAAAAAAAAAGAAAAAAATTAATTAAAAACACAAAATTTGATTTAAAAAATAAAAAATATTGAATTTTAAAAAAAAATTATAAAAAAGTTGTTTTGTTAACCAAGCACCTTAATCTAAGCTTTGGTAGAATGGGAAAATGTTTTTCGATTCTTTCAAAGGGGAAATCATTTTCCTAAATTTAAGTTTTTGTAGAAAATCATTTTCTGTTGATTAGGAAAACATTTTCAATTCAATCATTTTTCTAAGCGAACCAAACTTTGGAAAATGATAGTGTTATAAGGAGCAACAGCGTTGGTGGACATCATTGGGAAATCATTCTCTGTTGATTAGGAAAACTAAGGCATGACCTTTAAACTGGTGAGTGCCTAATTTTTGCAGTGCTATAAGGAGTAACAGCGTTGGTGGTCATCATTATCCTCGACATATTTTCAGAACGAGATTCTTCAGCTTCAATTCCTTCCGAGAACTCTCTTCCAAGTGTGTCCTATCAAAGCCCTTTCGATAAATACAGATGAATAAGGTAAATTTTGGTCAGGGTCGCCGTGCCCGACTGAACTTTGTTCAGGTGTGTGCCAAACACCTCGGCCACGATTTGGAGGCCGTTATTTATGGAGTTTTGGTCACCGGAAGCTTGGAAGATTGGGTAAGTAACGTGGGACACGACGAGACGAAGAATATGAGTCTTCTCTTCAGAGACTAAGAGCATTGCATGCGTCAGATTATCTCCATCATCGTAATGAAATGCCTATAGTTTGTTCTGGTCTTTAGCTAATCAATACTCCCTGATGAGGACATGATTGTTCGTGCTGGTGATTTTGGTTGATTAGAATTTATATCAGACGCTAGCAACACGTTTTGTATTACCAAAGAAATTTTATCGTGACAAGAAGTGAATGAATGAGAGAAGGAAAACTTGTGGCAAAACACAATTAATCAAAATGGCATACGTTAGAAATAGCAGCTCTGTAGATCCCATCAGAAAAACACAACTTGCATGAATTGCAGATCAGAATTCGGATAGACTAGTAATACGCTAAATCATTAGCACAAAGTTCCTGCTTAACATATCAATCATGCAGATCTGTTTCACGATTTCATGAATACGAGGAAGCTGAATCTGAAAGCTATATACGCTTTTATTTTCCAGACTATCATTTTCTTCTCGCAGACAGAGCATTTGCTTCCTTAAGCTAAAGTTGAAAGAGATACTTGGCTTGACTGCAACATCACTCATCTCCAACTGTCTCGCACAACTCCAGCTACGCATAGCAATCCTAGTGAAGCTGTAGAAAGAAACCAGGCACTCCTCTGAGTTAGAAAGCCTGGACAAAAGCAAGGATTTGCGAGGGGAAAAGAAAGCTTCCTATAAAAATGGAGAGATCAGGATTTATTTATATGAAACCTCACACAACGTTATTGCATTAAAATGAACTCCTAAGAACAACTATTCATGCATTGAAAAAGCTTGATCATGGATATCAATTGAAGATAGCCGATAGTTGATTAGTTTTTATATGTCTAAATAAGCTTCACACCAATAAAAGAAGGGAACATTTTAGATTGATCTTTAAATATCATGCTCAAGATTGTGCATCATGGGCCTAGTGCAATATCTGTGCTGATGAGGAAGAATGGCAGACCATTATCTTCCAACAGAAACGACCGCTTCTCTCCAGTTGTACCATTTCAAAGTCCAATTCAGACTATCTTTATATGGCCAGACTTTCCCGCACTTCGATCCGAGTCTGTCATATTTTCAAACTTGAGACCAATTTTAACAAATAATACTAAAATTTCTCTGCACTCCGATGAACAGGCTAGTTTAATACATATTCAGATGAGGAATAACAATCAATTGAAAATGCATGATTGATGCTCTATTCAGCTCCATATTTTTCCTATATGTTTGCACTAGCATGAACAAGACTAAATAATTAAGACGAGAGGTTAAGAAACGTATCGTATACCTATGGTAGTTCATCTTGTTCATGCAAACCCAATGCAAAGAGTTTTTCCCTAATCTTTTGCAGCTAATTTGCAACACCGCTGATGCTCATCCGTTTTCCACGAACTTCATTGGAACATGCAACTCCAATATCATATATCATAACCAAACACTCTTGAAATATGACATTACTTTTGGAAAGCCAATGTTGAGGACTCTCATGATCAAAACGAGACTCTTTCTAGAAGCAGAATCCGATCTCTAACTTCTAACGCTCGATCAGGCAAAGCCGCCGCAACAAAACTGTGGAGAGTCAAATTTTCTCCAAATCTATTGTCGGTGGGGCTCAATCCTGTAAACATCTCTAGCAAAAGAATGCCATAACTGTAGACATCGCCTTCTCTCGAGACCTCGCATCCCATCGCATATTCTACCATAGATTTTGATCATAGTGGAGATTAAAATAGGAGAGTTGATCATTATATAGAAAAGTGGAGCTAAGATCATTAGAATATGAAGTAGATAGATTACTTGGTGGAGCATAACCAATTGTCCCTATAAGACCCAGCGAGCTCATTTGATTAGCTATAGTATCAAAGGATGATCCGAGAAGGAATTTCGCCAATCCAAAGTCACCAACATGTGCTACCATATTAGCATCTAAGAGAATATTGCTCGGCTTTAGATCACAATGAAGGATGGGGAAGTGGCATTGGTGATGAAGATAATCTAGTGCAGAAGCAACACCAATAGCAATACTTATCCTTCAAATGAAATTCAACTTTTGCGAAAGCTCATTCTTATGAGATGATGTTGCGTATGGGTGTAGCCAATGTTCCAAGCTTCCATTGTCCATGAATTCATAGACTAAGGCCCTAAAATCATTTCCTTGATAGTCAATACCCAAGCAAACTGTTAATATCTTCAAAAGATTTCGATGTTTAATGTTTTTGAAGGCCTCACACTCGACTATGAAGCTTTTCAGAGCACCATGACGAACTAAATGAAATACCTTCATAGCAATAAGAGTTCCTTCACCCTCGAGTATCCCTTTGTAAACAGAACCAAAGCTTCCGACACCGATCAAATTCATTGAAGAAAAACCGTCGGTTGCTTTTACGAGTGTTCCATAAGAGACGTTCATAGATGAATCATCCATCGAAGTTGAAATTGGTTCATTTACCTTCTTCTTCAACCGACAAAGATATTTCAAAGCAAGAACAACAGCTACAAGAATTCCAAAAATAATAGAAGTGGACAATATCACTATATTTATTTTTTCGCGCTTGGAGCTTTTAGAGATACAGTTGGGAAGGTGAAACTCTGGTAATCCACCACAAAGCTCATTGTTCCCGATAATAAAAGTACCGGTAGCATTCTTAAAGACTCCTTCACGTGGTAGCATGCCTTCAAACTTATTGTGCGATAAATTCAAAAGTTTTAAGGAACGAAATACTGTTAAAAATTCTGGAATCTGACCCGACAGATTGTTGCGTGAAAGATCTAACTCCTCAATGCCTCCTAGCGATCTAATTGATTGAGGAATCAACCCATGGAAGAAGTTGCCTGCCAACCTTAGTAATGTCAATGAAGTGCAATCACCTAAACTACTTGGGATTTCACCTACCAACAAATTGTTCGAGATGTCCAACTCAGTCAAAGTTCTCAAGTTGCCAACTTCTGTAGGTAGAACGCCAGTCAAATGGTTGCAAGACAAGTTCAAAGTGATTGCCAATGATGAGAGACCAAGTAGCTGCGGCAGTATAGCACCACTAAGATTGTTATTAGACAAATCGAAGAAATTAAGAGACCTGCAGTTTGATAAATGTGACAAAATTTGCCCATGAAAGTTGTTGCCATCAAGATCTAGTACAATCAACTTGGTTAGATTTCCCAAAGAAGATGGGATAGTACCTCCGAGGTTGTTATCACTAAAGTCTAGTTTCACAAGATTTTGTAGATTCCCCAAATTTGGGGGAATAAAACCTGAAAATTGGTTGACATCCGTATACAATACTTCCAGGTTGACTAAATTCTCGATTTTCTGTGGAATCTCACCGGATATTTGATTCATGCCAAGGACAAACCTTGTGAGAGTGGTGGATAAATTACCTATGCATCTAGGTAACACCCCACGAAAGTCATTCAGGCCGATATTCACTTCCCTTAACTTGGTGCTGTTAGTTAACGAGCAAAGGAAGCTCAAGTCTTCAGGTTTTCCCCTTCCAAGCTGATTATCAACTATGCGAAGCACACTAAGCGTAGACAAATTTTCCAAAGAAGGTACTTTCCCAGAAAATCTATTCTCGTGAACTTGAAGCAGATCTAGCTTTGTGCAATTTGATATCGAGAGAGGAATTGGCCCCTCAAGTTGGTTGATGGCAACACTAAGAAATTCAAGATGAGGGAGCTTGAGGCCTATGCCTGCCGGAAGAGTCCCCTGTATCCGATTTAGTGCAATATCAAATTGAGTTAGGGAAGAGAGAATGAGTAACGAAGATGGAATTGTACCTGAAAATTTGTTGTTTTCGAGGACAAGTATTCGCAAGTTTATCAGGTTGCCTAGAACTGGGGGGATGCTCCCGCCCAAGTTGTTCCCAAATAAATGAAGGAGATTCAATGAAGATAAATTACCAATGGAGGAAGGCACACTCCCAATCAAATTATTGCGAGCCAAAGCTAACCCCTGTAGGTTGGACAGTGAACTGAGCTCTCGAGGAATCTCTCCAGTTAGTTGGTTCCCTTCAAGAATGAGGCCAACAAGGTTAGACAAGCGGACAGGTTTTTGGGAATTTCACCAGCCAATGAATTGTTGTCTAGCCGTAAGATACGAAGACGACGCAACTGGCCAATTTGCAGAGGGATATCATGATGGAGACTGTTGTTTAGCAGCCGTATTTTCCTTACAAAGGTGAGATTCCCAATATGAGGAGAGATTGATCCGGAGAGCCCTTGTGATGACAAATCCAGGACTGTGACCCTTTGGTGCCTCCAGCCACATGTAACGCCATACCACTGGCAAAACCCAATGCTATTATTCCATGAGTTAAGCACACCAAAAGGATCTACGGTTATGCCAGCCTTAAATGCAAGCAATGTGACTCTGTCTGTTTCATTGGTGGTGGATGAGACTTGATTAAAGCACAACGCAAGAGCAATACCAAGAAGCAAATGGCATGATTGAAACTCTACAAAACTCATGCTTCCGAGTTTAATGACTCAGAGCCCAAGGAAGCAAGTATATATGAAAGCAAGGCAAAAAGAAATAAGATGCAGGATTGGTGCTAAAGGAAACCGTGAAGAGATTTATAAGAATGTGTCGATTTCTCTAGACAGCTTTCTAAGGCGCTTTTCTTCTTCTTCTTTTTCCCCCTTTTTGATTCAATAGTTATGGAATCGCTTTTCCTCATAATTTATTTTACTCAGTGGTTATTAATGCGCTTTTTCTTTTTGACACGTATCGTGGGGGAGAATTCTGGCTTTCTTCCTTTCTATTTTATTCAATGGTTTCTTGCCCCCTTGCACTGACCAAAAACCAAAACGAATGAAAAAGCTCTGTCCCCTTTCAAATTGAAATGAAATTCCTCGCTCACTTATTAACTAATATCTAAAAAATGATGAAACCAGGTATGGCTATTCGAGCCTTATCAATAATGCCATGCTCTTGGTATTGTCCAAAAATCCATCAATAATGCAAAAACTATGGATCCGCGAGTCCCACAAATTTCGATAGTGATGATTGCACATGGTTCATGAAATCTTAACGAGATTATGCCCCATAGTAAGGGTGGAGATGTGTGAGAATCCTGAGTGGTCGGGATTAAAATGGAGAGTCAAAAGATCACCACTTGTATACATCCCAAATTTATTACAAAAAAATTAACCTTGCGTGGAGGCAAAATCCTTCCATCTCCTTGTGATTAATTTTATGTATGATCTCCACTACCTATTTAAAGGACTTCGTATACGGCAAACAGAGCCACTCATATTCCAAAGAAGCATGACACCACCAGGAGCCACCCAGAAGCACCCTCAACATCAACTTGTTCTTTCCACATTATTCTTCATTGGACGTCGTTCGTCATTAATTTGGTCGAGACAGACAGGAAGCATGTAAAAAAGTCAATATGAGTCCATAGAAAACTAAATAATTATGGCATTGTAAAATGTGTAGTCCTGGATTCTCGCTTTTGTTTTCCCTTGTTGAACTGAGCAAAATCCCCATTGCATTTTAAAAAAAAAAAAAAAAAACTTAAGAGCAAAAAACATTCCTCAACCTTTAATCTTCACTTTTATCATAATCCATGGATAAAGTAGTAAAAATTCAGTTATTTATAAAATACGAATTATAAAGAAAATATATCAAAAATATGAATTGACATTTGTACAATAAATTTATAACTTTTTTTTATAATTATCCCGTTAATACTATTCTTGTATGCAATTACCGAAAGTCTGTCATTTCCAATATAAATTTGGAAAAGTATGGCGATACTTGTCACCTATTTTGGTATTTTTTTCTTGATACAAAATAATCATTTAATCTTAAATTATGAATTTAATAGCTTGTGGGCTACTTTGGGACGTATAGTATTTTAAAATAAAAAACGAAAGCGTGCCACACGCCAAGGTCTCCTCTGTGACTTTCCAAGTCTTTAAAGTCAATGTGAAAAGGAGAAATTAGAAAAGTTGGATCCTAAATTCAAATGAAAGAGACCTCTAGATTTCAAAATGATCATAATATTTGGACGTAGGTTTCTCGAAGGAGTCGCGTGTCATTTAACTTATGAGGAGCAACAGTGTATGTGGTCCATATAATTTATTTTCCTTGGGAAATTGACATTAGTTTATGAGGTATGATTACTCTATCTCTCACTTGAACCAGATAAAATATGGTACAGATGAAAGCTACTCGTCATCATGGATTATGTAATTTACATATATTGAAATTTGCATCAAGTTCCTCCAAAAAAATCAGCCCTTGTAGCCCCTCAGGCTTTTCTACAATGTCAAGAGCAAAAACCACTCTAAAGGTGCGTTTGTTTCGTGGAAATCATACCATTTTTGAAAAATGTTTTTCAGGAAATCATTTTTCATGAAAATTATTAGCTTTTCTATGTTTTGTAATATGTGATTGAAAATGTTTTCAGGCGTTTGGATAGCATTTGAAAAATGATTGAATAACATTTGACTTAATAAAAATGAATGACATAAAGATCTAATAAAGAGGAAAAGTGTTTTCCCCTTCCCACACGGAATTCATTTTCCTAAAATAAAACATAATATTTCTGTTGACCGGAAAGTATTTTCCATTGACCAAAATATTTTTAGAGAAACAAACAACGGAAAGCCTGAAAAACACTTTCAAGAAAAATACTTTCATTGAAACAAACACACCCTAAAATTACTAAGCTCGTTACGAGAGGTTAAATGACCAAAGATAATTGTTACACATTTATCAATAATCATTAACAATTATCGGATCAACAATGTCATTTAACTGAGCCCGATGACTTTGTTGTGAATTCGCCCACCACATGAGAAAAAATGCCCATGAATGTTACTTACACAAGACATTTAGACATAGATCTATTATTCTATAGCTAATAAATGTTCATCCTAATGAAAATCTATATATAAAAACCAACATCAAGTACAAATATATTTAATCCGCGAGGTTTGTAAATATTTTCTCCTTCTTCGCCGTCTAAGAAAAAGATAACAATGATGGAAAAGTGGATGATTGGAAACAATTTCTGAAATAAAATAAGAAAGTGAGTTTTCATTAAATCTCATATAATGTAAATATCTTTCGTTTTCATTCTTTCTCAGCTCAAAATGAAAATATGATTTTCAATATCTCCATCCTCATTGAATTTTTTTCCACAATACAAATATATATTTAGAAAGAAAAAAAATAGGTCTTCACTTTCTTTCCTTTTTTTTTCTTTTTTGGTAGAATCACGACTGAAAAAGTTTTCAAAATTAACTCAAACCTGTCCATATAAAATTGAAAAGATAGAAGATAAGGACTAAAGGCTAAAGCTTCAACAGGAAGACTAATCAATTAGCAGCTATCAAAAAGATGAAAAATAAAAGTTCTCATAATATAATTTAAACAGATGTCCTATCATAACTTTTTTAGACATGATCGTTGGCTAATATCCCATGGGAAATCACCCGCACCATTTACGCAAGACTCCTTCGAGTGTATGATTATAATAATTATATGGGTAGACCCTAATTTCAAGGTAGTTGCTGAGTTGCCCTTCCTTTGATCAATCTAAGAAAAAGCTAAAGAAAGAGATTCCAAAAGACATGCATTGGGCTCGTGCTGTTGATTTACGTGTGTTTCACGTGAAATCCTTTAAGATGTCTAGTCTGAAAAGCATTTGCGCAGTTAATCAAGGAATGTGGACTTGTCTTTTGATTTTCAGGAAACATATTTGACGAAAGTGGTCCCTGAATTGTTAGGGAAAAGTCTTTGCCAATCAAGACAGCTTTTGATCAAAGCATGCATTCAACGTGTTGGAAGCGGCGGCACCCCAATGAACAGGTAAAGCTAGGAGTGGCTGTAATACCAAGATTACAAAGTAGGTCAAATCGCTCCTCCTTGTAATGCAACTAGACCCATTCGCTTCCATACCCGTTCTTTTCTCCCACTGCTGATTTCGGCTTGCGGTTATCCTCCAAGTATTTATTGATCAACGATGCTTGAGGTGCATTTTGCAGGCAGATGTTCTTGTGAATAATTTGACTTCATTGAACGACTCCTAAATGCAAATGAGAATGAAACTGTACAAGATAAACACGATGAAAAGTATTTTCTTGTGGACCATCGACAGTTTAGAGTTAGGGTTCTCCATTATTAGAAAAGTGGTTTTTCATCCTTGGTAGGGGTAGTGTGAAAGTAAAGAATGCGAAATGTTTTGCAATATTGGAACAATCCTTAATTGTGAAATCAAACACACCCAATTACATCATCAAAATTGAGTAATACTAATTCTACTAAATCATTGTTGGACCACCCCTGGCGTGGAGATTATCCTTCCGAAGATCCTTAACAAGAAAGTTGAATCCAAAAACAGTAGCTTCTTATACCAGATTATCATGTCTTCATCCCGAGATTGAAGGAACACTGCTCATTTAGGGAGCTTGTAATTAACTTAAATTTGCTTCGCTGCAACATTACAAGTATTGAATTATTTTGTGCATCAAATTGGATGTACATTGGAGAGTAATTCCTAGTCAAGCTGTAGAAACCAATCTCTCCTCTGAATCAGGAAATCTCTGATAAGAAAGCATAAAATATAAATTTCCAATCTAAAGAAAAAAAAAGAAGGAGACTAGTCAAGATTTAACAAGAATGAAACCCCACACAGTGTCACTTCTTTTCGTTTTGTTAGATATTTACACAATCTTGGAAAATCTGAGAACAACTTTTTATAAAGTGAAGAAGCTTTATCGTGGATCTTACTCTAAGATTTCCCACAGGCCACGGTTGAGTTATTTTGTTCTTGTAAATAGGTTTCAATTCGAACAAAAGAACTTTATCACTAAGATTGGCTCGAAAAACTTCATGGCGATACTCAAGACTGTCTTAAAATACACGGAATCCACTTTCCTGATTGAAGCTGGTCAAGAAACTAAAAAAGGAGTTTCCTCCCCACATGGAATTCTAAACAAGTGCCTGTATTAAGGGATGGACGATGGATCCATCTAGATGGCTTTCCAGATGTTGACTTCAGGTCAACCGATGCCCCCAAAATCATGAAGTCCCCCACTTTGGAAAATAAACCGAAGACCGATGAGCAAGCGTCACTGATTAGCTGGTCATTCTCGGTAATAAAGATCTCTTGACTAACAATAGCTTAATCAATTAATACTATTTCAAAGTGCCACTTTGGCCAATAACAAAAAGGATTATAATAAGTCTTTTAATATAGAAAATTTCCACCATGGAAAATAGGTGTATACATATAAATGACTACTAATTTCATCACTATAAAAAGTAACTTTTCTTCCCAACTATTTAAATTTAGTAACTTCCCCACGCCAATGGTCACTTTTTATTTAGAGATGTGAGTTTGAGTATATTGGTGGCCAGTAATTTCTTGATGTATTTAGTAATTTTTACCTTTGAAAGTTGCTTATCCATGTGATTAACAGATCCCCAAATTAAAAGAGTGACCATCGATATGTCCACGATAAGTTTCATGCATATGTGGTTTGGTGCTTTCCACACACAAAAAAAAAGAGGTGATTTAGTAACTTTACCAAAATGCAAAAATAAAAGTGATGACAGTAGTAAACTCAGAAATAGTGGTACTGAAGAATTTGCACTTGCAGCCCTAGAAAATTCCAATACACACGGAGTACATTTTTCTAACGAAACAATCTCGGATAATTTTCACTATGCACACCAAGCATTGATACGTGTGCTTGAATTATTGCACAACTAGAAAGCTGAATCCAAAAGCTATCGATAATTATTCACCCACCAGGATTGCATGTACTTGACTAAACATAGCTTTAGGAATAGAGATCAATCTCTATCTCTAGTTGGAACATTCGGAAGAAAAGCAATAGTGAGCCATTCCTAATCAATCTGCAAGAACCAAGCTTTCCTTTGAATAAATAAGATTTCTAATAGCTAATTGATTGCGGCTTGTCTTAACGAGCATCATACAAGGGGGAAAAGAAGCAAGGCAATTTTGAATTCATTTTGAAATGCTATGGTAGCAAAGCAAAGTTTTAAATAGTCAACAGTACTCAAGAATGTGTGGGCACCAAAGGCCTCGTGCAAGTCTATATATGTACTTATAGAGATGGGGATAATGATCAACCATCAATTCAAGGAAAGGCATCAATTCATTGGATAGAATCAAATTTGAGATTATGATGTAGAGCTCCCCTCGCTTGTATATATCAACAAGGTCAACATGTGGATGCATCTCCACTTCTCTAGAGGAGTGAGCTAAGGATATAAATATGTCGAAATGCATCTGCACCGTTATCTTTGGCCTGGCAATTATAGTATTTTTAATGAAGTGGAGGCTATTGTGAATTATGCACATTCCTATGGTCGGTTTGACTCGCATAACTTTTCTCCGAATGTACTTTGCATTAATGCCAATGTCATCTCAATTCAAATGAGTGCAGGCGTTTGTAAATAGTTTGTAGCAAGCAATATCCTTGTCGTCCACCCACCATCCTAAACACAAAATTTCACCGGTGAACGAGATTAACCAACCAAATGAGAAACCTAAAAAACCTCAAGCCCAAAATATCCCCGTCTCTCTCTCTCTCTCTCTCTCTCTCTCTCTCTCTCTCTCTCTCTAGACAGAAGTCTTGGAGATATTCTGAGCATATCTTCGAGCTTGGGCCGTAGAACGTCTCGTTATTGCATTGATCAGATTCCCGTCACTTCAGCTCATGTAAATTTAGGGCAGGTTTGTTCGGACTTTTAAGTACGCGCATGATAAAATTTTTGTTGTAAAAATCAATTTCTAACCAAAAATTGATTTTTCATTTCTATTCTAGGAATAGAAATTTTATATCATATGAAATCTCTATTTTGTCTCAGAAATTTGTTTAATAACGATATAAAATTTCTCATATCCCGGTAGTGGTGGAAGGTGACCCAGTGGTGGGTGGGTGGCGGCGGCGGCGGCGGCGGCGGCGGGGGGGGGCAATGGCGATGGTAGGTTGGCGGTGACATGAATGAGTGATGAAAAGAGTTTTTATTTCTTACTTTTGTTCCAAAAATAGAAAAGTAAAAAATTTTAATTTCTGATTTATGTTCCAAATCTATTTCTAGGGTAAAATTTATTACGAAATAGAAAAATGAAATTACGATATCAAATAGATTTCTGTTCTAAATATATTCCCAAGAATATAAAAATAGAGAAATAGGAATATTCTAATATGAACCTTAAAAGTTCATAAAATTATCCAAATTTAAAAAGAATTGTAAAATTTATAAAAGCATCTATAGATCTATAGATCAATGTTCATGTATTGTGGATTTTAAAATTAAAAAACACTCCAACTACGTGAACCACAAAAGTTGAGGAAAAGGAAAAGTTAAAAGTAAAAATTACTTCAAATAGACTCGATTTATTGTATATGAGTTATTGCGTTTGATAAATTCAAGTGAAATTTACATAATGCGATAGTTGATCCAAAGGAAATACTTGCATGGGTACAATGACACTACGACGTGGAATTATCTACAATATCATTGACCAAGATGAGATTGACATAAAGGCGAAAAATACAATTATACATTGAATTACACTACTCAAACCTTTTCGGCATCTCGAAAGTTTCACCGAAAAAGTCCACCGGAACGAATGGCAAAAGGGAAATACTTGCATGGGTACAATGACACTACGACGTGGAATTATCTACAATATCATTGACCAAGATGAGATTGACATAAAGGCGAAAAATACAATTATACATTGAATTACACTACTCAAACCTTTTCGGCATCTCGAAAAGTTTCACCGAAAAGTCCACCGGAACGAATGGCATCAGCAGCCCAGCGTCCACCCGTTTAACGAGCCCACCAAATTATCAAATTCCAAAACAATCTCAAAACCTCAGATTATTGGGAACAATGAGCTGAAGAAGAACTCCGTCACAGAGCTCATTGTTCCCAATAACTTTGGGAGGGAGTTCTTCTTCAGAGAGGAGCTGAAGAAGAACTCCGTCGGGAGTGAGGTTGGCGAGGATGGCAAGAAGGTCAAAGTTTGTTGTCTTGAGGAGTCACCAGAGTGTGGGAATCAGGTGTGCTCTTCTCCCTGGGTTTCGAGGAGAAATCTCTTGGCCCAATAGAATCATACCCAGTGACTGAATAAGACTCACATATAAGATTTACGTGATCAAGGAGTAACGATGGATGTGGCCTCACTTGCAAGAATGTGCCCATCTTTGAGAGTGTCAACTTATGATGAGTAATTTTCACTTTCCATCAATGAACTTCAATATATTTTACAACTTATCATACATATTAGTGGAATTTCGCTTTCGTTAATGTTATACTAATTTGGTATTTATTTGCATTTCATGAATTCTAATCAAAATTTGACTAATTTCTTGATGAAATCCCAATGCGACAATCATATGGTATTAGCTTACAATTCAAGTTAGCTTAAAGTGGAACCAAAAAAAAAAAAAGAACTTGGACCTCATGAGGCATGGTGGCCATGTTGGAATCTTATGCTGGAATTGGTTGAACTCAAGTCCAAACACATTAATTACAAAAGAAGAATATTCAATATCCTGGGTGATTAAAATTAGTGTTCAATAACTTCGTCATAAGATATACACTTGCCAAACAAAAGCTAGTTCAAGTTGTTTGCTAAGCTCCCGCCTTCCTGGTTAAGGTTTTAGTTTGAAAATTAGTTTTTTAAAACTATAAAAAAAAACAAAACTTAGAAATAATTGAAATGAACTTAAGGATTTTTTCTTTTTATAAGCGGAGGTGCTCAATAGTAGACTTAGGATGTCTTTGTTTCATGAAAAACTTTCTAATAAAAGAAAATATTTTTGAAAAAGCATTTTCCAAGAAAACGGTTAGTTTTCCTTTATTTGGTAATTTATGATCGATAACATTTTCTGATATTTGGACCTCACTGGAAAATGACTTCAGTTTCATTTTCCTAAAATGATTTTTTAATATTTTATTTTTTTATTTCGATTTTTTAATTATTTTTATTTTAAATTACTTTTATTTATTCGATTTTTTTTCTTTTATTTTTTCCTTCTTCTCCATCGCTCCTCTGCTTCCTGCGCATCATCCCCATCTGCTTCCTTGGTGGTTCCTCCTGGGCCAACTCCTGAGGAGCGAGCTCGAGCCTCACAACCAGCGGCCACAAGATCACCCAGTCCGACTAAACTCGAGGCTTACCACAAGCTTGTCCAATCCGGTGAGGCTCAAGGCTCACCACGAGCTCACTGCCTCAGACCACAAGCTAACCTAATTTGGCAAGGCTCAAGGCTTGCAAGCCTCAGGCGAGGTTGTAGTGTCCAATGGCAAGGCTCAAGCTCCAATGGCAAGGCTCGGGCCTCGCCATCTCACTGCCAAAGGCCATGAGCTCGCCAAATTTGGCAAAGTGCACTACCGGAGGTCACGAGCTCAAGCCTCACATCCGAAGACCACGAGCTCGCCTAATGGTGAGACTCGATGCTCGCCAGCCTCAGGCAAGCATAAGCCTCGCCGCTGGAGGCCGCAGCCGATGATGAACTAAGAATTAGCAAAAAATAAAAGGAAGAAAAGAAAAAAAAAATAATTAAAAATATAAATATTTTATTTAAAAAATATTGAATTTAAAAAAAAATTCATAAAAACAATTGTTTTGTTAACCAAGCCCCTTAATCTAAGCTTTGGTAGAATCGGAAAATGTTTTTCGGTTCTTCCAAAAGGGAAATCATTTTCCTAAATTTAAGCTTTGGTAGGAAATCATTTTATGTTGATTAGGAAAACATTTTTCATTCACTTATTTTTCTAAGCAAGCCAAACATGGAAAATAAGAAAAACATTTTTTTGGAAAAAAAATTTCCACGAAACAAACGCACCCTTGTGCACACAGTAAGTAATGGCTAATCATCAAACAAAACTTAAATCCCAGACATGAAAATAGTTAAAAGGCAGATAGGATGCTATGTCCTTGAAAGCTAGCTATCCAAGAAGAGAACTAAGGCATGACCTTTAAACTAGTGAGTGCCTAATTTTTGCAGTGCTGTAAGGAGTAACAGCGTTGGTGGTCATCATTATCCTCGACATATTTTCAGAACGAGACTCTTCAGCTTCAATTCCTTCCGAGAACTCTCTTCCGGTTGTGTCCTATCAAAGCCCTTTCGATAAATACAGATGAATTTTCAAGGTAAATTTTGGTCAGGGTCGCCATGCCCAACTGAGCTTTGTTCAGGTGTGTGCCGAACACCTCGGCCACGATTTGGCCCCCCGTTATTTATGGAGTTTTGGTCACCGGAAGCTTGGAAGATTGGGTAAGGAACGAGGGACACGATGAGACGAAGAATATGAGTCTTCTCTTCAAAGACTAAGAGCATTGCATGCGTCAGATTATCTCCATCATCGTAATGAAATGCCTATAGTTTGTTCTGGTCTTTAGCCGATCAATACTCCCTGATGATGACATGATTGTTCGTGCTGGTGATTTTGGTTGATTAGGATTCATATCAGACACTAGCAACACGTTTTGTATTACCAAACAATTTCTATCGTGACAAGAAATGAATGAATGAGAGAAGGAAAACCTGTAGCAAAACCCAAGTAATCAAAATGGCATGCTTTAGAAATAGCAGCTCCATAGATCCCATCAGAAAAACACAACTTGCATAAATCGCAGATAAGAATTCAGATAGACTAGTAATATGCTAAACCATTAGCACAAAGTTCCTGCTTAACATATCAATCATGCAGATCTGTTTCTCAATTTCATGAATACGAGGAAGCTAAATCTGAAAGCTATATATACTTTTATTCTCCAAACTATCATTTTCTTCTCGCAGACAGAGCATTTGCTTCTTTAAGCTGAATTTGAAAGAGATACTTGGCTTGACTGCAACATCACTCATCTCCAACTGTCTCGCACAACATCAGCTACGCATGGCAATCCTAGTGAAGCTGCAGAAAGAAACCAAGCACTCCTCTGAGTTAGAAAGCCTGGACAAAAGCAAGGATTTGCGAGGGGAAAAGATAAGCTTCCTATAAGAGAGATCAGGATTTATGTATTTGAAACCTCACACAATGTTACTGCATTAAAATGAACTCCTGAGAACAACTATTCATGCATTGAAAAAGCTTGATCATGGATATCAATTGAAGAAGATAGTTGATTAGTTTTCATATGTCTAAATGAGCTTCACACCAATAAAAGAAGTGAACATTTTAGACTGATCTTTAAATATAATAACGATGCTCAAGATTGTGCATCATGGGCCATAGGCTAGTGTAATATCTGTGCTGATGAGGAAGAATGGCAGACCATTATCTTCCAACAAGCCGACCTGATTCTCTCCAGCTTTACCATTTCAAAGTCCATTTCGGACTATCTTTATATGGCCAGACTTTCCCGCACTTCGATGGTATGTCATATTCTCAAACTTGAGACCAATTTTAACATATAATACTAAAATTTCTCTGCACAACGATGCACATGCCAGTTTAATACATATTCAGATGAGGAAAAACAATCAATTGAAAATGCATGATTGATGCTCTATTCAGCTCCATATTTTGCCTATATGTTTGCACCAGCATGAACAAGACTAAATAATTAAGACAAGACAGGTTAAGAAACGTATCGTATACCTATGGTAGTTCATCTTGATCATGAAAACCCAATCCAAAGAGTTTTTCCCTTATCTTTTGCAGCTGATTCGCAACACCACTGATGCTCATCCGTTTTCCACGCACTTCTTTAGAACATGCAACTCCAATATCATATATCATAACCAAACACTCTTGAAATATGACATTACTTTCGGAAAGCCGATGTTGAGGACTTTCATGATCAAAATGAGACTCTCTTTCTAGAAGCAGAATCCGATCTGTAACTTCTAACACTCGATCAAGCAAAGCCGCCGCAACAAAACTATGGAGAGTCAAATTGTCTCCAAATTTGTTATCGGTGGGACTCAATCCTGTGAACATCTCTAGCAAAAGGATGCCATAGCTGTAGACATCGCCTTCTCTCGAAACCTCACATCCCATCGCATATTTTGCCACACATTTTGATCACAGTGGAGATGAAAATAGGAGAGTTGATCATTATATAGAAAAGTGGAGCTAAGATCATTAGAATATAAAGTAGACAGATTACCTGGTGGAGCATAACCAATTGTCCCTCTAAGACCCAATGAGCTCATTTGATTAGCTATAGTATCAAAGGATGATCCGAGAAGGAATTTCGCCAATCCAAAGTCGCCAACATGTGCTACCATATTAGCATCTAAGAGAATATTGCTCGGTTTTAAATCACAATGAAGGATGGGGATGTGGCATTGGTAATGAAGATAATCTAGTGCAGAAGCAACACCAATAGCAATACTTATCCTTCGAATGAAATTCAACTTTTGCGAAAGCTCATTCTCGTGAGATGATGTTGTGTTTGGGTGTAGCCAATGTTCCAAGCTTCCATTGTCCATGAATTCATAGACAAGGGCCCTAAAATCATCTCCATGATAGTCAATACCCGAGCAAACTGTTAATATCTTCAAAAGATTTCGATGTTTAATGTTTTTGAAGGCCTCACACTCGGCTATAAAGCTTTTCAGAGCACCATGACGAACTAAATGAAGTACCTTCACAGCAACAAGAGTTCCTTTGCCCTCCAGTATCCCCCTATAAACAGAACCAAAGCTTCCAACACCGATCAAATTGGTTGAAGAAAAACCGTTGGTTGCTTTTATGAGTGTTCCATAAGATACCTTCATAGGTGAATCATCCATCGAAGTTGAAACTGGTTCATTTACCTTCTTCTTCAACCAACAAAGATATATAAAAGCAAGAACAATAGTTACAACAACAACTCCCAAAATAATAGAAGTGCACAATATCACTATATTGATTTTTTTTCTCTTGGAGTTTTGGGAGATACAATCGGGAAGGTGAAACTCTGATAATCCACCACAGAGCTCATTGTTCCCAATAATAGAAGTACCGGTAGCATTCTTAAAGACTCCTTCACGTGGTAGCATGCCTTCAAACTTATTGTACGATAAATTCAGAAGTTTTAAAGAATGAAATACTGTTAAAAATTCTGGAATTTGACCCGACAGATTGTTGCATGAAAGATCTAGCTCCTCAATGCCTCCTAGCGATCTAATTGATTGAGGAATCAACCCATGGAAGAAGTTGCCTGCCAACCTTAGTAATGTCAATGAAGTGCAATCACCTAAACTACTTGGGATTTCACCTACCAACAAATTGTTCGAGATGTCCAACTCAGTCAAAGTTCTCAAATTGCCAACTTCTATAGGTAAACGCCGGTCAAATGGTTCCAAGACAAGTTCAAAATGATTGCCAATGATGAAAGACCAAGGAGTTGCGGGGTATAGCACCACTAAGATTGTTATTAGACAAATCAAAGAAATTAAGAGACCTGCAATTTGATAAATGTGGCGAAATTTGCCCATGAAAGTTGTTGCCACCAAGATCTAGTATAATCAACTTGGTTAGATTTCCCAAAGAAGATGGGATAGTGCCTCCAAGGTTGTTATCACTTAAGTCCAGTTTCACAAGATTTTGTAGATTCCCCAAATTTGGGGGAATAAAACCTGAAAATTGGTTGACATTCATAAACAATACTTCCAGGTTGACTAAATTCTCGATTTTTTGTGGAATCTCACCAGATATTTGATTCATGCCAAGACCAAACCTTGAGAGAGTGGTGGATAAATTACCTATGCATCTAGGTAACACCCCACCAAACTCATTCTGGATGATATCCAATTCCACTAACTTGGTGCTGTTAGTTAACGAGCAAAGGAAGCTCAAGTCTTCAGGTTTTCCCCTTCCAAGATGATTATCAAAGATGAGAAGTGTACGAAGCTTATGCAAATTTTCCAAAGAAGGTACTTTCCCAGAAAATCTGTTCATAGTAACTTGAAGCAGATCTAGCTTTGTGCAATTCGATATCGAGGGAGTAATCGGTCCTTCAAGTTGGTTCTCATCAACACTAAGAAATTCAAGATTAGGGAGCTTGAGGCCTATGCCTACTGGAAGAGTCCCCTGTATCCGGTTCCGTGCAACATCAAACATAGTTAGGGAAGAGAGATTGAGTAACGAAGATGGAATTGTACCTGAAAATTTGTTTTCTTCGAGGTTAAGGATTCGCAAGTTTATCAGGTTGCCTAGAACTGGGGGGATGCTTCCGCCCAAGTTGTTATCCCATACATTAAGGACCTCCAATGAAGATAAGTTCCCCATGGAGGAAGGCACATCCCCAATCATATTATTTTTTGACAAAGCAAAGAACCGTAACTTCGATAGTGAACCGAGCTCTCTAGGAATCTCTCCACTGAGTCGGTTCCATTGAAGAAAGAGTTCATAAAGGTTTGAACAACCTGATATGTTTTTGGGAATTTCACCGACCAATGAATTGTTGTCTAGTGATAAGGAACGAAGGTGGTGCAGCTGGCCAACTTGTGGAGGGATTTCATGTTCGAGACTATTGTTGAAAAGCCACATTTTCCTTAGGAAGCTGAGATTCCCAATATGAGGAGAAATTGATCCGGAGAGTCCTTGTGATGTCAAATCCAGGACCGTGACCCTCCGGTGCCTCTGGCCACATGTAACACCATACCATTGGCAAAACCCAATGCTATTATTCCATGAGTTGAGCACTCCGAAAGGATCTCTGGTTATGTTGGCCTTAAATGCGAGTAGTGCGAGTCTATCTGTTTCATTGGTGGTGGATGAGACATGATTAAAGCACAATGCAAGAAAAATACCAAGAAGCAAATGGCATGGTTGAAACTCTGCAAAACTCATGCTTACGAGTTTCAAGACTCATAGCCCAAGGAAGCAAGTATATATGAAAGCAAGCCAAAAAGAAGTAAGATGCAGGATTGGTACTAATGGAAACCGTGAAGAGATTTATAAGAATGTGTCGATTTCTCTAGACAGCTTTCTAAGGCGCTTTTCTTCTTCTTCTTTTTTTATCTTTTTTATTCAATAGTTATGGAACCGCTTTTCCTCATATTATATTTTACTCAGTGGTCATTAAAGCGCTTTTTCTTTTTGATACGTATCGTGGGGGAGAATTCTAGCTTTCTTCCTTTCTATTTTACTCAATAGTTTCTTGCCTCCTTGCACTGACCAAAAACCAAAAGGAATGAAAAAGCTCTGCCCCCTTGCAAATTAAAGAGAAATTCCTCGCTCACTTATTAACTAATATCTAAAAAATGATGAAACCAGGTATGGCAATTCGAGCCTTATCAATAATGCCATGCTCTTGGTATTGTCCAAAAATCCATCAATAAAGCACAAACTATGGATCCGCAAGTCCCACAAATTTCGATGGTGATGATTGCACATGGTTCATGAAATCTTAGCGAGATAATGCCCCATAGTAAGGGTGGAGATGTGTGAGAATCCTGAGTGGTTGGGATTAAAATGGAGACTCAAAAGATCACCGCTTGGATACATCCCAAATTTATTACAAAAAAATTAACCTTGCATGATGAGCTGGTGTCATGCCAGTGAATCTCTGTGCTCCATGGACAAAGCAGAGGCAAAATCCTTCCATCTCCTTGTGATTAATTTTATGTATGATCTCCACTACCTATTTAAAGGACTTCGTATACGGCAAACAGAGCCACTCATATTCCAAAGAAGCATGACACCACCAGGAGCCACCCAGAAGCACCCTCAACATCAACTTGCTCTTTCCACATTATTCTTCATTGGACTTCATTCGTCATTAATTTGTCGAGACAGACAGGAAGCATGTAAAAAAGTCAATATGAGTCCATAGAAAACTAAATAATTATGGCATTGTAAAATGTGTAGTCTTGAATTCTCACTTTTTTTTTTCCCTTGTTGAACTGAGCAAAATCCCCATTGCATTTAAAAAAAAAAAAAAAACTTAAGAGAAGAAAAAACATGGCTCAACCTTTAATCTTCACTTTCATCATAATCCATGGACAAAGTAGTAAAAACTCAAATATTTATAAAATATCAAAAATATAAAGAAATTATATCAAAAATTTATGAATTTTTTTGTAATTATCATTTTTACATAGTAATTTATAAAACCCAACTGACGAAAAATCTGTCATTTCCAATATAAATTTGGAAAAGTATGGCAATACTGTCACCTATTTTTGTAGTTTTTTTTTTTTCTTGATACAAAATAATTATTTAATCTTAAATTATGAATTTAATAGCTGTGGGGCTACTTTGGGACGTATACTATTTTAAAATGAAAAACGAAAGCGTGCCACACGCCAAGGTCTCCTTTGTGACTTTCAAGTCTTTAAAGTCTCGTTACGAAAGGTTAAATGACCAAAGATAATTATTATACATTTATCGATAATCATTAACAATTATCAGATCAACGGTGTCATTTGATTGAGCCCGATAATTTTGTTGTGAATTTGCCCACCGCATGGGGAAAAAATGCCCATGAATGATACTTACACAAGACATTCAGATTCAGACATAGATGTATTATTCTATAGCTAATAAATGTTCATCCTAATGAAAATCTATATATAGAAACCACATCAACTACAAAAATATTTAGTCCGTGAGGTTTGTAAATATTTTCTCCTTCATTGTCATGTAAGAAAAAGAAAACAACGATGGGAAAGTGGATGATTGGGAACAATTTTTCAACGAAAATAAGCCAAGCGATTTTTCATTAAATCTTGCGACTAATGTAAAGTTTTTGTTTTCATTCTTTCTTAACTTAAAATGAAAATATGATTTTCAAGATCTCCATCCTCATTGAATTTTTTTCCACAATCCAAATACATATTTAAAAATGAAAAAAAAATAGGTCTTCACTTTCTTTCCTTCTTTTTTTTTGGGTAGAATCACAACTGAAAAGTTTTCAAACTTAACTCAAACCTGTCCATATAAAATTGAAAAGAGAGAAGATAAGAACTGAAGGTTAAAGTTTCAACAGGAAGACAACCAATTAGCAGCTGTCAAAAAGAGGAAAAATAAAAGTTCTCATAATATAATTTATACAAATGTCATATCATAACTTTTTCAGACGTGACTATCGGCTAATATCGTCTAGTGAAACACACACACCATTTACGCAAGACTCCTTCGAGTGTATGATTATAATAGTTATATGGGAAAACCCCTAATTTCAATGCAGTTGCTGACTTGCCCTTCCTTCAACCAATGTAAGAAAAAGCTAAAGAAAGAGATTCCAAAAGACATACATTGGGCTCTGATTTACATGCGTTTCACGTGAAATCCTTTAAGATGTCTAGTCTGAAAAGCATTTGCACAGTTAATCAGGAATGTGGACATGTCTTTTGATTTTGAGGAAACATATTTGTCCCAAGTGGTCCCTGAATTGTCAGGGAAAGTCTCTGCTAATCAAGACGGCTTTGATCAAAGCATGCATGCAGTGCGTTGGAAGCGGTACCCCAAAATGAACAAGTAAAGCTAGGAGTGGCTGTAATACCAAGATTACAAAGCAGGTCAAATCACTTCTCCTTGTAATGCAACTAGACCCATTCGCTTCCATCCCCGTTCTTTTCTACCACAGCTGATTTTGGCTTGCGGTTATCCTCCACGTATTTAATGATCAACGATGCTCGAGATGCATTGTGAGGGCAGATGTTCTTGTGAATAATTTGACTTCATTGAACGATTCCTAAATGCAAATGAGAATGAAACCGTACAAGATAAACATGATGACAAGTATTTTCTAGTGGACCATCGACAGTTTAGAGTTAAGGTTCTCCATTATTAGAAAAGTGGTTTTTCATCCTTGGTAGGGGTAGCGTGAAAGTAAAGAATGCGAAATGTTTTACAATAGTGGAACAATCCTTAATTGTGAAATCAAACACACCCGATTACATCATCAAAATTGAGTAAGACTAATTCTACCAAATCATTGTTGGACCACCCCTGGCGTGGAGATTAACCTTCCGAAGATTCTACATGAGAAAGTTGAATCCAAAAACAGTAACTTCTTATACCAGATTATCATGTCTTCATCCTGAGATTGGAGGAACACTGCTCGTTTAGGGAGCCTGCAACTGACGTCAAATTGGGGATGGACATTGGAGAATAATTTTTAGTCAAGCTGCAGAAACCAAACTCTCCTCTGAATCAGGAAATCTTTGAGGAAGAAAACGTGAAATATAAATTTCTAATAAAAAAAATAAGGAGACTAGTGAAGATTTAACAAGAATGAAACCCCACACGATGTCACTTCTTTTCTTTTTGTTAGGTATCTACACAATCATGGAAAATCTGAGAACAACTTTTTATAAAGTGAAGAAGCTTTATCGTGAATCTTACTTTAAGATTTCCTATGGGTCATGGTTGATTTATTTATTTTTCTTCTAAATCAGTATCAATACAAATAAAAGAACATCACGACTAAGACTGAATTAGAAACATCATAGCAATGCTCAAGACTCATGCATCACGGGCCTTACCGTAACTTTCTAAGAGCCAATCGCATTGCCGTAGCTATTATACGTTGCCTTCTCTTGGGACCTCTCACCTGATTGCATATTCTGCCACACATTTCGATCATAGTGCAAATGACATTAGGGGGGCGGATTATCTAAAAAATAATCATACTGGGCAGCAATTAGGGAAGATATAGATAAAATTGGCGTATCACAGACATGGAGAAAGCAAAAAGATAAAGGAAATACTAAGAAAGTGTTAAAATATGTCTCGAGTTTACATCCGTGAATAAAATCCAATCCAAATAAAGTACGTGGAAAAATAAGGAAATTGTATCCGCATCAAAGTCACGATCAAGAATAAAGATCATTCCAACATCCAACACTCTGTGTTGGAACGAAGATCAAGAATGGAAGTACTACTTCAATTTTTATTGGGTGCAAGATTGTCTTAAAATATACATAATACACTTTCCTGATTAAAGTTGTGGCTAAGAAAGAAAAAATTGTCTAAAAAGTCATAGCCTATTGTATTGTCACCCATTTAATCTTAAACATTTTCATGATTTCCCAACTAAGTCCATCCCGCCAATTTTGACCAGAAATTACCAATGTAACTACCAACCATCCATGGCCGGCAATGACTTTAAAAAAAAAAAATTTTTTTTACAACTAAAAAATATATTTTTTTCTTTTTTCTTTTCTTTTTATTTTATAACCCTAAGCCAGTGAGGCAAGGGTGTTGTGGCCCTCATTGACATGAGAGTTGAGAATGTGGGGAGCGCATAGTAGTGGCACAATTCCTTCACCTGAAGAGACCGCCAAGAAAAAGCTCAAGTAATATATTTCCTTCCATGAGATATTCACAAAACACCGATATACATTTAGAGTGGCCAGCAATGAATCTCGAATTATGGCATTGTAAAATGTGTAGTCCTGAATTCTCACTTTTGTTTTTCCCTTGTTGAACCGAGCAAAATCCCCATTGCATTTAAAAAAAAAAAAAAAACTTAAGAGCAGAAAAAACATACCTCAACCTTTAATCTTCACTTTCATCATAATCCATGGACAAAGTAGTAAAATACGAAATATGAAGAAAATATATCAAAAATATGAATTGACATTCATACAATAAATGTATAATTTTTTTTGTAATTATCCTGTTAACAGTATTCTTCATAAATACCCAACTACGAAAAGTCTATCATTTCCAATATAAATTTGGAAAAGTATGGCGGTAGTTGTCACCTATTTTGGTAAGTAGGTTTTTTTTTCCTTGATACAAAATAATTATTTAATCTTGAATTATGAATTTAATAGCTTGTGGGCGCTACTTTGGGACGTATACTATTTTAAAATGAAAAACGAAAGTGTGCCACACGCCAAGGTCTCCTTTGTGACTTTCCAAGTCTTTAAAGTCAATGTGAAAAGGAAAAATTAGAAAAGTTGGATCCTAAATTCAAATGAAAGAGACCTCTAGATTTTGAGATGGTCATAATATTTGGACGTAGGTTTCTCGAAGGAGTCGCGTGTCATTTAACTTATGAGGAGCAACAGTGTAAGTGGTAAAAATAATTTATTTTCCTTGGGGAATTGACATTAGTTTCTGAGGTATGATTACTCTATCTCTCACTTGAACCAGATAAAATATTGTACTTAATATACAAGGAGACATATGAAAGCTACTCATCATCATGGATTATGTATTTTACATATATTGAAATTTGCATCGAGTTCCTTCAAAAAAATCAGCCCTTGTAGCCCCTCAGGCTTTTCTACAATGTCATGAGCCAAAACCACCGCAAAATTACTAAGCTCATTACAAGTGGTTAAATGACCGAAGATAATTGTTACACAATCATTAACGATTATCGGATCAATAGTGTCATTTAATTGAGCCCGATAACTTTGTTGTGAATTTGCCCACCGCATGGGAAAAAAATGCCCATGAATGTTACTTACACGACATTCAGAAATAAATCTATTATTCTATAGCTACTAAATGTTCATCCTAATGAAAATCTATATATAGAAACCAACATCAAGTACAAATATATTTAATCCATGAGGTTTGTAAATATTTCCACCTTCATTGCCGTCTAAGAAAAAGAAAACAACGATGGGAAAGTGGATGATTGGAAACAATTTCTGAATGAAAATAAGAAAGTGCATATTCATTAAATCTCGTATAATGTAAATATTTTCATTTTCATTCTTTCTTAGCTTAAAATGAAAATATGATTTTCAATATCTCCATCCTAATTGAATTTTTTTTCCACAATCCAAATATATATTTAGAAAGGAAAAAAATAGGTCTTCACTTTCTTTCTTCTTTTTGTAGAATCACAACTGAAAAAGTTTTCAAAATTAACTCAAACCTATCCATATAAAATTGAAAAGATAGAAGATAAGGACTAAAGGCTAAAGCTTCAACGGGAAGACTAACCAATTAGCAGCTGTCAAAAAGATGAAAAATAAAAGTTCTCATAATATAATTTATACAGATGTCCTATCATAACTTTTTCAGACGTGATCATCGGCTAATATCCCATGGGGAATCACCTCTACCATTTACACAAAACTCCTTCGAGGGTATGATTATAATAATTATATAGGAAGACCCTAATTTCAAGGTAGTTGCTGAGTTGCCCTTCCTTTGACCAATCTAAGAAAAAGCTAAAGAAAGAGATTCCAAAAGACATGCATTGGGCTCGTGCTATTGATTTACATGTGTTTCACGTGAAATACTTTAAGATGTCTAGTCTGAAAAGCATTTGCACAGTTAATCAAGGAATGTGGACATGTCTTTTGATTTTCAGGAAACATATTTGACGCAAATGGTCCATGAATTGTTAGGGAAAAGTCTTTGCCAATCAAGACGGCTTTTGATCAAAGCATGCATTCAGCGTGTTGGAAGCGGCAGCACCCCAATGAACAGGTAAAGCTAGGAGTGGCTGTAATACCCCTCCTTTTCTCCCACTGCTGATTTCGACTTGTGGTTATCCTCCAAGTATTTATTGATCAACGATGCTCGAGGTGCATTTTGCAGGCAGATGTTCTTGTGAATAATTTGACTTCATTGAACGACTCCTAAATGCAAATGAGAATGAAACTATACAAGATAAACATGATGATAAGTATTTTCTTGTGGACCATCGACAGTTTGGAGTTAGGGTTCTCCATTATTAGAAAAGTGGTTTTTCATCCTTGGCAGGGGTAGCGTGAAAGTAAAGAATGTGAAATGTTTTACGATATTGGAACAATCCTTAATCGTAAAATCAAACACACCCAATTACATCATCAAAATTGAGCAAGACTAATTCTACTAAATCATTGTTGTACCACCCCTAGCGTGGAGATTAACCTTCCGAAGATTCTTAACGAGAAATTTGAATCCAAAAACAGTAGCTTCTTATACCAGATTATCTTGTCTTCGTCCCGATATTGGAGGGACACTACTCATTTAGGGAGCTTGTAATTAACTTAAATTTGATTTGCTGCAACATTACCGGTATCCAATTATTTTGTGCATCAAATTGGGGATGGACATTGGAGAGCAATTCCTAGTCAAGCTGCAGAAACCAAACTCTCCTCTGAATCAGGAAATCTCTGATCAAGAAAGCGTGAAATATAAATTTCCAATAAAAAGAAAAGAAAGGAAAAAAAAAAAAAGGAGACTAGTCAAGATTTAACAAGAATGAAACCCCACACAGTGTCACTTCTTTTCATTTCATTAGATATTTACACACAATAGTGGAAAATCTGAGAACAACCTTTTATAAAGTGAAGAAGCTTTATCGTGGATCTTACTCTAACATTTCCAACAGGCCACGGTTGATTTATTTTGTTCTTGTAAATAGGTATCAATACCAACAAAAGAACTTTATTACTAAGATTGGCTCAAAAACTTCATAGCGATACTCAAGACCCGTGCATCAGGAGTCCTACCGTAACTTTTGGAGAGCCAATCGCCTTGCCGTAGCCATTATACATTGCCTTCTCTTGGGATCTCACCTAATTGCATAATCTATCGCCCATCATAGTGCAAATGACATTAGGGGTGCGGATTATCAAAAAATAATCATATTGGGCAGCAGTTAGGGAAGATATAGATGAAATCGGTTTATCATGGACATGGAGAAAGCAACAAGATAAGGGAAATACAGAGAAAGTGTTCCAATATGTCTCTAATTTGAGTCCGTGAATATTACCCAACCCCATTAAAGTATAAGGAAAAATATGAAAATTGTATCCGCATCAAAATCACGATCAAGAATTAAAGATTGTCTTCGTGTTGGAATCAAGATCAAGAATGGAAGTCCTCCTTGGATTTTCATTGGGTGCAAGACTGTCTTAAAATACACGGAATCCACTTTCCTGATAGAAGCTGGTCAGGAAACTAAAAAAGGAGTTTCCTCCCCACATGGAATTCTAAACAAGTGCCTGTATTTAGGGATGGACGATGGATCCATCTAGATGGCTTTCCAGATGTTGACTTCAAGTCAACCAATGCCCCCAAAATCCTAAAGTCCCCCGCTTCGGAAAATAAACCGAAGACCGATGAGCAAGCGTCACTGATTAGCTGGTCATTCTCGGTAATAAAGACCTCTTGACTAACAATAGCTTAATCAATTAATACTATTTCAAAGTGCCACTTTGGCCAAAAAAAAATAAGGATTATAATAAGTCTTTTAATATAGAAAATTTCCACCATGGGAAATAGGTGTATAAATATAAATGACTACTAATTTCGTCACTGTTAAAAGAAACTTTTTTTCCTTGATACAAAATAATCATTTATTCTTGAATTATGAATTTAATAGCTTGTGGGTGCTACTTTGGGACGTATACTATTTTAAAATGAAAAACGAAAGTGTGCCACACGCCAAGGTCTCCTTTGTGACTTTCCACGTCTTTAAAGTCAATGTGAAAAGGAGAAATGAGAAAAGTTGGATCCTAAATTCAAATGAAAGAGACCTCTAGATTTCGAGATGGTCATAATGTTTGGACGTAGGTTTCTCGAAGGAGTTGCTTGTCATTTAACTTATGAGGAGCAACAGTGTATGTGGTCCAGATAATATATTTTCCTTGGGGAATTGACATTAGTTTATGAGGTATGATTACTCTATCTCTCACTTGAACCAGATAAAATATTGTACTTAATATACAAGGAGACATAGGAAAGCTACTAATCATCATGGATTATGTATTTTACATATATTGAAATTTGCATCGAGTTCCTCGAAAAAAAGAATTACCCCTTGGAGCCCATCAGGCTTTTTGTCATGAGCAAAAACCACTATAAAATTACTAACCTCGTTACAAGAGGTTAAATGACCAAAGATAATTGTTATACATTTATCGATAATCATTAACAATTATCAGATCAATGGTGTCATTTAATTGAGCCCGATAATTTTGTTGTGAATTTGCCCACCACATGGGAAAAAATGCCCATGAATGTTACTTACACAAGACATTCCGATTCAGACATAGATCTGTTATTCTATAACTAATAAATGTTCATCCTAATGAAAATCTATATATAGAAACCAACATCAACTACAAAAATATTTAGTCCATGAGGTTTGTAAATATTTTCGCCTTCATTGCCATGTAAGAAAAAGAAAACAACGATGGGAAAGTGGATAATTGGGAACAATTTTTGAACGAAAATAAGGAAGCAAGTTTTCATTAAATCTTGCATAATGTAAATATTTTTCTTTTTCATTCTTTCTTTAGCTTAAAATGAAACTATGATTTCCACGATATCCATCCTCATTGAATTTTTTTCCACAATCCAAATATATATTTAAAAAGGAAAAAAAAATAGGTCTTCACTTTCTTTCCTTTTTTTCTTTTTTGGTAGAATCACAACTGAAAAAGTTTTCAAACTTAACTCAAACGTGTCCATATAAAATTGAAAAGATAGATAAGGACTAAAGGTTAAAGTTTTAACAGGAAGACAAGCAATTAGCAGCTGTCAAAAAGATGAAAAATAAAAGTTCTCATAATATAATTTTTACATATATCCTATCATAACTTTTTCAAACGTGATTATCGGCTAATATCCCATAGGGAATCACACATACCATTTACGCAAGGCTCCTTCGAGTGTATGATTAAATAATTATATGGGAAAACCCCTAATTTCAAGGTAGTTGCTGAGTTGCCCTTCCTTCAACCAATGTAAGAAAAAGCTAAAGAAAGAGATTCTGAAAGACATACAATGGGCTCATGCTGTTGATTTACATGTGTTTCCCGTGAACTCCTTCAAGATGTCTAGTCTGAAAAGCATTTTCACAGCTAATCAGGAATGTGGACATGTCTTCTGATTTTCAGGAAAAATATTTGACCCAAGTAGTCCCTGAATTGTCAAGGAAAGTCTCGGCTGATCAAGACGGCTTTTGATCAAAGCATGCATGCAGTGTGTTGGAAGCGGTAGCACCCCAAAATGAACAAGTAAAGCTAGGAGTGGCAGGGGCAGCGTGGAAGCAAAGAATGCGAAATGTTTTAGAGGTATTGGAATCATCCTTAATTGTGAAATCAAACACACCCGATTACATCATTAGAATTGAGTAAGACTAATTCTACTAAACCATTGTTGGACCACCCCTAGCACAGAGATTAACCTTCCGAAGATTCTACACGAGAAAGTTGAATCCAAAAACAGTAACTTCTTATACCAGATTATCATGTCTTCATCCCGAGATTGGAGGAACACTACTCATTTAGGGAGCCTGCAATTGACTTAATTTTGCTTTACTGCAACATTATTGGTATCCAATTATTTCGTGCATCAAATTGGGGATGGACATTTGGAGAGCAATTCCTAGTCAAGTTGCAGAAACCAAACTCTCCTCTGAATTAGGAAATCTTTGAGGAAGAAAGCGTGAAATATAAATTTCTAATAAAAAAAAAAGGAGACTAGTGAAGATTTAACAAGAATGAAACCCCACACAATGTCACTTCTTTTCTTTTTGGTAGGTATCTACACAATCGTGGAAAATCTGTGAACAACTTTTTATAAAGTGAAGAAGTTTTATCGGGAATCTTACTTTAAGATTTCCCATGGGCCACGATTGATTTATTTATTTTTCTTTAAAATCAGTATCAATACAAACAAAATAATATTATGACTAAGATTGACTCGGAAACATCATAGCAATGCTCAAGACCCATACATCACGGGCCGTACCGTAACTTTCTAAGAGCGATGCCGTAGCTATTATACATTGCCTTCCCTTGGAACCTCTCACCTAATTGCATATTCTGCCACACATTTCGATCATAGTGCAAATAACATTAGCAGCAGTTAGGGAAGATATAGATAAAATTGGTGTATCATAGACATGGAGAAAGCAAAAGATTAAGGAAATACTGAAAAAGTATTAAAATATGTCTCAAGTTTGCGTCAATGAATAAAATCCGATCAAAATAAAGTGCGTGGAAAAATAAGAAAATTGTATCAGCATCAAAGTCACAATCAAGAAGAAAGATTGTCTCCGTGTTGGAATGAAGATCAAGAATGGAAGCCCTACTTAAATTTTTATTGGGTGCAAGATTGTCTTACAATATACATAATACACTTTCCTAATTAAAGTTGTGGCTAAGAAAAGAAAAATTTTCTAAAAAGTCATAGCATATTGTATTGTCACTAATTTAATCCTAAACATTTTCATTTTGTACCAACTAAGTCTATCCCACCAATTTTAGTCAGAAATTGCCAATGTAGCCACCAACCATCCACGGCCAGCAATGACTTTTACAATTTTTTTTACAACTAAAAAAATATTTTTTCTTTTTTTCTTTTCTTTTTCTTTTATAACCCTGGGCCAACGAGGCGAGGGTGTTGTGGCCCTCATCAACATGAGAGTTGAGAATGTGGGGAGCACACAACAGTGGCACGATATCTTCACCTAAAGAGACCGTCAAGAAAAAGCTCAAGTAATATATTTCCTTCCATGAGATATTCACAAAATACCAATACACATTTGAAGTGGCCACCAATCAATCTCAATTCCTAGACATTGGAACTGGCTACCAATCAACTCCAATACCAAGTGAAGAGATCGCCAAGGGAGAGATCAAGTTAGAGCTCGTCAAATCCACATTCACTCAAAACTTAAGCTAATTAATTATAAATTAACTAACATATACTGACGGCTCCACGTCACACAAATTCTCTTATACGATACACATGCATCACAAGTGGCTGGAAACATCAGCCTGGCCAAGGAGCGTGGGAAAAAATGCTCAATAGGAAGGCTCTGGCTGAGCAATGACTACTGAGTGATAGGTGGCTCAACAGACAATTGCGACAATTTCGTCAGGGACTAGGTGAAATTTTGTTTATTACCACTGCGATGGCCATACTTCCACTTCGATTATGTATTCACTCCACCTTCACTTGCATTAGTCATAGAAACCTATCATTCTTGAAAATACACATCAACATTAGGCCGTCTCAGGTTTTATGTATTCTCTGAGAAACTATACATCATTATTGACTATGATACACACAGGGAAGAGACGAGAGTAAAACGATCGCCAATATGACTAACACAAATCTCTACACATATATGGCCGATATCACTAGAGACATGAACAACATTCACAGAGATCAAAACAACAATCGATGCACCCAAAACAAGCAAGGCCAGTGCAGAGTTGCGTAAGAGCAACTGCACACCGATCATTCACATAGGAGCAAGTTCGGATGAAGCACATGCAACAGATACGATCCAGCAGCTTGCCACAACAGTTTGAAGCTGCCTTGACTAAGACATTTGCAGTATCAGGCGTCTTTTCTTCGACTCCTGGTGGAATGTTTTTGCTGTTGCAGTCAAGTTACCGAAGCCTTTACCCAAACTTCCAAGCAAAATTACCCTCTGGCTCTTTAAGTCCAGCATCTTCTTGAAATTCACTTTTTCAGGTACCTGCTTTGAAGTGAAGATAATGAACTTATGTTGATGAAGAGAAGCAGAGATTCGAAATCAGTTTCAGCACTTCTAATATGCTCCAAAGTATGCTACATATAAGTACATGGATGGGATTGAAGCATCTCAAGGTGCATTTGGTTATGACAGTTTTCAGTTCTTATTTCACTATAAATGTTTCAAAGTATATAAATAATGATATTCTTCTAATTAATTTTCACTTTTAGAACAATACTACTAACAGAATATATAGTCTGCTTCTGGTCCTATTTAGGATTCAACATCGAGTCTATCCAGAAATATCAATTTCCTTCCTCTTCCAGTTGCAAACCAATGAAAACAGCACTGTGTTGCCTTAATTCAAAAGCAGGGGAAGCAGATTTATTTTGACCACTTTCTGTGGTCATTGGAAATGAAAACTGCAAAACTAGACACAGTTTTAAGTTTTTAAGATGATACCAAAAACCACTCTGTAAGTATATAATAAAAAGTACCAAGGTAAAAGGATACAAAAGAGACAGACTATAGAATGTTAAAACTTACAAGTTCTGCAGGAGTCATACTTATTTAAATCAGGTATAGCAAAAACATTTTTTTTTTTTTGGGCCCGATGCAGGATTCGGATAAGCCTATAGGACCACAGAAGAAACTACTAGGTCACAGTGCTTAATCATACCTCTAGTATAATATCAGACGTTATTTTCTCGCGAACAGTTTCCAGTAAGATCATGCATGTGTACTCTGATGGAACCCGTGACTGTATGCTTATTCTTGCAACCTATAATTAGACAGCACATGAAAACATAAGTAAGCTGAAAGTAACAGCACATGAAAATGTAAGTAAGCTAACAGTAACAGCAGCATGAAAATGGTCATGATGCCAATCTAGATTTGCTGCCACGCTGCAACATTCCATGCACTTTTATTATGAATTAACCAATGAGAGGCCAATTCAGAAACTTCTGTATGACCAGATGTTACAAACTAAATTGTCTTAGCAAGAATTCTGGGTATATCAGGTGTTAATAAATAACAATTAATTTTTCTGGTTAGAATGATTTCATGCATCTGAAGATCCAAGCTCGAAAATGTAAATTTGTCTAAGGCACCTTTTTTCGAAAGATGTCCCCTTCCTGCAAAGTGTCATCCAGTCAAACTAACCTTGGAGAAACTGACATGAATAATGCTACTATTACATCTAGATTAAATCCTTCCATGCTATAACAAATTTAATGTAGTTCAATGAGGTAAGAAACAAACCTTCTCTGCAAGCTGTATACTCTTATGAAACCAAGCCTGCGCTGTGAGGTCATCAATTTGTCTCTTTGCAAGTACCTGACATGATATTCAACAAAAGAACTCAAAAAAGTGAATTTCATTCTGATATCTCCATCTATATACATTCACTAAACCAGATGGATTTCAGGTAAAGCTTGAGGCATAAGAGGACCATCATAAATATAACGAAAGTCCCCATTTGAGGTGTCATCAACAAAATTTCTGCTGTGATTTCATTAGGAAAAAGCAATCTGACAAAATATGGATTATAAGAGAAACAAAGGCATCATGCTGAGCTTTGCATCAAATAGGTCATTACTCATTAACCAAGAATGTTAAAACTTTCAGTTCGAAGTGTAAGTGGGGCTAACAGTATCCCATAGAAAATCCATAGCAAACTTTAGAATTTGCAAGATCTTCATTCATCCAACAGTATGTATTCAAGATTAAACATTACTCTGTCAATAGGAACATCCTTCACATGTTGCACTTTCAGATCTATCGTGCAGACGCTCCCATCTGCCAAAACACCACTAACTCTTGCAAGCTCTGGAAATTTCCCAGAAAATCTGCCTGATACAATTAATGGACTTCCTGATGAGAGGTCTGGAATTTGAGAGGGATATATCTGTCAATAGAATGGAAAGCACCATATGGCCACTCTGTCAGGTATGTATCTCCACTTAAATGTTTACTCGGGATTCTATTAAGATAGAGAATTGCAATTCCCAAGCAAAGGCATTCATATCTCTTGGTGATTGGAATTTGGAAATGAATAATTGCTTGGAGAGGAAATTATTACCTCAAATGAATCAAGTTTTTCCAGAGCGTCCACTGTGATATCAGCCATCATGATTGACAACACATTAGCAAGCCACCTTAGCATTCTAAGTTCAACTAACTCTGCTTATGTTGAAAGGAACAGAACAAACAAAGACAAGATTAGACTTTATTTGCCTTCAAAGAACTTGACAATCTTAAAAAGCATAGATCTTTATTTGGACAAGCAGAGGTTGGAAAATCATAAAACCCTTTAGACAAGCTCTATTGCCCTTCTGGATTAAAACAACCTCATGTTAGAAATCATGTTGGTAAGAAGTCCATCCAAGTCTATTGTTCTAGAGCCGGATAGTCATCAACTTCTCCATTTTCAGATATGACTGCTTTTTCCACATAAGAAAGTTCCCAACCCCACTAACATTAGCTATTATGACTGAATTGTTTCAAAGGTATATTAACCCACAAGAAACTTCATTCACTTTGAAACAATGAAAAAATTACCCGCATCGTAGGCAGCATCATGATGACCCCTTCCAATTTGAGAAAGCATCTGGAGAAAGTAATTGTTGCAGTATGCACCTGGGAAGAAAATTAGTTTGTAGTAATTAGCCTAAATTGGTACACCCCCTTATATGGTTCCACCGCATTGTGTCTTTGGTAACAAATTGTAACTTAACACTAAGCATTACCTCAGAATCATAATGATTTTATAGGTTCATATTATAGATCCAAATTCAAGCTGTATGTATATAACATGACAACAGCTTTATCAAAAATTCTTTTTATCAAAAATTCTTTGGCAGACAATTTCTGATAAAGCCATTGTATATAAAAGCTCTTCTCTTGATGTAGTCACCCATAGATCATTTAAAGTATTATGATATAGCTCAAAATTGACAATTTTCAATTTCGTGTATATCTAACTTAACGACTGCACTCATACCAGGAAACATACTGAAGTTATTGTCCTTTATGTTTAAGTACTAACTAATTGTCTTAATGACAGTTATCATTATATTTTGCTCTTCTGATTACATAGTTTGACTGCCAGGTATAAATGAATTGTCATTGGAAAGGTAAAAAGTAGTGGTAGGCTTGTGAATTTTCCCCAAATGAATGCACTCCAAACCCTACATTCATCAGGCTTCTTGCTTGCATAAGTGCATAAGCACTTATATTCCTTTTGTTGCAGTGCTTCACACAACTCTAATCTAGAAACTTGAGGGGCTGCGACCAATGCTTTATAAGTCACCCAATGCAAACGTGATCAACTTTAATCCTCTTTTGTACCTTTTCAAAGATCTCTTACCTATTCCAAAGGTGCATATGCAAGGACAAATTGGTAGTCCACTTGAGCAATGATCTTTTACTTTATTGCAGATCTCCTGCTCATTTTCAACAGCCCCATCCGTGACTAGGAAAATGAATGGTATTGAACCAGTGGTTTCCACCAACAACTTCATTGCCTGTAATAGAATAGATAAGTCAGTATGGTAAAGAAATATTCTAAACTAGTATGTGAAACTAACAAAGCAATTTTAAAATGAGAACGGCATTCATTGAAATTCTTCATTAACTTAGCATTCTCCAGTGGCTAAACAAGAACTCACAAGCACCCTATATACATGTTCAAACCTGTTCTAGAGGCAACAAGATGTCTGTGCCACCATTAGCTGTAAAGTTGGCATGAATCCATTGGGTCGCATTTGAGATTGCCTCTGGTGTTGCTGGCTCCATCAATGAGGAAAATAAGTGAACCTCATTGTTGAAAGTTATTATGTTGAAAGAATCCTGCTGAGTGAGCCTTGAAAGTGATTCCAATATTACGGTCTTTACATTCATCAGCAGGTTTTCCATGCTCGCACTTATATCGATGACATATACAATTTCTCTTGAATAGACCTGTCAATTGACTACATAGGTCTTAGTTAACCAACGACACTAATGCATCTGCTCAGAAGAGGAGTTCGGAATACTCCAGGTTCCTTACTTTACCATGCTCCAGCTTGCTTAGAATCAAAACAAGGAACCACTACTTTATGCACACGAAACTTTAAATTCTTGTTAAAGAAGGTAAGTTCAAGAATGAGTTACTGGTCACCTTTTATATTATCCTTTCAAATATGTTTTAAAGACCATTTTGTTTTTCTTACATTTCTTATTACTTCTTTCAACTCAGCATTTTCAACTGTTCCTAAAAGAGTGAAAAGGCAAGTCATAGCTTTTGCTATTACAACCAGCCGAGGAGACCAACAGGAAGTTAATCCATTATGACATTGGACACCAACTAGACTGGGAATGAAAGTAATATTCCTAACACAAATATCCAAGCATAGATATATTAAGTAGCAGTCAAAATAAAATACCTAACCTTGCCACTCTGGTTTTTCCAGGGTAAAGATAGAAGCAGAAGATGTCTCGTTGATCAGTATCATGAAGAGATGGAGATTGCAAGAGCACACCCCCTGATATGTTCGCCGTTGAAACCTTGAGGCACAGAAGATAATGAGAGATGAGAACACTCGCGTATCAGAATAGCTAATCATGGTAAAGTATGGCCCAGACATCTGTACATCAGACTTGTTAAGAAGTCTTGTTAATTTGAGGTTCTATGTAATAGTAGTTGAGAGAGAGAAAATAGAGGGTCATACGGAATAAGAAAATTTGAAGTCCTGACTCGACCATGTTGGAGCTTCTGTTTCATACGAGCAACTTATTTTACCAGCCTCGCGCCACAAGTCCTATAAAGACAGAATAATATCCTTATTTCAGCTTTCGTTTGGAAATCTTAGAGCATGAGCAAATTTATCGGGCTCACCTTCAGAGGGTAGCTAGTATGATCATGTAGCAGTTCTATGCCAGTACCAGAGTTCACATTTAACAGCACTTTTTCTTTCTTGGGCATCTTCCCAACAACAGGATTGACATACGAAGGAAAGGTAAAAGGTATGCTTAAGCAAAACTGGGATCCTTGATATGTTAACTTCTGAGACCAATTTGCCTTTACTGATATGGTTGATCCTCCAACAACCTACAGAGTTGAGATGGTTGGAATATATTAGTTTCAGCAATGGTTTAGAATAGAAGGTGGATCTGATGCTGCAAATCAATATCTTGAGAGGGATGGTGGAGAAAGATTAAGGAGACTACCTGTGGAACTTTAAACATGAAAATCTGGGAATTCAAGAAGTTCCCGTCTTTAGCTTTTGCCACTTCGGCACTCATATCTTCCATATCTTCCAAAATGATCAGTTGACTGTTATATGATCTTCCAGCAACATCTACCTCGATACCTAGAAGCAAACCCTGTTAGCCAAATCATGCTTCTTTTGAGAACATAATTAAGAAAAGAAGGGGTAAAGAAAAACTTTAGACATTTACAAGTTTAGCACAATTACATAATTGGAAGATACCATCAGCACCATAGAATGTGGAAATGGTAAACTTAGTTCTGTTATTCAATGTGCTTATATGATGCCACAAAAATAGAAAATAAGAGCTTACAAACTTTTTATTTGCTACCTAGGTATAATACAAGGTACCAAGCTTAAACTTCCATTAGCAGTTCCAAGTGGTGTCAAGAAATTGTCAGGAAAAAAATTCCAGAAGTGAAAATGGTGATAGACAGCAGAAAACATTTGAAGTATGATTACAATAATTTTACCACAAAGAAATTGTAAAAGTGATATCCTCTCCTATCATGAGGATGGTCACGATCTGAAAAGGAAAGTATCTCGGCAGTAGTCAAAGAGGTTCTGTCTTTGTTTCTTTAATTTCCAATGTAAGTGCAATGTTAACAGATGATCAACACTAGTTTAGGCTACTATAGATGGCCCTTGGAATAAAAGAAGGATCATCAAGCATCCTTGCATCTGAATCTAATGTACTTTGCTAATGATGTTGTAGAAAAGTAATTTTCCTGTTTTAAGTAACGTATATATAGTAAGCTGCAATGAAACCAATTAATACAAACAAAACTTGGGAATAGGTAAACACTGATCTTTTAGGACCATTTCTCCATGAGTGTGAAGAAGTGATCTGGCAGCTCATGCTTGCTCATTTTGCCTAATCCCTATCTAAGCTTGCTTGACAGTAAATTATCTTCTAAATTGGAAACAACAGATATGCAATTATCACGTCCTGCTAGCAAAGTTCCTTTCCCTGTTTTCTTCTCTAGTCTGTTCATCAAATTTCTCCCATTAACTTGCCTTAATCTTCTGACTGCTTTTCCAGTCAACGGTTCCAAGAACCAAGACAGCTTTGACTCCAGCACATATTAATAGAAAGCACTGAGCTGCGTGCACATGGACATGCTCTCGGATGCTAATTAACTTACGTGATATAACAGACATTCTGTGAGTTCATCTATTCTACATATTATTTTCTAAATCACTCCCAACCAACCCAGCCATTGGAATCCTACCAAATTCATTAAGAAAAAAGGAACGTTTTCATTTTCACTTGAAGGTATCAGATAAATAACCCACAAGCTAACAGCCGTCAGTGACCGAGGCCAGCTCCAGGAAAGCTGCCGGTGGTGGCATGCCTGCCCTCGCCACCCAGCTTGTCGGTGCAACTATGACTACTCTTATTTTCTAGTCTATGAAATTTTCGAAAAAAAAAAAAGAAATCTTAAATTTTCTCCGTCCAAATCTAACTTCTGCGTCCCCATTGACCATTAATTCCCAATTTATTCCCAGTTTCCATTTGTCGTAATCTTTCCATTATTAGCAGCAACAGAGCATGAAAACCTCGAATTAATTTGTCTCCGCGTGGCTCCAAAACCAAATGGCACGAGCAAGTATCCAAAAACACGACCAAAACAAATGCACGCTTCCGAAAAAAACCCATTAAAAAAAAATTGAAGATGAACCTACTAAACTCGATGGTGACAGGTCACTGATATGTGAGAACATGTTTGAACAGTGGAAATAAAGTCAATGGAAAAATAGCTCAGTAGAGAAACAACGAGAATATCATTTTAAAGCTGACCGACAAATTCACAAGGAAAAAAGAAAAGAAGTTGGAGGAGGCATGAAACTTTTTGCATAACGAGCTCGCTATATTTTCAGGAATGAGATGAATAATTTCTTTTAGCAAAATCGATCCGAGCTATCTACCTGCTCTCCCATCGGTATCGCGACTTGACAATCGCACCTCCTGCTCGTCATGATGCAGTGCACGCGCCACCGCCCGGCGATGCTCACGAACGCGGTGTCCAGATAGCAATCCACCTCCATCGCGACCTCGTGCATCTGAAGCGGCACCAGCGCCGGCGGGTCGCACCGGCCGTGGACGTACGGCTGGTAGCTCGGCACGTCGGGGTTGTCCACCGCCGACGGGTCCGGCACCACGGCGTAGACCATCGGCGCCGTCGGGAGGTAGCTGCCGGGCGACCTCGACATGGTCGGCGGGTCCGGGGCCGTGGGAGCGCCCTTGCCGTAGTAAATCCGCTTGGAAAGCATGAGGCCGTGGTCGACGGAGCTCGCGAACTTGCTGGCCATGTCGCCGGCCGGACGGAGGGGGGAGCGGTCCCGGCGGGGGACGAACCGGCGACGAGAAGGGAAGGTGGAGAGCCGGCGAGGGGAAACGATTGGGAAGTATGTACAGTTGTGTTTTCTTATATAGAGATGAAAAGATGATTTATCGTCGTGGTCCGGGAAGAGAGACAGAGACAGAGACAGAGAGACAGAGAGAGTGATTGCGAGGCTTTGGCTTTTGGGCTTTGAAATGCAGATGGCAGAGTGAAGACAACAGGTTGAGAGCTCGGGACTACGTTATTAATGGCGGTCAGGCTTGTAAGAACATTACACGTGGACCCCCGATTGATAATTTGGAAAAAGACCAGTGACGATTAATTTGGACAAGCTAATTAGGTCATATTAATGGAGCAATAAATAGTCCACATTTTTTTCCTCAATTATATGTAATTCGTGTTTTGAAAAAGTAAGATATATTTAAGAATGAATAATAAAAGTGCCTCCATAATATTCAGTAATAAAAATGCGCTACAACCCTCATTCTTTTCGTGATAATATAATTGAGTAATTTCGGTTAGTTTTAAGGCATATTCAAATTGTAATGGAAACGAGTAAAAAGTCTATTTTAAATATTTCGAATCTAGTACCAAAATAATAATCCTATTGAAATACAAGAATACCATTCTAATATTCGAAACTTATCAAATGATTTGTGGTGCCTCTCCAGTGACATTATTTGTGTACGTGTTGTTAGAAGTTCTAGGTGTTTAATGTCGAGCGGTTATAGCTAAATTAAAACTCATAAAAATACTAAGAGAAAATAAAATATCACGTGCAAATTACAACCGCCATTGCTAATGTTTCTGTGGGAATGGGCTGTAGACTCCCTCCTCCAAAAGTGGCTAAACCCAATCTCTTGAAATTTTATGCTAAACCATTATGCCAATTTTATTTTTTTGGCTTTTCTTTATCCATGTTTAATATTATCATTCTTTTTTTTTCTTTTATATATAAGGAAAAAATCTATTAATTAGTCAATCTAATAAATGATTTGATAAATTAATGTCTATTCATAAATATAATGATTTACAATCACACAGATAAAAAAAAATAACATCTTTTTATTCAAGCGAAATGCCAGTAAAGTAATCGATTTTCAGTACTCTCTTTTTTTCCATAGTATAAGATGTCATTTCCTTGTTTGAAATAATAATAGTAATAAAATAATAATTCGAGTGCATGTGGCTATGAATGGATTATAGTGGGGATTGTGTTTGGCGAGGGGGTTGGTATCTGGACCGGCGCTTTGTCCTCCACGCGCAGCATGATTGTGCGAACAAGCTAGGCACATGTTTAATTTATGTTTATGTTTACCAACATTCCTTGCTTTGGATAAGCCGTTACTTGTTGCCCTAAATTAGGTATAATCTCAATTAGTGTCCACATTGGCCCATTAGGAAACGTTCCTAAGCACGAATTAGCAATGCATCAATTCCACAATTAACAAAGACATTATGGTATGAAGAGATGAGGACAATTGGTCGGTCGTGGAGCTGCCACGACATTGAGTTTGACTTTTGGTTGAGACACTCTCTCTATGCTTTAAATGGTAATGGACTTTGGTAATTCTTTACAAGTAAGCTTGACTCAGTATGAGAATGGTTAATTAAAATGTATAATAATATAGCGACGATCAAATTAATCTCAAGTTAGAGAAAATATGTTATGAGGGTGAATGATTTTAGGTTTCTCTCAATTCTGCTCAAAACTTAACTTATCAAAATGGAATTCTTAATTTTTAAAACTTGAAACATATTTTGTCAATTGGTGTCAATGTTGGTTTTAGGGTTTATCTAGGAATTGATCAAATTCTCTTCTTCTTTTTGTTTAATTTTTAGTTAAGTAAAAATGAAAGTAAACAAAATGATAAAACATTTACACTTGTCAATTACAATAATCCATAAAAAATAAACACATAAAATAAAATAAATAATAAAAAATTCAAAACAAGTGACTATTATTCATTAATTATTGTACTTAGGAATTGAGAACCAAACCATACGACACCGATTTCACTGTTTTTAGGATCGGATGGTTAACTCGATCAGTTCCTTATTCTATTATGTACTCATGATCACCACTAACATACGTTGACCGATGGGAGGGTGTAATGGTGTATGATGATCCCGCAATTTGCGGTGGGATTGGGTGGCCGCGCAAAGGAAGGACAAATCCGGGTCCACGTGAATCGTGTCCGTTAAGTAGATCATCAACCGGTCGCGGTGTGTTTGGGTCCGTGGACCCGTGTCCAGGCAAAGATTGCCCACCCTCCGTCCCCGAAGAAGGAGAGAAGAGACTGGAGCGAAAGGAAAGGCAGCCGGCAATCGTCACCGTCAAGGGTCGAGTGGGACCCTCCTTCTGTGACTTAATAATAAAGCGAATCAATGAGCGAAATTTAAAACGTGACAGAAGGTGATCTGCTGGATCGCGGACCACGCTATGGTCCCCGGTCGGAATCGGAATCCGAGGTGGTCCCCCTCCCGCCGGACAGAGTACGACGCGACTTCTTAGTACTGAGTGCTCTTCCCTCCCTCTTTCGTCCACCGTCGGATGCTCGGGGGCGGGTCTTCTCGGGAAACGTCCGCCGCCTGATCGACGGTCACGTTTTTCTACGGATGTGGCTGGGGGACGGGGACCGTTGATGTGACGATCGCTCCCCGCCCCCGCTTCTTTTTGTTTCTGTCCTGGTGAAAGCTGCTTTGGGGATCGTATTCACACCCCGGGTCCCCTTGGTCAAAAGTACCACCGTCCTCTTTTCTTTTTTTTTTTTTTTTGGCATAATATCACCATCCTCGTTGATGTGATATAGAAAAAAAGTCATAGGAATCTCGTTATCATACTCCCTATGACGCACTGATCATGCATTTATTTTGTTATAAAAAATCTTGAATTATGCATATTATTGCATGTTTATCATGAAATTTTTTTTTTTTGGTAAGGTTATCATGAAATTTTTTAATGACATAAAAATTCAAATTTTATATATATGTGATATATTTATCCCCTTTCAAATTTTATATATATATGTGATATGTAGATGTCACATCAATAACGTTGTTTTTTAATATTAATGTCGATAGATTTTTAATGATTCTAATTAACAAAACTTTGACGGAGATAAATATATTATATAAGTACAATTTTGAAAATTTTAGTGTCATAAAAAAAGATAATAGCAAGTGTGTATTGGTGAGTATATTTTAGGATTCTTTAGACCTTTTGTCTCTAAAAATTATTGTCGTAGTGGTAAGAACACTTGCAAGAAAACTATTTAAGGAAACTCTCACAAGGCAAACTCAATACTTTCAAATTGAATTGTTGTAAATTTGATATGCTTAAGTTTTTGAGGACACTCATTAATAGGACACAGTTAAAAAGTAAAAAATAAATTGCAATTATTGAGAAGTTATGTGTATGTAAATGAAAATACGGTCATCACAAATGTTACCATGTGTACCGTATGACATTAGCTCTCATCAGCTTGTTCTTGAGAAGAAGGTATCTTGTAAGGGTGTGCTTCGATCTTGTATTAGCCTAAACCAAATTGATTGATTTTAGGTGGTTCTTGAGTGAACTAGTATACTGCTCGATTCCCAATTCCACATATGAAACCAGACTATCGGGATGTTTCGGCCAAGATTTGTTAATTTATTTTCTTTTACGTTTTGTTATGAAGTAATCTTTAAGTGGTGAATTATTTTTTTCTTTTTAATGTTGGGAAACTTCCACTCATAGAAAATAAAAAAAAAAATCATTGATTTTTGGGACTGACTCTAGAACCAAAGTGGACCAAGTGGGCTAGTTCTTGGTTCCTCACTACTTAGTTCAGTTGCAGGTTCCAAGGTGAGAAATGACCAACTCTGAAATTGATCACTTGTAATATCTTATAAATTATATATCGCACAATAGATATACTTTGGAAAAATAAGGTAGTCCTAGATAATTAATTGTATGTTCATAAGCAAAGTTGATTTGGAATCGATATTGAGAGAGCTTGTCTTAATAACTTATGTTGACAAATGTGTAAAATATATTGTAATCCTTCTTATAATCCACAGTTATTTTGTATGATCAACACATTTAAATTGTCGTTAGAGGTAATTGACATGCCTTTGACAGTGGAATGAGAGGCAGATTCAAAATCCATTGCAAATTTGACTTTAAATACAATTAGGGATTGGTAAACGTGACGATTGTTTTATCTGCCTAGAGACAAATGACTACGTCTTTACAATGGCTTTTTTGTTATGAGAATTGTAATCATATTTCGGATGGGTAATCATAGCCAAGTAGTCATTCTATCATCGATGTCTAGGTAGGTATTAGTCTATCCAATTATTCCCTTTTGATTTTTTCCTACATCGGAGCAATCCAATCTAAATTCATCCGATCCATCGCATAATATTCTTTGATCCTATCAATATATGCTGCAAATCCACTTAAATTTTTCCTTGCTTAATATAAGCTGCCAAACATATCACTGGGAGTCTATCTAACTCGTCAGATGTCATTAGATCTTTTGTTGACTTCTTATGGACCTTAATAAATCTCCCAAACATAAATAATTTAAAACATATCTAATAATATATATATGTTGAGCACAAGTGACTACGTACTTAAAGTGACACAAGTGAAGGCCCTATTGGACCTTATTAAATCCAACAAATTCAAATGAACAAATATAAATCTAGATTGGGTGCGTAAGTGGACCGGACGTGATTATGTCAAGTACCGTCACATAAATGGATGCTCATAGGTGGAACCAACGTGAAAAACGTTCGTTGGTCCCGCGAGGAAAGCGCCATGATAGGGGGCGTGCTTAAATACATTAAAAAAGAGAGAAGGAGAGATGAGAGATTAAAGAAATGTTAAAAAGGTGATTAGGACCGAGGGACAGTGATGAGACAAAGGTAAAGCGATTATTGTACATTAAATCACTAGTAGGTGGAAAGCATACTGATAATGCATGCCACTCATTATTTGGTTAAAGACCAATTCATTCATTCATTCATTCATTGTACCCAGACAAATCTCTATCGGTCGATGTGAAAGGCCAACGACATATGTCCTTGATTTTTGTTTTTTAAACTACTTTTTTCTATGTGAGTTATCCAAGACTCTTCTCTACTTGTCATGTCTAGCCACGCAATGGGAAAGAATAGCGACCAATTTCATAAATCTAGGAAAAAGAATGAGGGATATGTGTATTATAAGTTTTAAAACTTGTAACGAAAATATAATTCAATTCTAAAACTTGTAAAAAGTGCAATGGAAATTTTAAAACTTGTCAAATTAATATAATTGGGATATTATGTTAGTTCTATCGAATTTGGCTAATGAAAAATGTTAGCATGGCTCTTTTTTTTTTTTAATATTTTCTCTTTCCTATGTGACGATGACATGGTTAAAAATGATGTAATTTCAGTCCAAATCTAATTTTTACTATAATCTTTATTTAAATTAACTTAAAGACTAAATTTTTAAATAAGAAAAGAAGAAGAATTAGAGTGCCAAATATGTGTTGGGGTTGTCGGCCTTCACCTAGTTCTAGCAAAGCATCTTTAGTGGTGGTCCTCGCCAACCATTCCCTTACTGTCGCTAGCCCTTCTTGGCGGCAGCTAAGATTTGTAACATTCGTTGCTCGTTTCTCTCTGTCCCTTTTTTAGTTTATTTTTTAAAGTTTATTTTAAGTAAACATTGTATAAAAAATCATACTTAGACCAAAACCATGTTGTTTTAACTATGTCCTTGCCACGTAAAAGGGATAAAATATTTAAAAAGCCACATCAACATTTCTCATTAGCCAAATTAGACGAAGTTAATAGAATGACTTAATTACATCAATTTGACAAGTTTTAGAATTCAATCACATTTTTTAAAAATGTTATGATTCAATTATATTTTTGTTACAAGTTTTAGAGTTTCTAATGCACATATCTCAAAAACAAAAACAAAGGAGAAGAAAGTCATGAGTTGAGAACTTATACTTTAGGGCAAATCGAGGGTGCGCATTTCATCTTCAAGAAAAAGCAAAAGAAAACAAAAAGTCCATTTTGCGTTTGGACATCTCCGAGTTTAAGAAACACTAAATGCTTCTTTTAATTTTAATTATTTTACTCTTTAAAGTCTTGAGGCTCTATTAGTTTTACTATAAGTCAGGCGAAAAACCTAAATTGACCAAAATACTTTTATTTACTTATTCTTCCATTGTTTTTATTCCCTCCGATCATTCCTTAAATCCTATAGAATTTAACCCATTTTCTCATTGAGTGTAGGGTATGAAAGATTGATTTTTAGGTCAAAAGTACTATGTAAGTGACATCTTCCGATTTTCTTGTCCCTCCTCTATCCCTATCCCATAGGTACAGCCAACAGTGACTATAATTCTTCACTACTGTTGTTAAATTTTTGAGGAGTAAATTAGTGAGAAAAAGCCAAAAGTTGTGGAAAAGGTTCGAACGCAAAATGGCCCGGACAAAGCTCAGGCCAATCGGAAAAACAAGCTTCGTGAAATAGTTACAATATTGCTAGTCCATTCGAGCATCGAACTCTCTTTGCATTCATCAATCCCTTTTCCTAATGATATAAAGTATTATCTTGTATGCTCATTATAAGAAATGTACCCTGCACAAAATTATGGAATTTTACACATGTATTGGAAGTATACCCTCTCAGGCCCACTCGGCCCGATCATTCCATGAACAAAAAATATAATCTCTTTTTGTTAGAGCGATCGGGTTTGGACAAGGACTTTTGAGCCCGCCGATTAATCTGGTCTACATCGTCAGCCCAGCCCAAGCCCAAGGCCGGGCCCACTCCATCTCATTATGTTAGAAGCTTTTTTCATGTATTTCATTTAATCCGGTCCGGTCGGTTGGGCAATTGGGCCGGTTGGCTTGTCGCCCACTCCACCTCCTCCTCCAATCTAAGAACTCAAAGCGCAAATCAAAGCACACGCCCCCCTAAAGCGACGAGTCGTTTCGAGCCTCTTGACCTTTTTCATTTTCGAAGTAAAGTCTGGACGAAGGTTTTCTTTTTGCGCACTCCAGCATCCCTCGAGGAAGAGGAAGAAGAAGAAGAACCCTTGGCGACTCAGGAGCAGAAAAGTCGAATCGCAGCAGCAGCAGCAGCAGCAGCAGCAGCAGCGAAGATGAGTCGCGGAAGCGGAGGTGGATACGATCGTCACATCACGATCTTCTCTCCCGAAGGCCGTCTCTTTCAAGTAGGTCCGTTCCACTCGCACACTCTTTCCCTCTCTCTCCGCAATCACGTTCTCGCCCTAGCGAGTAGATTGAACGGTCGAATTTGAGGCGCTTCTTCGATTGCTTTGCGGATGACTGCCTTCGCGATTCGTAGCCATCGCGGCGGGGGCCACTGGCAGAATTAGAATAAGATCTGCAATTTTGGTTGTTAATTTTTTTATTAGACTTGAGCTAGATTAAGTGTTTTGTGGGTTTCTGGTTGAATGTTGTGCAGAGTATGCTTTTAAGGCAGTTAAGGCTGCTGGGATCACCTCCATTGGTGTCCGAGGGAGGGACTCGGTTTGTGTAGTCACTCAAAAGAAGGTCCCGGTGAGTGTCCTATTTAGAATATCTTTTCCCAGCTTGTCTTGAGCTTAAGTGCTTGGGCATTCTCTGACATGGAGTTCTTTTTGACAGGATAAGCTTCTGGATCAGACGAGCGTGACGCATCTTTTTCCCATCACGAAGTACCTCGGCTTGCTAGCTACTGGAATGACCGGTTTGTTGCTCTCGGTTTTTCTTACTTAGTTTCTTATATGGTGAAAATTTGATTGTCTTACTGGGTTGTAGAAGCTTAATTAATGGCTCTGTGAGTTTTGTTATTTTGGCAAGCGAGATGTGTAGTAGTGTGTGACATCTGGAGCTAAGACATGTACATTAGCTCGTATTGACAAAAATGCTTTGACAATTTGTTTCGTTTTTATGGTAAAGGTGCATTCTTCTCAAGGCAGACAAAAAGATCGTTTCGTAGAAGAAATAGGATAGTTAGTTGTACGACTACCTGTAGTTTGATAGAGAAGGTTCAAACTATTTAGTGATGATGACGCCATTTAACTGAATGTACGAGACAATAATTTTATTTTTCGCTGTATCATCCATAACATATACTCTACAATGACGATGGGCTACTGGTGTCTTGCATGTTAATCACAATATTCCTGTGCTATAAATTATGTTTTTTTCTCTGAAATTTGCTTTGTAGCCTCTATGACTTTGGCAACGTTGTTTTACAGCTGATGCTAGGACCTTGGTTCAGCAAGCACGAAATGAGGCAGCTGAGTTCCGCTTCAGATATGGATACGAGATGCCTGTGGATGTATTGGCAAAATGGTTAGTCACATGTTTGAATAAAATAAGGAACTCATACTATATAGTCAGCCCGATACTGCAAGAGAATACTGGCTTTGAGTGTTTAAACTCATTTTGGGGCGTCTGTTTTGAGTTATTGGTTCTTCCCATTTGTAGACTAAGGATATGGTCAAACAAAGGAGAATGGTTATATATATTATATACATTAAGACATACAGGCTCTGTAGTTTAATTTGTTTATTTGTGCCCTTCTCGTCCCTGATGAAGGATATTTATCCTGCAGGAGACAATCTAAGTTGGCACATGTGCAGATAATTGTGTTGGCATGTTTATTTGTTCTATATGTAAACATTGTGATCCCCATGTTTGGCTTTGTTATCAATGATCATGATCCTGTATTTGATTCTGTGATTTGAGATGCTAAAAATGAAAGGAAAATGCAGCCCAAAGAGGGTAATGGCATCTTTTCATTGGACCATTTCTACATCTTTCTGGTGTCAAAATGCCTCAAATGTTAACCTTCTAAGTATTGCCACTACTGTTACCAGTATTTTGTGAATATCTCTAATTGTGCTTTTCTTAAGTAATTATTTGTGTTATTACGATCAGGATCTCTTCTTGACACTCACTCTATGCTCAATTCTCCCATTTGGCTTACTTTGTATTCTTTTGAATATCAGGATTGCAGACAAGTCCCAAATTTATACTCAACATGCTTATATGAGACCACTGGGAGTAGGTTGGTCTCTACTAATTCACCCAGTTATTATATTCCTCTGCTGACTGATTCTGGCAGATGGTGCACTTCATATGCTTTAGAATGCACCCTTATTTTGCTTTTCCAAGGGTCATTTTTTCGTACCCTGTCCTTTTGTTCCTTTCTGCAGATGTGATAATTAATTTTTTATGCATACTGAAGCTACTCTTCTGTCGTGATTTTCTGTTGTTGGTGCTAAAAGTTGCAATGGTCTTGGGCATTGATGAAGAGTTTGGACCGAGATTATACAAATGTGACCCTGCTGGCCACTTCTTTGGACATAAGGTATATTATGTTTTTTCTGCATTTATCCATCACTATTTTGTCTCATAGCCTTGCATCATGCACCACAGGAAGTTCAACAGATGTATATTGAAGTCATTTTTTGTGTGATACGGGCACTTTACGATCTGCGATCCTAGAATATGCATTACCATCTCAGTTGTTTGGTTTTCAGTGTCAATCTCTTTTCCGTCCATCTCTTGGAATGTAGCTCATTTATCGTTGTAAAAGTCTTCCAAATAGACAATATGTGTCTATCCGTATCATCCATTTGACTTGCTCCTTATACTGGAGAACATTGTTTGTGCATATACACCCCCTTAATTTTATTCTCTATTCCATGTCTGCGACTTGTGGGGCAGTGAAGTGAACTGCTTGGTAAATTAGCCCTTCTTTGATGTGTTGTTATTCAGTGTAAATCACTCCTACTTGGTTCTCTCTTAATTTGACCAAGTGGAGGAGATAATAACTCATCATTTTTATTTAGGTGATAACTGCACATAATTCTATTTCTCATGGCTGGTTTGCTGCATAGCTATCAGTGGATGTTGCATGTTTCCTGATGACAAAGAGAAGAGTCACATGTCTGCTGTCAATGGCACATTTAAACAACAATTTGAATCATAACATTTTATTGACCATTATTATGTTATTGCCTGTAATGATGTTACATGTGAGGACAAATGATTAGTTCTTATTATGATGTCTCTGAACCAAATAATTGCCCAGAGCTTATCAGATTGTTTATTGTAATGTGCTTCAGGCTACAAGTGCTGGATCAAAAGAGCAAGAGGCAATTAATTTCTTGGAAAAGAAAATGAAGAATGATCCTGCATTTTCGTATGAGGAGACTGTGCAGGTAGATTTTTTTTTCCTTGAAATTTGTATGATTCAATTGGAGGATGCATTAGGTGCCTTTTGAGCCGATTTTGATTCTCTCTCCTGCCTACAATTTTTTAAGAATCGGAGAGTGCCTTTTTCCTTTCCCAGTCATAATATCCTCTGCAAATATAGCACATGGATGATTTGTTGTGAAGCTCCTTCAAATGTTCATGTCTTAATAAGTGTTCTTGTTGGAAGAGTCACATTGAAGTTATTATTCCCTCTTTCTAATGGTTTGCTCGATTCTTTAATTGAGGTCTTATGTTTGTTTGACCTTTTCTTTGTAGACTGCAATTTCAGCCTTGCAATCTGTTCTACAAGAGGATTTTAAGGCAAATGAGATTGAGGTACATATCTGTTTGTTATTGTGTTGGTAGATAGTGTTGTTTCCCTGCTATTGCTCGAAACTCTTTTACTCCATGGATGGTTGGCAATGGATTGTGGTCATACTCCAATTTTCAACATTTGCATAATTTGGATCAGTATGGTCCTCACTTCTGCTCCAGTGGTTTTTGGGTTAGTGGCAAGCAGCTGCTAGACACGGAACATAGGGCAATATATCACTTGCTAGTCTTCCTTTTACACCTGCCTTTCACAGTGGAAGTTGCATACTTGCTCTTTGTATGAAATGCATGATAAAGGTAACCTTCTTGTGAAGGCAGGCATGAAAAGGGCAATGAGAACACATCGTCAAGTTCACATTATGAGTATAGCCATGCCAGTAACACTGGACTTCCACTTAGGCTAGTTTGATGCGGAAGAACTTTGTTGAGAATTATTTTAACAGAAGATGCTGAAATGCATGCTTTTGCGACATTCGGCTTGCATGATGAGTCATATCTTGTTTGCAGAACATGTTTTGCCATTGGAAATGACAATTTTTATAAAGCTCTTTTAATATCTGATGATAAATCCTTTAATGTTTATTTGTAGGTGGGAGTGGTGAGTAGTGATAATCCAGTCTTCAGGGTTCTGTCCACTGAGGAAATCGACGAGCACTTGACTGCAATTAGCGAGCGCGACTAAGCGTGGGATGAACCTGTTTGAGAAACACATTTCCAAGTGTTTCGCGTTTCTGAAGATCTTACGGAGTCTATCTACAATTATCCAGGGGATGCCATTTGTTGGTTTTCCATTTCTGCTATCGCAACGACTGTAACATTTGTTTATGAAATTCTAGCTTCAGATGACAATTCAAAAGCGTGGTGGATAGTGAGAAAGCAGGTGTGAGAACTCTTTCGATCTACTCGGTTTCCTTTTTATCCCTGAGCAGCCAAGCGGTAGAGTTGATTGGTTTTCAGATCATCTACCGGTACGTTTAGTGCTATTTTCTAAGAGGGTACACCTAAACATGAATGGTAGACGATTTAACTCTGTAGAACCCAGATCGTCATCCATAGCGAAGCCTTCATAGACTAACGACTGGTGGTCTTTACTGAATTGGGTTTCACGAGGGGAGTCAGAAGGTGCTTTGAGTTATATTTCCCAGAAATCCTATTCATGTAGAGTATACCTTCAGTCTTTGACTTAGCATTACTCAGTTTTTCTTTTTAAATAAACCTTATAATTTAGAGAACAGGAAGTCACGTGGTGCTTTGTTGCGTTACCTAGTGAAGAAAAAGTAGTTAAATCTTCTTTCATGCATCGGTCCCTATTAGGTCAGAAAGATGTCAACCGGCGACAAGTGTAGTTAACCCATTGGGCTACTTGATCTTAAAAACTCTTGATAATGTCTACAGGAACCTTATATATAATAAGGGTTCGACAAGACTAGCGATCCAAAAGTCTCTTGCATTTAGGTTCGACTGCAGGTTCAGTAGCAGTTATGATGTCAAGCAAAAGTGCAAACATCTAGGTGCCAAATCAAAACAGAAAATGCGAATTGAGGCACCAACGAATCAATTGGAGCAGTGCGTCGGATGAGACTCAAATTTTTATTTTTTTTGAGGTGGCGAGATGTCAAGAGTTCTGTAGTTTGACTCGGACATTACGGTGTTCTACTCTTCAGGTAACCAGAAAAAGAGAAGGAATGAGTTTCTCAAAATGCTTCAATGTGAACGCACGTCAACCGAGGTGGAGAGACTACTTCCAAATTGGGTCCGCAAAGTCGAAAGTCGGTTGCGACTTTTCGCAACGTCCCCACCGCCGACCCAACCCCAGCCCGATCTCTGCTTGCCCCCTAACCCCACATTTTGTTTCTATCATTCCTCCTCCTGGAGACACGTGTCCGGCACGCCCAGCAGCAGATGCTTTACATCGCGTTTCCCCCGCGCCATCAAAATGATGCTGTATCCTCCCCGGTCCCCATCCAAATAAAAACCCATGAAAAGCCCCCAAAAATAAATAAAAGAAAATCATAAAAATTAGAGAGAACCGAAAACGCGCACACAGAGAGAGACAGAGAGAGAAGAAGAGGTGGGGGAGGAGATGCTGTGAACGAATAGAGCATATCTCTCGTGGGATTCCTTTGTACTGAGATAGCTTCTGCGGCGTGGTGGGGATTATTGCTTTGCTTGTTAGAGTTCCAAACCAAAGTCATTCTTCTCAGGTTCTCTCCCCACACCGCGATTATTCTTTTCTCTCTTTTGCTGTTTTTTTGGATGGTTAGGGTTTTGCATCATCTTCTTCATCATCATCATGTTCAGGTCTTTAATTCTCCTCCCCCCTTCCTTCGTTCCATGTTTCTATGTTTCGTGCTTCGAGTCCAGCTCCGTCCAAATACATTTCTGTCGATTTCCTCTGTTTCATCGATCGTCGCCGCCGCTTGAGTCGGCGGCCGTTGCGTTTTTTGGAATCGAGCGTTTTCTTCCTTTTTATTTTTGGAATTGAGTGGTTCGCTTTGTGCGATCGAGATCTTCTACGCGGCGTTTGATTTTGGGAGAGTGATTGCAGACTCATGGCGACGGCCACCATGGCTACCGCTGCTGGTGCTGCTGCTTTATTGTACTACACTTTGAATCGAAAGATACTGACGGAGGCTTCTCCTGAGGACGACGACGACGACAGCGGTCATATCGGGTCCGGCCATCCTCCTTTGGGCATTGATCGGGTTTCGCACCGGCTCGTCCAAGCGCCGGGCACTTGGCTGGAGACCATCGCCACCTTGTCGGAGACTCTGAGGTTCACTTACTCGGAGACCCTCGGAAAGTGGCCTATTGGGGATTTGGCTTTCGGGATCAGCTTCCTTCTCAAGAGGCAGGTAATCACATTATCTCCTTTGCTTGTTTTCAAATCAGTGTTTGGCTTCATTTGATCTTCGTCGCTTCTTTTTCTATTTTAAGTAGGCTTCTGAAACCGCTATTTTCATGTAAGACTTCATTAAGGTGTACTGGCCGGTAGGATATGCATCTTTGTGTGAAATTGTAGTCTTTCAAACGTGTTTAACTATGCGACTATGGAACGATGCTAGAAACGAAGAAGGCAAAAACCCAAGTGATTGAGCTCATTGACTTTCAATAGAGGAACAGCTTAGAATAAGCATGCAGCGAGGTGCAAAATCATGGACCCAGATTGCTTAATATTTTGTCTTCTGGGCCAATTTGGTGGACATGTTAGGATTTTTGCGGGTGATGAGCTTATAGGATTCAGGAGGTACAATTGATTCATAGAATAACTTCTGTAAGTTTTTCTGGATAGAATGCTATCTAGTCAAATTTTAACTGAGAAGGGTTGTTAGGCTCTATAGATATGGGGTAGCTAGATGTTGTTAACTCACACGAACCATGAGCATAGTCATGACAGAGTCTTCTGTTGCGGAATGCGCATACATTTTGCTGTTCTGATGGAGGATAAGGTCAAGGGAAATGTTATTTTGATAGAGGACCAGCCAGGAAGACATGTAAAAAGAAGTGTCGAATCAGAAACTGATGAAAAACTCTTAGAGGTTCACGTTTGTTTATATGCTAAATATCCTCAATCCCTTTGGGTGCTTATTGCGATTGAAGACTTTGTATTAGCATAGTGCTTCCTTTTGAAGTTTTTTAAAATATAGGCATGATATGAGCGAGGCACTAAAAACTGTATTTCCTTATTTTCATGCTTCTAATCTCATAAACCATGTTTTGCAGGGAAACTTACCTGTTGGCACTGTATTTGGTGGTAAAGATAGCTTACAGCTAAAGGGCCATGAAATTGTTGTTGAGCTTAGATATCTCCTGAATTTGTTGACTCTCTGTTGGCATTTTTCCAAAAAGACTTTCCCTGTGTTCCTAAAGGAGACTGGGTACTCTGAAGAGCAAGTACTTCTTCAGGAACCAAAAGCAGGGGTAAGCTACTTTGCAGCTCAGATAACTTTAGCATAGCTTGGCCTAATGGCGAAAAATGTATGATATATGTTCTGTGGTTATGATTTGTCCATATTCATTTTGCAGATTTTAAAGCCAGCTTTTACCATTTTGGTTGATCACAACACAAGATGTTTTCTTTTACTGATTCGTGGGACACATAGCATTAAAGATACTCTGACTGCTGTTACGGGAGCTGTGGTGCCATTTCATCACAGCGTAGTACGTGAGGGGGGAGTTAGTAACTTAGTTCTGGGATATGCACATTGTGGAATGGTTGCAGCTGCTAGGTGGATTGCCAAGCTTGCAACTCCTTGTCTCCTCAAAGCGCTTGGGGAGTATCCTGATTATAAGCTCAAGGTAAGAGTCTTGCTTGTATTGATCATTCCGTTCCTCATAGAATCAAATGCAAGGTTTGTCGGAGAAAATGAGTGTTCAGAATTTATAAGCAGCTTTTGTTATCGTTTATCCCTTAACTTTGTAATATATGTTCTCGCTGTGATTATGGTGATGGGTCAAATTAATTGCAGTAATTCTAATAAAAAAAAAAAAATTTGTAGTAACTCCTTTTGCAAATTGGTAGATTGTTGGGCATTCTTTGGGTGGAGGCACAGCAGCAATTTTAACTTATGTTTTGCGTGAGCAAAAGGAATTATCAACTGCTACATGCTATACATTTGCTCCAGGTTTGTTCTTCTGATGTAGAAGCCTTACATTTTGTCCATTCTACTTGGTACTAAATTCTAATAAAACAGCTTGTTTTAGGATATTCTTGTTCTTCAGTACATGATTTTTGTCCACCGCATTAACTGAATATAATATTGGCAGCGGCATGCATGACGTGGGAATTGGCAGAATCTGGCAATGACTTTATCACCACTATAATAAATGGAGCTGACTTAGTGCCAACATTTTCAGCAGCTTCAGTGGATGATTTGCGAGCAGAGGTAGTTATTTATGTAATGTGCATTTTGTGGGAATAATATTTCTTCCCATCTTTGTTGTCCTTGATCAACTTGTCTGGTGGTATTTTAAATTGGCTGTTCTATTCCGGTGGTTATAATGATTTTGGCATGCAAAGCTATAAAGGAGTTACAGATCAGAAAGGGAAAAAAAGAAGCTAGAAAGGAGTTGATTTGTCCTTCACATTTCATTTGTTAATGCTTATCCTAAAAATTGACTGAAGAAAGTTAAGAAGGCATTATTCTCACAATAGATGTGAACAGTGAAAATCAAGACTGTATTTTCACGCAATCGTCTGGTGTTACACTGTCGTTCAGCATTGGTTTTTCCTTTTTCCTTCTTTTTTTTTTGTGTGGTTTCCATGCTTTGAGATCGCCAACCTTTGAAAGTTGTCTAGGGTAATGTTGATTTTGGCGGAAAATGTTCAAAGCAGTCTCAGCATTTGGGTGAACTACTAATGGTTGAACAAGCCTCAGCATTGTTGGTTTGAGGAAGTTGTTGATTGATTCCCCATGCAAACTATAGTTGTGTGTATCTTTGATGAGTTGTCGATTCACTTTGATTGAAAGCTAGGTTCTCAGTCTCTACTCTACATGAGTATTGAGCTTGATCCATGTGACCTTAGAGATAAACAAGCAGAACAGAGGAACACATTTTAAGCCTACCCTTTTATTATGGGTTATCCTACATGAAACTCATTTTACTGGAACAATAGTTAAGAGTATTTAGTCTAAGAATCTCTGGGAAAGAGGAAGTTATAAATTTTTATTCCTCTGCTAGACCCGTATGATTAAGTTCATTCTTCCCTTGTTAGTTGTATTGTACAAGCTTTTTCTCTGTGGTATTGTGCATGATCAGGTTTATATTCTTGGTGTGATTAATGCCTGCCAAACACTGAAGGACCTTCTGTTCAATTCTTTCTCATTGTCTTGAACCAATTTCAGGTTTATAATATTTTCACAATAAAGGACCTTCTGTGCGATTCTCTCTCATTGTCTTGGACCAAAATCTGGTTTCTAATATTTCAAAGTCCACTTTGCTTTTTTAGGTTACTGCATCTGCTTGGCTGAATGATCTGAGGAATCAAATCGAGCGCACTCGCATTCTTAGCACTGTATATCGATCTGCATCGGCTCTGGGATCCCGTCTTCCATCGATGGCCAGTGCAAAAGCAAAAGTTGCTGGAGCTGGAGCTATTCTGCATCCAGTTTCAAGTGGCACTCAGGTAATTCAGTCCTGGTATCAATTTGTTTGTTTCGACTTGGATCTGTTGATGGGTGAAAACACTAGTGTTTTGTTCGCTTGTTCTGCAACATGCATGAAGTGATTTCTGTCTCTGGTTTTCCATGTCATAGGTGGTTATGAAGCGAGCACAGAGCATGGCGCAGGCTGCATGGACACGACCTAGCCTTCGTTTATCATCATGGTCATGCATGGGTCCCCGTCATCGAGCCACTACCTCTTGTTCAAGTTTGAAGGAGGAAAGTACCCTAGAATGTTCAAGCTCTGAGACAGCAAATGGTGAGCCTCTTATTTCTTACCAGCGCAAAACCACGGGGATGGGAACTGTCAAACTTCCTGTATCTTCTGCTGAAGGGATTGAATGGACATCTGAAATTGAATGTTCATGTTCTGAAGAAGTTAATGGACATACCGATGATGATGCTGATGGGTATGGTGGTGAGGACCTCACCAGTGATGATAGGCATGAGGACCGTATGACTGATGTTGAGTTGTGGCAGCAATTAGAGCATGATCTATACAGTAGGAGGGATGGTGAGGAGACGGATGTGGAGAAGAAAATTAGAGAAGAAGCAGCTGCAATGGCTGAGGTAGGTGAAGCACAGCCAGAGAGCTCTGCCACAGAAATCAAGGAAGCACACAGATTTTTCCCTCCAGGGAAGATCATGCATCTAATAACCCTTCACTCTGATGAAGCTGAAAGTGACGCCCCTAACACCAGTGAATCAGACACTAGTTTGGAAAGCAAAGTTGGGATTTTCCTTACTCCACGTTCATTATACAGTAAAATCAGGTTGTCTCAAACTATGATTGCTGACCACTTCATGCCGGTGTACAGAAGACAGATTGAAAAGATCATAGAAGAACTTGAGAAGGAAGGAGTAGGTGATGAAGGTGATTATAGCTTCCCTGAGAACACAAGAGAGGTTGTATTATAGGGAATGAGAAAGCATCAATTACTTTGGATGATCATCACGCCACAACCTCGAGGTTTTTGCAAATTTCACCCAGGGAAAAGTAGCTGTAGCCTACTGACTGTTTTTAGTAGATGTGCCTTAGCTCTTCTTGGCAACAAAGGTGCCAGAAGGTTTAACAGGTATGACCTCAGTGCAGTTCCCCCATACGCTAACCCATTGTAAAGTTTTTGGATTTAAATTAGATCTCTTTGTTTTTCTTTTTTGTCAGTCTGCCTTGGTCACCCAAATAACATCTCCCAAATGCGATTATATTGGTTTTTGTTTGTACCATCCTTTTTGCAGAAATTGGAAGATGTATTTTAAAATTGTTTCCAAAGTGCAATTGGTTATTGGGTTGTGTTCTCTCACATATGATGGCTGATTTGTTGGGAGTCTTTAGCATTTGAATATCCCAGAATTGTACCGAGGTTCAGTGTACATTGATTCACACAATCTACTCTTAGGCTTGTAACTGTGCCACGTCACTCGAGAGAGTGAGTGAAATGGATGGTAATTACCGCGGAGAATTCCATAATTCAATCTTCTTTGAAGGGAAGTGATTTGTTGTAGTCTTGATGGATATATGATAAATTTCCTGAATGGATAGTCACCTGATCCATGTGCAGGTATTGTAGAAGCATATCTAGACGCATATTGTAACTTTACAACTTGGGCAGGACCATTGAAGTAGGACCTAGCATTTATCGCACATGGAACTGACTCGGTCTGTTGCATTTCATCTGAAGGAAGTTTGCAACTTGTGCTGAATAAATATCTCTATTTGGATGGTGGATTTTTGTCGGAATTTTTCAAGATATAAATGCATCCAAGCTACTCCATTGACCAAATTGATTGGGTGATCATACTTCTTGATAAGTTGCACACTCTACTGGCGATCACGACCATGCTACATGGTGCATCTCTGAGGCGCGCAATAACTAGGTAACCTAAGCCAGACTGACGAATGATTTATTGATGTCGGTGTTGGGGGCAGCCATCTGTGATGAACGCTGTCAAATTTCTAGGGAAATAAAATAATCCTCGCAGCTCTTACTATCTATTCAAATCTTGATTATCATGTGTTACTCTGCAGCAAATTGTTATAGTCAATGCCATTATGAAAACGCCGAATTTATAGTAGCATGTACAGGTTGTATGAAATCTCGTTATAAAGAAAATAGCTTTGTTGGAAAAGAATGAGAACCGGGGGGAGAGAGAGGGATGCAGGTATGAATGTGAAGATGGTGTTTGATTGACGTTGTAGCTAACTTAGCTGGCTAAGGCCTAACGATAAGATTCACATTAAGTTGCACAGTTTTCCCCACATGCTCCATCCCTTCTGATTACGACACAACACCATATGACATGAGAGAGAGGATATCGACTCAAAACACGAATCTTCAAACTGAATTTAATGAAGGGTTGGGGGGTTTGATTTGACTTCGAAGGCTGAATGTGAATGAAAACTCTTGATAATAGAATTGGGGAAAGCAAGGTATTTGTTTACGTGGACGGACTTCGATCTTGGGAAGTTGGCTTTATATTTATAGTATCCCCTCATTCTTTTCTTGTATGTATGATCCTAATGATGGATGGGGTGATGACTGACGGATGCGGATGTTTTTTACTTGATTGGCTCACTATTAAGTAAAGGCAGAAGACCCGGTATATGCATATTCTAAATATAGAGAGAGGATTGCATAGGACAGATGCAAGAAAACTCTCACCTTTGATCAAATTATCTGCACAAATAATCTCGTGTGTATTTCCTTTTTTAAGTGTTTTGTTTTATAAAAATAAAAATAATACCGTGATGAGATCACATCATATGAAAGCTTAGAAGTCATTTTTAATAAGTAGATTCGGATCCTCTCAATATCAAATCGAGACAATAGTGATTATGTCAATCATGTTGAAAATAGATTATTGACTTGGGAGATCCATTTCTTTGATTAATCTATGCCATAATCTCGATGGGATTGTTCAGGGTTTTATTATCTTCACTGGAATCCGAGGGCCACGATCCCATAAGAAAATACCTAGCCAATGCACCCTTGGTTTAAAGTTGACTTTTCCTTCCTTTCCTTTCTTAATTTAGGTAGAATCCCATTAGTAACGTCCTGGTTAATCAGAACCAAATCGTCTGGCAATGTTCTAGACATACCCGAAGCCAACCAACGTTTTGTTAACGATGTCCAAAAATAAATCATGACATCCAGTGACTCCGATGTGATACTAATCCGAAAGAGTTGTCAAAATTGGAGTTACTTTCGAGAAAAAAGGATCTCTCACCACATCCACATGTCTTTGCGGAGAAAAACATCGCCATGTCCCTTTGTGGCTATAACCAAATCCCCACGGAAAGAAGCTTCGCGATCACACTTATAAACAAGGATTGCCAAGTGTCATTCTGATCTGTCAATCCACCTTTGCTACACGCCATTTCTCCCTTCCCCTTTCCTTTCCTTGTCAACCCTAAAACAAATCTTTAATAACATCTGGCAGGCTATTAGCCAGGGAAAAGGAGCAGAAAGAGAGCACGCACCAATCGAATAATTATTGGATTTGGCCTCTTTGTTTATTGCCCCTTTCGTTAGAAAAAAGCATAAACATGGTGACTAACACGTAATTTGTAGTCACCTTCCAATTCCCCCATCCGGGTCCTGAAGGCGATAGCCCACGTCGGCATCGATTCAACATGTGGTGCTCATTCTCTTTCGATTAGCCTGGTTATTATGGCAAGCAACCCTTCGACAATGTTTGACCCCCCATGAGAAGGAATTACTCGATTGAACTTAAAGGATCATTCTAAACACACACACACACACCCACACAGAGAAAATAAAAAAGCGTGATTCGCAAGCTATAGCACTTCCAATTCCGTAAACAAAGGGGGACAAAAAATCAAATATTCATTTCAACCAACAAAAATAAGAGATAAAATCTGGCAAAAGTACGAACCCTCTGTATAAAAATGTGGGTTTGACTCGTTCTTGCATGATGTAATTGATTTGTGTGGGGGGGAAAAACAAACATTGTTTTCGTGTTAGATTGACCAAATGAAAAAAACAAAGTGTGTGCGGGTCGGCCGCTCTGGCGATTCTCCCACGTGCTCCATGGGATGAATTGCAGCATCCTATGAGGGCTATGCTAAGAGACATCTGTGGTGCGAATTCGGCATATATGAGCTAGGCTCTTCTTCTCGAATCGATTCCAGGTTCTCTTGTTTCATGACGTTGCAGATGATTCGAGGCGATGGAGGAGTCGGATGGGTTGGCATATGGGAATGCTTGACGCCGACCGAATCTGGCATGCGGCGGGCATTCAATGCGAGCGGTGTACAAAGCTCAGAGCTCTACCTAGGAAAGAAGGCCGTTCTTCCGTTTGCGGCATTGAGTAGCCCCCGTCCATGGATTTGCCTTTTAATGATAATAGACACAAGAAGAACACGCCAAAATGTGCTCGTACTTTCGGACTAGGCATGTGTTTCACATGCACCGCCAGCTCCCCACCATTTGAAACCGGGGGATGTTTCCACACCTGAAGTCTCTCCATTTAGAAAGCAAGAGTTTCACATGAAACTTAACTAACAAAGGTGGACAAACACATGAAAAGGACAAAGCTCGGCTTTGATATCATAACAAAAAGTCTACTGAGGGGGTGGATGTACATGCGAAAGGAACAAAACCTAGCTTTGCTACCATGTCAAAAAGTCGATAGATAGTAGGAGATGATATGCACATAAAAAAGTATATAAAATTTTATCGTGGAATATTTGAACTTGTTTAATATGGAGAATAAAATAAGATAAAAATAGAACAAAAACGAGGGAGAAATGAGTGAATGGGGTGGGCTTGGGATTTGATTGGTGGTGTGGCCGCTGGTGTGTGGCATTGTGCAGGTCCCTTTCGCAATAATGCACCACTCTTTGCTTTCCTTTTCTACGAGACTTTGAGCAGCGTTTGGTACATCCACATTAATTAACCCAAATTATTTGACTGTGACTGGTCGGGAGGCTTTGCTTCTCTTTCGCTCCTACTATTCGGATCCCTGAAGGAATCCTTCGTCCACCCCAAGCGGACACAAACACATCCGAGTTCGTTCTGCTTCGTTATAATGTTTTCCGGCCGCATGACATGTTCCTACACGACATCATCGAACCGATGGGATGAGTAATTCCCATTTTGGAATGCGCTTGTTTACAGATGATCCGATGCAAAACAAAAGAGGGTGGTGCTCCAATTGACCGACATGTCATGCCGATGCATCGGGAGGTGGTTCGCATTACTATAGAATCGTCCGCTCGAAGATTTTCAACGAGCCTGTCGATGCTATGAAAGGAGAAAAAACAAAAGAATGATGGGTATGATTGTGCGATTTCTTGAGAGTGGCGATCGGATTCGGCTTGCGTGGGATGCACATCTCGCTTGTGCCCCCCCTCCAAATGGATAACCCCACCACTAGCCACTACAACTTTGCCCTCATCACCACCATCGTGGGGTCCTTTTTTTCTTCTTTTTTTTGAATTTTTAGTATGACCATACTTCAATCATTCACCTTAATTAACTCGAAATCAACTCCTTTTCATGCATTTGGTCAGAAAAGAGAAAAAGATAATTCCATATTGTTTAATTTGTGGCGATGTGCTCTTCTCGAGAGGAGTATTCCAGTTGTATAGCTTGCAAAGGTATTTCATGCACAAAAGAAAAAAAACACACACATGATTGAGTTCATTGATTGACGAATGCAAGCTCAAATAACGAGTTTAATTTCATGTGACAAATCATATTAGTTAGGGAAAATTCCAAAAAATGGCCTTAAGTACTCTTAATTTTTCAAATAAGGGCTTGAAGTGAACTTTGTTTCAAATAAGGGCTCGAACTGGTCATGTTTTGTTTTAAATAAAGGCCTAATCTCATTAATCACTAGCCAACTGAGGGCATTTTCGTCATTTGCCAGTTTTTCTTTTTTTCCTAGTTCATTTTCTTCTTTGCCAATGGCGGCAGCCAACCACTAACGAAGCTCATAAAGGGTTGGGTGAGGGTTGTCCTTGCCCAATCCGACGGGATGGACCTCGCTTGTGCCAAGCAACCCTCGCCTTGGGGGAGGTTGGCCCTCGTCGGCCCCAAGCGAGGCCGACCTCGTCAACCCCAAGTGAGGCCGACCATCTCTAAATATGATGAGGATGGGATGACCCTCACCTCATGGCCGACAAGGGTTGACCTCACGGGTAGCCTCAAGGCGAGGGTCGACCCATCCTTGTTGGCCTTAACCAGGGCGAGGGTCACCTCACCCAAGCGAGCCATCCCTCACCTGTGGCCCGCAAGGGTGGCCCTCACTCAGCCCTTTATGGGCTTTCGCTAGTGGCTGGCTAGCCACCAACAACGGAGAAGAAGATGAATCATAAGAAAAAAAAAAGGAAAACGAGAAAATAATAAATTATGAAAATGCTATTAATTGTCGGAAAGTCAGGTTATTATTTGAAATAGACATAGCTACTTTAAGTTGTTATTTGATGCAAAATTCACTTCAAACTTTTATTTAAGAAAGTGATGGCACTTCAGACCCTTATTAGAAACAATATTCCATTTCGAGTTTTTATTTGAGAAAATGTAGGCAATTGAGGCATTTTTTTGGAATTTTCCTATTAGTTATATGGGCCTGTATTTACACACCATTCATGATTTGACAAACATAATAAATTTTGAGAAGGAGAATGAAAAATCTCTACCTTATAAAATAAAATAAAATCTATATTCTTTCAAGAAAGTCGGATATTTACCTTAACATTACTAGTTAGTGATTTTAATAGATAATAGATACAAATGGCAATTCAAAACCTTTTATCAAATTTTTGTCATGCCGCTTGAATGGTGTTTCGTTAGCTCGTTGCTGACCTAGAAATGCAAATCAAGTTGCGGATTAAGTGGCAAAGGATCATGTAATGGACTCTCTTATCTTGAATTGGATGATTAATCACCCCCACTCTCTGTGGTCTTTTTACTAGGTTTTAATGTTGAATACTCACACGTCTCAAACTCTAGTTATTAATGAAGGCTATCACCATTATGGCCAAAAGAAGAAAATCTGTCATTCTATTTTCTTAGTAACTCCCAAGGTAAGATTAACAGGAGTATCACAACTTTTATATGGTATTAACTTGAATACCATAACTTTTTTTTTCCACTTACTTGAGTATCATAAATTTGAAATTGATTACTTGAGTATCATTGGTGATTTGACTTATTGGAAAATTCGATGCGCTTCGCCAATACTAATATAAACAGTTTTAAAATATTTTTAGTTTTATTTAAATTATCTTTCCTTTTTCTTTAGGGCCACCAAGGGTCACTAGTGATCCTCACCAACTGCAAAAGAGTGAGGTGGCCCTCATCCTCGATCACGAAGGCGTTGGGTGAGGGCATCACGACCTTGCCGGTTGTAGGTGAAGTTGCGAGAGCTACTGTGGGCGACACTGCCTTGCGAGAGGTTTTTGCGGCCGGGGAGGGTCACTAGTGACTTTCCCCAACCCTAAAAATAAAAATAAAAAATTTTAAAAAAAATGAAATAATTCATAAGATGATTTGTTTGAAATGACACTCAAATAATTGATTTTACTTCGATGTGGTATTTAAATGAGTGAAAAAATCAAAATACTCTAATAAGTGCTTCATGAAATTTGTGTTACTCTTACTACTCTTCTTACCCCCACACCCCAAAGATTCTAAACCCACGTTAATCTGTCTCATCTCAAGATAGTATTCAATCATGCTCTCTCTCTCTCTCTCTCTCTCTCTCTCTCTCTCTCGGCTAACTTTTTTTTGTTAGTTTTTCGTTTGGGGATATGACGCTCTTCTGTTTTAGGTACTGATTTTCAGTTGCATACAAGTAATGATTCCCAACAATCACCCCCTTCTATTAGAAAATTCTAGAACTGAATTTTCTTTCTTTCTTTATTTATTTTTTTTTTTTTTAGGGGAGTGGGTTTCGGGCATTCTAGAACTCGTCGTTTGTTTGTTTGTTTTTTTTTTTTTTGCCGGTTATTCTAGAACTTGTTTTTTCTTTTTCCATAATTCTAGAAATTGTTAATTCGTTAAGAAATACTCTGCTTCATGCAGTAATTAAAAATACACGTGGGGCCCGCCCATTGGCCAACCGCCGGAAAAAAAAATAAAAAAAAAAATTTCTCCCCGCGTGAAAACAGCACGAATTCGCTAAAAAAGCGTCCGTTCCCGGAACGAGTTGATGAAACCGAAGGACGGGTTGCTTAGCTGGCAGCCGAGTAATCGGACGGCCAGAATTCGCGCTGACAGCGAAACGCTTCGCGTACGTGGATTCACACTGTATTCGTATTCCTTCCCGACTCCACCATCCTCTCCTCCCTCCCTTCCTCCTCCTTTAAGAATTGCTCCAATCATTGAGTCTCCCTCTACTCTCTCTCTCTCTCTCCTCTCTCTCTCCTCTTCTCTCTTCTTGCAAATCCTCCTCCGTGCTACTCACTGTTCATATATTCTTCGTTTTTGCTCAGTGTTGTTTGTGGAATTTGTGTGAACGAATCGTCCAAAAGCTTTCTCTTTCTCTCTCTGTGACTCCCCTGTTCGTTTGCTCGCTCTTTCGATTCAGTGATTCTGGGAAGCTTCTAGTTTTTCTTCTTTTCTTTTTTTCGTCTGTATGAAATGGTGGTGATGTGCTGCGAGGCTTTCGTCGCTGAACAAGATACGTTCGAAGAAGGCGAGTGGGAGAAGGAGAGGTGACGGAGGGAGAGGCGCGCTTCGATTCGCTGAAAGCAGCAGTAGAGCGGTTGGTAAATTGAGCAAGGAAGCCCCCCGGCGGCTTGGGGTCTCTTTCGATTTTAGCTTCTGCTGGTAATTTCGATCGCCAGCTCCATTTTGGGTCTGATTCTAGTCGGTTTTTGCTGTTTTAGATTTGAGGGTAGTCGGCAAAACTGGAGATTTGAGATTTTTCTCTCTTCTTTTTATTTGTCACCTCGATTTTTAGCTTCTGATCGATCGATCGATCGTGAATATGGAATCCACAGAGTAGATGGTTTCTTTCGCACGAACACGTTTCTGAACTTCTTCCTAGAGTTTTCTATTTTTTGATCGTTGGTTTCTCCTACTAATTTCAAAGAAAAATTGGTTTTTTTCTCCCCGTGTTAGCTACTGCCCAAATCTTTATATCTTCTGCTTTTGAAAATTTCGTGGCGTTGCCTGTCTGAACAAATTTCTGTTTTTACATTGATCACAGGGTTGTTCGCCATGTCTGCAACCGTAGTCAGTGACCCTTTGGTGATCTCGACCCCGGAGACTCAACCACCTGCCATACTCGTGGGCACGGCTCAAATTGAGGCGGAATTCGTCATATGCGACTGCTGTGGCTTGACAGAAGAATGCACGCCTGCGTATATCGAACGGATCAGAGAACGGTATCACGGTAAATGGATGTGCGGGCTATGCGCGGAAGCCATAAAAGATGAAATCGCAAGAACTGAGAGGCTGGTAAGCACTGAAGAGGCCATGACCAGGCATATGAACTTCTGCAAGAAGTTCAAGTCCTCAGAGCCACCTCCAGATCCTACGGTGCACTTGATTTCCGCCATGAGACAACTCCTGAGGCGGAGTTTGGAATCGAGATCCACCCCTAGCAGCCCGATGAGGAAAGAGACGCGTATGACTGGTGCCGCATTGACTCGCTCGGAAAGCTGCTTTTCGACTCTAACTGGTTGATTGGGACATTGCAGAGTGGACATGGAACAGAGGTGAAAGTGGTGCACCAAGGGTCACATCTAGTACAAAATAATGAAAGAAAAAGAAAAGAATCGAGGATAGATGCTGGTTACAGAAGTTGCTATCAAGAAATACACAAGTTCTCTTTGTTAATGGAAATCTAATTTCTCTTTAGAAGATTTTGGCATCTCTCGGTTTCATCGATCGTTTGGGGAAGGAATTGGAATGGAAACTTGATTTTTGTCGATAACTTGATATCGAATTGTTCTTATGCTTATTTGGTCAAATTAAATGAATTATTAGGAAATTGGAATGATAAGGTGCTAGATACTGCGATTTCAAGGAAAGGACTTATCGTTGCTTCACTTTTTAGGAGAATCTTTTTGCAACTAGCCACACGGGGACACATCTTTAGCGAAAAAGTTTTTGTCATCAAGAAGGCTTTTCTAATTTTCTACTGTGAAGTTCCCATTCTTGAAGTCACAACCGAAATCTAGTTCAGAATTTCGGAATATATTGAGAGCTTAATAAAGGGAAAAAGGCAAAAGCTTTAAATACTGAACTCTGCGTAATCTCCCAGAACCTGAAAATGGAATGTGGGTTATCCTCGCTGGAATTTGGTTAGGGATGCCTGCTCTTGTGACTAGTTGATCTACCTGGCTTGTCTTTTGGTTCCATCTTGAATTTGAGTTTCAGAGATGGCTTCAAGGACTTTGCTTTTTCAATGATAGAAAAAGGAAAAGCCTGCTTTTGGTTCTGATAGGGAGTGCCATTCTCGTGCACCGTCGCTAAAAGTTTCACTGGATGACGATTTGATATGGAGATTCTCCAAATATGGCTAGAAAATATCACGGGCCTCGAAAGGCCAAGGGAATATTTTTCTTGTCAAATAATGCAAAGGAGAAAAACCTAACTAGGTTGTCCACTTGTGTACTGACTACTCTTCAGGCTGCGGGTTAGATGCTGTGGTTGAGCCACTTTTCTAGTTAATGATTAGAATGGAGCAAAAGAAGGATTCTGTGTGCATAATACATCATACTGAGACAAAACAAAACAGTAGCGATGCCTCGTGAGTCATTGTTTAGCGCGATTTATTGATTCATTAGTAGGCTTTCGGTTGCTTTGTTTAAGTCAATCGGCCATTGGAGAATCTAGGTAGGATGATGTCCCCGGCCTTAAGAAATGGAAGGTGCATGTGATTGGCTGAGAACCTCGATGTCATCGGCACTTTCTACAGTTCAATCAATGGATACTTTTTAGGTGTTACTAGTCCTTAAAGCCATAGCATTTCTCATTACTTACTCTCGAGAATGTTCCTAAATTACTACAAATGTCGGGAAAATTACGATCACAGAACTCTTCGAAGTAACCAAAAATTGGAAAAAAGTTGAGTTTTTTCTCTTTTTCCTCCATGGATTCATTGAAGCAGTGATGTAAGGCGGTGAGGAATAATGTGGGTGTGGTGAGCAGCTGAAGCAACTGCATGAGAATTTGGACAATCTGAGTTCTGGATGGACTGAGGAGAGCAGAGAAGGCAAGAAAGTGGACAGAGATTGCAAGATAAGAATGAGATGGAGATAGCAGACACAAGTTGATCTGTTGTGTGGCTTCTTGCAGTGCCAGACACAAATGTCTGGAAAGAGCTTCCTGTGCATAATTTTGGCAGGAGACAGCACGTGGCCCATTTCTTTTGTTTGATAAGGAGCGATCCCATCTCCCTCAACACCTACAAGCAGGTTTATGTACATAAATGCACATGCCTTTGTCTTTCTGCCCTCCTTGAGATGGGAGGTGCCAAGTGCTCCTCCATTTTGTCCTCACCAAACCGAGACTGCAGACTCAGTTTGAAGTTGTTTGTGAAGTGTCTATATTAGTGGTGTCCGGAAGGGGGATTGAGATATATGATGCGTTCACGTCACCGAGTTATGTTGGAGGACAAAAAGAACCGCCTTGACTCTCAAGATATCTTGTGGTCATCTCTATTGAGTCATAACACACGAGATTTTGTCATTGCTAATATTGAAATGTGAACACATTCGCACTGATAAACCCAAGCGATATTAAATCGAAATGATTTCAAAAAAAGGAAGCTAGTAAGCATGAAGAGAGAAATGAAACTTCACGATCAAAATTGAAAATACAAAAACCGCTGACAAATCTTTATATTTGATAGAGGATTTTCAAATCTGTTCTAACGACGACCTTTCCTTACTTCGTTTTTTATTTTTTCCATCGTTTTTGCTGATAATTTTGACGGGCTTGTTTGTGAAAAATCATCGGGGGTTGCGTCTTTGAAATTGGTGATTAGTTGCCTAAGAAACAGTGCATCTAATATAAAGTTTATATTACAAACCGAACCGAACGTGCATGATGCATCGACACTCTTCCAACGATGACAGCTTGCTTCTTCTCTTCCTCCTCCTGAAGAGAAGCAGCTTTCACCTAATCCATTAATTTCTTAATACGCATCATTAACGCTTCTCAACAACAAAACCCTTTTTAATATGGGGGCCTTACAACCATAGGAATCACTTACTCTTGTCCTCTTTCAGATTGTAATCTCCTATGATACGGGCCATTTCGATGGGAAATGCTGGGAAATGCTGGGAAACACTGTCATGATTAGGGTCAAGTTGGTGGAGCAAATTATTGGAGAAGCTTCAGCAAGTTATACGAATATGCCAATCTTGTCACGACAAATTGCTTTTTTGCCACTTCCTTTGCTTTGCAAGGCTAACTTGGCTTTATCCGGATTGGATGATATCATTAGCTAAATCAAGTACGTATAATTTTATCTTATTGAATAGTAGCCCAACAACGTAGGCTGTTGACTACCGGAAAACGAGTATCATACGAATTGATTTGACTCATGGCTCTTCCACAATTGGAAGTCTCACCTTGAAGTAGCCAAGAGGACTCCTCCCGTGTGTTAATAATGACTTTTCGAAGTGTTTTAGCCACACACCCAAAAAAAAAGGACTTTCCGAAGTGACAATTTATGTGGAAAAAATAAATTGCTGAGTCTACAGTAAGGCATATTTAAATTATATTCTGTCATTTCTGATTAAAAGCCACAAGACCAACTTCTTTTTCTTTTTTTATGTTTGGACTTGGAACTTAGACAATTACAGGGTAAATGTGGATTCTCACATGCGCAAATTTGAGCTGTCCTCATGTCCACATTAATTTATTTATTTATTTTCCCCTTCGAATTGGTTATGACAAGTTCAAGATTTTCAGATAGACCATGTTTAAGACAACCACACGAAAAACAAATAAGTTTTCCCAAATTAGCATCGTCTTCGACTGTGATCGCACATTGCAGCCAAGCTTGGAGAGTTGAGTTTGCAAGTTTCAAGGGTAGTGACCAACCCCCTTTCGTAGGACACCAAACCAATGAGGACTCAAATGGAGAATTTCTTTATTGAACTACTGGTATAAACCTTTTGTTTTTTCAGACAAGAGTTATTGTCTTCTTACAGTTAGGCAAACAGCTCGCTCTAACTGGAAAACTCATTCGCAGGAGTGATCTTGGTAACAGCCCAAACCACCAAAGCAAGTAAATGGTTCTGCGGCTCGGGAGAGGCCCATCCTGCATGTTAAAAATAGCATAACAGTGAATAGGCCGATATTCAACCAAAGAAAAACAAAAATAAAAAGCCGATAAAATCAACTTCAAGTCCACTATGGTGAACAAGGTGCATAAACCTCATGTGCTTACCAGTTGGGTAAATTGACTAGCCAAAATTAATCCCTTGTGCCAATGGCAATTCACTCCCATAGTTGATTGTGCTGCACAGAAAATTAACAGAGGTCAGACTGAATCGCAAACCTTTTAGAGTTTGATATAAAAGAAGATGACAACATGGTGTCATATGGATAATCAGAAGTTACCAAGTTGATCGTCGCATGTATTGCTTCCACGAGTCACTCCCAGCTTCACGACCTCCACCCGTTGCCTTCTCACCACCAAAAGCACCACCAATCTCAGCTCCATTTGTTGGGATATTGACATTTACGATGCCACAGTCACTTCCCTGCGGTCTGCAATGTACATAACCAGACAGATAATAGAACTGAAGGGCCAGGTAAAGAATGATGCCAAAATCTTTGACAGGAACATTAGACAGAACATAGAAAATGATGCCAAAATCTTTGACAGGAACATTAGACAGAACATAGAACCTAGATGTCTTTGCAGATCCTGGAAGGTGCTCTGTAGATTTTTTATGGTAAATATATTCAAAAGGAAACTGCAAGAAATAGAATAAAGGCATTTCTTCAAAATTTACATCTGTGGGGCTCAAATACATACCCAATCCATTTGAACATAATATCTGGTCTGCGGGTAAAAATGGAACTACTCAATCCCTGGGGTACAGAGTTGTTTATATCGATTGCTTCCTTCAAAGTCTGCATGACGGAGACACATGCTCGAGTTTAATCACAACCATATTGCAAATGGACAACGTCTAGATAATTCAACAGAAAAATATTTTTTTATCCTGAAAGGGATACCTGAAATTTCATGACATAAAGGACAGGAGCAAACAACTCTTCTTTAACAACAGCAGCATTTGGGGAAATTTCAACTATTGTGGGCTGCACAAAGTTGCCTTTGGACTCTATAACTGAGCCACCAGTGAGGATCTTCCCTCCCTGCAAATAGCCAACCGCATAGAGCTTCAGTGACAGGCAGCAAATAAAGAGCTACACTATTGCTGCTGAGTAGAAACTGGACAGAACTTTAAAATGCAGGTGTTGCAGAAATAGTTGCGGAAGAAGATAACCAACACAGATGTTGAGGTAGTTGCTGAAAGTAGGTAGAGAGTCATAAGATAATATGTACCTGAGACTTAATGAGCTCTATTCCCTTCTCAAAATTCTCCCTTGAGGTAGCAGTATGTAACGGTCCAAGCAAGGTACCTTTCTCTAAAGGATCCCCTATTTTAACTTGCTTATATACGTCAACAAGTTGATCAAGTACTTTCTTGTATATGCTCTCATGGAGGAGCTTCAATGCAAGCAAGAACACATGGTATTAGTCTTAAATTTACTCCAGGGTGTCTACAGCAAAATATTCACAAGAATCCAAAATGCTCTCAAATACCAGTCTACGGCATGTTGTGCAGCGCTGACCAGCTGTGCCAACAGCAGCAAAAACAACAGAGCGAACAGCTAACTGGATGTCTGCGTCATCCATAACAATTATAGCATTGTTTCCACTTAATTCTAGCAAACATTTACCATACCTTGCATTCACTGCCTGCTGAACCATTAAACCTACCTGTAGATGAGCATGAACAAACTAATTAAAAATTTCTAAAGAATGACCTCAGGTTTCACCCAAGAAAAATAAGCAGCAAAAATTAACGTGATCATATCATGTTAGGAGCCAAGAATATCAACCCACACAGTAACCTAGAGAAAGGGATGAATTGTTTTATTTAACATTGCATCTCTACTAGAAGAGGACATAAAAAAATGAATCAAATATGATAGTGGACCTTAAATCTTGATGGGGAACTAAACAGAAAGGTACCTTGCAAATAAGTGAGCAAGAAGAGAAAAGAATACAGTAGTACCTTGGAACTTCCGGTGAAGGAAACCAGAGGGATCCGTGTATCCTTAGCTATTGCTTGACCAATTTCAGCCCCTCCACAAAGTGAAGTAAAAATAGAACCAGGTAAGTTGTTCTTTTCCAAAACACCAGAAACTATCTTCGTCATTGCAATAGTCACCAAAGGAGTTGTTGGTGCACCTTTCCTATAATGTCATTGAATAAGCAAATTTCATAAACTGGTGACCAGAAAAAAGAGATATCCAACTTGGGAGATGTTTAACAAATAAAGCAAATAGTAGAGTTAGTGCTTTTCTTTCTGTTGGTATTCTTTTCTTCCTTCTTTTCTTCTTGGGTTTTTTGGATGGATCATCAAAGTAGCATTTCATTGAAGATACATAAAGATAAGGACACATGAAGAGGGTGATTGTTGTCCAAAAAGTAGGAGAGAACAATGGCTGCAGTTGCTTCCTCATCAATTCATGTCAAATACACGTCTTCAAGACCCAGATTCGACACAAACTGCAGTTCCTCCTTGGAACCATACAGTTATCCAAAATCTATACTTTTAACCAAGATGAAATATGGGCACAGTTAATTGGCAAATTCCAGTAGGCAGAGAAAAGATCAGGCTGAATATTGTAGAAAAAATGAACAAGAGGATGCTATTGAGAAAATCTGGCTGTTGAAGAATGTGTGCACCAAGGAGCAGACATTGGGCAGAGTACTCAGGCTCTGAGTCAATAACAGCAATGACTGATAATTTCAAACGAATTGCATGGCAACTTCAGTTCAAGCACACATTCTAAAGTCCACATTTGTAGTCTAGAATACCCATAGATTAGCAGCAGAAGTTAAAGCCCCGGTTCTACAACTGATAAAAAGAAAAAAGAAATTGGAACTCTTACCAAACAACACAATTGCCACAGACAAGTGCAATGCAAGCATTCCACCCTATAGAAACATAAAAAGGAAAAATGCATGAAAAAGGAGCACTTGGAAATGTTCAGCACAAATTCTTTAAAAGTAATATCATAAAAGCAAGAGCAGCATAAAAGTTAGTTAAATGTACATGCCTGGATCACAACAATGAAATTAGTCTTAAAGTATGTAGGGAATGAAATCAGCAGAATTTGAAACATCCCAGATTAAGTCTTTAGCAATAACAAAGTACACATGCCTTTCACAGGTCCACCTTTCCTATAGCAACAAAATGATAAGCCATGCAACAATACAGAATGTTGACATTGGCCAAGCAAAGGATATTTCAGTTTTATTTGTGGGTAAGTTAACCATTAATCAAATCCATCACTAAAAAGTCAGCCTAAATACTTCAGATGGTGCACCTAATAGATACAAGACTATGCCTGCGAAAATTATTGAAGATTCTAAGTAGTTAAAACCATAAATTTTACATATTTCAACATCGAGTACATTAAGGCTGACTTTGAATGACCTTATTTTTCTCTTTAATGCACCAGTCAACCGCCGACATTATGCCTAAATGATCTAACCTCAGCAGTATCAAAAACTTCGCCAAGGGCTATGTCCAGGGCAAACCCAACTAAATAGAATGCAAAATATTCTAAGACTGAAATTGCAGGATGGATCCTGGTTGTACTCCTTTTCCAGTTTCTGTCTATTCTAAGTTGGAACCGTGCAGAATCTGAGCACCAATTTAGAAAACCAGAAACACTGCTCACCAAGCACCGCACATGGGAAGTTGAAAGCTGTAATTACACCCACAACCCCAAGAGGATTCCACATCTGTCCAATTATTTCACATATGGCACAGTTATTACCGCAGCATCTGGAAGCACTACACCAACTTTCAAGGTAAGATCACAAAGCTTACCTCCAACATCATGTGATTAGGACCTGCAAATAATGCATGCAGAGTTATTTTGCAGTACAATGTTATCGTAATCTAGAGAAGCTCTTCTAAGCTGTTGAAGACAAAAAATTGAATTCAGTTTACAAAGGAAAGAAATGAATGATGGTTTCCTGGACTTCATTAACTAAGATCATAACTAGCATCAGTTTGCAGAGAGCGATATTGAAGTTTAAGCTCACGTTCTGAGGGTATGACCGATCCATTCAGTTGCCGACTTAACCCCACAGCAAAATCACACATGTCGATTATTTCCTGTGAAAAGTATGATGCTTATGGGATCAAAAACCAGCACATGTAGAGCCATTTAACTCAATATAAAATAGTCCATGCGGTATTGGATAGTCAAAACATGTCAAATGTAGAGCCATATAGCTAAATTCTATGGGGGTCCACTGAATGTTAGATATGCACAGGATATCAAGAGACGGATAATGAGGCAAGAGGAATAGCATTGAGCCTGAAATGAAGATGTCAACCCTGGTAATTTCATAGATTATGAACTACTCATTTCTGGTGGCAACACATCCATTTGCATCTTATATGTACCTGGGTAATCAAGACCTATTGTATATGACGGAACCATAACACTAAAAAATCATGAGCTTTAATACAGTTGATGTCATCTGCCAAAATAATTAAACATTAGATTCTTGCATTTCTCCTCTCATGCTATCTGACACGCCATCAATTGCCTTCAAAGTGGCTAACAGTAGACTATACACTGACAAATGAATGGATGAAAAGTATACATATGAAAAGCCAGACATAAATCTAGTGTAGAGACCTTTTTCTTTTCAACACACAAAAGAGAAATTGATTTGTTAACATATTACGCACCTGAACTTCCCCAATTCCTTCAGGAAGTATTTTTCCCATTTCAAGTGAGACAAGGCCACCAAGTTGCTGTAGTTTGCCTCTCAATGCATCACCTATTTGTCTAACAATTTCACCTCTCTTTGGGGCCGGTACCTGAAATGGAGTACCAAATTGGTTGTTAAAAAAAAATGGCATTTTCTTCCTGTTAAGCACTTCCTATGCAGATATCGAAGGGGATTAAAAAACCTAAAGATGCAAGTACTTCTTGCCAAATGGCAGTCACATATCTGAAAAAATTAGACATATCTTTAGATGAAAGAGAGACAGAGATGGTGATTTTACTTGCATCCATATCTTTGCTGCATCAAAGCAAGCTCGTATGCCTTCCTCATAATCTTCAAGGGATCCTTCAACGACTTCAGCAATTACCTAATACAAATTCACGTGTTACAGACAGTAGATCCCATCTTAAAACAATTATCTTGCAATTACAATAAAAAGAAATTAATTGACAGACATGGGCATTTTACGCAGAGACCAAATTCAGTTCAATTGCTTCTATAAACCCCATTAATGTTTCCTTGTATAATACGCAGGAGAAACAAACACATGCAGCCAAAATGCAAACACAGGCTCAAAGTGCAACAAAATGTATTATGCAATGCACTTCCTCCAGAAACAGTTCCAGAAACAGTTAACATGTTCCAATGGTTTTTTCTACAACCCTGAGCTTCTTTGATGTCTATCTATGCAAGAGGTCCTAAATATAAAACCATCAGACAAAATGCTAGTTACTTTTAGAAATCACGTGGAGGAGATGTTGAGTTATTCTAAACTATGGAGTTAACCTATCAAAATTCACTAGTTCTTACACCCAGAGGAGAAAAAATGACAATGGCGGTCCGAAGTCACAGTATCTGGACCAATTTGTCGTCGTGCTTCTAATATTTAAAGAAAAAAAAACTACTAGATATAAAAGAAATAAAAAGAAAGAGAGAAAGAAAGGAACTTCCTCTTCCTTTAGACAAATTATTTACTCGCAAATACAATATAAATCAATACACCACATCGCCTTATGGTTTACTGAATAGTTGCTGTAGCAAAATCTACAACACAGTGATAGCACAGCAAAGCAACGGCACCAAAAGCTACAGTAACACCAGATGAATTCCAATCAGTCGAGACAATGCAGTCCAAGTAATAAACTGTCCGGCGAAATACAAGCGCGCCAAGGACCATTTCCGGCCTTAGAGAACAAATCGAGTAGCGCCATCAACTCGAAGACAAAAATTATATGAATCAAATTTAACACGCAACGATACAATCACATCGAGTTAACCCATTTCGGAAAATTTCACACGGCCGATCCACTCGAATTCCAAAAGGGAAAAAGAAAAAAGAAGAAGAAGAAAGAAAAAAGGAGAGGAAAGGGACGAGTGCCAGCGCAATCCACGAGGACAGGGCCGAGCCAACCGAAACGTCATTTTTTCGAGCACCATCTCCATCGCGATCTCCACGATATCATAGCTAAGGTACAGAACACACATCCATCAAGAGAATAGCCAAAGAGACGAGCCGGCGCGCGCATACAGAAGAAGCAGGGTGGGGAGAGGGGAGGGGGAGGGGAGGGGGTGGGGGCGCACCTGATTGTTGGCAGGATTGACGGTGCCGACGACGGGACCCCGCGCCTTCCAAGCGCCATTGACGTAGCAGCCGAAGTTGCGAGGGCCGATGCCGATCTCTCTCAGGAACTCGTATCCTTTCTTCGCGAAGCTCATCCCTGCAGCAAGCAGCAGCAGCAGCCTATTGGAAACTCAATCGCCGTCGCCCTCCCACGGCCGGAACACGTCCCGCGAGATCGCTCGTCGTCGGCCAAAAAAAGGAAAACGAGGGACACCCCGAAGAAGAAGAAGACGAGGCGAGACGATTCCGATCGTCACTCTCTGCTGAATAAGATCAACGGAAATATGTCGACAGGACGAGAGAGAGAGGGAGAGAGGGAGAGCCGTGAGCGATTTTGGTGACGTTGAGATGTGAATCTTCTTTTTTTATAGAGAGAGAGAGGGAGACACGTGTGGGGAACAAAAAGGTTATTGAGGATTGGATTGGATCAAGGAGCTCCGGCTGAGTTGTCCTTACTTTCGAAATAATCATTCTCCATGTGTCGTTCGATGAATGGGCCAGACCCGTGGTGACGTGGAGGGGCCCGGCCTAACTCATAATTGAGTGTGTGGGTGCTGGGGCCCAGCCTAGTGCATGCATGATAAGTACGCTCCAAAAAGTAAATTATCTGACGATGACATTTTTTTTGGAGGGGCCCCTTGGGTACTAGGAAACTAATTTTTCCCCCCTCTAATTAATGCACAAATTCATTTTTATTTTATTGTGTTGCCTTAATCAACAAGAAGACTGTGCGTTGAAAGTCTGTTGCTTAGGCCCCGAAAAAGTCTTCATCTACTCGTTCAGTGGGACGGCATTATAAATAAAAAATAAAAAAGAAAAAGAAAAAGAAAAAAAGAGAGAGGGGAAAATAATATAAAAAATGAGTAAATAAAGATGAAGGAGAATAATAACCCATGAATTCAAACCCAAAAATGATCTTTATGACCATGAAGATAAGGGGCGAGAAGATATATTATGAAACCTACCCTCTTCCTCTCCTTCTCCTCCATAACTTCGGCCCATGTAAAGTTTCAAGATTCCTCCTAATTATTTGGTTCACATCGAAATTCTACAAATATAATAAGAAAGTCGGAGCTTTTGTAATCTTTTGATTCATGTTAAAATTTCATGAAAGTGATAAGAGAGTTGAAAGATTATACTTTTCAAAAATACGAATACGAATGATCATATTGTCTCTCTCTTGTTAAATTTAGCGTACGCTAATGGATGTCTTTTGTCAATATGGTTATAAACCATTTGCATTTCTTGTCATGATTGAACTTATGACTCTAAAATACTGCAAGGAGATCATTTGCTATTTAAGATTTAGATTGTACAATGATCACCGATTAATTATTAGAGGTTATTTCTATTACATATTTGTTATATCATATCCATTTTATCCTAATTATAAATTTAAATGACCAAACGTAACATTTGAGGTTGGATATAGTTTTAAGGGAAAAAACATTTGCAATCAACTGTCTTTTAAATTTTGAGGTTGGGTATATTTTTAGAAGATATTGAGTTGAGATGGTGAGTTATTTCCTTTCTACTTCTTTTAAAGCTACGCGAGATGTGTGACCTTTCTTCTCACATGCATTCTAATTGATCACCAAAAACATAACAACGCAAACATAGAAGTGGCAAAACTTAAAATTGAGAAAATCCCGACTTTCGTACCATAGATAACTTTCTAGAAAGATCATTCCACGGATAGATTGTACTCCCATGCGCAATTTATTGCCAAAGAACAAGCAGCTATGATAACGGAAACCTTTAACTAGATAGAGTCAAGGGCAACTAGTCGCGACCAGTGATAGAAACAATCACTGAGATAGAGATGACTAGTAGGCCATCAATGAAGTTGAACATTGAGACAACGGTCACCGATAGTGCCATATGCCACCATGGCTCATCCTCATATGCAATCAAAGGAGAGCTGACAGTCGGTCGTCGTGTTAGTATCCCCTTCAGGCAGTTCGCTAATTACTTGTCCTGACCTCGGATTATAGAAAAGAAAAAAATCATTGTCTTCCAAAATTGTTCCAAGAGAGACATTTGGGCCACTGAGCCTTCAAAATTAGAAACCACCGATGGGCTTACATCACATTTTTCGTGCTCGTTTAAGCCTAAATTTATGGAATGCAGATTTTGCATCTGCCCCAATCTGGGCAGGCCCATGACTTGGTGACCTTGGTGCGAAGATGTTTCTAGATACTATAGATGTTAGGGACATTAGCATCAACAAGCGTCGCTTTGGCCGAGTGGTTAAGGCGTGTGCCTGCTAAGTACATGGGGTTTCCCCGCGAGAGTTCGAATCTCTCAGGCGACGTCTTTGATTGAAACTTTTTCTTTTTCTCTCTCTTCCTCAATGTTTCCTCTCATATTTTCCTTTTAAAAAAATAGCCTATCATCCTTTCTTCTTCCTTTTTTTTTTTCTTTTTCTTTTGGGTGGTTTCCACAACATGTTTGGTTTGTTGGAGAATTAGCTCTATAATTTAAAATTTATGATATACTCTCTTATTTTTTTTTTTAAAAGAAAAAAGGTATAAATGATTGACTCATTTGTTAGGAAAATCTTGAAACCACACAAAAAGGGGAACAGGGGATATTCGGTATTTGTAACCATGAAATGGGCAATCTCTGAGCTCTTAGAACCCGCAAGTATTCGATCAAGGCAACACAAAGACCTAGATAGTGCGATTGGAAGATAGAGATGGGTTTGAGAAGAGGACATTGCGAACCGGGCTTACATAAATGCCATTGTCAAAGAGACAACAAGTTTACACCTAGTAGAACCATTACTAGCGCCTTGCTTGGAAAGTGAAAACTATCGAATAACTAGGTATGATATGTGTGTGTGGTTTAGTATTCTCAAGGGGTTTTCGAACTCCAAAGTCCCTGGGAAAATGTTGGACCGTTTGGCAATAATTTAGAAAGAGCTTTCAACTAAAAGCCAGTCTTGGGAATGCTAAAATCTCAAAAACCCAATACCAATGGGGACTAGTTTTGGGCTTTCGGCATTTAGCCAAATGCTCAAATTATTTTTTTCCTTTCAAAACTATCATCAGCAGTTCTTCATATTTTCAATTTTTCCATTAATTAATTTTTTATTAAAAAAGGAGACAACCCTTTGGTGGACCAACGGAGGGTTTAGTTCAGTTTTCCAAAATAAAAAAAAAATTATATCCCAAAGCCCATTGCAAAGTTTTTTTTTTGCCAAACACATATTTAACTCAAAATTCATTTACAAATAAGTTTTACTAAACATAATTTGTATTTCTCCAAATAACTTTGAATTTCAGCATTCGTATTATACTCATAATTCATTTATAAATCTGAACCAAATGCACTCGACATACCCAAGGAAAGGAGAGCCCTCAGGAGCACGAATGATTAGGAGAGACCTCAAATTGGGGGATGAAGGCCTATGAGGTTTATCGACAAGGCTGCTCATGTGAAGGGACTTGACTTTGAGCTCTTGCCATTCGGGTCGGGTAGAAGAAGGTGCCTAGGTTATAGTTTTGGGCAGAGAGTGATTCGATCTAGTTAGGTCAATCTCTTGTATGGGTTCGCATGGAAATTGCTCTGAGGATTTGAGCATGGGAGAGGATTATGGGGCTTTCCATGCCTAAGAAATTCCCACTGGCTGCCCCAAGATTGCCTCTTCACCTCTATTGAACTCGTGTAATATGATGAGGTCTTTCATTTCGGGTTCAATTTTCTTTTTATTATGGGAATCAAATCAAGAAGACCCGTCTTAAATTTGTTTTGACGCTTCTTCCGAGTATTTTCACGTGGCTGTTGTTGTTTCGTCAGTCCACCAGAAGGCATGAGGGACCGTCACTGATGAGGAGAAAAAAGAACTCGTAGAGCTTGTTTAAGTTACAAGGAAATGGAAGAAGAAGAAAAAATTCCATATGATGATCATGCTATGTAGGATAATCGGTATCAATGTCAATAATTTCTGATTAAAATTGTCTAAATGGACTTTATTAACAAATAGCCAAAACATTTAAGATTAAATTAGTTAGACTCAAGGTCTATGATTGAATTGAAATAAATATAATAAATTTATGACTTTTTAATATTCTCCTTTTTTATTATGTCGTTTGGTCATTAATCTTATCGAAATCTAAGTCTAAAATAGTTATCCAAACAAAATAAATCGTGAGGCATGCATCACGCTTTTAATAAGGTTTCAGATCCCTGTCCAGTCTTGAGAAGTCGATCAACATTTGGTAATGAATGAAGTCAACTAGCTCGAACAACATGGCTGTAACTCTTAAATCATAATCACCCTCATTGCTTGCTTTTATATTGCCATAGACGGTTCGAAGCCCCTCACTTTCATTGCAAAATTATCCTTCCCTCAAAGCTTAACGGGTCAACCCCTGCATAACACCACCCCATGTATGCCCCTTCCAGTTCTTGGGGGCGGCACACGGCGTTGCTTGGGTTCCCGCTGCCTTCCTCCTCCTCCTCCTCCTCTCCGTCTGCCTCTGCCGGCGCAACCTTAAGCCACTGTCTGGCCCAAAACCTTGGCCTATCATTGGAAGAAATCTCATGGGCCCACACCGGCACCGCTCGATCCACGATCTCTCTCGAATATATGGGCCCATCGTGAAGCTCCGGTTCGGGTCCTTTGATGTGGTTGTGGGCTCTTCTGCGGACATCGCCAAAGCCTTTCTGAAGATCCACGACGCCGTTTTCGCCTACCGGCCCAAAACCGCCGCAGGCTAGTACACGACGTACAATTACTCCAACATGGCGTGGTCGCCCTACGGGCCCTATCTTCGGGAGGCCCGTAAAATCTTCGTTGAACAACTGTTTAATGTCACGAGGCTTCAATCGTTGTTGCTGAGCCAAGGTTGCCACTTCATCTTTATTGAATCCATGTCATATTTCACGTGCGTGTATTATGGTCTTTCTTTTTGGCCTTTTGAGTTTACGTCGTATGTGGGGCCAAAAAAATTGATGTATCGATACAAAGAAACCCAGTAAAAAGGAAGGGATGAATCGGGCCTCTTTAACCTCAGTGTCCTCACCGACAGAAAAAAAAAAAAAAAAAAAAAAAAAACTCAATATCCTGAACCGGATGAGTGGCTTGCAGAGAGTGTCTGAAATAATAGAGGTGTGAGCAAGCTGTCTCTCTTCAGAGCAATCATTTTTGTCGAGATCCATGAATTGGTGTTTGGAAACCTACCTGGTAAATTTAATCTAGATTCGAGAAGGGTCATAAATGGTTCGGTCCATTTGATTATTTCTGAAAAATCAAACTGAATCGAACTCGACCCGAATACGAATTGAATCGAAAATCTGATTTGGTTCAATTTTTCGATTTTCCTATCTTTGCTTTACTTATCGAAACCTAAGTGAAGAAGAGATAAGAAAGAAAATAGATTTTAAGTTGATTGTTCAATTTTTGTTGAAAACTTTTATTCGGTTTGGTTAGTCGAACCGAATAGAAAAAGCTAATAGTTATTTTTTGATTATCCGAATTGAAAATATATGAAAATTTGGTTCGATTCGGTCCGGTTTTTAGCACCCCTAGATTTGAGTGGTCGGTATTTCATTTTTCGTGATTTCATCATAGAAGTCGAGACTAGGTCCTAGTGTATGGAATAGAGTTAATCTAGCAGGGACCCCTTAGAATTCTACTATCTCATCCCAAGTGTGGAATACTACTATACTTGCCTACTTGATTATATTCACCTCTAAAGAAGTGATGGAGAGTTTGCCTCTCCCTCGATGATCTCCCAAATTGTCAAGTGTATCTTTATCTTATCTACCTAGTACGGAATACTTATGAATTTTATGTCCAAAATTTAGATAAAAAAGTTTAAAGACCTATTCAGACCCAAAAATAATAGAGGCTAGGCAAGCTTGTCTCTCTTTAGAGCAATCATTTTTATCGAGATCCATGAACTTATGTTTGAAATCTACTTGGTACATCAAATCTAGATACAAGTGGTGGTTGTTTTTTTTTTTTTTTTCTGTGATTTTATCGTGGAGGTCGAGACTAGGGACTAGGTCCCTGACAAATGGATTTGATTCTTGGGCAATCGCACATGCCGGGTTGGGATACGACGGCAAACCAAGAAGTTCAACAAAAAAATTCTACATAAAACAAAAATTTAGGAAGAATGAAGAGAGATAGTACAAATTGTACGTGAGTAAAGCTTAAAAGATGTAAAAATATATCAAAAACTTCACCGAGTCGGTCCCTGCTGGCTTAAGCCACCCGTGTTGGACTTAGGCTTTTGAGCAGAGGACTTTTACGTCATCAATTTTGGGGAAGTCATTTCGAGCCGGGCGGAGTAGACTTGAGTGCTCCACCACAGCACATATAGCGACGCTCGTTTTGAGTCCCCTTTGAGAGGTAGACTAAGATTTCTTGATATATCTATACTTCTCTATTAAGGGAGGATTTCTTGTGGGTACAGTCTCTCTTTTAATTTCCACAGCAAGTCTTGCAACGAGATTTTAAAAAGATAAAAAAGAAAAAGAGCACGCCAAAATTGAAGGATTAATACGTCACATCCGACGATTGCTACCGCTAACTTTCAGCATGTTTTTGGCAGACATCCTCTGCTATGAGGACCCTCTTCCCAATGAGTGCAAGTCACGTGAAAGGATATGCTTCGTCGATTAGAATGCGTTTTCAACGAGTGAAGCACATTAAAAAAGGCACTCATCTGGCTTATTTATTTATTTATTTATTAATTTGTTACAAACAAATCGTACCCATTAATGACTCAGATGTTGAAAAGTTATCTTTTCAATGAGTTGAAATTCAACATTTACTAGACACCCATGTGTTTTTTATGTAGCTCATTTGGATGGGAAGTCTTGAAATCAAACTAGATATGTAATTGACATAATCAAATCTAGTTTTTCAATCAAAAAGTAGATGAAATATCTTTCGAGTGTAATATATCGTTTTATATGAATCGATAAAAGGTGCATAGGGACCTTTGTTAATTTTGAATGAGAAAGTAAATGAAAATGATTTCAAAAGTAAGAATATTGGGAACAACCATTATATCAATGATGTAGAGAGCAAGAGAATAAATATCAAAATAAATTTGTAAAAAAAAAAAAAAAAAAAAAAAACTTCGAGTTCTCCAGTTAAGAGCTCCCAAATAAGTTACTTTGGCGACCGCACATGCAATCTGACATACATCCGACATATTAAATAGACGCCTATGGAACGTGGCCGTCGCTTTCGGTCATATTTACCCTCATTGCTTGTATATATATTGCCATGCGCAGATAGCAGCCTCTTGCTCTCGTTGCAAAGCCATCCTTCCCCGAAAGCCTAACAACTCAACCCCTGCATAACGCCCCATGGATGCTCCTTCTTGGGCGGCGGGCGGCATTGCTTGCCTTGCCGCTGCCTCCTTCCTCTTCCTCCTCCTCCTTCTCTCCGGTCACCTCTGCCGCCGTAAACTTATGCTGCCGCCTGGCCCAAAACCTTGGCCCGTCATCGGAAACCTAAATCTCATCGGCCCACTCCTGCATCGCTCGCTCCACGATCTTTCTCGCATATACGGGCCCATCATGAAGCTCCGGGTCGGCTCCTACGACGTGGTCGTGTGCTCTTCCGCCGACATGGCCAAAACCTTTCTCAAGACGCACGATGCCGTTTTTGCATACCGGCCGAAAATTGCCGCTGGCAAGTACACGGCGTATAATTACTCCAGCATGACATGGGCGCCCTATGGGCGCTATTTTCAACAGGCCCGTAAAATCTTCCTAGAACAACTATTTAGCGCCGCAAGGCTTCAATCGTATGAGTACATAAGAGTGGAGGAGATGAGGGTGCTTACAAGAAGTTTGTTCGAGGCAAAGGGCCGATCGATAAATTTGAAAGACCATCTTTCGGATCTTAATCTCAATGTGGTTTGTCGCATGGTCTTGGGGAAGAAGTACACAGGCACAGATAATTCTGATGGCTCCAATGTTGTGTCAGTCGAGGAGTTCAGGGAGATGGTTGATGAGCTGTTCTTGCTCACCGGGGTTCTAAATTTGGGCGATTTCGTACCTTTGTTGGATTTTCTCGACTTGCAGGTCGTAATTAAGATTCCGCAATGTGACTTATTTGATGCATGAAATGAAATTTCCAGTTTTGTGCAATTAATTTAGTACGTGAACTTAATTGATATGATTTGTCTCTTGGATTTTTAGGCTTATTATTAGTGTAACAATTAACGTATGCACTCACCATCGGATTATTGATATGCACAATAGTTACATAATTAGGTTTAACCACACGTCACTCATCTAATATTGGATGCGTAAGTTTTTCGTTACTAACAATAATGCTTCTCTCTTATTCGCATCTTGCAGGGTTACATAAAGAGAATGAAGGCCGTGAACAAGAAGTTTGATAGGTTCTTGGAGCATATTTTGTGTGAACATGAGGCTAGGAGAGTCGGAGTCAAGGGTCACGAGGCCAAGGACATGGTGGATGTATTATTGGAACATGTGGACGATCCTAATCTTGAGGTGAAGATCGAAAGACATGGGGTCAAGGCCTGGATCCAGGTAAAAGCATTTTACATTTTACTCAATCCTACACAAAATTTGAAGAAAAGAAACATAATCACAATGCACATAGAGAGTACTTGACTGTGGGGAAAAAGAATCCTTTGTCTTGATTAAAAAATAAATCTATAGCATTGTGTTCATCAAACAATATCTGTCGAGTTACTTCAAGATTTGTGCAAAAGTTTCATCACATGAAGAAACAAAATTTATAATCATGCTTTCACTCATCATGTAGGAGTTGATAGCTGGGGGAACGGAGGGCTCGGCTGCGTCGGTGGAGTGGGCAATGTGCGAACTCCTAAAGAACCCTCATATATTTGAGCATGCAACACAAGAGCTTGACAACATAATCGGAAGGGAGAGATGGGTCCAAGAAGCGGACGTCAGAAACTTGCCATATTTAGATGCCACTATTAAAGAAATGATGAGATTGCACCCGGTGGGGGCATTCCTTGCGCATCGCTTTGCAAGCCAGGATTGCAAGGTCGCTGGGTACGATATACCAAAGGGCACGAGAGTCCTGGTGAGTAAATGGAGCATTGGGAGAGACCCCGAGCTGTGGGACCACCCTGAGAGTTTCAGGCCTCAGAGGTTTATGGGAAAGGCAATCGACGTCAAGGGACAAGACTTTGAGCTCTTGCCATTCGGGTCCGGCAGGAGAATGTGCCCGGGATATAATCTCGGTCTGAGAATGATTCAGACAAGCCTGGCCAATCTTATACATGGGTTCACATGGAAATTGCCTGGGGATATGACAAGAGAGGATCTGAACATGGAAGAGGCTCCCGGGCTGTCCACGCCAAAGAAGGTCCCATTGGTCGTCGTTGCTGAGCCAAGGCTGCCGCTTTATCTTTATTGAATCTGGGTCACATCCCACCTTTCGTCTATCCTTTTGGATTTAATGCTATTGTGGGTATCAAACCAAAAATCTGTCGGGAGTACTTTCATGCTATATGTGGCTGAAATAATAATGTATTGTTATATGGATTTCATGAGCTCAATCATGTGAATGGGCTGCTCATGGTATGAAATATTATTATAGAAATAATGGAAGAGCGAGCTCCTCTTTGTTCGAAGCAAACAGTTTTGTCGAGTTTCATGAGCTTGTATGTGAGAATCTATTTATCCTACCAAGTCTAGATTCGAGCGGCCCGTGTTACCTTTTTCATGATTTCATGGGCATGCAAACGGAGGTCTGAGACTTAGCCTCTGGCGCGTGGATTTGAACTTAGTTACGATTCCCCCGTGGCTAGAGGACTCGGGCCAAGCGGACTCCGCCATGCATATGACGAGTGGGGTTAGTCCCATTTGAGAGAGGTAGACCAAGATTTCTTCATTAAACTATACTACTCCCTTACAAGAGAATTTTCAGGATCTGGTCTCTCTTTATAAAAGCAATCGATAAGTGTGAATATGATTGAAAGTAACAGCCACGTTGTTCTGGATGTTGCGATTAGAATTAGATTTTATATAGGAGTATAAAAGCAAGCAACTGGCAACATGCTTTGGACAAAAATAGAAAGAAAATCAAACAAATCTTATAGATCAGATTGCATTGTGGGTCGACATTGATGTCACCAGGTCATCACTCTTATTGACGAAACTCCTACTTCAAGCAATCCTAATATCAGTATAAAAAAAAAAGAAGGAAAATTCTACTAGATGAATATGTACAAAATTCTACCGACAATTCTCCAAATTTGGTGCTCTAACTAGTGGTGTTAACGTATATTTGACTTGTAAATTATTGGCACCTTTCACTTCTAAAATGAAAATCATATCAAGTGGCTGAGCCAATCATTTATATATATTATATTATATATAAGGCGATATGCTGTGATTAAATGCAATAATTGTCAATCAAACCACAATATGGTCCCCATACCGGAACTTCAGACTGTCATTGTCCTTTTTTCTCCCTGGGCAGTAAGGCTAATAACTGGTGAATTATAATAGGTTGACTCCATAGCTTAGAAAGCTTCAACGACTCCTCCAAGGGATTTCTAAAATAAACTGGCAAATTTATCTGATGGTTTTGTATTTCAGACCTCTTGGATAGATATCAAAGAAGCCCTGAATTGTTGGACGACCCAACCGAGTCTAGGCCCAAGAGGTTTATTGAGAAGGCCTTTGATGTGAAGAGACGAGACTTTGAGCTCTTGCAGTTTGGGTTGCGTAGAAGAATAGTATTGGGGTGAGAGTGATTCGTTTTAGTTTGGCTAATCTCTTACATTAATTCACATGAAAATTGCCTGAGGATACAAAGAGGGAGGATTTGAACATGGAAGAGATATATGGGCTTGCCATAGGAAAATCACACCGGTTGCTCTTGTTGAATTAAGATTGTTAATTCATATTTATCGAGCTTTCTGTAAAATTGTTGATTTTGTCTGCTTCATTTGATCTCATATATTTTATTTTGGGTATCAAATCAAGGGGCTTTCTTAAATTATCCTGATGCGTCTCCCAATTCTTTTCATGTGGTTGTTGTTGTTTTTGTCAATCTACCACCAAGCATGATGGTAAGACAAGAAACAAATTGGAGAGCTTTTGTATGTTAAAAGGAATCCGAGTAAAAGTGACCCAAATCCAAAAAGGTTTCGAAGCTATCCAACTCTATCATCTTGCGGTTCAAAGTAAAGTTGTGAAAAGCGTAATGAGTTCAAAATTGAACTCTTCTCATTGATAGCAAGTCATCCCTCAATCATATGTTCTCACCCAACAAATTGAATGAGAGAGAGAGCTATGATCGACAAAAGTCCATTCATTAAAGAGAGGACTATGATGGACAAAAGTCTAGTTCTAATGAATGGTTGCACTTGATAAAAAATAATTAAGAGAGAGAGAGGGGGTTATGATAGACAAAAGTCCAGTTATAACGAATAGTTGCACTTGTTAAAAAATAATTAAGAGTCCAATCCTAATGAATAGTTGCACTTGATAAAAAAAAAATCAAGGAGAGGGCTATGATCGACAAAAGTCAAGTTCTAACGAATGGTTGCACTTGTCGCTTGTTGAAAAATAATCAGGTATTTTATGGTCGGTTGCTTGATGGACAATAGGAAAAAGCCAACTTAGGAGGCTAACCATGACCAACCCATCTTAAGTGTGTCAAAATAGACAAGATTAGGTGACAGATTCTCAACATTATAATTTAAACTTATCATAATTTTTTTAACTTGCCATTTTTTTTTCTTCTCTTGGACATTCTTTTGACGACTGTTAGCCGGCCACGTCTAGAGAAGAGAATTTGTGAGTAACTATCTGATCCAAACCTAATTTCTTAGTACCTAGTACCTACACGAATAAAATCAAATGTGAGGCATGCATCACGCTTTCAATAAACAACGAAGTTTCAGATCTCATTCCAGTTTTGGAAAGTCTATCGACATTTTCTAATGAATGAAGACAGCCGGGTTGAACAACGTGGCTATTAATTTTAATCTTGTTCACCCTCATTGCTTGCTTTTATATCGCCAGGGACCAGATAGAAGCCTCTCACTCCAATTGCAAAATTAACCTTCCCTCAAAGCTCGACGACTCAACCCCTGCGTAACACCCCATGGATGCTCCTTCTTGGGCGGCATACGGCATTGCTTGCCTTGCTGCCGCCTCCTCCTCCTCCTCCTCCTCCTCTCCTGTCAATTCCGCCGCCAACATAAGCTACCGCCCGGCCCAAAACCTTGGCCAATCATCGGAAACCTCAATCTCATTAGCCCACTTCCTCACCGCTCGATCCACGATCTCTCTCGAATCTACGGGCCCCTCATGAAGCTCCAAATCGGTTGCTACGATGTGGTTGTGGGTTGTTCCGCAGACATGGCCAAAGCCCTTCTCCAGTACACGGCATACAATTACTCTGACATGCTGTGGTCGCCCTACGGGCCCTATCTTTGACAAGCCCGTAAAATCTTTCTAACACATCTGTTTAGTGCTGCAAGGCTTCAATCATTTGAGCATATAAGAGTGGAGGGGACGAGGGTCCTCACGAGAAATTTGTTTGAGGCAAAGGGCCAACCGGTAAATTTGAAAGACCATCTTTCAGATCTTACTCTCAATGTGATCAGTCGCATGGTCTTGGGGAAGAAGTACACAGACAAGTCCAAGAGCTCCAATATCGTGTTGCCTGAGGAGTTCAAGAAGATGATCGCCGAGTGGTTCGTGCTCAATGGGGTTGTAAATATAGGTGATTTCGAACCTTGGCCGGATTTTCTTGACTTGCAGGTCATAATTTAGAGGGCGTGATGTAATTTGATTGATTCGCAAAATGAAATTTTAAATTTACGCGTAATTAATTTAACATGTGGAATTAATTTAACATGTGGAATTAATTAATATAGTTTATTTTAAAGATTTTTTAAGTCAACTGTTGGTGTAAGAATTAACTATTATGCTTATTTTGGACGAATCCTTATTTGTCCATCAAACAACACACATCTCGTTTGCTTAAGACTAGTCCAAAAAAAAAAAAAAAATAATAATTAAGTTTCATCACGTGAGAAAACAAAATTTAATATAATTCAAGACGTGAGATTGCCCACTCCTGGGCAATGTCCGTGGAGTGGGCAATCTCCAAGCTCGTAAAAAACCCTCATTTATACGACAAGGCAACACGAGCTCGACAGTGTAATTGGAAGGGAGAGACAGGTCTAAGAAGCGGACCTCGCAAAGCTACTTTACATAAATGCCGTTGTTAAAAGAAACATCGAGATTGCACTCCTCCGGGGGCATTTCTCACCCCTCGCTCTGCAAACTGAGACTGCAAGGTCACTCACTGGGTACGATACCCAAGGGCACAAGAGTCATAATAAGTTCATGAGAGATCCCAGATTCTGGGACAACCTTGAAAAATTCAGGCTCCAGAGGTCCATTGGAAAGGCGATCGACTTGAAGTTACAGGACTTTAAGCTCGTGCCATTTGGATTTGGTTGAAGAATGTGTCTGGGTGGGTTATAATTTCGGGCTCAGAGTGATTCTTGTAAGTCTAGCCAATCTTATATATGGGTTCACATGAAAATTGCCCGAGGATATGACAAGAGAGGACCTGAGCATGGAAGAGGTTCCTGGTCTACCCCCAAAGATCCCACTAATCACTCTTGCTGAGCCAAGGCTGCCGACTCATCTTTATTGAATCCGTGTAAAATCTCAAGTTTCGTCTGTTTTGGCCTTTCTTTTTTGCCTTTTGGGTTTAATGTTATTATAGGCATCAAATCAAAAAACTGTCTTTAAGCACTCTCGTGCTCCTTCTAAATCTGGCATGTGGCTGTTGTAAAAGAAGAAGATGTATTATTATAAGGATTTCAATATTCTCAATCATATGAATGATTTACACGTGGCTTGAAATTAAAAAAAGGCAAGAGCGAGGTAATTTCTGTTTAACTTTTAAGGAGTTTATAGAACTTGTATTTGAAGATGTGTTTGACATTTCAAGTCTAGATCTCACTCGCCTGTGTTGTTACCTATTCTATGATTTCATCAGCATACTAATGAGATAAAATATTAGGTTTATGTGAAAATCTAAAAGATTTTGAAACATTTCAAAAACTATGCCAAGCAACTACGGCCAATAGCCATTGCTAGCCTCCCTTCGTCCGTCCCTATCTTGCTTAAGCCGCCGATGATTGGATTCAGGCTTTCGACCAAAGGACTTAGGTCATCAACGGTGGACTCGGTTTGAGCTGGCTTTGAAACTTTGAACTCGAACTTGATTACATATCTCCATGAAAATTATCCCATAAATTATAAGCCTATTGCATTTTATTAATTTAGTCATGGACTTTTTAATTATGTCAATAGATAAATGTAGTGGAAGTCACAAAACTTATGACAAAAGTTCAATTGAGTCTTAAAATTTTTTAAATAATGTAATAAAGTTTAAAAATTTGTCATGAAAATACAATAGAGTTCTTAAATTTTCAAAAAATGCAATTAAGTTTTACAACTTATTTCAGAAGAGCAATAAATTCCTAAAACTTTTCAAAAATGCAATCAAATCCTAAAACTTCTTACAAAAATGCAATCAAGTATAAAAAAATTCAGAAAGTGCTATAAATGGAAGGACTTAATTAGATCAATTTGACAAGTTTTAGTTATGATTTACATTTCTTAAAAATTTTAGAACTTAATTACACTTTAATGACAAATTTTAGGATATAATTGCGCTTTTTAAAGTTATAAGATTTAATTGCAATTTTATAACAAGTTTTAGAATTACCCATACCCTTATTCTATTGTGAAAATTAAGTCCTAAACCTTTTTACATTTTGCTAATAGAATACATCTAATCAATTGTGGTCAGAAATCTTGATGTGGACACCGATCAACCTACATGCCGTCATTGGCGTTGATGTGGATAATTTTTAAATAATATTTTAATTTTGTAAAATTTATTTTTCCTTTTTTCTCTTTCTTTTTTCCCTCTTCTTCCTCCTCAAGTCGTTGATAGGCCTTAATGACTGACTAGCTAGAGGTGAGGGTTGGGAAGGTCGACTTCATCGACCTTTAGCAATGCTCACCCTTTGGTGAGAGCAAGCCTCGCTTGGTCTTGTAAAATTGAGATTAGGCCTAAAGTTTATGACATTTTATGAGATAAGATAAAATTTTAAGATAAAATTGGGATTGGACTTAAAATTGGAGATATTTTATTAGAAAAAAAAGTTTATGACACAATTGAGACTATAGCTAAAGTTAGAGGCTTTTTAGGGTATTATGCCGAATTTCATTTCATTGGACTTCTTTGATGATTGGTTATTTGAACATCAGCCAATGATTGATGAAACTCGAGTAGCCATGTTTAGGATCGGGAGCTCAACGAAGCTCGAGAGCCCACCACCAAGCTTAGCCAAGTTCAAATAGCCACGGTTGAAAGCAGCTTTGTTAGATGTACATTGGTTGGGAGCACCTTCTTTCAATTTTCCTGAATTGCACTAAATTGAATGAAATTAATTCGAAAACATTATAACTTAATAAAACTTTCTCAATAAATTTTAGAAATTTCAATGTACATGTCACATTTTTCGCTTGTATTCTTTAATCACATTGAAGCAAGATGCCCCCATGGCATCACAACCTTTTGTGGTTTTCCTTATGCTGTACAGAATCCCGTCGATGTTAGTGGGAATCAGCAGATAAGCAAGCCCTCCACTTTCGGGCATCATTAATCCCTGTCGTTGTCACCGCAAAGACGCATCAAAGGCTCGTCTCTCCCCCTCCATAATAAAAACAGAGCCCGTCCAATCACCAATTCCCCCAAAAAAATTGACAAAATCTACGAAAGCGCAGATTCCTCTGACCGCCCGGGGCTAATCCCGTCTTTTCGGTCTGGCTCCCCAAATTACTATTTCATTCCACAATTTTTCCTTTAGGAAACTAAAACTATAAATACATCCCAAAATCCGATTTCCCCTACGCAAACCCTACTCTCTCCAACGCAAACAGCGATTCGCCATAAACCCTAATCCCTGACACCCGCGATTTCGCCCCAATTGATCTGAATTTCCGATTTGTAAAAGCACTCGATCCGTGTCGGCCGCTTCGTCTTCTCGTGCATTTGAACGCCGAAAGTCGAAATTTTCCCTGAGATTACTTAGGTTAGATGAAGTAAAGCCAGTTTGGTCATGAAGTTGTGAGGGTTTTATATAATTTTTTTGGAAAATGGACGATCTCGAGAGGGCAATCATTGTTAGTTTCGACCAGTCAGGCGGCGTCGATTCGGTGCTGAAATCACAGGCCATCGTTTTCTGTCAACACATCAAGGAAGCCCCGACCATATGCAGGCTCTGCGTGGAGAAGTTGAGGTTTTGCCAGATTGTGCAAGTACAGTTCTGGTGTCTCCAGACTTTGCATGAAGCTATCCGCGCTAAGTACTCTTTGATAAGCTCGAGGAGAAGGATTTTATTAAAAAGTCAGTGTTTTCCATCGCTTGTTATGATGAGGAGTGTGGAGGCCTTCTGGCAGGTCCTCCATTTATTAAGAATAAGCTGGCCCAAGTGATTGTCACCTTGATTTACTTCGAGTACCCATTGATTTGGCCGTCTGTGTTTGTTGACTTTTTGCTGCACCTGAGCAAAGGTGGAGTTGTGATTGACATGTTCTGTCGTGTTAAATGCTCTGGATGATGAATTGATTAGTTTGGATTACCCACGGAGAAGTGAAGAAGTGGCTGTTGCTGGACAGGTTAAGGATGCAATGAGGCAGCAGTGTGTACCTCAGATTGTCAGAGCATGTTATGACATTCTGTCCATGTATAGAAATTCTGATAGCGAAATATGTGCTGCTGTTTTAGATACTCTGAGAAGGTACATTTCCTGGATTGATATCAGCTTGATTGCCAATGATGTTTTTCTTCCCTTTTTGTTCGAGTTGATGTTGTTTGATGGGATACCAGAGCAATTCCGTGGGGCTGCAGCCGGATGTGTGTTGGCTGTTGTTTCTAAACGGATGGATCCACAATCAAAATTGTCTTTGTTGAAGAATGTTCAGATAAGTCGTGTTTTTGGTTTGGTATCTGATAATAGCGACTCTGAGTTGGCATCGAGAGTTGCTTCCCTGCTTACGGGATATGCTGTGGAAGTCCTGGAGTGCTCTAAAAGGTTGACTGAGGAGACAAAAGGAACTTCATTTGAGCTTTTGGATGAGGTATTGCCCTCTGTTTTTTACATAATGCAAAATTGTGAGGTTGATACGGCATTCAGCATTGTGCAATTCTTTTCGGGTTATGTTTCTGCTATGAAGAGCCTTTCTCCATTGACGGAAAAACGACTGTATCATGTGAGTCAAATTTTGGAAGTGATCCGTTCTCAGATCCATTATGATCCTATTTATCGGGATAATCTCGATACACTGGACAAGATTGGGAAGGAGGAAGAAGATAGGATGGTGGAATACAGGAAAGACTTCTTTGTACTACTTCGAAGCATTGGAAGAGTAGCACCTGATATCACCCAGGCATTTATTAGAAACTCATTGGATGCTGCTGTCACCTCTTCTGGCGGGAATATTGAAGAGGTGGAAGCTGCTCTTTCCCTTCTCTATGCTCTTGGAGAGTCATTAAATGAAGAAACAATTCGAAGTGGGAAAGGGCTTTTGAGTGACCTGGTGCCTAAGCTTTTGGCGAGTAGATTCCCATGCCATTCGAATAGGGTAGTTGCACTGGTTTATTTGGATACTATTACGAGATATGCAAAGTTTGTCCAGGAAAATACCCAGTGTATACCCATGTTACTGACTGCTTTTCTTGACGAAAGAGGTATACATCACCCAAACATCAATGTGAGTAGAAGGGCGAGTTACCTCTTTATGAGAGTCGTGAGGTCATTGAAATCGAATCTTGTGCCCTTCATAGAGACTATACTGCAGGTAGTGGAATCAACCTTCTTTTCTCCTTTGGAATTATTATCATTTTATTATTGCCACACATAGTTGGCAATTTCCAATTATCTGTTCTTTATTAGGGGTTTCTATTTGTTGACAGAGCTTGCAAGATACTGTGGCTCAATTTACAAATGTTGATTATTCCTTGAAAGCACTCTCTGCTTCTGAAGATGGCAGTCATATTTTTGAGGTAGTTATTCTGTCTCAACATTTTCTATTATGTGAAGACAACATGCACAGATGCTCTTTATATGCACTCGACTTGGGGGAAATATACCCACCAAGCTTATTTTTCGTGTTCTTATTTCAACAAGATATTTCACAGGCAATTGGTATATTGATTGGGATGGAAGATGTGCCTGTCGAAAGACAATCTGGTTATCTCTCTTCACTGCTGACTCCTCTTTGTCATCAGGTTATTTTCATGAGCTCTATTGAGAAGCTCCCTGTCATTCTTCTCCAGCTGAAGTTCTCCTTTTTTATCAGTTTGTAATTGACCTTTGAACATGTTATGTGATGATCCAGGTTGAGGGTTTGCTGTTGAATTCCGAAATACTGACTATAGAAGAGGCACCGGGGAAAATTGCCACTATTCAGCAAGTTATTATGGCTATAAATGCCCTTAGTAAGGTCTTTATTTCTTTTCGACCTCCTGATTTCAACTATCAAATCAATTCTCTCTTTGCAGTACCTCAGGGTATTTTGATGTTCTTTCCTTGATTTGAAAATCTGCTAGTTTGTTTGGACAGCCTGGTTTGGAAATGTCAATATTCTTACACCATTCCTACTTCCCTCCTATATGCCGAACTTTTTGGTGAATTTGAGCAAGCATTTAAGCTTTATAGTTTCTCTCCTGTGATGTTGGGATTTTCCTTAATTTGGAGTGGTCAATTTCAGGGTTTTAGCGAGCGCCTTGTGACTGCTAGTCGCCCTGGCATTGGTCTCATGTTCAAAAAGGTAGGTTGTATTGTATAGCTTCTCTTTTGCATTGTGTGTCCATTACTGTATTCCATACACAATGCCGAAATATTCTTATGTTAACAGTTAGAGGTGTTTCAGGGTTTTAGGATGGGTTCTGCTTTTCATTTCTTGTTTTTATATGTATATCCTTGATGGAAGCGAGACTAAATGTTGCACTTCCCAATCTTTTTATCACAATGGCCTTTTTATCTGCTTCTAAAGTTCTCTGTATCTTCTTATAGAAGATTATGGTTTGATAAAGACCTCAACATGGCTAAATATGATAGTCACTAAGTGTGATGTACTTTAGGCTGCATCCCACCCATGTATTGACGGCCTGTCTTTGGCTGGAGACTCACATGTTGATGACTTGCTGTACACAGACATTTACGTGACCTTTTCTTTTGACCATCAGACATGTATTTCACTTGAAATGCATTAGCACATACAGGGCCATTTATATTTGATATAAACAATATAACTTGTTTTGCTGTTTGTCAAATCCAGACATTGGATGTTCTCCTCCAAATTCTTGTTGTATATCCAAAGATTGAGCCTTTGCGGTCTAAGGTAAGATTGAAAAGTATAGGTGAAATGCTTTATTCATCAGGTGAAATAAACATGATGCAATTGTTGATTCTTACTCAGGTTATGTCATTCATTCACCGCATGGTGGATACCCTTGGGGCATCCGTTTTCCCTTATCTTCCGAAGGCATTGGAACAGTTGCTTGCCGAAATTGAGGTACAAAACATTTCTTTTGTTTTCTTTTAATTGAATGGAGAATGTCAGTGCAGTTTGTGGAATTTCTTCATAATAAAACCTTGAGTGAGCTTGCATAGAGTGGCCATTGAGCTAGTTGGTTTAATTATAACCACAAATTGGTAAGTTACAGACTCATTGGGTCTCCACAAAATTAGTTAATTGGATAAATTTGCCTAATGACTAAGAGCTACACCAGGTTGAGCTGTCATGAGAGATTTTACTAAAATTTGATATATTCATGAGAGAACTGACTCTGTTCGTGCACTTTGTATGACTGGTTTAGTTCCTGCTGGATTCCTTGAAGTATTATTTTCAGGATACATTTTTTTTTTACTATTTTATTAGGTGTTCTCTTTAAAGGGTTCCATTACAGTAGCGTCATTAAATGGAAACATTTGTCATGCTTTACTATGACAGATTGTGGAGACATGAGTTACTCCATTTTTGGCATACAAGGAGATTTGTTTGAATTAGATTGGGTTCATATGTGATGTGAGAATCCCTTGCTACTCCATAGGGATTGTTCTTCCATCTGTCTCAGTGCCTCAAACATGGCACAGGCTTGTGAAATCAGCTTGGAACCATCTCCATTAGTTTTCTTTGTGTTTTGTTGGTTGTTTGTTTCCCAGAAGAACCTTCTTTTTCTGGGGTCTGAAGGTCTCGATCTATTGATTTGACTGCCCCTATGCTATATTGGTAATGGGGTTTGCATGGTTTTCTTACCAAGGAACCCAAGAACCCCAAATCTGCACTTTCAAAACAAAGTTCAGAAAATTGCTGGTTTTACCTTTGTTTTTTAAGTTGAATCTGAAATTATTTGAACTGAACAGGATTGGTTAACAGTAATCATTAGGTTGCATTTGGCCTCCTGGAAGTTGGAACAATTATTCAGATATCCACTGTTTTTCTCATGTACAGTTTGGCAACTATAGTAGCATAAAAAAATGGAAATCTTAAAACCCAGTTCTATCTGGTGCTTGGCATATGCCGTATGTATGCTTGATTACTCTCTTTTCACTGAAAATGACAACCTTACAAACTTTGCAGAAAAAATATTATGCTGTATAAATAGTTTCTTCTATAGGAGATCATGTAATTGGTTCATAACCAGGGATCCGATTACTTTTGGGTGGTTGGTTAATGAATGGTACTCCCACAGAAATCTGTGGGCTGCCAGAAAGGGATGAATTTGTGGCAGGTTGTCACCAAGCTTGGTGACCTGACCACTCTTTGTCAAAGAAAGGAGACTAAGGGTCGCATATAAGCAATTTGAGAATAGATGCAGTCACTGACTGGCTTGAGGCATACCTTTAGCTCCAGGCTGGTGGAGGGAAAGAGAGAGGACTACCTATCCATACCATATGATATTCCTACTCATAAGATCTCATGTCATTTAGTGTTCGTGATAGGAAAGCTCCCCAAGTTGTCAGTTCGGATTGGTTTGTAGACCCTTCTTTTTACTGTTAACATTTATAACGTTTTTTGTCCATATTTCTCCTATCAAGACATTTTACACTCTTGGCTATATATTTTATTAGGCCTATATATGGGCTACACCATCCCTTTTAGTGGGTCAAGCATTCACCAGACACTGGATAGGATTTTTGAGATGATATATCTGATTTCGTGAGGGACTATCTATATAAAATAGCAGAAAGCAAAGAAGAGACTTTGTTCTTAATTAGGCCAGCCTTGTGGTCAAGTGAGCCTGCTTACGATAAGTAGCTTCCACGTGCTCATGCATTTCTAGTGAACATGGTTCATGTACTAAAGTTTGGGTGTTAATCATTTCATTGCCATCCTCAGATGGTTGATTTTAGTCCAATTTATCTTGCAGCCTAAGGAGATGGCTAGTTTTCTTTTGTTACTCAATCAAATAATTTGCAAGTTCAACAAACTGGCACATGATGTACTTGAGGAGTTGTTTCCTGCCATTGCTGGGAGGATATTCAGCATCATCATCCCAATGGAGGCGATTGCATCAGGCCCTGGTGCCAACACTGAGGTAGGGAGATGCATCACCTTCTGAGATTTTATGGATGTTATGCTGAGTGACATGGAACAGTCACAATCGCTATACAATTTATTTGGACTTCAAACCTGACAGTTTTAGCAGGTATACTTCTGTAGTGATTAATTTCATGTTCTGCACCCCCTTAAGTTTGCAATGGTAGAATCTATTATTTGGGGGACAGGGCCACAAATGCAGTTAGTTCTGCAATTATAAGCGTATCACCTTTGAAAACTTCTGCACTTTGCATGGCGAGGGAAAGGTCTTTAAAATGTGGAATGATCATCTTTGTTGAGTAATGTCCTAAGTAAATTCAGCGCAATGACATGGTAAAAGGTAGAAAAAAGAAAATATTAAGAAGATTTCTTTTTTGGGGACAGATTAATTGTTCCATAAAGGGCCATTCCCTTTAAAAGATAGGATACTAGTTGAAATTGTTGTGCACTAACATCTCTCTCTCTCTCTCTCAGGAAATCAGGGAAATTCAAGAGCTTCAGCAGACTTTGTATACCTTTCTCTATGATATTGCTACACATGATCTCTCTTCGGTTTTCCTTTCACCCAAAAGTCGCCATTACTTGGATCAACTGATGCAGTTGCTACTCTGCACGGCTTGTAATCATCAGGACATTCTTGTGAGAAAGGTATGTGATGTAATCTTATATACTACTTAAGCTCTCGTATTGACAGAAAATGTGGAGACATAGAACTTTGGAATTCTGATTTCTATGGTTCAGTAATTAGAATCACAGCCAATGGGGCCATGACTCAATTCAAGTGCGTTTTGCTTCTGTTTGTAGGCATGTGTGCAGATCTTCATTAGACTTATCAAAGATTGGTGCGGCAGGCCTCATGAGGAAAAGGTCCTTGCACCTTTTCTGCCATTTTTATGCTTGTCATATTGTCTTTGGTGAGTGTGCACAAAGTAATTCATCTAAAGGATGTTTTATTTTTCAGGTACCTGGCTTTCAAAAGTTCATGATTGAGGGTTTTGCAACCAACTGTTGCTTGTACAGCGTACTTGACAGATCTTTCGAGTTCCGAGATGCAAATACTGTAAGCTAATGATATTGTTGTTTCTTTCTAGGGAAAATTCATGGTGATCACTGAGTTCATATACAAATTTTGAGCTAATGTATTTATTTTCCTGGATAAATAATAGTTACATAAAGGGATTGAATTATAAATGGATATATTAGGTCTTACCAGTTGTGAACACTTGCCTTTAATAATTTTATGCTCACTCAAAATAGGATCATTGATAGAGCTTTTAAGACATGCCCTTTTAGTTAATTCTACACTAGCAATTTTTGATAGGTTGTTTATTTGGCAGCTCATTTTGTTTGGAGAAATTGTATTGGCTCAGAAAATCATGTATGAGAAGTTTGGAGATGATTTCCTCAATTTTCTATCGAAAGGTTTTCTGACTATGCACTGCCCTCAACATTTGGTGGAACAGTATTGTCAAAAGTTGCAGGTGAGGAATCTTGCACAGTATTAGTAACAGATTGTACTGGAAATTATAAAAGTCATCCACTTTAATGTCTGTTATCTTTTTGTGAATATGAAGCTGTTTCCATTTCCTCCATGTTCTATTTTTCAAATTTGTGACTGTTTTGTGGCCTTCTAATATTCGTTGTGCCGAGAGTTGCAATGGGTTGCAGTTTGTCTTAGCTTCACCTTAAACTTTATGCATTATGATAATAGTGTTCCTTCACTGAGAAGTTGAAGAAGGATTGTCAACCAAAAGCAGACATAAACTGTGTATTGCAGACTATATTGACAAAAGCACTCATTGTGCTTATTATTGACAAAACAACCACCCCCCACTCCCCCAAAAAAAAAAAAAAAAAAAACCTTCTTGATGCATTAGATTTCTCTACTTTAATTCTAATGCTTGAGAAGAAGAAAGAACATTGAGGGAGGTAATTTAGCTTCCTGTGTTATTGGGGCTATATTTGTAAGGGGTTGAATTAAAGCATCTCTTGCACAATGAGGATTCCTTAATTGCTATTCCTTGGGCACAAAGGACAAGGTCAGTTAGCTGAGCAATTTCCCTTTTTAACAGAGACCATATATTGTTGGCCATGGTTGAGGAAGCCTTGGTAGCTGATGTATAGTCAAATTTCCTTTTTGATACTCCATGAGTAAAGTCATGCCATTTCAGGATGCACTTTGTGTTAGCAAGGATGATTTTACTACATTTTGTATTTGAATAACCAAAGCTATCGTTGGACAATGTTTAGTATTAGAGTCTAGTTTTAAATGAAATTCCTTGAGGAAAGAGCTTGACTTTGGCTTTCTATGGTGCTACCTAGGGAAAGAAGGTATGTGCTGTCATACGTTAGTGACACAATTGAATGATCTGATCAGTCCACTAGTGGGGTCCCCTGGATTTTGTAGTTCCAATGGGGTGGGGAAGATTGGGTGAATTCATGGTGTTTCTTTCATTTTGCCATATTTCTCAAAGGGTTGAAGGGAGATAGTGTATCAAGCTGTTTGCAAGGGCCAACTTAATCATCTTCCCTAGGGATCCCATATGCGGGAACCCTAAGAGAGACACATCAATTTATTGTCAGTCGTGCCAGTCATGATTAAGCTAGAATTTCACTACCCAGTCATATGACATGTTATCCGATGCCTCCCACGTGTAATTTGATTATTGCAGCACTAACTTCATTATGTGTAAAGAAAGAGGGTTTCGGGTTTTCCCTTGATAATATGCATGTATAGATAGCTTTTAGTACAGGCCACTGCTTACTGATTGGCATCATTTTCATGATATAGTCTGCTTTCCGCTCACCATTTATTTTGTCCCTTTCTGCAGGGGGGTGACATAAAGTCTTTGAAATCATCCTATCGTTCCCTCATTGAGAACTTAAGACTTCAACAGAACGGAAGTCTTGTTTTCAGATAGCATAACCATGGATAGAGATATAGGTGGCTACTCAAATCATTATTTCCATACACTGCCCTTTAACGTGGCAATACAATTTCGCCCATGGTTGGACTGACCATGGCTCTTCATGAACCTTGTCCGGTTTTCTCTGACTGGATATGGTGCATATTGCAGCTTCTCTTCTTTGTAAATAGCTTTTGCTGGGACGAGTCCACGACAATGAGGTATACACTCAGGGTTTACTTCAAACTGGCTGTTTCCCATATACTGAAGAATGAGGAGAGACTAATATGGTCATTTCACTCTATTTTGAACAGTTTGTACATATACGGGAGCACTACCTGAAGGGTGTATTCATCAGTGTTGAGCTTTTGAGCTGTGAGACAGACGATCAATTTCTTTGGCAATTCTTTCTATTTAAGGTCAAAATTCAAGTTTCTTGTATCAAATTCATTCCGATTAATGAAAGAAAGAGAGTGAGCATCTTTTGGTTCTTTGCTGAAATCAATGAAGGCTACTTATCAGTGATATGATCCTTGTTCCCCAGCTTATTTATTGCTCTTTGGCAATTCGCCACGCATGGTGGATCCACTTCGATTTGATGAAAAGATGGGCTTGAAGATGATAAGATAGTGGTTTACTTGATCAGGACTTCTCTATTAGATTTTTGGTTTTCAGTATGCAATCTAAGAACATTCTGGTTTTGGTATTCATTTGAGAGTCAGGAGCGATGGAGAAGCCGTTCGCATTAGAGGGGAGGATGGATAATGCTTAGGCTGGACCGTCAGACTGACTTAATTTAAGGTTGAAAAACGCTAGAATTTTATGAAGTCATCCATAATAAATGAGATGATTTGGAACTATATTACTCCTTTTACTAAACACTTTTATAGTTCAAGACAATAAGTAAAGCATCTCACTTGTTAGCAGCTATGATTGTCTCTAAAATAATCAATCTAAAACATGATAATCTAATTGCAATATTATTTACATCAATAAAGTTCAGTAACGGAACAATGTATATACATAATGCATATAATCTTCCTTCTCCTTGTGACCCCAAGAGGGAATAGGATTTTAATTGTCACAAATATTACAGAAACAAATCATCTTTCTTTGTTGTTTTCTCAAGACAGTTTCGCATGGTTATGCATGTAATATTTCTTTGAATTAGAAACGGCCATTGGAAATGGAAAAAAGAAGAACGCTTTTAGAACATTATCAAATGCATTCTCAATCACATCAGCGAGAATTTCCCCTTCGGTTCGAGGACCATCAGAGGCGTAATGCTGTAGATACTTAGAACATTAGAGGGTAATTGTGTGGATGGAAGAACTAAAGGATGCTTGATTTGTCACACGATTGAGACGCGGTGCATTTATTTGATGGCTTGGAAAAGTGGGGTTGCTGTTATTACTAATTTATCCGGTGCATCTCTCAGAAGGAAACGCTTGACGAAAACAATTTGGTCCATTGCTATGCCCTAGCCTGTCCTAACGCGTGACATGCTGTATAGGCAATGCCAGCTACGTTCCTCACTGGGACACGGTGATACACCCCCTATTTGGACAAACATTAGCTGATCCGACGAACTGTTTATGGGAATCATGACTTTTGAAATTTTGTGTGGGAGACGATTTAAGTTATTAATATTTCAATTGGTTGGACCAGGTGCTGAACATTTTTTCCAAAAAGCGTAATCAGGTCACTTCAATGAAATGGTCTCTACAATTGGTCGTGTGGCATCTTCAGAATCGCACTTTTTCACTATAAATTTGAGAATTTAATTGTAATTTTTCAATAATATTTGATGTAATCAATTGAAAGGTTTAATACTCAATTGCATTCCCTACCTTAAGGTTTAGTTGTTGCGGTGCAATTGTTCCCTTTGTATGTTGTATTATGCTACTGTCCATATTGTAGGTTTTAAGATTGTGTGTGCTGTCCTGGGAAACTTCTCAGAAATAAAGTTTATCGGAAGTCTCTTTTGTGGCGTGAAGCGCCTGGCACCTATGCTTTGTCATACGAGGGATTTGAAACTGCTAATCCACCTGTTAGTGTTTGGATAAATATGGAAATAAACTAAAAGTACCGATAAGGTTTAGGAAAATTTACCAATTTTTTGCCAGGCATTCCACCCTTGTGTCTTATCTTCACAACCCGTCGAGCAAATGTTGATCTTTTGAAGGCAAGATGGGCTTGACTTCGACTCCGAGTTTGGATAGTGACAAAGTCCAAAAGTCCATCCACAGATTAGAAATCGAGAGGTGGATATCGTTCATTGGCACCTTTCAGTTGACCGCCTAGTGCTTGGCGACACGGCTATTTTCTACAGAACCTAGAGCCAAGTTCAGACTATACACCCGTTGAACTCGAGTCAATATTCCCTTTCTTTTTCCTCAGCATTTTCCCAGAAACTTCGCAGCGCCAATGTTGTTAAGGTAGACTTCATCGTTGAAGAACATCGAGAATACTTGATGGATAAAATAAAAAGAAGATAGATTGTCTTCATGCCCGTGAACATCGTAACAACTTGCCTCTCGTAATTATAAGCGAACATGCTTGATAATATATTGCTCCACCGTGTTCTGCAGAAAATACGCCAATTTATGTTCAGTACAAGTCGATCAAATAAGCATTTGATGCCATCACTTTGTTTTTTCCAGTTACGAGATACAAGATCTTCTATTTTTGCGGTGAATATTCATTTATGGAAAGAATGAATTGTTCATATTTAAATGCACTTCTGGTTAACGTAGGAAAGTATGTGTGAGAAATGATACTTCCGATCGACAGTGAACAGAACAAGAACTCCATGTAAAACACTTTCTGATGAACTTGTCCCCATAATCTGATGGAAAAGCAAGTTAAATCAGCATATCTATATGGATTAATCACGGTTATTCTATCAGAATAAATTAGAAGTCTTTTCATTTAGTATTAATGTGATATTCTGAATCAGCTTTCGCACGTCAAGAGTACGTCTATCTTCACCATAATTCAAAGTTGATTGGCACGGACTGACTTATCCAAATCACCGAAAAAGAACGCCATGTGAAATTACCAAGAAGTATCGGCTGAAAAGGTCGTAAAGGAAACAAGAAATCTGACTTTTTGCTTCTGGAAAGCAAGGGAACGGAAAGACGAACATAACTTGATTCTCCATCTGGACTTGTATTCCATCTCAGGATATCTGCTGCTGATTTTTCAAATTCAACGAGGGGCAATTGTTCCCTAGCTAAATGAAGAACATGCATGAATTAATAAACATTATGTGCTAGCCACATGAATATTACTTTTATTGTTCACATTTGATGGAAATTTCCATGTTGAGATTGCAGACTTTTTATTGGGCAGCAAGGACAATAATGTGTGGCTATGAAATGATTAGGCCATGGACTTCCTCTCCAAGCCATAAAATATCAGGCAGATCAACATCTCTCGCTGCCATTGGCACCGTTCATATTCATGAGCAATGAAATGGTTCAAGTACACAATCTTAGAAGGAATATTCAAAAATTGTCATAAAGTGAGATCAGTCTAATTCCACTAGATCTGGCTAATGATGTAAGGAAAAAAGAGATCATATTGATTTAGCTTAAGTTTTAAAGGAGAAAAATGAATCTCACGTGATTCTCTGTGTTTTTGAGTTTGTGTAATTTCTACGCCAATAAGAAAACTCTTCCACCTAACCTTTGGTCTCCATCACTGCAAGATTAAGCTGAAAGAGACCGAACAAAAGACCAGACTTTTAATTACGTCAGATGGTGTTGTATATAATTCAAGTAGCTCTGTACAGAAATTATTATTGACCTTTCTGAAAATTTATGTTATTAATCTCTCTGTCATCACACACATCAACTGACCATTAAAGAAGGGCTCAGAGTTTTTTCTTTTTTTCTTTGAGGTCCTGGTTGTAGAAGGCAGATGAATGTCTGCTGAGAAAGGAAACTGAGGTGGTTGGTGGGATTACGTCTAGGACCACGTTTGATTAGTCTGCAAATTAAGGGGACAACATCGATCCAGACCCCACATTTTTTCTTTTCAACTTTTCTTAATCGTGTATACAACATCTTCTCTCGACTCGGTGAAATCTCTACATAAATACCTCAGAACTTGAACCCTACTTTCCCCAGAAAATTCATGGCTCTCAAGAGGCTTCCGTGGGACTGTGTTGTCCCTGGTTGTTTCAAGGCTCAAACCACATCGACTCAGCACAAAAGCCATATCTCCAAGCAAACCTCTCTTCGGAGATTGTCGCTCTCCGATGTTAGCATTCATGGTTCGTCCATCTCGGCGAATGATCTATCCAGTTCATTGGTGGGTTCCAACCTTCATATCTTCACGCTGGTCGAGCTGAAGACGGTAACTCACAACTTCTCGAAGATCAATTACCTCGGTGAAGGCGGGTTCGGGGTAGTGTACAAAGGCATGATTCATGACGGCCTGAGGCCTGAGTTGAAGGCTCAAGTAGTGGCGGTCAAGATGTTGGATTTAGATGGCACACAGGGTCATAGGGAGTGGTTGGTAAGTCACTTTAATCTTATCATCTTGTTAGCCGACATAACTGCATGTGAGTTGTGCTTCACCAATTAAAAATGAATTGGTACTGGATTTCTTCTTTGTACTTTCCTTAGGCCGAAGTTATATTTCTTGGGCAACTGAGGCATCCCCATCTCGTCACCTTGATCGGATATTGCTGCGAAGACGAGCATAGGCTTCTAGTGTACCAGTTCATGGAGCGGGGAAACTTAGAAGACCAACTATTTAAAAGTAACCATGTTAGCTTTCACTAGTGCAAATTTCACTTTTTACATATGAGATCCCAGAAAGACGAATGTTTATAACCTTGATATCACATGAGTTCGGTTACAGAACCTGTTGTTCTTATTACTTTTGGTTAACGCAGGGTACTCTTCACCCTTGCCTTGGTTAACCAGAATAAAAATTGCGATTGGAGCTGCCAAAGGCTTGGCTTTCCTCCATGAAGAAGAGAAACCAGTCATTTACCGCGACCTCAAGGCTTCAAACGTACTGTTGGACTCTGTAATGACCTATTCCCTCTGATTTCTGTTCACCAATTGGTGTGATGCTTCACTACTTGATATCCAATGTTCGTGATACGCATCCTGATAGCGTCATTGATTTGGCATTTCAAATTAGGATTACAATGCCAAGCTCTCAGACTTCGGGCTAGCAGTGGATGGTCCTCAAGGCGATAATACACATGTCACGGCTCAAGTCATGGGCACCCAAGGTTATGCAGCCCCGGAATACATCTCTACAGGTGATTACTTAACTGTTCATTTTTGGCACTTCATTAAGCGCACATCAATTCTTTTTTTTCTCCAACGCTGCAGATGCATAAAACTTTGTTTGCTCAATAAACATTTTCAGGCCATTTGACGACAATGAGTGATGTGTACAGCTTTGGAGTGGTACTGTTAGAGCTAATAACAGGTCGACGGTCAGTCGACAACAGCCGTCCGACTGGAGAGAGAGACTTGGTGAATTGGGCGAGGCCAATGTTGAAAGACGCCCACAAATTAGACAAGATAGTAGACCTGAGACTTGAAGGTCTGTACTCGACCGAGGGGGCCAAAAAGGCGGTCCTGCTGGCTCATCAGTGCCTCAGTAAAAACCCCAAGTGCCGGCCCAGTATGCAAACGGTGGTCAAGACATTGGAGACAATTATGGATTTAGATGACATCCCTGTCAAGTCCTTTGTATACATTGATCCTGCGCTACTTAAAGAAGCTAGTGTGAACAATTGTGAAGATGCTGCTGAAAAGGACCAAAATGAACCTGGGAACGAAAGCAGAGTCGAAGAGGAGGTGGAAATAAAGAACGTGAAGGGTCACCGACAGCAAAAGAGACCCCACAAGCACAGGCATCGAACAAGGGTCTCGCGGTCACGCGCCGTCTTCTCAGACACAGCTTTGTATTCTACTCTTCGGACAAGTTTGTACTCTCCAAAATCCAAGAACGAATCAAAGGAAAATACAGAAGAATAGAGCATTTCGTTAAAAATAGAGTTTCTGCTACCTGATAAGGACAGATGTAGATAAATTTCAATCAAGCTCACCAGTATAACTTGTTTCTTGGCACCATGTCTAAAATTGTTGACGCACACTTAGAAATTATCTGAAGTGCGCTCTTGAAAAAGAAATGGCAATGAAATTGCCCATCGTCTGGAGTAATTCTTCTCACAAGTAGCAACAATATGTGGATTAACTGCTGTACTGACTTTTACTGTCGTTAACACAAACGGACCACGTTCGAAACTATCAAAGTCATCTCATGTCGATTTATTTATGGAGTTGATCCTCTCTTTATACATATGTATACTCTCTTCAGCAACTGTACTGAACTTTGAATCTCATACCGATTATTTTAAAACAAACATTCATGACGAATCTTGAATCCTCGCATGACTTTAATCCCAATGCTGGAACTTCATTACGTCATAAGCTTTCTTTGAAATGGAAGAGCCCCCGGTCTGGTGTTTTGTACATGGTCGTTCCACATGTGAAGACTTCGGGAGGTGGCTGATGATAAATCTGATCCTTGCTCATGCCACAAAATCGTCATGCTTTCATAAAATCCCTTGGATTTGCTCTCCGGTCAAGACAACTTAGCATTCATGTCAATAGTGCCCCAGTCAAGCAAATAGAACGGATTGAAACCCTTGGAGAAGATCGTGTTTCTGACATCATCAGCTTTGAGACTTGTGATTTTCTAGTTGAGACTTGGAAAATCTTCAGCCGTCTAACCACCCAACTACAACGACCGTTGCTTGGCCTGACATTTTTTATTTGGCTCATTTCCAAAGTTGAATCGACAACTTTGCACAATTTAGTGGGTGCGAATGTCAAATGATGCTCCCAGGAAGAAAATATAGGACGGACTCAATTGTAAGGCGATTTAATAAACAGAGTCAAACTAGTTCTGGGATTCGTTTTTTCGTACCACGGAATGCGATTGGCTAGGTGCACAATGAGTTCATGCTTCATAATCACTGTCCCACACCGAGCACGCTGGATGTACTAGATTTAGCGCAGTAATTTCTCGCCTCATACCTTTCCCATTTAGAAGGCGTACGGTCTGCTTGAATAAACCTTCACATTTGGAGAGATTAATGGAATGTCTCCTAATTTGGCTAGATTAGGGGTGATTGGATCTAAGGTGGATAGGGTACATATCTAAAACCTGTACCCGATCCTATTATAATCAATTTCACTTTTTTGAACCCTATAGCCAACCCCGTTTGCACTAGATTGTTTTTAGATCCAACCCTTTTTTTTGTTCTGAGCCGATCTAGGAACAAAGTTTATCTTGTTTTTCATTGGACCTATTTTGGATAGAGATCCTATAGCAATGAGCAATAGCGGGCCCAACAGTGATCTAAGCTTGGTTATGGTGACTAAATAGTGAGCTAAGGCAACAAACAGCAAGCAATGATCAACGGCAACAAGCAACGGCAATCATTAAGGCCGAGAAGACACTTTGTTGCAGATATAGCCCACCCACCTTAGCTCAATCCACCTCCTCCTCTCGCCTCCGCTTGCCCGGCTCCAGTCAACTCACCTTTGCCCTTCTCCTATCTCGAGTCTACCTCTTCTACCCAATTGGTTCAATTTAACCAGATTTGGTATAGTCACCCAACCTCCTCCTCCCACCTCCACCTCCGCCTTGCCTCCTCCACAGCCAGCTTTTGGATTTGGTCAAGCCTCGACCTTGTCTCTAATCCAAATTTGGTCTAGTTTAATCAAATTTGATGGTTTGGCCACCAAGCCTCCTCTTTCTACCTTTGCCTTCACCTTACATCTTACAGCCTAGCTTCCCGATCTGGTCTAGCCTTGACCTCGTCTTCAATCCAGATTTGGCTTGGTTTAAACAGACCTGGTTTGGCTACCACGCAACCATTGTCCCTAGCCTCCACCTCCGCCTCGCCTCCTCCACTACCCAACCTCATCCCCACTTCTTCCCCTCCCACCTCCACTCCAGATCTGTCCAGTCTCTCTGCCTCCTCCTCCCGCCTCTTCTCCTCCCTCCGCTTCCTCCTCCCACCAAAATGAGGGAGCTCGGTTTTTGCTCTCCCAATGACAATTTGTTCTGTGATTGAGACTAGGGAGGGTGAGGTGTTTCCTTTTTTTTAAGTTAGGGTGGTTTTTCAATTTTATTTTTTTTAAAGAAAACCGATCTGGGTGGGTTTCCGCTTGGAACTAGTTCCTGGACTGGTTACAACTGGTTTCCAAAAATGGGAACTGGTTCCTAACTCTGTTTTTTGGGTGGTTCGGTCTAGTTCTCAGGTAAACCCAGTTCGGTTGCACACCCCTAGGCTAGATCATGTAGTCAGAACTCGGATTTCTTACTCTCTCTCTTTTTTTTCCTTATTTTTTGACGAGTGATCAGAACCAAGATTTCACTCTATTACGTCAGCAGCAGGACTGGACTGCATAAGCAAGCAACGGTGGTCATTTTAGGCTCTGAGATTCTGTGTTCTGGAGAAATTGGTGACGAGGTGATCCTGCTGAACTGCTGAAGGAGTCAATTGCTATGAGTACATCTGACTCTTCAAGCAACTTAAGGCCCACAAAGAATATTTTTTTGGGCTTAGGGCCCAAAAAGAATTTGAATGGGAGAAAACTGAGAATTTCTGAGGATGGCCCAGATTTAGAGTCTGAATCGTCACAAGCAAAAGAAGCTTCCATGACTAGGAAGCTAATGCTGATTTTACTTTGCTGGGTAGCTTTCAGTGGATGGCCCATGACAATAGTCTCTCACGGCCCAGTACATGAGCCGGGCCTGGTGACAGTATCTTCTTCTTCGATGTATGAGATTATAGCGGCGTTCTTACTCTTTTCCCTACGCATTCACTTCTTTCGTCAGCTGAACACGGCGTTTTCTTTGCTCACAACCTTTCTACAAACTTAACCATGGAGATATTTTACATTACTAGGTATGACGGCGAACATGTAGGATTCCTCCCAATCCCCTTTCGAAGTCCATACCCCTTTTCAGTTTCTTCAAATTCTCAGCACGCTCGACTTATAAACTGCTATGGGAACAGGAGATATTCGATCAGTTTGTGGTATATAAACAACGATTCGTGAATATCCCGTAGCATGAAAATAGGAAAACCGCAAACGAATTCCAGCAATCAGATGAATAGAAACTTCCGGATCGCATACAAATACATCATTGGCATTCGTTACGACAACGGAGTTGCTTGAGATGGGAGAGTATGGGAGATGAGGGCGACCTTTTGGAGCGATGTTCCAAAATTAGCGAGACGTGGCGTGTGAGCCAAGCCCCTGCCCTTCATCCCCAACCTCCTTCAAAGAAGGAACGAGAACAGCGTGTCGTTCTGGGGGGCTTCGCATCGCACGTTTTCCCTACGCCACTCCACTGAGCTTCGCACGCAATCACGACGTCTGACCACGACGTGCGTGCGCATGCCATGCACCCCCCGAACGACATGAATGCACATGTCACACGTTAGCCACGGTCATAGTTCAGACATGCATGCGCCCCACACGAGCGTGGGCACTTACTTGAATATAATATTAGTTACAAAGAGAACTCTCAAAGGTATCATAGGACACGAGGATTGGCGCGTGTGAAGTACCCTGATTCGAGGGCCAGTGGCGCAGGCAAAACGTCTGAACTCAACCGATTCATCGGGCTTACAGAGTGCTTCTTGAACCTGTGAGGTAACAAGGTCTCTGTGCCCGTGTATTCTGAATTATAAAAGTACAAAAATGATGATTAATAAATAAAAAGCTGTCGTTTTCGTTGCGTAGGGATAGGAACAAGACAGAATGGGGCATGGACCAATGCTGTCCACCTGCGAAATTAATTTGGTAAAGGCTAATTGTAAAATAATTCGATGTAGATGCATGACTCTTACCTTTAAGAATAATAAAACTTTCAAGGACATATATATAATTTTTGTTTTGTTTTACGTAGTAATAAAAGAAGGGAAATATAAAAGTGAATGATTTTTATATTTCTATGGATGATTTGAAAAATGCTTTTTTACAAATTAGCTCATGTTATCCATGGAATTGGATGAATGAAAAATATGTAAATCGTTTATGAAAATGTTTGACATAAATCGTTGTCCACAATAAAAAAAAATTATTGACTACTTATTTCAAATTAGGTAGAAAGTAGTAAGGTTGTCCCACATGGCATGACATGTGTGCACAAGCCCAATGGCAGAAACATAGTTTCATGTGGCATATTAATAATCCAAACTCATTTGATGCATCTATTAAATAAAATAACTTTAATAGCAATAATGCTATTAAATTGAATTTTCTTAGAAAGTATAGAGTTGGATTGGATTAAACACCCTAATACATTATTGGAGTCAAATTCTACTTTTAGGTTATTTTTGCATGTGTATCTTGTCAATCGTCAAATTCCACACATCATTCATAATTCATTTTGCCCGTGAGAGGAGTATTCAAATAATCTTCGTTGCTTATTTATAGGTTTATATGTTCCTTATACATACGTGGTCTCCCTTCACTTATTAACTTAAAACTTTTGGGTTTGACATTTTGACAAACCTAATGGTGCTTGAGGGTCCGTTTATTTGAAGCAAACAAGCATAGCAAAAATTTGAAACAATTTATGAAAAACTTTTTCATTGACTAAAAACAACATACTTAAACCAGGGGAAACAATTTTCCCTTATGGCAAGAAGAAAATCACTTTCCCTAAATCACCAAACAAATGAAAATTAACAATTTTCTTTGAAGATAATTTTCATTAGAAAATATTATCCTTTATTATGAAATTTTCAGCAAAACAAATGCACCCTAAAATGGAAATAAAGGAGTAAGCAACACTTGGAATAGCTAATGCTCCTATCATAGGAACATATGGTCCTCAGGTCGAGTTTATAATTTGGGCCTTTTGAAACCTAAGATGACTTCTTAGTTAATTTGCTTTAAAAAGTTGGGGCATTCAATGCTTTTGCCTCAAGATTGACTAGTCTTGTGTCTCTCCTCTCGCTCTTTTCTTTCCCCCATCTCCATCAACCATTAGTCATGGGAAGGGTTTGAACTAATCTCACCCTCCCTTTCTTCCCTCTTTTGTTGATTCTGTTTGCATTTTATTATCTTGTTTCTTGCCTTTTCTTCTCTCTAGATTTAGATTTTGAAGCTCTCTTCTTATGGTATAATTCTCGATTTGAGAATTTAAATTGTCTCAATCTAGTTTTACATTTGGGTGTTCTTCTCACGCGATCTAGATTTGAGAGTTTAATAAATATGCTTTTATGAATTTGATGCCCCTTACTCCATTCGTATATACAAGTTCTCTACCTCCAACTTCAATGATAATTGTAGAGTTTTAACATCACGTTGAATTATGAAGATCTGTTGCTCCATATGTTAAATCCATGTTTGTTCAACTTATTTTAGTTGTCTCCATGCTTCACTAACTGGCAACGTCGTAGTTATTAGAGAAAGAGTTTCCGATATGTGCTTTCCAGTGATTGGCCATTGATTTAGCTTGACAGATCAATTCTTGTGGAACAAGTGTGTGCTTAATTTTATTTGTACTATGTTGATCCTTCTCATTTTCTAGATTATGCTTTACTTTTAAGTATTTTTATTTATTTCGATTTGCTCTGTTATAAAACTACATCTTCTGTATCATTTTGAGTAATGAAATCAATATTCTTTCAATCAAACAAAAAGCTATTTGGCTCGGCAAAGACGTCGTTGAATTGTAGCCGGGGCGAGCATCTTGGAAGTGAACAGGGCCAGCCGGCTTTGACATTTTAACCCGGGGCCGTGCCAATTTCCAAGCGCATATGTCGGAGTTCCGGGTGATCTGAAAAGTCAGAACACTGAATATCCTCCGTCTCCTTGTTGTTTGGCAGGACGAAGAAGAATCTCAGAAGCGCCAGGAAGAAGAGTCGGTCCTCAGTTCTTGGAGGAGCCAATTCCAACTCCAACTCTTGATCAAAGTCCCACCCTGATTGAGATCTGTCGGCACTCCCAGCCAACATCCACCCACTGTGCTTGACTGGCGCGACATGGCCGTTCTTTCCGCAATCCAATTGCTTCACGCGACCTTTCAAACTAATGAAGTTATGAAGTTGGTCGGACCGAATGTCGAGCGAATGACATCGATTGGTGCGGATCTATAAGTAAAACACTCGATGGGACTGAGAATAAGAGCAAAGCAAATTTGATAGTGCGCAAAATTAGAGCAAAGGAAAATGCTTTGCCTATGCTTAATTTGGTGCTCATGAGTGCTTCAATTTTTCAACAGTATTGACTTTCCGGAAAACATGTTTTATTTTTTTTTTTTTTTTTTCCCACTGATTCAAGGTGGGGCACAATAAAAGTCGCGACATGTGCAGGAAAAGGACAATCGCAGAGAGTCAACACACTGCATTCACTCTTTCGATTGGTCATATTCATTGTCGAATTTTCGATTGAGTAACGAATTTGAGTTATGACAATTTCTACTCTCGCTACATTTACTGTAGAAATTTTGCAAAAGTTTCGACTTTCGATGATGCTAAGAAGCGCCCCCCTCCCTCAATTTTTGTTTTTCCACATGCTTGAAAAATAATCAAGGCCGTCTTCGATTAATTGTGGACACGGAGAGAGAGAGAGACAAGATGAATCGGCGACGCAAAACAAGAAAAAAACAGAAAGGGGGGGGAGTTAGGCGCCAGTTCGGGAAAAGGGGCGGGCAACACACGTGTAAGCCGTGGAAGCTGACCAGATGGACGCGGTCCCGGCCGCTCACCCGGCACATGCTGAATCAAAAACTGAATCTAACAGAAAATAACAAAACAAGCCCAAGAGGCGGGAGGAAGATGCGGCCGTCCTTATCAAACTCAAAACTCCTTCTACACTTTCTTCCGGGGAGGTTGGGTCGGGTCCTTGTGTGCATGTCTGTGAGTGATGGAGATTTCATTTCTTCCATTTTCCATATGTCCATTTTGCCCCCCCTCCATTCTTTTTTTTTCTTTTTGTCCCTCCATATCAAATAAAAATATTAGATTCACATTACCCTTTTTCTTGCACAACTCACATCTAATTTGGGATGGATAATATTAGTGGAGCAAGTAACTAATTGCTCATTCAAAGGCGAGAAATGTTAGTTTGGAAAATTATACAAGGCTGTATAAATAAGATCAATTCATATCATTTTGGGGTTTTCCCCTTAGAAATTCAATCGTGAGGAATTTGATTCGAATTAATTTCGAATTTTGTACGAAACCCTTACCTTTTCATCTTCTTTTTCTTTTCTTTTTTTGACCTAATCAGAAAAATAGAAGCAAAATGGAAAATGTGGGTGTTACTTAAACCTCCATGAAAGTTTATTGACAGAAGAATCCAGAAAATCAGCGAGGCTTTTTTTAAGGGATACTATTTTACTTTTTGTTTTTGACTATGTACACTTTTTTCCAATCAAGTTCTTAAACTTTTTAATTCTAGCATGTTACGTGAACTTGGGGTTTGCATTGGAAGCTCAATAAAAATAAAAACCTCTTTTCTTAAGCTTGTTGTATGTGGTACTCATGTTTGAAAATTTGCAATTCCGTTAATTATCTTATAATTCGCAATAATAAAGAAGAAAAACACATCTTCAAATTCTTGCCAGCAACTTGACCCAAAAAAAAAATAAAATTCTTGCTGGCAATGATAGATACATTAATTCTAATTAATCACCATTTGAGTCAAGGGAAATTTAATTAGAAAAGTCACATAATTTTTTGTAGAAAAATGCATTTATATGAACTTTATGTCGTCTTGTTTCAAAAAGATTATCAAACTATTTACAAATGTACCAATTGGTTAAACGTGCATGATTATAATCTTAATATGGTAAGGAAAAGGAAAGCATATATTATCCACCCGTTCGGTCTCCATTCCCTCCCCCCAAAGAACTGCGATATTCCGAAAATCAACTTTTACAAATATTTGATTCCCGAACATCAGACAGGGATTCTGCTTTAGCAGAAAAAGAAGAAAGAAAAATGAAAGGCCGAGAAATTCTTTTGCAAATTACGAACGCGGTGGGATTCTTGCTCGCCTCATCCAATGAAGAGATTCCATCTTTGGGGAGGGAATAAAAAAAAAAAAAAAAAAAAAAAAAAACACAATAATAATGCGCACAAAAACAAATATCTAAAAAGGTGGACCCCGATAGCCTTTTGAGTCCTATTTATTTAATTAATTTATACTGTATTATATTATTATATTTAATTGGTCGAAGAACTTCGAGACCATTTAAAGCAAAAAGCAAAATCAAATGATTAAAGGGGGCGGGGGTGCCCTCATATATTTTTCCATGTAAATCGCCCATCATCATCATCATCATCTAATCTTTTATCATAATTGGTGTGCACCATTTTAGTTCCGCGGTCGCTGTCTTTCCAACAGCAGATCCCCAAAAACATAAAAATAAACAATTAATTTAAATTAAAAAGGAGAGGATAAGTATTGATCCGCATTAATTAATATTTTGGGCTAGGGTTACTAATCTAATCCCTACTTTGAATTTAGGAAATTCATGGTTATCTCTAAGCCGCAGTCTAATTAAATACTGTCAAGAATTCCTCGGATAGATAAAATATTAAATCATGCCTCCCCCGCCCATAATATTATTAAATTATGTCATGTAAAGTCTAGCCCTGATGTCCGTTCTTAGCTTCCCACATTTGCAACATGTGAAAAAGTCAAACGGAAGAAGCCTTCCCCTCTTCCAGAATGAATAAATGATAATCTATTTATATTAAGGGTTACTGATATTATGTTTTTCCAATGCCTTGAATACACGACTTGGTTCCGACAACGCAATAAAAAAAGAAGAAAAAGAAATTTTTTAAGCTCGAGAAAAGCTCTCATAAGTCACAATCTCAATGTGGTAATCGTTGCGTTGTTGACACTTAATTTTGATAAGGTTGGATGATTTACTTAAAATAAATTGTATGGATTTTACTATATAGCATGTTTAAAGCAAAAAGAAAAAGAAAAAGATTGGATGGTGTGGATAAGATTGTAATGATTTTCGTCATAGAAAGTTATACCTTGGCACATCAAAATTACTATGTACACATGATATGAGGTGGCTATCGTTCTTGCTCTCACATGCTTCGTGAAATCCAATCCATGCGAGAGTCCCCTCCTTTTTGGCAATTCTCAGTTGTAATTAATCCGAATCAAAATGTTTGAATATTTCGATTTCGTGAAAAAGGTCGAAAAATACTTTTCAAAGATCCATAAGAGGACAAAAATTGCTTGCAATATTTAAATCCACCGGACTATGTCTAATCGCTTCAAGAGAAATGATCTAATAATTTTGAATTATCCAAATTCATATGAACATAGTCAATAATAACATTAAAATAACGAAAAAGCAATAATAATATAAATAATTTGGAGGATGGATGGAGTGATCTAATGCTTAGCCTGCGAATCGAATTGAAGGTCACAAGTTTGATTCTCCAATTTATCTTTTGAGTGAGATCGAATTCCGATGTTTTTTAAAAGGAAAAGTAGAAAAAAGAGAGCAGATTTATACAGCAATCGAGCCGAACGCCAAGAATGCTTTTCTTTCGTACGAAGCAAAGGCAACTGAATTTTGCGTGCTTCTGCTCTCACGAGGGCAACTACGTAATTTCCTGTCCTGCCTTCTCTTTTCCCCCCCAATTGGACCGGACGCAAAGCGCAGTTTTAAGAACAGAGCAGCATCATCATCAGCTTTCTCAGGAAAATCAAACACCGAGAAAATCTTCTCTCTAACTCTCTCTCTACGAAAGAGATCGGGGGGGTCTCCCGAATCTCCTTCTGGATTGATTTATGTTCTGATCTTCTCGCCTCGCCTCTCGGGAATCGAAAGTTGCGGTTTTTCCTCCGCTCGTGTCCTCGATTGGTCGTCCTTCGTTTGATATCTCGAATTGTTCATACGAACTCCTTCATGTTTGACCCTCTCGATTCATTTTCTCGGGAAAGCTTTGCGTACAAAGTTTTCTATGCAAACTCCTTCATCTTGGACCATATTTCGCTCGTAAGATAACAATCACGGAGGAGAAAATCACCGGTTTTCCTGGAAATCCATCAGCTTTCTCGGGAATACTGTCGATCTCGTGAGGGGAGCATACTCCGGCCGCGGTGATCACTCGGGATTTTTTCCCGGGAACGGAAATTGAGGTTTTGATCTGGGCAGAACTCAGTTCGCTCTAATTTTTTATGAATGATTAGAATAGGAAGCTCATCATCGAAGTTTGATATTTTGATCTGAAACCCCAGGGAGCTGAAATTCAGCTTGCGAGTTCAATGGCCGGCCCGACGATTGCTTTGTACGCGAGTCCGCCGAGCGGCGTGTGCTCCGCCGCGCACCAGATCAACGCGCACGTCTCCTACGATCTCGAATTGAACTCCAGGTCGTCGCAGGCCACTTCATCCGCGACGTCTTCGTCTTCTTCGTCGTCACAGAAAATAGTCGGTGGCCTCTCGTGTCTCTTCTCAACGCCCTGCGTCAAGCAAGCTTCCGGTTCTAGCTTCTCTGGTGGAGAAGAATTAGGGCAATTATGGCCAGATAGGAGCGACGAATTCAGAGAATTTAGTAGCTCTTTCCGTCATTCTCCGAGTAAATTCATGGGTTCGTTGAAGCGGGATCATCAGAGTCCGGTTTCGGTTCTTCAGGGTCCGGTCTTGTGTGGAAATGGGTCTATAAAGAGTCCACCCACAAGGATTTCGCGAGAAGTTAGAGGTGGGTCGAGAGTTATGTATGATGGCTTCGTTAGGAATGCAATGGGCTCTTGTGTCGACTATGATTCTAATACTTTTGAGTTGAGAGATGCCGTTGGTGTGGAGGAATTACCGTTCAATTTGGAGGAGAATCCGTTGGAACTTGATACTGAGCCTTATGTGAAGGAGCTATTGGTGGGTGCACAGTCCAGGCACAAGATCTTCTGTGAAGATTTCGTGGTGAAGGCTTTCTACGAGGCCGAGAAGGCACACAGAGGGCAGGTATCGTGTTAATTTGAGTTGATTTGATATCCAAGTGCTAAAAAGTTTTGGAATTGTTTGAGATTGATTGTTGATTATTTATTATTGAGTTATCTGTGGTTATGTTGAAGATGCGTGCGAGTGGCGATCCATATTTGCAGCACTGTGTGGAGACTGCAGTGTTATTGGCACGAATTGGTGCTAATTCTACGATGGTTGCTGCGGGGTTATTGCACGACACACTTGATGATTCACATATGACATATGACGACTTATGTAGGAATTTTGGTTCTAACGTAGCTGATCTGGTTGAAGGGGTAAGAGAGAATATATATGCACTGCATCTTCCTAATTTTTTTTTATTATATCTTTGAAGAGTAATTGTAGCCCAAGACATTTAAATTTGTCTTTTGAATACTGCACTGTGATATTTTTTACTGTGTTCTTGTGCAATAGTATATATAGAGTCCTAGTTTGCCTGCATAAAGCGATTGAGCACAGGCTCCTTTATGTCTGATGTTGTAAGATCTGCGAAAGTACCAATTTTCTTTTCTTTTTTTTCATTTGTTTCTTTGTGATGATTGGATAGGACCATCATTGTCGGTCTCTCATCCTTTAATTTACAGTATAAAATGTTCACAAAAAATCATCTGTATGGATTGTCTTTGGTTCTGACCAGTCCAACAATGTCCTGGTCTTGAAGATATCGTGAGTTGTGAGGCAGGCCTAGATTTGGGATGCTCTTCAATCAATTTTATCATACTCATCAATGAATGATTTTTTTAAATAATGTCAACGATATTTTGAGTGTAACTGGAGTTGAGCAGCTTCCTCAAAACGTTGATAAATTAGAAATAGAGTTTCCTCTCTATTTCTGTGTCGACCGTCATTACTGGGATATTCGGTAGTGGATAGATCTCCACATAAATGACTGCAATTTGGCAAGGTGGTGCATCACGATTGTATTATGAGGAACTCGACATGTCTTCTCATCTGTACCTACTCCTTTCTTTGCAGATGCTGTGTATATCTGCCAACGCTACTGCAAGATATTATTTTTTACTAATATTTTAACAAACTCTGCCTTGTAGGTCTCCAAGCTAAGTCAATTGAGCAAGCTTGCACGAGAGAGTAATACGGCAAACAAGACTGCTGAGGCTGATCGATTACATACCACGTTCCTTGCTATGGCAGATGCAAGGGCTGTTCTCATCAAATTAGCAGATCGTTTGCATAATATGATGACACTGGATGCGTTGCCTCTGGTCAAGCAACAGAGATTTGCTAAGGAGACATTGGAAATATTTGCACCCTTGACCAACCGTCTGGGCATATCTAGTTGGAAGGAAGAGCTAGAAAACCTTTGCTTTAAGCATCTCAACCCTGACCGACACAAGGAACTGTCCTCTCTGCTTTTAGAGTCCTACGATGAGACGATAATTGCTTCTGCCAAAGCGAAGCTTGAGCAAGCTCTTGAGAACCAGTCAATTTCTTATCATGACCTTTATGGGAGGCACAAAAGTCTGTATAGCATTCATTGCAAGATGTTGAAGTAATCTCTCTCTCTCTCTCTCTCTCTCTCTGTGGCACACATCTGTAGGCATGCTTTTTTGCACAGGCATTTACTCGATGTTGATATGTGAATGTCAGTACCTTTAAGTCTTAAATCCTGATCACATTTAAATTTAGGAAGATATGGACCTAAAAGTTGGCTATACCTCTTTCAGGTCCTTGCACTTCTGAAGTGATTACTGAGACTTGAAAAAATATTGCTGCCATAAGTGTGAACAACCATGATACTTGTGATATATGAGGTGTTGCAAAATACTGGAGCAAGTCCTTTTGATTCTGTACACAGAGTTTCTTAGTTGGAGTAGTGAATTGATAATGATGATCTAAGAGAGTGATCTCATTCTAAACCTCTTTAATTTTTTTCTTTAAGTGTTATGATAGTGATAATGGGAGATTTTCTTGTGCAGAAAAAACCTGACTATGGATAATATCCATGATGTACATGGCTTGCGATTGATTGTTGAGAAAAGGGAAGACTGTTACAGAGCTTTAGGAATTGTTCACCAATTATGGTCTGAAATACCTGGAAAGTTTAAGGACTACATAACTCATCCAAAGTTCAATGGGTATGTCTTTGACAAATTATGCAGATTGTATATTCTTGGGCTCATAATGTTTCTAATCCAAGATTCTACGTTCAGGTATCAATCTCTCCACACAGTTGTGATGGGTGATGGAATGATACCGCTTGAAGTTCAAATTCGGACAAAAGAAATGCACCTGCAAGCTGAATTTGGATTTGCAGCACATTGGAGATACAAAGAAGGCGAGTGCAAGCACTCTTCCTCTGTTCTTCAGATGGTTGAATGGGCACGATGGGTCATCACTTGGCATTGTGAGACAATGAGCAAAGACCATTCATCTATTGGATATTCCCACTCCTTCAATCCTCCATGCAAGTTCCCTTGTCATTCTGATGATTGTCCGTACTCTTACAAGCCTCACAATGACCATAGTGGACCTATCTTTGTTATCGTCATTGAAAATGATAAGGTTGGTTCAGATTGCTCTGTTTTTTTCCTTTAACCGGCAAACGGTTTATAATGCTTTTTTGGCTGGGCATGCGTTTGGTTTCTTGTTGAAGTCGGGCCATGATTGATGCGTATGCTTTATTGGAATAACTTTATCTGGTCAATGCAGATGTCTGTTCAAGAATACCAAGCAGATTCTACAATGATGGACTTGTTAGAAAGAGCAGGGCGAGGAAGTGCCAGATGGATGCCCTATGGTTTCCCTCTGAAGGAAAAACTGAGGCCGAGGCTGAACCGCCAGCCAATTGGTGACCCGACCTGCAAACTGAGGATGGGGGATGTGGTGGAACTTACGCCAGCCCTACCCAACAAGTCTTTGACAGATTACCGGGAAGAAATCCAGCGCATGTATAACCAAGGCCCGACAGTGTCAAGCACAGGTCCTGCTGCTAGTACTGTTGTCGGGTGGAGAAACTAACATTCAGCCTGTTGCACCAACCATATGTGATTTTTAATTAGTTATTTAATTACGATTATGATATATACATGTACAGAACAAGATCCGTTTGGTCCTGGGATGAAAAAAGGACATTGATCTGACCGTATGGATTCAAAATTCAATGAAGTTATGAAATGATTCTTTCTCTAAGATGAGGACTTCAAGGTCGTTGTGTTCTGCTTAGTGTTGATTTCTGCCTGCATAGATCTGTATCTGAAACTGGAGCGTTGCCTTGTGCAGTTTGCACTATTATGAGAAATTGCAGAAAGTTCTCTCTTCGTCTGAACTGAAGATCTTTCGGCTTTGAAAGCATGCATGACACGAGTATGATTCACTCAGGCCCATTTGGTGCAGCATTTAGAAGGGGGCTTTGGAGCTCTAACGGACCTTGGCCAAATGTAAATCCGTTGGTTCAATTTTTTGGACGACTTTGGTAAGATATAATTGCATCTTCAAAGGACTCTAAGGGCTTTTAGTCCAAAATAGGTTTAGAGGTATTTTGAAAAGTTGCATCTTGAGAATACAAGTTCACTATTCACACATTACTATTCATCTTCTTCCTCATAGAAGCAAATGGAGGCCGACAAACACTGGCCAAGGGGCCGTCGGTGCGTGACCGCTACCTAAGGGGTCGCTTGACCCCAGCAATCACCGCCTAATGGTTGAAGCCTAAGGTCATGGTGACCCAAGCAACCCCCGCTTGAGGTCGTGTCGCCTCACCTGAGGTCATGCGGCTAGATCTAGCCACCGAAGGTTGGCTGTTAGCTAGATCTGGCCATCGGTTGCTAGATTAAAAAAATATTTTAAACTTTTTTTATAAAAAAATTAATAAAACCCCTTTATAAAATATAGTTTTTACCAAACGATATTTTAGTAAATTTTTTTTTTATAATGTACTTTAAAATTATAATTTACTAAATGTTATTTACATTTCAGAAAATCTCTTTAGCTCAAAGCTATTTGCATTTTTCCAAATACATTTGTCCAAAATTAAATCAAACGGAACGTCAGTAACACGTTTGAAAGATGTGCACGTAAGTTGTCTGCAGTCTTGAAATCTCTATGCATGATCTGCAGAAACAGCTTAGCTTTTCTTGTGCATGGATGGGAGAAAGACAATCGAATCGTCTTGGACATGATGGGATGACTCATGATCCGCTCAAATTTCGAAGCTAATAAGGTGCTGAATAACTTGTTTGATTGGTTATTGTATGTATAGGGCCAATCTGGGGTCAAAGGCTGGTTAATATCCCTGAAGTGACGTTCATTGGTTTCTAACGCCAGTGGTCTTCCCTCCTCGTGCATGGATGGGAGCTTTGATCTTTCACGTCCCACGACAAACATACGAATAAAGCTTGTAGCATCCACATCATCGTGTCATCTCAAGCTATGCACTTATCTTGATTCTGTCTGTCACCTCATCTATAGATTGACTCTATCCAATATGTTTTCACGGGAGAGTCAAGTGGCAAGAGAAGGCCCGCGTTCAGGTACTGGGAATCGCCAAGAAATGCCTACATTGGCCGTTTTAAGCCACGTTTTTTAATCTTATCTACACCTCAGTCACCTTCAGCACCTTTATTTCAGAAACTCCGCGCTCCTCTGACCTAAGATGAAGGTAAAAACACTGGTTGCGATGATGAATTTTTCTTTGAATTCATACTTTCTTCTCTCACACACAAATACACCAAAAGTATTCATTTACTCATTTCACTTTTCACTCTTGGCCTCGCGGGACTCCAGCGATAGGGTGGTGATTGTACAAAGGACTCAAACTGTAGGTGTGTGTGCACGCAATGTTATGGATTAGTTTACTCGAGTATGTGACGTAATTTGATATACTTTCTGTTATATGTGATGACTGACTTGCTATGAATATGTTTTCACTTGGTGTGTGCGTGGGCTAAATGTATGTCTCACGTTCGGATGTTATATCCGGGTGCTTTGCATCAGTGTAAGCAAGTCATGTCTTGTATTGCCAACTTTAGTCGACGGATGTTTCGTCTTCTCTTTCAATACCACAAGACTACAAAAGGGCGAGCGAGTTGACTGTTGAAGTATCGAGGAGCCCTTGTGAATTTGGTGTAATTAGTCTTGGAAATGTCGTGGTCGTCACGGCTTCTTTTTTGAATGGTTGGTCTCAATATGAGTGGATGTCGAGACAATGGAGAATTTATGATTTGTAGGGAGGCTGCATTGATGACTTAGCTGCATCATCTGGTATGAGTGCATTTACTGGTATAGTTGTGTTACTTCATTTCTTCTTCTCTGATGTGAAGTAAACCTGACATTTTGAAAGTCGAGAGTTTTCTAGCTTATAGCAAAAAGTGTTGGTTTAGCATGTGAATTCCTTCTTATGTAGGTACGATGTGTTTTATGACAGCGTACTTAGAGTAATTTTGGTCTTGATGGAAGGAGGAAATATTAAAAAAGAAATTTAACACAGTAACTTGTTGCAGTAGCATAAATATGCCACTTTCATCTTTCTTCTCGAGATATTCTTATTTGGGAAATTAAAATGCGTTGGAGATTGATGCACGAGTGCCTTTGGGTCTTAAGAAGGAGGATATACTAGTCCGGTTTGGGAAGACACGATCACAATGTTGATTTGGTGTACATACCTAGAGAATGAGCAAGAAGAAAGTGTACTAGGGAGAAGATCAATGTTTAGAAAGTAGAGAAAGAAATCTAGGATTCAGGGTCTCCCTGCTGTTAGGTGTCCTCTCATATTTGAGGGGCTTTTACATGCACCGGGTGCCTAAACCTTTCTCTCGCCTAATTGTGAGTTCCAATTGAGTGGGTCCACATATCCTGTCATCTTCTTACTGCAACTATACAGTAATTTCTCTTTTGTACTTATTCTTTCTTTGGAAAACTATAACATCAATGATCGGACAGGTTCTTTTTTCACTATGAAGTGCATATACAATGAGGTGAAGGGATTTTTCGGATGGACTTTGGATCTAGGGACTATCTTTTAAGGTCCTTGCGGGAACAAAAATCCTCATCGCTAAGAACGCTAAGTAGAATTGTTCCAGGAGTTGGTTCTTATTTTTAAGCTGTGTTTCACTGGAAAGCTGCTGTTAAAGCTTATGTTACTTGTTCTTTGAGTGGGATTAGGTTACATAATATTTGTCTTCAGCTAGGACTCGTGTGCCTCCTTCCGGTTTTGAGGTGTAATATCCCATATTATTTTTGCCTTTGACACTGGAAATGTCTGTGAGACTGTACATATAATTGTGATGGCAGACATGTCAAAAATGGCGTTGCCATGGGACATCACATGGTGTTCATGTCCTGAACACCGGACGGTGCACGATAGAGTCTGTACTTTATCCAAACTAAGACACGGAGAGTTCTATTCTTTCAGAAGAACCGAGTTTCTTGATAGCAGGTTAAGGCTGATGTGTTCTATCATGGTATAAGGGAGTCATTGCTTTCCTCACATATAATTACATGTAGGGTTGGTAAATCTAAAGATATTGAGAGATATGAGACAATTTTACAAGGCTTCGCCTTTCAGTCTTGAGCATTCCGTTATTATGCTTCTTTTCTCACATTGTGTGTTGGAGCTTTGAGGTTTCGGAAGTCAAAAAATTCCACTTTTTTCCAGCCGACAGAACTGAAGGCTCCTTGGGAGAAGTTGCTCCTTGAGAGAAGTTTTCATACGATCATCTTATTGATATTGTCTTTATATATTAATTTCTGTAACACTTCTGCCCGGTCTCAATGGTCGTAACCATGCATGACGAGAAGCTTTGCTTTGACGTGTCAGAAGAGAGCAGTCAATTATTAGGTTATGCTTTAGTTGTCGGACTTGCTTACATTTGTTAGTATGACTGCAAGTTCCTTTCGTACTCGTTGTTGGCAGTCAGTGGCCAGCAGCGGATTATGTTGTTGTGAGCATGGATGGTTCAAGGCATTATATACCTCTTACCAAAGTACATCACCGGCTGCAGCTGATTAATGCTTCTCCTTACACATTCCATCAGCCACTTTTTGGTCATGAATACCCTGTAAGTTTGTGACATGTAAACTTGATGCATACAGTTAACTGCAATGTTTCTTGCACCTTCAGATTTTTCTGATTATCTAGACCTTGCGGTTCCTTTAATTCTGTAATGATGCATTTACTTTGATACAAGAATCTGATCTGATGCTCTTGTTCCTCTATTGTTTAAGGTTGGACTGCTTAATGAGGAGAGAAAATTCTTCCATTAGGAAAGTATGTCAGTGCTGTTGACCTTTGCTTTTTGAAAATGAATTCCAGAGATCAAGTCATGCCAAGATTTTCCATGTTTTCTGTAAGTTTTCCTCTCATCTACATTTTAATGGTGATGGATGGACATTTGATTAGTCTTGATGCTTGCTTGAGGGGATTCTTTTTCCATTTGTGGATCTATTGCCCATGTACACTATTTTCTTTTACTGTAAATCGACAGGTGTACAAATTTATTCACTCTAATCTTGATCATGGTTTATAGCAGGATGTGAATCTGTAGTGAATTGCCTGTTTGGAAGTCTGTTTTTGCATTTCGCATGACACGGAGAGTTCCAGAGTCCTATGATTTCATGAATTTTTGGGTGATGTGCACAACCTCCTATAATTCTAGTATTTGCCCCCTTACCTGTCTAAAGATTTGTGGCTCCTCTCCCTTTGATGCTTGTCATTTATTTATGTGATGATCTGTAAACAAACAGTCCGCTTCACGTGGCTCAAGTTGTTAAGAATCGACCATCTCATGTTTCCCTCTTGGATGCTTGACATGATCATGCTTTAGGGTCTACTACTTTGATTTTGAGCGGGCAGCCCTCTCATGACGGCACTGGTCTACTATTGAATTGACTGATGACATTTTCCAGCACCAAGATGACAAAAGATCAGATGGTCATTGATCTTGCCTTCCGGACGAAGATACTCTCCTGGAGTAGTATTCTTCTTGGAAAGGCGTCAGTTGGCACCCTTGGATTTGCTTTTGCAAGGGTGATAGCTATCAACCCGTAAACTTGTAACCGTATTCTGTTTCCTGTTGAATTCAAGACATGATAATCTTCGACTTCAATGGGCTTATGCTGAATCTTTTGTCCTCATAAAATGGAACAGATGGAAAAAGTGGAGGCAGTGTAGACGCAATGAGGAGGAGCAGCAGTAGCAGAGCCACGCTACACTCAACGAGCCCAACACTCTCGCGGAGGATGTATCGGGAGATGTACCAGATGGACAGTTATGTGTAATTTGTCTAATGAGGAGATCCGCTTTTGTTTCATGCGGTCCTCTTGTGTGTCATCAGCGACATGCATTATCCGTTGAAATTTATTGGATTTGTAAGCTCCTTTTTTGTCTGTGGAGAGTGACAGTGATTATATACATTATTTATAATGAAATGCATAGCATGGCATCATATTTATAAAAAAGGAAAAAAAGATATTTAGAGAATTATCATTACATAAATCTGGACTGCTACCATCTCGAAATTGATTGGAGAATTGATTAATTATGAAATAACTTGAGAAATGCTTTATAAAAGGAATTGTAAAAGATAGAGGTTGAGGGTGGGCGAGCCTTGTGCAACCCTTCACCCTCCAGATCTTGCTCAATAGACTTGCGATAATCAGCCCTTGGCAGCCGTTGACTATGGGTTCGCATCAGCCAAAATATGGAGCGGCAATAGGTGTTTTGGTACGGAGAGAGGCGCTGAACAATAGGATGAGGGCAAAATAGGAATACAAAAGTACAAGCAAGGGTAAAGTCGGAAGGAAAAAAATTCATAATTCCCCAATAGCATTCCAAAAATGTAGAAATGCAAATGCTAGGTGGAATTTATATTGGGTTAAGGGGCTTTAATTATGCTAAATTTAGTTTTTGGGACAAGGCTTTTGGGACCTGAGCTTTGGCACAAGGGTCCTCGAGTTGAGGCCCAAGATTCATTGGAAAAGCGGATTAAAACGCACCTCCTTGCCCAGCAAAACTCACCAGTCATATAGGACTACCAATGGAGACCCCTTAAACCTTATGCGCAAACGCCAAAAGTGAACATGAAAATGCAGATCCCTTTAATAGGACTCTCAAGACTAGCATAGCCGCCCAATTTCGTATTTACAAAAAGATTTCGCAAACAAGAAAAGGGATATTATTGCAGCAAGTAATCACAAGATAATACGGCCGACGTTTAGCAAATTTCATATCTATATTTTCTCGTCCCTAACATAATTAGAGGACACTAAAAATACCCCCACCTTGACAATAGGAATGTACCATAATATTGTCATATTGTCTCTTAAGATCCTATAAATAAAAATCGATGTAAATAATATAAAGTTTTTGGTAATTTATTCACGTTGCACTATCCAATATTACCCATTGTGTTTTTTTCACCTTTACTCCGTTTGATCTTATATACGTAATCTATGGAAAATGTACACATGCTAAAAACAGGAAAGTAGCCAACCAGACATGATTGAAATGAGAGAGGACTATCGAGTTAAAAAGTCCAAGGAACCACATGATTTAAAATATGGTGTCGTTAAAAAATAACTCAATATATTGTTTGATATATTTCCCGTAAAAAGAAAAGTCAGAAGACCTTTCGTCCATCCTGAAAGTGTTCACACCTTTTACAAAGAGCACATTGGCTGTGACAGGAGAAAGCTCTCCCGACGTCAATTGAAAGACACGTAATGTTTTCATTTGGCATGTGGCTGGCTCGTTTCATAAATTGGCAAACTTGTGTTTCCTCATAGAAAAGAGCCCTTCGCAAGTAGAAAGAAAATTTAAATCATGTGAAAACATCAATTTGAAATAATGAGATAAGAATCGCTCTATATTCAAAATCCCACCATTCTCCTTCAAGCCCTACATCGGAATCAGTTATAAAGATCCATATGTATCCGACGGCATTTATTAGCCCGATGATCAGTTTCGGTCGCCCAGCATGAAACATCGTTGGTCTAGAATCAGGTACATTTATAGTCACTGCACGTCTTTTTTCCGCACCACGGAGAGCCACTCCCTTTGCCCCCACGCATCACTGCCTTAACTCTGATTGCACTCGCCACTGCCGACTCCGATCACCTGTGACCGCCAAGGAACATTACCCCATGTCCTCGCACGAGGGACTATAAATAGGCCGAATGCTAATTTTCCTCCTAGAAAGTTACTATTGGCAATATTAACTGATTAAGCTGTTGTTAGTCAAGTGATAGTGTTAACGACAATGACCAGCTAATGAATCACTCTTGATCATCAGTCTTCGCTTCATTTTCCAAAGTGGGGTTGATTTTGTGGGCATTGGTTGACTTCAAGTCAACATCCGAAAAGCCATCTAGATAGATCCATCATCAAGATGATCTCAGAGAACAAAGTCAAATGGACGACCTCACGGAAGAGGCTTGGTTTTGTAAGAGTATAGCACAGCTTGCAGCGGGGTTTGAATCGATGACACTTTGCAGGAGGCGGTCCTTTGCAAAGAGGTGCCTTAGACAAGTTTACATCTGGTCATATAGAAGTTGGTCTGAAGTGGCCTCTCAATTGGCCAATTCATAAGATAAACTCTGCACGGTACGTTGCAGCGTGGCAGTGAATTTGGATAGGCGTCATGACCATCTTCAAGCTACTGTTACTTTCAACCCGTTCAAATTTTCATGTGTTGTCTAATGATAGGTTGCAAGAATGAGCACACAATCGGGGTGTTCCATCAGGCTACCTGTGCGTGATCTTACTTGAAACTGTTCGCGAGGAAATAAAATCTGATATTATACGGGATGTACTTTTAAGCACTGTGTGACCTAGTAGTTTCTACCGTTGTCCTATAGGATTAAACCGTTCTTGTGTGAGGCCCAAAAATCTGCTTCCGCTATACCTGATGTAAATATAAGCATGAGTCCTGCAGTACTGCTAAGGTTTAACATTTTTCTGTGTAGTCCATCAGTTGTATATCTTTTCCTTCTGTACTTTTTGCGATATATTTACAGGGTGGTTTTTTGTATCATCGGGAAAACTACGTCCGCCTCTAGTTTTGCAGCCTTCATTATCAATGACACAGAAAGTGGTCAAATGCATGTAGCTGACGCTGCTTTTGAATTTTGTGGACAATTGAAAAGTAATTTTCCAAAGAAGTGGAAGGCAACAAAGTGTTATTTTTTCATTGTTTGTAAGTTGAATAGGGAGGAACTTGAAATTTCAGGTAAGACTTTTGATGTTGAATCCAAAATAGGACAGGAAATAGACAAGATATTCTGTCAATGATACCAGACATGTTCTAAAAGTGAAAATTAAATAGAAGGATTTTTTTTTTGGTGACCCGGGAACCACCGTACAACCGAGCAGCCCGGCGGCGTAAACCCGGGGCGAACCGAGCCACCACCACAAACCCAACCGCAGTTTGAGTCACACAATGCGGTGAAAAGTAATTTTCCAAAGAAGTGGAAGGCAACAAAGTGTTATTTTTTCATTGTTTGTAAGTTGAATAGGGAGGAACTTGAAATTTCAGGTAAGACTTTTGATGTTGAATCCAAAATAGGACAGGAAATAGACAAGATATTCTGTCAATGATACCAGACATGTTCTAAAAGTGAAAATTAAATAGAAGGATTTTTTTTTTTTTGGTGACCGGGAACCACCGTACAACCGACTTGCCCGGCGGCGAAACCCGGGGCGAACCGAGCCACCACCACAAACCCAACCGCAGTTTGAGTCACACAATGCGGTGAAAAGTAATTTTCCAAAGAAGTGGAAGGCAACAAAGTGTTATTTTTTCATTGTTTGTAAGTTGAATAGGGAGGAACTTGAAATTTCAGGTAAGACTTTTGATGTTGAATCCAAAATAGGACAGGAAATAGACAAGATATTCTGTCAATGATACCAGACATGTTCTAAAAGTGAAAATTAAATAGAAGGATTTTTTTTTTTTGGTGACTCGGGAACCACCGTACAACCGACACCCGGCGGCGTAAACCCGGGCGGCGAGCCACCACCACAAACCCAACCGCAGTTTGAGTCACACAATGCGGTGAAAAGTAATTTTCCAAAGAAGTGGAAGGCAACAAAGTGTTATTTTTTCATTGTTTGTAAGTTGAATAGGGAGGAACTTGAAATTTCAGGTAAGACTTTTGATGTTGAATCCAAAATAGGACAGGAAATAGACAAGATATTCTGTCAATGATACCAGACATGTTCTAAAAGTGAAAATTAAATAGAAGGATTTTTTTTTTGGTGACCCGGGAACCACCGTACAACCGACAGCCAGCGGCGTAAACCCGGGGCGAACTGAGCCACCACCACAAACCCAACCGCAGTTTGAGTCACACAATGCGGTGAAAAGTAATTTTCCAAAGAAGTGGAAGGCAACAAAGTGTTATTTTTTCATTGTTTGTAAGTTGAATAGGGAGGAACTTGAAATTTCAGGTAAGACTTTTGATGTTGAATCCAAAATAGGACAGGAAATAGACAAGATATTCTGTCAATGATACCAGACATGTTCTAAAAGTGAAAATTAAATAGAAGGATTTTTTTTTTTGGTGACCGGGAACCACCGTACAACCGACAGCCGGCGGCGTAAACCCGGGGCGAACCGAGCCACCACCATAAACCCAACCGCAGTTTGAGTCACACAATGCGGTGAAAAGTAATTTTCCAAAGAAGTGGAAGGCAACAAAGTGTTATTTTTTCATTGTTTGTAAGTTGAATAGGGAGGAACTTGAAATTTCAGGTAAGACTTTTGATGTTGAATCCAAAATAGGACAGGAAATAGACAAGATATTCTGTCAATGATACCAGACATGTTCTAAAAGTGAAAATTAAATAGAAGGATTTTTTTTTTTTGGTGACCCGGGAACCACCGTACAACCGACAGCCAGCGGCGTAAACCCGGGGCGAACTGAGCCACCACCACAAACCCAACCGCAGTTTGAGTCACACAATGCGGTGAAAAGTAATTTTCCAAAGAAGTGGAAGGCAACAAAGTGTTATTTTTTCATTGTTTGTAAGTTGAATAGGGAGGAACTTGAAATTTCAGGTAAGACTTTTGATGTTGAATCCAAAATAGGACAGGAAATAGACAAGATATTCTGTCAATGATACCAGACATGTTCTAAAAGTGAAAATTAAATAGAAGGATTTTTTTTTTTGGTGACCCGGGAACCACCGTACAGCCGATAGCCAGCGGCGTAAACCCGGGGCGAACTGAGCCACCACCACAGACCCAACCGTAGTTTGAGTCACACAATGCGGATGCGGGGTTTCGAACCCCTCACCGGGAAAGGGCTCTAACCATCACGGCCACCGCAGGTGGTGGTTATTAAATAGAAGGAATTAATATATCTATTCTTGTAAATATTTATAGTGAATATAAGAACCAAAAACTGTCTTAACCAAATGCACCTTGAGATGCTCGAATCTCATCCATGTGCTTATATGTCACGAACTTTGGCATATATTAGAAGTGGTGAAGATGATTTCAAATTTCTACTTCTCTTCATTAACAAGAAGCTCATTATATTCACATTAAAATAGGTGCCTGAAGAAGTGAATTTCAAGAAAAATTTAATGCAGACAGCGTGCGTTTCCTACTCAAGATCTGATTTCCGTGTGTTTTCCACTCGAGACCCGATTTCATGTTTGTCTAAGTTGCGGTTTAAGTTGGCTTCCAGATGTAATAACTAGTTAGAGCATCTTTCTTAGGACTTTTGTCTTGTTCTTGTACTCAACTTTATTGTCTTGTTTATCTTGTGCTATTTTGTTCTCAGCACCAAGTGTCGTTGTTAATTGGCTAACCCTTCTTTCTCATGGTACGGCTTCTGAGGACGATAATTTACATGAAAATCTATCCCTAAAATGCATCTCGAGCATCATTGGTCGATAAATACTTGGAGGGTAAACCAATGCCAAAATCAGTAGAGGATGAAATTCGCAATGGAAGCAAACGGGTCAAGACAGATTCCGACCGTACGTTTTTTCTTTATAAGGAGAGTAAAATTGACAAACTCCGTAATCTTAGTAGTCTAGCCACTCTTAGCTTACTTGTTCATTGGTTGTGCTACGCTTCCAATACTGCATAGATGCTTTCATGCTTTAATTGAAAGCTGCATCTTGACCATCAGCCACTTTCCCAGACAAAAAAGGAAGTCCTAATTATGTTACTTTCGGTACCACTTGGGTCAAGTATGTCTAAAAAATGAAAGGCCCTGCCATGTTCCTTAGTCTCCTCATAAAGTTACTGACGTTTTTACCTTTCAATCCATGGTTTCGGCATTGTTTTGGAGATGTAGAATCTGGGTTCATCCGCTGCAACATCATAGTCAAAAGGTGAGAGGACCTTTTAAGCACCTTCTCGAAAATGTTAATTGCAAACTCGTTTCTGTGATCTGTTGCTACATTTTTACGTATGCATATGAATCTATGTATGTTCACTTCAGTTCCTTGGAGACGAGGGTGTATCATCCTGAAATGGTTTGAAGTTTCAGAGGCATGTCAGAGGACCAAGAATAGCCAGGAGCATCGAGAAGGAATGATATGGTCCAGCAATTGAAAGCACCAATAATTTCATTAGCCATGCCATTGCGATTGGAAGAGCTTTACACTTTGCTCAGGGTTCTTCCATGTTGCTCATTGCCTCATGCATCGATGGACTAGTGGTGATCCTGTAAGGACTCGGGGATTACCACTATGTTCAGGATCACCACTATGTAATATTGTCCGCTTTGGGCTGAGATCCACATGGTTTTAAAATGCGTTACACAGAGTAGAATACCTAAGCCTTATAAATTGGCCCAAGACTCTCTCTTAAGCAATATGTGATAGGAGACATGCCACCCTCCCTATGCACGTCCGAGGACCGAGACACAGACGCACTACCATCCCTTCTCCCTGTGCACCGTCACCTTGGTTGTCACATATCCTCCTTACTATATGCTAGCGTAGCTAGAATAACCTATATTTATCACCTAATTTTCTGCATATGCTGCAAATTTGTGCTATATGTGAGGTACTTTAGATCGGTAACAGAGAGCAGCATAAATTAGTCACATGGAACAACTTTTCTCTGCAAGGATTCTGCCTCTGCCTCTTGTTCTCCGATTTTTCTTTTCTTTCTCCTGTTCTCTCTGAATGGAGCAAGAGTTCCATTGGTAAGACAACATCTTATGCAAGGATTAATTTTTATAGACAACTTGATTGCAATTAAGTGCTTAATTTTACATGTCATTTTTTAGTGTCTACTTTTGGAGTGTCAAAGTTGCAACCATTTGAACTTCTTATAAAGTAGTGGCATACGCACTACACAGATTGACTTGAAGCAAACATCTATCCAACCCAAAGCATGAGACATATTTGTGCAAACTATGGCCCATGGACCACGTGAAATAATAGCCATTGAAATTTAGGGGATTTGTGTGAAACCCATATGACCAACTGCTATGATCGCCCAGTTTACAATAGTTGTGATTAGACCATGTCAAGACAAGAATTTAACCTCGACATGATGTATATACATCATCGTCGCAGCGGCTCCTGTTGCATACGTGGCCAGACAATAGGTCTCCTCCAGAGTCAATGAAAAAAAAGTTTCTTCGACTAATGATACCTGGAAACTATTGGAGACAAGGAAAAGCAGTGCTACTCAATGAATGGGCATTGCAGTCAAGGCCAATGACCGATGGTTGATGGTTTCGCATTCCGTGATTGGTGCTCATTGTTGTGACTTGTCTGCAGAAAGAAAAAAAGAGAAAGAAACGAGAGCCATTCAAAAGTGACTTTTCCGCCGAAAAATCGTTGTTGTGATTTGTCTGCAGAAAAATCAAACAGCTCATTAATCTCTTCACAGTATGCATCGGCACTTACCCCGTCTCTCTTCTTACCTTCCAATCCTCTCTACCCACTTCCGCTTGGGGTCATGAATCTTGTTAGCAGTAGTTTTGCAGAGACTATACAATTAATTATATGTGTTAGAGTGATGTAGAATTACTGATGATTTATGTTAACTAATAAAAGAAAAAAAACTGCTAAATCTTAAATAAAATAATGTGTAGTTTCTTGTGTTTACAGTGACGCACAAATTCATATGGCTGCATCACTTGATACGACATATGAAGTGACACCACATGGCAAAGATACATTAAGTATTATAATTTAACATGATTAAAATATGTTATAACCTATATAACTTCACATATTGAAGATATCTTATAATCTATAATCACATGTAAGTATTTTGCATTAATTGTATCAATAAATTATTGCTCATTATTATAACATGAAAAATAGTCAATTCCATTATACGTGCAGACAATAGAATTTTGCCAATAAATATGATTACTAAGCGCTTAGTAAATATTAGAGGGAAAATGCTTGCTAGGTCTTAATTCTTCCGGTATGTCCGTGGGTAAGAATACAAATGCTTGCATAATATCTTACCACTAGAAGATTTCTACACTTCCCTCAGGAATTGTTGAGAGTAAAAGTTCCAATTACAATTTAATTTCGCCCGTGAAAGAGGGGGAGTGATTTTATAGCCTTTAATTTTTTTTTTTTTGTTCTTTTTTGTACCAGAGAGAACATATAATGCCACTTTGATCAAAACTGATCATTATGAGTACCCATACAAGAAGACTGACCATTACCAAAATGATTTAGTCAACGGGTGCTATGAGACACTTACATTGAAAAATGACAAATTTTTCTTAATTGCTTGCTAATGAGTTTCCCAATTGCAGTGGTTGTACATCCTAATTTTGGAAAAACTACCAAAACAGTCCTAACCTATTGCAATTTTTCTAATTCAGTCCTAAACATTTTCTTTTTGGTTAATTCAATCCTAAACATTTTACAATTGTGCCAGTTCACTCCATCCGGCCAATTTTGGCCAGCCAACACTAACGTGGACATCGGCCGATTAGCGTGGCAATTATTTTAATAATATTTTATGTTTTCAAATTTTTTATTAATTTTTTCCTCTCTCTCACATACACACGTGTGCGCGCCCGCGCACATTACCACCCATCCAGATTATAGAACATGACATTTATAAATAATAACTTTATGGAGCCATTTGAAGAAACCATGGTAATCTTTTTCTCTGCCTTTTTATGGTTCTTTCTACTGAACAAGTTATGTAGTAGTCTGTTTATATATGTATTGACATAATAACAATGTTTTGCTTTTTTCCATATCAAATGCAGGAAAGAAACTTCCGATGACGACATTATATTTCATTTGCAATTAAATTACATAATGAAGGTTCTTTAAAAGTTCAATTTAAATTACTAATCTGTTTTTTTTAAATGATATTTTGTAAAAAAATTGTTTGCAAGTTCCTAAGGACCAATAAGTGTATAATGCTTTCTTTTGATATATATTCGTTTTTTCATATTTTTTAAAAAAAAAAACCGAAATTTTTGCTAAATTTTGATGGGTCAAAATGAAAGTGAATATTAAGGTAGAGGTATGTATCCTCAGTTTTTAAGTTTTTTCCCTTAAGATAATTGGAGATCTACTCATTTCAATAAGAGAAAAATGACATTGACAATTAAGGATTGCACGTTTTATAATATCAGAGTTATGCAGTTGTCTAATGAAGAGTAATGTGGAAAGGTCAAGTTGATGTTGATCTTGGTGAAGATTCCGAAGGGTGAACAGAATTGCCTATATGGACGATAGACACAAATATATTTCTTACTTTAGCATTCAATTGGGTTTTGATTTTTTACATTGGGATGTAAAATTTGTTGATGCTATGAAGCAGTGTCTTTTCATGGTTAGTGTCTTTGAAGTAATGTCATCTTTCGTAGTATATTGTAGATTACATATGCATACTATATTTTCAATGAACTCGAGTTTGTTTGTGCATCTTTATGTGCCTTTTCCCTCAATCCATTGATATTAACGGTTGAGTTTTAAAGCAACTAGGACAACTTCTGCACCACAAGAGAGAAAATTATGTGAATGCACGGCCCGAAGAGAACAACATTTTCTTTACAAAAGTTACACGAAGTTATGCTATAATAACAAAAACCTACAAACCATAACAACAAATTTTCCTTGCAAACAATTCTATTTAAACCAATCAGGTTCTAAGGTATTAAATGGACAAAAGTCATTGACCGTAGCGACTACGTTATATGCTAAAAGCAGCGTGGGTGAGGTATGTTGAGATTTCAAGGAGGGTAGCTGACTAATCTTGTATGACCAAAGAATGATTAAAAAGAAAAAAAAAAGTGCCACTAGTGGCGGTGGTCCCGTTTAGTGTTTGTAGTGGAGATCATAGCATAAATTAATCAAGGAACCACTTTTAATGCAGGGATTTTGCCTCGTCTTTGTCCATGGAACAGAGAGTTTCATTGGCATAACACCATCTCATCTAGCAAGTGGTGACCTTTGGAGTCTCCATTTAATTTCACAGACTAAATAGTCTCTTTTTCAATCCCAACCAGTCGGGTTTCTCACATATCTTTCATCCTTTAAAAGAAAGGGAATATTCCTGCTCGTATTCCATGAACCACGCAAAATCATAATCATCGAAATTTGTGGGACATGCGGAACGGTGATTGTGATTGATCCGCCAATCAACGGTAGTCGTTGATCTTATCCATGTGGGCCCGGATTGGACCGCGTACAAGCAAGAATTCCACCCCACAACACACGCCGGTGGATATATATCAGATTGACTATTATGCGCATATAACAAGACAAGAGTTTTCTCGGTAGGCACAAAAGCGCTTCAATGACTACTAAGTCAAAAAAAGGAGGGAGAAAAAGAACCAAGGAAAGCACTTCAAAAAGCCACAATTCTCGACAGTTTCCATTAGCACTGATCCCGCCTCTTTCTCTTCTGGCCTTGCTTTCAGATCTACCCGCTTCCTTGGCTTTGAGTCATGAAACTCGAAAGCATCAGTTTTGCGGAGTTTAAATCATGCCACTTGCTTCTTTGTATTACTCTTGCACTGTGCTTTAATCAAGTCCCCTCCACCACCAATGAAACAGACAAATCTGCACTCCTCGCATTTAAGGCAGGCATAATTGGAGATCCTTTCGGTGTGCTCAATTCATGGAACAATAGCATCGAGTTTTGCCAATGGTATGGCGTTACCTGCAACAAAAGACACCAGAGGGTCACGGTCCTTGACTTGCATTCACAGGGACTCTCTGGATCAATCTCTCCTCATATCGGAAACCTCAGCTTCTTAAGGGAAATGTTGCTCCAAAGCAATAGTTTCAATCAAGAAATTCCTCCACAACTCAGCCGGTTGCACCGCCTTCATGTCTTACAGCTAGACAACAATTCACTGGTTGGTGAAATTCCTAAAAACATATCAGCTTGCTCTAACCTTGTTCACTTCAACCTTGAATTCAACCAACTAACTGGAGAAATTCCTATGGAAGTTGGTTCCTTATCAAAGCTACGGATTTTTTCCGTATACACAAATAATTTCGTTGGGAGTGTGCCTTCCTCCATTGGGAACTTATCTTCACTGGAAGAGTTATATTTAACCCTGAACAACTTAGGTGGGAGCATTCCTCGAGTTCTCAGCCACCTGACAAACCTGCAATACGTTAGCTTTGGAGAAAACAGATTATCGGGTACAATTCCATTTTCATTACTCAATCTCTCTTCCCTAATTGTGTTTGATGCTGGATTCAACTGGATACAAGGGACTCTTCCTGCAAGCATAGGCCTCAAACTCCCAAATCTTAAATTTTTTAGCATTTGCGGGAACCAGATTGAGGGGCCAGTTCCTCCGTCCATATCAAATTGCACAAAATTAGGTGTGCTTCAACTTAGTGGTAACAAATTTTCTGGTAAAGTACCTTCTTTGGATAATTTGTACAAGCTTAGGAGGCTTTCTATCTATGGTAATAAGCTTGGAAGTGGAAAATCTGAAGACTTGAGCTTCCTTTGCTCGTTAACTAATAGCACCGAATTACAATATGTGGGTATTAATCAAAACAAGTTTGGTGGGGTGTTACCTAAATGCATTGGTAATTTATCCACCACTCTCACACAATTTCTTGTGAGTGAGAATCAAATATCCGGTGAGATTCCAGAAGAAGTTGGGAATTTTGTCAACTTGGAAGTATTGTTTATGAATCACAACCAGCTTTCGGGTGTTATCCCCTCAAATTTAGGGAATCTACAGAGTCTAGGGAAGCTGCAATTAAGTGACAACAACTTGAGAGGGATTATCCCATCTTCTTTAGGAAATCTAACCAAGCTTATTGAACTATATCTTGGTGGGAACAACTTTTGTGGGCAAATTCCTTCACATCTTTCGAACTGTCGGTCTCTTGACTTGCTTGATCTGTCTAATAATAATCTCAGTGGTGCCATACCCCCGCAGCTTATAGGTCTCTCATCATTAGCGATCATTTTGAACTTGTCTCATAACCATTTGGCTGGGGTTTTACCCACAGAAGTTGGCAACTTGAGAGCTTTGTCTTCATTGGACATCTCGGACAATTTGTTGGTAGGTGAACTCCCAAGTAGTTTAGGTGAGTGCACTCAATTGACATCACTGAGAATGGGGGGCAACTTCTTTCACGGGTCCATTCCTCAATCAATCAAATCATTAGGAGGCATTGAAGAACTAGATCTTTCATGCAACAAATTGTCAGGTCAGATCCCAGAATTCTTAGTGATATTTCGTTCCTTGAAACTTCTAAATTTATCATACAATAATTTTGAAGGCACGTTACCGTGTGAAGGAATCTTTAAGAATTCTACTGGCACTTTAATTATTGGGAACAATAAGCTCTGTGGTGGATTGCCAGAATTTCATCTCCCCAACTGCAAATCCAAAAGCTCCAAGAGTCGAAAGATCAATATATTGGCATTGTTCACTTTTGTTGCTTTTGGAGTACTTGGAATAGCTCTTATTTTAGCTTTTATATATCTACGTTGGTTGAAGAAGAAAGTAAATGAATCAGTTTCAAGTTCGATGGATGATTCATGTGGGGACATATCTTATGGAACACTCCTAAAAGCAACTAATGGTTTTTCTTCAATGAATTTGATTGGTGTTGGAAGCTTTGGTTCTGTTTACCAGGGGGTACTCAACAACAATGAAACCGTTGTTGCCGTGAAGGTGTTTCATTTAAACCATCATAGTGCTCTGAAGAGCTTTATAGTTGAGTGTGAGGCATTAAAGAATATCAAGCATCGAAATCTTTTGAAAATAATAACAGTTTGCTCAGGTAGTGATCATCAAGGAAATGATTTTAAGGCCCTAGTTTATGAATTCATGGACAACGGAAGCTTGGAACAGTGGCTACATCCAAATGCAACATCATCTAAAGGGAATGAGCTTCCGAAAAAGTTGAATTTCATTCAGAGGATCAATATTGCTATTGGTGTTGCTTCTGCGCTTGATTATCTTCATCACCAATGCCACATTCCCATCATTCATTGTGATATAAAGCCATGCAATATCTTCTTAGATGTTGAGATGGTTGCACATGTTGGGGACTTAGGAATGGCCAAATTCCTTCTTGGATCATCCTTTGAGACAGTAGCTAATCGGAAGAGCTCAACCAGTCTTATAGGAACAATTGGTTATGCTCCACTAGGTACTCTCTCTCTCTCTCTCTCTCTCTCTCTCTCTCTCTCTCTCTCTCTCTCTCTCTCTCTCTCTCTCTCTCTCTCTCTCTCTACCCAAGAAAAGTTTATTTTCCTAAAAGTTATTAATGGGTCTTCCTGCGAACTTTGCTAGCTAATGATTACTCTTATAGTCTTATGCATATCACATTATGATGATTTGTACTGTAATCTGATATGCACTATGATCGAAATGTGTGGCAGAATATGCAATGGGATGCGAGGTTTCAAGAGAAGGTGATGTTTACAGTTATGGCATTCTCTTATTGGAAATGTTCACAGGATTGAGTCCCACCGGTGATACATTTAGAGACCATTTGACTCTTCATAGTTTTGTCGTAGAAGCTTTGCCTGAACGAGTGCTCGAAATTACAGATAGCATTCTTCTTCAAGAAAAGAGTGCCATTTAGGCCCCAATCATCATCAGCATCAGCTTTCCGAATGGGATGGCATATTTCAAGAGTGTTTGGTTATGGTGTATAGTATTGGAGTTGCTTGTTTGAACAAAGTGCCCACAAGACGGATGAGCATCAATGTAGTTTTGAGTTTGCTGTATCGAATCAGGGAGAAACTCTTTGCACTGGGTTTACATGGACAAGATGAACTACTGACAGCTTACATTTAGCTGTTATACATTTGGTATTGTTTTTGCAATCGAAAGCAGACAGGTAAAATATATAAACTGAACAGAGAATAAATCATTCTTTTTTTTTTCCTTAAAGACGATAGTTGATCATTATTTCCCATGTGTATCTTGACATATTTAAACTAGCAAAAGGCCTGTGGTGCAACATATTCTTGAGTACCGTGGGTTTCGTTAAAACTCTATTCTGGTGCCATACTACCTTAAAATGAATCCAAAATTAATTTCCGTGCTTTTTTTTTTTCATTTCATTTGTATCATGCTCAATAAGATGAATTGCAATCAATCAGTTATTGGAGTCTCATTTAAAGGAAAGCTTCTTTTTTGCAGATTGACTAGGAATGACTCCCTGTTGCTTGATTTTTGCAGGTTGACTAGGAAAGCCAATGTCAGGAACTGATCTCAGCTCCTAAAGCTATGTTCAGTTAGCGACCTGCAATACTATTGCTCCGGTGGGAGAAATAAGGACGTGTAGCTTTTGGATTCAGCATTCCAGCATGCAGTAATTCGGGGACACATATTGACACTTTATGTGCATGGGAGGAATTACCTGAGAATGCTTTTGTAGAATAATTTAACCTGTGTGTACTAGATTTAGGACTAAATAGGCAAATTGACAAAAGGTCTAGGATTTTTGGGGCAATTTGCTCCTTTATAATAGTTGAAGTAAAATCACATTTAGAGTTGCATTGGGCTGAACGATGATCAGATTTATGATGAACAAATACAAGTCCATATCATTCCAATTGCCATTACAAAAGGAATTAGTATCAATCGCATCCAAAGATATCATTGGCGGGTAATTATTCCAAAGAATACTATCCATTCTGAAAGAATCAATATTGGACGGACCCATTCTTGTTTCCTACATGTACCCATCAAGTTGGTACGTTGGCGTTCTCATTGAGGAAAAAGAAAGAAATGGTACAACAGTGCAAACTTCTAAAAAGCACCTGCCGCTTGGTGAAGAATCCATCTTCTCTCTTCCGCTCTATTGCCTCTAGATTTTGATACGTGGCAATTGCTGCTATGCGCAGAGAATCGTAGCTTTTTTTTTTTTTTTTTTTTTTTTATCAAAACAGAAATAACTTTCATTAAACTCAAGCTCATTTACAATAATAAGAGGCATCAAAAAACAGGATCTCTCAAAGAAGGGAAGGGGGGTTAGCAACCCAGTTTAGGGGAAGGGTCTTATATCTAGAGGCTTTTACAACCTAGACCACCGATCTATTTGAGTTACAAGGGCAAAAGACCACTTCTAAACCTCAAAAAGGGCCAAGGGGCTAATAAGTTTAGAGATAAGTTGTACAACATCCCAAGGACAGAGGGAAAAATCCTTCAAACAACTCACCAACAATGAAGAGTCAAACTCTAGTATTAATTTCAGATGAGGTCAATCAGCAATGTGGCGGAGAGCATAAAGACAAGCAAGGGTTTCAACTTGAAGGATGGAAAATGCTTGAACTAGTGGCGCGAGACCTTCCATCAATATTCCTTTTGAATCGCAGCACACAAATGCAAATGCCCCTGCCATGGTCCCTGAGAGGTGAGATCCATCGATGTTTATCTTCAGCGAATTCGGGTTTGGTGGTCTCCACCTTGGTTATAAGTTTAGTGATATGGCCCCACGCTCCAAGTTGCTTCTATTCCACTTTGTGTAATTGCAATGCATTTCCAGAGTAGAGTCTATTATGTTGATCGGGTCCGACTTCTTGTGATGGAAGACAAGGGAGTTGCGCGCTAACCAGATTTTCCAGAGGGTGATTGCGACAATCTCGAGTGGTATGATCTTCTGGGTCATATCATTGTAGTTTAGCAACCACTCCTCAAATCTAGTAATTTCTTGATGAGAAAATTGGAAGTTAAATTTGGGATTTGACCAAACTTGCTTTGTCTTGTCACATAGGAGGAATAGATGCTCGACTATCATAGGCTCTTTTTGACACAGGGGACAAAATGGCTCAGGTACTACCTTGCTCTTGAACAAGTTTACCCTAATTGGTAATGCGTCTTGGCATACACTCCATACAAAAAGTCTGACTTTTGGAAGTGTTTTCATCCCCCAAATTTTGCTCCATAAAGCATTGGGTGTTTGCTGAGAAGAAGAGGCATGCCCAAAACTATGTGTGGTTTCATTCTTTAGAAGCTCATTATATCTGCTTTTGACTGAATAGCACCTGGTCCAATTTGGTGACCACACTAGCGAGTCTTCCATTGGGATAGTTGGTAGTGGAGTTGCTAGGGTTTCATTTACAACTTCTTCCTCAAGCCAAGTGTGTAAAAGTTGCTCATTCTAGAGAGGTTCCGTCGAGGCAATTAGTTTTGCGACCATGTTGGGTTCATGTTAGTTTTTTGGTCCTCCTAATATGCCTCTTCCCAACCATCTATCTTCCCTTATTCTAATATGCTGTCCATTACCCACTTTCCACCTCACGTCCTTTGAATGGCATCTCTTCCCATAAGAAGGCTTTGCCAACCCCACGATGGGTGAGAACCCTTAGCTGCATGCCAAAAATTGCTATTCGGAAAATAGCATCCTTTTAGAACTTCACACCACATTGCATTTGAAGTTTGAGAGACTCTCCACGCTTGTTTACCGAGCATTGCTTTGTTAAAAGTAAGGAGGTCTATAAAGCTCAGCCCTCCTTTGTCTTTTCTTTGTTTCAATATCTCCCATCCTCTCCAATGTAGGCCGACTTTTGATGCATGTGTTTTCCACTAGAATAAAGCTATCTTCCTCTCTATTGCCTTGCAAATAGATCGCATATTGTGGTAAAGCTTGCACTACTGCTTTGATTAAAATCTCTTTTCCTGCTCGGGATATAAAACTTTCTTTCCACCCTTCCAACTTAATGCTTACTCCTGCCAAAATCCATGTGAACATCTGCTTTTTTTTTTGGCCCCAATCCAATGGGATTCCTAGGTACTTCCCAATTTTGTCTATTTCTGGGACTCGCAATTCTTGGGCCATATTCCTTCTTAGTTGATGCCAGGTCTCTGCATTGAAAAACACTCCCAATTTGTTGAGGTTGATTTCTTGACCGAAGCAAAGCAGTATTGATGTAGAATAGAGGCTAGGTTCTGACATGCACTAACCTTTCCATCCATAAAGAAATAGAATCGCATGCAAAAAGAAGTGTCAGACAAAACCTATTGAGTTTGATTGCTTTAACACTCTCATCATCCACAGCTTTTTTCATGAGCGAGGAGAGCACGTTTGCAACAATTATGAATAAGGGGATAAAGGGTCTCCCTGCCAAAGCCCTCTTGATGGTGCAAAGAAGGAAAGGGGTTCCCCGTTAAACTTGACACTGAGGGAGGTTGTGGTGACACACTGCATAATCCATAAAATCTATCTGGCACTGAAACCCATCTTAATCATGCATGCCTCAAGGAAGTCCCACTCAACCCGATCATAGGCTTTTTTCATGAATCATAGCTTGTTTACATCATCGAAGATTGTTGAATTTTGTCGCCCACTTCCATTTTGTCTCCACAGTGATGTGACTAGTAATAACTCTTCAGTGGTTTACGTTTCGACATGGACCCCTTTTTTCTACTGTTTGGCTATATTACAAGCGGCAATCCATGCCAGCAGTTTCGTCTTATGCTCTAATCTGAAAGAGAGAGAAAAGCTTAAGCTTTGTTGCGGCGGTAAAAGGTCGCTCCCTGATGGCTTGAAGGTTTTTTTTTTTTTTTTTTTTCGGTGGGGGGAAGGCAGTGCACGACGCAGGACGTGAAGGAAGGGGGTCGAACATCGACGAGCCTTAGATTAGTCAAATAAAAGTACTTTAAATTTTATCTTCTAATCTATCTAGAGGAAAAGGTGGGAAAAACCTAGTAAACGTAAATTATAAATACGTAATTTTTCAAATTTAACGTTTATATGTACGGCTGAACTCCGAAAAAGTGCCATAACGAAGTGTCATCAATATTACTAAAGGTTTGCACGTGCTTAATAACACAATCATGTAAAAAATAATTCAAAATTGCAGAGATTAGCGATTTCAATATGCGTTTCTCCTTTGAAATAAACAAAAGAAGACTATGCATTATTCTTTTCATATAAATCCTTTAATTATGAAGGAACAAATAACTTGCAAAAGAAACTAGGGTCCCCCGACATGTAGCTATCGTATTGTTTCGTTCTTAATTTTTATTTTAAATAATATCATCGGTTCTACTTGGAATGGTCACATGAAAATCAACCTCCGCTTATGCATCAGAAGCTTTTAGAATGAACTTTGCAATTAAAGAATTCCTTTGAGATCTAAAGGACCCCGCTAATTGCTCAATACGTGTGAACATGTCGACATTGCGTGCTTTTCATGAGTATAATAATATATATTTTGTTGCTCTTCCTTCACAATATCATTACGTGCTCTAAAATTACTAATTGGCCCCAAAAAGAACACCAATCTGTTGCTCATTCACATCGTTCTTCAAGTTTAACGTGTTTTATGTTTTTGGGGTAACAACAATGAAAGTCTTATAACTCATTTTGATTCTTTTCATCAGTTTGCAAACTCATCTAAGTGGGTTCTGACGATGCTTCAACCATGCGGATTTAAAACATCATTTTCAGCATATACGAACAAATTTTTTTTAAACCCTTCATCAGATAAAGCGCCAGAAGCACCAAATCTACTCTAGAAATCTCAACCTTAGCTCTAATATCAATTGTTGGGAAAAATAACGCAAAAATTAACGAATGCAATTTATGCTTGACACGAGAAAGAGAAATTACTAAAGAATTAATGAAGAACAATTAAGGACACCATAAATTTACATGGTTCGATTGAGCATTGATAGCTACTCCATGGAAAGAGCTAGCTGCAAGAAACAGACTACAAATCCAGAGAATACAGAGTTTACAAGTCTCAGTGACTCGAGTATTTTTCAGTCCTAGATTATTCTGGTAAAGAGGGCTTCAGTCTCCTTTGAAAGTGTGATCTAATAGTAGGAGGTCCACCGGTCATCAAAAGTCGAGCTACTTTTCAGGGGTACGCCAAAGCTAAAGTTCCCAAAACGGTCAATAATGTATTGGTCGATTTTCTTCTGGTACTAAAAGACAGCACGAGTGAGATGGTACGCCTAGAGTAGAAAGAGAAATCCCACAAAGTAGATGCAAGGCATGGAAATTTCTTTGAAGAGGCCAATTGTGGTGCGCAACATTATGGACAGTAATTCTCAAAGCCTAAATAGAATTTGCCTCGATTGGATAATTCAAGAGTGCTCAATCAAGATTCGATCTTGTGTATTAGGCTTAATCTATTTGGTTTTTCTTAAGCTTTATTGAAAGACCTTCCTTTATCACTACTCTCATTAGCTATAGTAGCCGATTCTTCTACTTGAAGTGCTAAATCAAGATTAAGGACATCTAAATAAAACTAGACTTATTCACACCAATCCGAGAAATTCATTCCATTGAATAATGGAATAGACGAAGATGTGAATGACGAGAAAAAGGTAAAGATACTGCAGATATGCAAGAAAAATTCTCATTTATTAATGCTTAAAGAATATCACATAATCATATTCAAATTAAACAATACATGTATATCATAGTTCTCCTTCGGGTTATGCTATGATATACAAATATACATTAAAACATAATGATGCTATTAAATTTTTTATTTGGCAATTACAATATATTAAACATAACATGCTAATAACTTTTACTTGGCAATTACAAATATACCTCATTCAAATTTATTTTCTATTTTTGGATATACATACAAATCTAACAAAACATATGAATTACCATGATATCAATACTATGTAATATATCATTTTCAATCATAGCATCAATTAATCATAAATAATTGAATAAAACATTATAAAATTTCAAAAATTCAAGGGACTTTAAGGTTCGGCCATTTTGGTGACTAACAAACCATTCATAATTGAATTTTGTAAAACACAATAAGTATTTCATAATTTGATTATCTCTAAATGTTAAGATTTTATTACTTTCATGATAAAATTGTAAAAACCATATGAGAATCAAATTATACGTCATGATGCCTTAAAAACATATGTCAATTCATATATGATTATATCAATACATAGAAAAATACTTAACGTACTCCAAAACACGGAATATATATACACTAACACTAAGCCCAAACAATAATTTAATAATTGTAAAATCATGAAATCCTAAATCTTTGCTTTGATACCAGCTATAAGCTTAAATGTAATTCAATTATACGAAAATTCACAACCAGAGGATCTTATATTTTCTTGATTTATTCAAGAAAAAATGGATTAAGGAAATACTTTATCCTTAAAAATGCAACCTCGAGAATGCAATAACCTCGAGAAATGATTGCAAGAAAATTGCAATATGATATGAACCAAAGAAAATGAAAACAGACTTTGTGCCAAGTGTGTTATCCCACAAGCACAGCTCTACCGGCCTCAAAATGGGGATTGCCCGTTGGCCGCCAAATTGCTTTATGAATTTTAGTTCATGTCAAAAATTTTATGATAATAGACTTTTAATGCACAAGTTCCACATTGTAGCAAATCTAGAGTATACTACTAGGACTAATAAAAACATCTATATACTTTTTACGAATCATATAAGGCAAAAAGGCAAAGGAAAGATTTATGGATTCATAATTCAAATATTCACACAGATTTTATGAGAGCTTCATTCTCCCTATTGATATTATAAATATTGCCTTATATAGATACAAATCAAATATTGAATTATTGATTAAGTTTTAGAGATCACCAATAATCAAAAGCCAATAATTTTACAAAGACTCCTTATGAGCAACAATGGTCAATAATTTCTACATATCCTTGTCTTTTACGCTGGCATACTCATAACACATAACTCTAACTTTTGCTATAGTAACTACTATAATGCCACAGTAGTGAATAATAACTACTAGAGCTACTATAGTAGTGAACAGTAACTGCTATAATGCTGCTATAGTGGTGAACAACAACTACTATAGTACTGCGATGGTCAATTATTCAAGCACACTTTTTACAACATAAGACCAACAAAAACTAATAATTTAGTTCCATGTCCAATCTTCAGTGCTTCACTAGTCTTCTTAGAGTTGGTAAAATCATATCCAAATTTCTCGATATGCTTTAATGAGTCTTTGTACTTCTTGATCACTAGTTGTGATGTTGTGTGCTATCCAAACATGGTCACAAATTAGTGACACTAAAGGATTGTTTGAAGAATCTGAATGAGGAGTTTTCTTCTCGTCTACGAAATGCCATGAACCTCCCACAATTCAAGATCTTTGTGCATACACTCTTATTCTCTCTCTCTCTCTCTCTCTCTCTCTCTCTCTCTCTCTCTCTCTCTCTCTCTCTCTCGCCTGATAACAGGCATATTTCTCTCTCTCTCTCTCTCTCTCTCTCTCTCTCTCTCTCTCTCTCTCTCTCTCTCTCTCTCTCTCTCTCTCTCTCTCTCTCTCTCTCTCTATCCAAATATAACAAGCCTATTTATCAATGCCCTCGTTGACACTAAAGCCAGTGTGCTTCTATTCTTGATACTAAGATACTTCCAGAAGAGTATTGGATTTCATATATCCAATATTTTAACTCTGCTTCTGGAGATACCTTCACTATAAGAGTTTGAAGCAAACTTATTATTATTTATTTTTTCCTCGGTGTTTCTTCACTACCAAAATCCTTGGTTTTAGCTCACCAGAAAAAGATATCGTCATTGGCTAGGATATTCTTGCAAAAATTCCTTAATTGAGAATATCCAATGGACTAAGGTTCTAGGGACAATTTAATGAATTTGTGGACATCCAAAGGTTCTTTGTTATTCAAATAAGCATATCAGACCCCATCATGGAACCCTTGTGAATGCATGTGCAAAATCTCATTCAGATTTTGTTCAAAAATATCCGAATATTCTGTGGAAAAATCCTGACCCTTTCACCCATATTACTGTCAAGAAAAACAAGGATGTGAATCCCACCAATCCCAGTCACTCAAGAATCAATCTAGAACATTTACTTTTAGCACAATAGAATGTTTGGACCAGCTTTATCAAGGATTAATTAAACCCTCATATTATTAATGGGCTTATGAGGCATTCTATGTAAACAAGCGTACTAAATAGCACAGAGGAAAAATAAGACTTGCCATTAATTACCAAACCCTTAATCAATTTCTACAAGACAACAATTCTCTCTGCCACATTAGAATTCTTTATCTTCCAGCCTTACTCAAGCCAATGCTTACTCCAAGTTTGATTTCAAAGCTAGATTTTGACATTTGGGAATCTATGGCTTTTATATTCCTAACCAACATTTTCAATGGACAATGCTCCCACTCGGCCTTAAGACAGTCCTTTCGCTATTCCAAAAAGTCATGTGCAGAATTTTCCAACCTATCATGACCAATACATGAATTTACATTGATGATATCTTCTGCTATAATCCAAATGATGATTCTCATTGTAAATTATTGTCCCAATTTGCAGAACTAATACAAAAGCATGGCATTATGTCATCCTAGAAAAAAAGATCGTTGCACAGAGAAATCAAATTTCTTAAGATGTGCCTCAAAGATGAGATGTATTATTCTGATCCTTATATTGCTGAAGAATTGCAGAAATTTCTTGATGAATATCTCTCCTGCGAACAGGTTTGACAATTCCTTGAGATAGTAATTAGTTTAGGGATTTTGTCCCAAAGATCACAAAGTTCGTAATTCCATTGCAACAAATACTCAAGAAAGATACTACTCCATAGGGGCCTCATCATATTAGATCTATAATTTTACTCAGAAATTTTATGGCATCTTTACCCATCACAAATTCCTTTCAAACAGATGTCAATGATGAACATTAGGCCACTATCCTTCTTAAAGATATTGATGAAAGGCGTAGAGTCTATGGACACAAAAGTGAAAAATTCACACAAGTAGAAATGTATAATCAACCTACATTTAAAGAAATTTTGGAAGTAAAATGCGATATCAAGATTTGAGTTCCATCCTGTAAAACATCATTTCCTTATAAAGATAAAAATATCCTCATTGCTAAAACTCAAACAGAAGCAGGTACCATATTCTAACATTCTTATGTAAGCATAATGGTTCTCAAAATATTCATTTAAAACCAAACATATTGTAGGATAAAAGACTATACTTGTTGATTTCCTATCATGATCAAAACAATTTGTGACTACTATTTTTATAAATATGTATGTGGTAAGAAATCTAAGTCCCTAAACTTATCAAAGACAACATTCTCTTTGAAAATCTTGGAAGACTTATGTAACAATATAATTTTTAGATTTTCAGAGATTATGGAGGTATTACTCTTCGCCTAAGAGGACCACAACTAAAGTATTCATTCATTTATCCTCTATTTTTCTCCCCACATAAAGCATTTTTAGAAAATCTCAAATGATTTTATTGGTATATATTTAATCTCTATACCATTATAATTGAGTTTTCAACGGCCACAATGCCTTTTATCATCAGCAGAATTATCCAAGGAAAAGGAAAACATAAATATTTTGGGAAAATGCTCCGTTGGTTTAAACCATTACAAGCGTGGAAAGGTATTTTCCAATAACAACTTAGAACATGCAGGGCTCGACTCAGAATTCCATACAACCTAGCGAAGCTACGTGCAAAACTCCCACAAATGTTGGAGTCACCCACATATAAACCCCAATATGTTCCAAGTGAGATTTTTACTATTCTTTCTTGCAAAATGTCAACCTATCCTCAACACTATCAGGAATTGCAAAGGATATTGTACTAGAATAATTGAGTCATTTCACCATAATCATAGCCAACAGAAGCTAATGCCTCTTGGGATCATTCCAACGATTACTACAAAACTCGAAAAAAGATGATTGCCTGGGAAGATAATATCGAATTGACATGTAGGCTAATATAGACCATTCTGAGTTACAAAGTTCATAATATCCAACTTCATCATCATAGGATTCATGGGGAGAACCATTGTCACAAGACCCTTTTGACCATAGTAAATTACAACCTACGCTCTATCTAAGCCTCAGCAGTGAAAGCCCATCCCTCCAGCTCGAGAATCTACCCTAACCGGCCATATCATCAAGCTCCATTGATACTCCGACAAGTCCTCATCAGCCTTCAAAAAGCTAAAAGTTGTCTAAATAAAAAGCAGAAGTTACTCTAAAAATTGAAAAAATGGAAAAGCTCCTTGAAGGACACATGCCACAATATGAAGATAATCTTGAAAAGAAAACACTTTCAGAAATTCCACAAACATCCCGATAAACTCTCATCAACATCTAGAATCCATATAATATAGCCAATTTGAAGAATTGGAAGTATAAAGGCTGATCAAATCATACCAGTGCGAGAAATTTTGGATGATTTTAGTAGCTCTGATGAAGACAAGTAGCTGTATGCCTCGAGATTTGATCAAAGATTAGACATTGAGCTGGATTATTAATTTTTATCAACCCTATGTTATGGAAAATTGTTTGAATAATTGGTTGTCGCAGTACTGTAATAATTAATGTTCATTAATATGGCACTGTAGCAAAAGCAAATGTTATGTTATGAGTTTGTTAGTGTAAAATATTAATATGTAACAATTATTGGCCATTGTCGATCATAAGGAATCCTTGTAAATTATTGGTCATCTCCAAAACTTCACCCATAATCCAATGTTTGTTGTGCGCCTATATAAGACGGACAATGTTTGTAATATTACTGGGGAGGATGGTCATAAAATCTATATGAGCTATGAATCGATAAATCATTCCTTCTACCTTTTTGCCGGATATGATTCTTTAAAAGCTATAGATGTTCTACTTAATCCTACCAATATGCTCTACACTTATCATAATTGGAATATGTACATCAAAATTCTACTATTGCAAACTATACAAACCAAAATTCGAAAAGGAATTTGGTGGGAAAAGAAGAGGCTCAAGTGCTAAGGTCGAAACATGCATGCTATCCCAAACTAACAAGCACTAGAAGCCATTTTTCAAGGGATAGTCTCCTAGTTTCCTAACTTTTTTTCTTGAATCTGGACATTTGAGTTTCAGATTTTTTGATCCGCAGGTCCCACAAGGTGGCAAGTGGAGAGCATACTAAAACTATACCATCTTATTGAGCTAATAACAAAATTCTAATCGGGAGAAACCATTCTAGAGGAAACAAAAGAGATTTAGAAAGCCATGAGAGATATCACAATGCGACTTCATTTAGAAGAGCCTAATCTACCCCTTCAATACACAATACATCATCTTATATAGGCTTGAGATGGTGTTCAAACAAACACCTCATGAAACACAAGGCATGTAGAGGATAAAGCTACCCACATTAAAAAAAAAAATGCTAAAACAACATAATAAGAAAGATGCTAAAGCACTACACACCAAATATTCTTCAAAACAACATAATATGTAAGATGCTAAAGCACTATACACAAAGTATCTTATCCTATCTTATTACTAATGCACAAACAAGGTTGTCAAGCTCCCATTGTGACAAAAGCTTATTAGTAATAGGGTCGTCGGGAAATCCTTGGATTCCTGATGAAAATGGACCATCTACTCTTCTTTTCTTAGAGGGAGAGGACTGGTTTATTTGGGGCTGTGGCTAGTGGGAATAGTTTTTAAAGATGGTGGAAGCCAACTTTAAATATAGAGAGATAGACTCAAACAAGTATAGGTCTTATGCTAGGGGACCTCCCCATGGATTTTAGGAGGAAGTGAGTGCTTCATTAGAGCTAGAACCGAGATCCTCTACATTGTATTCTTTTAAAGCTTGGTGAATTTGACAGCTTACCTCAAGGAACTCTATTAGTGTGTTGTCAAGTAGTATTACCTTCTCGCCAAATTTCTGGAGGAATCACACTATTTTATTGGCACATAATTCTCTCAAGTAAGGGCTGGTCTAATTCTTGCTGTGAGAGTTTTCAAAATGTCATTCACACCTAGTTAAGATTTGAAAGTAGAGACACCAATCTTTGCTGAAGTCTTGTGAAGATCTCCACTTGACCTAAGAAACATCCATGATCTGTGAAAGATGATTAAGATGTGAAGTTGTAGATCTGGCCCACAAATCTTCAATTATTCTTGGAAAACTAATCCCCATGCTCCTAAAGGTTTGAACTACGACAAGAATTCTCTTGAATGCATAAAATCTATTTGCCCTTGGATAATTTGGCTAATGAAGAAGGGATTTTTGTCAGTAAGAAGTCCAATAGCTACTATGCACAGATCAAGCATTTACCAAAGAAACCATTTAACTTCTTCAAAAAATGGGTCCGTGAGTCCGTGAGTGAGATAGTCAAAGGATATATGAATACTTCGAATGTAGTGCAAGGATTTCAAGTATAATCCATCAAGGGTCTCAAGTATAATCCATCATATTTGTTGAAGATTTTTAACTAACAAACCCATAGCATACCAATTAGACTTTCTAAGACAACATTACCTTGAATTAGTCCCAAAATTTCAAGAGGACATATTCGTTGCTTGGCCATTTTGGCAATATTGGTTGGGCTCAAATTTATTTATTTTTGGTTGAAAGTTGAGCTCGAATTTGACCATTGGCTATTCTACTTGCATACATGTTGATGGAATCAACCGGAGCTTGATTTGGTCTAGATAGAAAACCTGCAAGCTTTTTCCCCCACAATGTGTTTTAGTTTCAAAGAAGTATTTAGATAACTATTTTGCCTTTGAAGCCATGGGTGTGGTATAATCTTCTGTATGATTTTCAACATCTAGGAAAGGAAGACATGTCCAATTCAACAAGAAAATTGTAGCATATAAGATGAAATTTAGATTTTTTCATTCCATACTTAATAACCAAGATTTCTTTAAATGTATAATGATAATGAATTTCTGCTTTAGGGAACCTTTCACTCTTTTGTCTACATATTTTCCTCTTACCATCTAGATGTTCTTAAAAAAGAATAGCTATCCAATACTGGTCCCTAGCATAAGTTTGGAGGACTTTTGTTTGAATAACTGAAATGTCTTGGTTTGTAAAGTCCTCACAGAAGTGGATCTTTCTCTAGCATTTTTTTTTTGCAAAGGATGCATATACCTAGTGATCTTAGAAACAAAAACCGTAAGTAGTTAACATTCCAAGGAACTATTGGATTTGCTTATGAAAGATATTCTCATCTGAAATGAGGAATTCCTTTGCAATATGATCACTTGGTTGGAATGCACCATTCTTCAGCTGCATGCTCAGAAATTCAATCTCTATCTAGGAAATCTTCATCTTCTTCAGTGATAACATAATACCACGTTACCTGGTAATATGAGCAAATTGAGTAACTTACAATGAGACTCTCCTTCTTTGTCGTAGAGCAATATATCATCAATATAAAAGTGCATTTGCATTGATTCTTGCACATGGCCTTTTAGACGAAGGAGACTGTTGTCTTTAACCTAAAAGGAAGAACCTTCCCCTGAAAGTGTTGGTTTGGTATGTAGAATGTTGTCCTATATCTATCTTTTAGGTGGATTTCGAATAGGTGGATTTCAGGTTGTCGAAATCCTTCCTTCAGGTTAAACTCATTAGTAAATTTTTGCATTTGACAGACTGGAGAATAAAGTTTTCCTCTTTGGTAAGGAAAAGTTTTCATCTTGGATGAACAATGACAACCAATCTCTTTTTTCTTCTAACTTGCTCAGCCCGTTTTTCCACACAAAATGCTTCACATGCCTATTGTAAGTTCGAGGGCTCTATTAATCCATCTTGGATGAGACCTTTGCATTCTTTTTGGGCTAACTAAAAATTTGGTGGGTTCATTCTGAAGACAAATCAAAGGACGACCCTGTTGCTGATCAGCTTTTGTCACAATGGGAGATTGACAACCTTTTTCACACTTTCCACAGAGCAAAAGATAGAAATAGCTCAAACATCTCGATAGACGATACTAAAAAAGGATTCAGCAATAAGATATTATAGTGTGCTTGGTGTATGGTGTTTTAATATCTTTCATACAATGTTACTTGAAAGTATGCTTAATGGATAATTCTTTAGCATCTTCCGTACTATATTCCTTTAGCATCTTTTGTAACGTGTGTAGCCTTATCCTCCATATACCTTGTATTCATGAGGTGTTTATTCAAACACCAACTCATGCCGATATAAGACGATGTCCTGGGTCCCCTAAATAAAATCGTATTGTGATCTCTCATGACTTTCTAAATCTTTTCATCTTCCCCTAGAATGGTTTTTCCTTATTAGAACTTTATTGTTAGCTGAATAAGATAGTATGTTTTAGTATGCTCTTCACTTGCCAACTTGTAGAACCTATAGATCGAAAAATCTGAAACTCAAAGGTCCAGGTTTAAGAATAAAAGGTCAAGAAACCAAGAAGCAATCCCCTGAAAGATAGCTTAAGGTGCCCATTAGTTAGGGATAGCATGCTTGTTTCAGCCTTAGCTCTTAAGCCTTTTCTTTTTGGTATGAGAGCCATATTACCATGGAGACCGTGCTGACATCATTCTTTTTTAGTGAAGTACCATAACTAGTGGGAAAAGCTTCTAATCATCATTACTCGTCGACAACCTAATGTAATATAAGTACATTTCTCCTTAGTCTTTCTACCTTCAGGAAAGCTTATTCCTCTAAGCTCGATTATCTATACAAGGTTTACCTCAGTGAAGATGGCGAGGTTCTAGCGCTCAATTACCTCTAATAAATCCCCACTCCACATTTTCAATACCCCACTCTTTCACCCATCTGCTCCATTAAAAAATTCATCCAACATACTCATAAAGATGTCAAGAAGTACATCCAATCTACTTGTTTTAACCAACATCATATTCCTGCTACTCTGCAAAAACACTTCATTAATCTCCATTTTCATCATGAACTTATCTAACAATGGCATTCTCGAGGCTATACACACCTCTATTTTGGAGTAGTTCGTCTTTTTTTGAATTTTCATGGACGAAACAGGCTTTTCGGTGGCTACCAGAATGGCGCTACTTGACACCTGGTTCCTTGATACCAGCATGCTTTCATAGGGACAGTAGAGATTACCCTTAATTATGATAGTCTTTATTACCTTTTTCCCCAACTTCAATATGGCCTTATCTGACCCTCGAGTCCTTGATCGTTTGAAGGTCCAGTTACAAACAACCGGAGAATCTCAACATCCTAATTCAATTGTTAAACCCTTCACTACCAAATGGTGTACCGAGTCCAAAACCATGCTTTGGATCTAAAGGTATGTTCCACAAAAGATGATTTGTTCATCTTTGTTGGTAGCAACCAAACACCATCTTGCATCCATGTCCACAGATTCTCCTCTTACCCTATCTAACAGGTAGTCCCTATTATGATCTCAAGAAAGTCGTGTATGTAACATAGCATATCCACCACAAGTTCTGTTTTCATTTGTTCTAATTCTCTCCTTAACCCCACTTTCTCTTACAACCTGGGGCCTATTAAAGGGTCATGAGTGCGCAATAAAAAGCAGTTGAAGACCACTCCACCAGCCTATTCTCCTACCGGAATGTTGCCACCTACGAAGGGCAGTAATTCCTTCAGCGAGGGTGTCCAACCAAGCTGCGTTTCTTATTTTAACATGTCGCACCCTCTATTAGTAAGAGAATATTTTTCTTCCCTCTAATTTGGGAATACCCCCGGATTTTACTTCCCAGAATCCTAATGAGGTAGTTTAAAGACTTGCTCAAGTCCCTTAACGTATTTTATCTAAAAATACAACATTTCATTGTTAATCAAGGTGGAAAGACGATCAAATTATTCATATAAGTAATCAATAGATACCTTCAATAAGTGCATTAATTAGAAGTCTTCAATGAATGCCCTTAATATGGGTCATCCATCAAAACATATTCTATTTTCATAAAATTGTGACTTTCCATATACTTGATGCATTTGGTTCAGCATTTCTAAAGAGCTTTCAAGCTTGAAAGCTCCATTGGGAAAATGTTGGACCATTTGATAACAATTTAGAAGTAGCTTTCAACTGAAAACCAACCTTGGAAATGTTGAAAGCCCAAAGCTAGTAAGGACTAGCTTTGGGCTTTCAACATTTAGCTGAATGCTCAAATTAATTTTTCCCTTCCAAAATTATCCTTAGTAATTCTTCATATTTCTGATTTTATCCTTGGTTGATACGGTTGTCGGCAAGCTAGATTTGGCATCGACGGCCATTGGTTGAGGTCGCCCGAGGTGGGGCGACCTATGTTGACAATCGTGCGACTTGACTGAGGGCCACTGGAGGTCGCATGACCTCATGGAGGGTCGCTCGACCTAGGGGCTGCACAACCCAGACGATTGCCACCTAGGTCTCGCAGCCTCAGGCGGCCCTTGCCTAAGTCTCGCAATCGGCACCAGATCTGGTTCGTCGACGGCCATAACCCTTTGCCGGTTTGGCGAAGGGTTTAATTCATTTTTCAAAAAAAAAAATGAGTCCGTTGTATGGCTCTGATACCATACAGTGTTACAAGGATCTGTTGTGTAATTAGAAGAGCGATTATTAATTTAAAACAAGCTTAATTAAGCTTATACTTAATTAGTGACTTAATTAATTAAATCTGATATTAATAATATGTGATAATGACTTCAATATACTAATTTTACAATTATAAAATAGACAAAAAGAAATTATAATTGAGTAAAATAAAATATAATTGCAAGCATAAGGGTAAAACAGTAAGAAGAAGTATGTCAATGAGACCTGCCATTTGTGGAGTATGGTCAGAATATTAAAAGGACATATAATTAAACTTGCAGATAATTAAATCGCCAACCACAGGCGGTTAAACCTGCTGATTGTGGGGATATGGGCAATAATTTAAATAGACAGAAAATTTTAAATAAAATATTGTATTAACTCAAAGTCATAAGTACAGATATTGAAAGTTACAGTTTATAAAATACAATTGCAATATTCACAAGATCTTTTGATTCACAAACCAAGAAGAGGGTTTGTAACCATTGATCTAATAAGAGTTTATAAAGATAAAATGATAAGATGGAAATATGAAAATCTTACTAAGGGTCGATCAGAACCAAGTATTTGTTTATTGATCTTGAAAAGGAATGGAAGAAGATTGGTTGTAGGAAGAATAAAAGAAGAACTCTTTCAGAATGAGGGAGGTCTTCTTAGGATGAAAGAAAGAGAGAAGTGGAAGGGCTTTGGAAGTTTGAAGCCTGCCTTCTTCTTCAATGCAAGGGTCTATATAAAGAAGAGATTAGTCACTACAAATAAAAGGTGAACAGTGCGTTCACAAGAAATTAATATTATTCTACAGTAAAAAGTAAATAGTAAAATGATTTGACAAAAAGTGCACAGTGATATAGTGAAAATCTTTGTGCAAAATTTTGAATTATGAAATCATTGAGCAAAATCTCATGATGAATTCTTGGCTTTGGTTGTTTTACCATCGCTTTTTTAGTCTTCATCTTATGCTAGATTAATGCCATAGCAGTCATCTTCGTTAGTGTTTCTACTATGGTGAGAATGAGAAGAACTTGATTCTTCCAACTCACTTATGACCTGTTTTAAAAGTCCCTTGAATTGATCTTGGGACTGGGCTGACGCCAACTTGGATAAAACGAACCCTTTATCATGGAGGAAAGGGGTAACCTCTTCTGATGGAATGATATTAGAATAGCTCTATCGTGGGTTTTTTTTACTCAACCAGTCTACGACTGATTGTTCATTCACCCTATCAAAAAATTTAAAGCCATCCCACCACTTTACCTTGAATTTTCGGATCAAGATAAGAGTGTCTAATTCAACAGTCATTTCGTATTCAAAGTTCCACGCCATAACCCAAGATACTCCGAAATATATGAAAAAGAGCATCAGGTTTAGGAATCTGTCTTCATATGAAAGAGGCTTAAATTGGCTGGAGAAAAATTTATAACCGAGTTGCACCAAATGGTGCAAAATATCACTAATAGGTCCAAAATGTTTCCACCATCATATGAACCGAAAGGGTATCATCTGAATATCTAAATCTTCAAAAAAGATCAGCCATGTATGGGTGTTATTGGCATTTTTTCTAAGAAAAGTATTCTACCAAGCTTATTGGTAATCAAAATATGAATAAGACGTTTTGTATGGTATAGGTTCGGTGACTCTGGTATCGAACTTGACCATGGTTATGGGAGTCGGTTTCCACATGATAGGATGAATGATTGTGTATCCTTGCCGTGGAGTAATTTATATGATTCTTATCAGAAAAATGTTTAAAAGTGACAGATCTAGTATCTGTCAAAATCCTCTCATAAAATTCTACCATTTTGTAAGGGTCGTGTGGAGTATAATTAAACTTTTTAGAAAATATATTTTTTTGTGAAGACAATAGAGTCTTTGTTATAAAAGCCGTTTTCAACAATGCAAATATTTTGATAATTTGTTTTATCAAAAAAATTTGATTTTGGAGGAGTTGCCTTAGTGGGCTGAATCACCACCTCACTAAGAGTTGTTTTTCCCCTTTAATTGTTTGATACTCAAAGAGGAATGATTCAAGCTTACCTCTACCTGGTTGGAATTTTGATTATTGAAGGCTATTTCAAGAAGCTTTAAGGCATCTTGATGGGATAGGTTAGATATGGAAAATGGGGGATTTGAAGGTGGTGAGGCAGGTTCCTCTTTTGGAACCTATATCAGGAGGTGTGGCTCTAGAGTAAAATAATTTTTGCGAATCTTTCCAAACAATTTTATTGATTTTAGGAATAGATTTAATATCCGATTGATCCAAAACATTGATTTGGTCTAGTGTATCCTTTATGATAAGATTTCCTATTTTAGGAGTATTCAAAGTAATTGATGGTTTGGAATCATTGTAAGAAGTAGAAACCACTTTTCCTTTTAAAAACCTTTTTTCTTTCTTCTAAAACTTTAGCAAAATCTTTATTGGGGCTTTTTGGTAATTCAAAATTTTTGAACAAAGGTTTTTCAAAACTTTTGACTGAGCGCTTATATTATGAATAGAGGATTCTAATCTATCTAGCTGTTTGCCTATTGTATGAAGATGTTGGTTAGAGTAATTATTCTATTCAACAATCTTCTTGATTCTATTCCATCGATTTTTGAGGAAGTTTCAAAAGAGGAAGCAATGACTTATGAGGCATTTTTATTTGTCGGAGAGGTGGATGATTGAATTCTATGATTTGGCCATCATGTAATTGCCATTTGTAAAATTATCCAAATTATAATTTCTTTATCTTTAAAAAACTACCTTCAAACCAATCAAAAAAAAGTATTTGAATCTCATATTTATACATGTATTCATAATATTCTTCTTTGATCTGCTTTGTTTAATCTTTGAAATTTAGAAAGAACCAATCTCTAACTTCAATATTTTTAAAAGAATCAAACTCTTAATTTAGAAGGGCTTTGTTGGGCACAAACTCTTTGTTTAAAACATTTGATTTCTGGATCAACCATTTCAGAAGGAGTAGGCTTAGGATAATCTAGACTTTGTTCTTGCTAGTAGATTGGTCTAGATATTCCTAACCTATTGTCAATGCTGCTAACACTAACAGGAAGAGGAGCACTTGGTTGGGTTTCATTTTAAATGATAAATTAAGGCAAATTAGGATTCAAATCAATAGATCTTCTGGAAGAGGATGAGTGGAAAGAAGGAATTGTCCTGGTGTCACAAGACCACCTCAAAGTATCGAAAAACATTCTAGAGAATTGTATGGTTACTCTTCCTTTTGGATGTTGGATAATATTAATAGGGTTGGAATTGTGAATAATTTGTTGGGGAACTTGGTTTTCTAACTCCCATTTTCTGGAAAGGTGACTTGACTCCATTGAATTATGTTGGGAATGATAGTATTAGCTTTAGAAATATCAGTTTGTAAAAAAAGTGTTTTATCTTTAAGGATTGATTTCAAAGGCTTTACCGTTGAAAGCAAAGTTCATTATTTTATAATAAACTCTATAGATAATAGTAAGAGGAATAGATCCTTCTACTATAGAATAATTGTGAGCTTTTATTTGTAAGGTAAGGGATTTTAAAATGTTTTTATTTTTAAAAGAAACTGTAAGACCAGGATGACTATCAAAATGAATAAAACCATTGTGGAGACTGGTCTCCACTGTCTCAAGGATTGAGTCATCATATTTTAAGAGTCTTGCGTCTCTTAAGACAATGAGTAAAGAAGTATCTAAGCCTTCCTTAGTAAGTGGTTTACCTCCTACTTGGACAAAGCTGATATGAATATAATTCCATTTTTGGGCATGTTTCTTTATAGAATCTTTGTTCAAAAGTTTTATGGAAGAGAAAGAATTTGAAATGAGGACATCTCTTTCTTCAGTAACAATAACATAATCATTTTTCCCAAAAATCCTCCAATTAGAATGCTCGTAAATCTGATTAAATTTCATTTTAGGAATAATCCAATTTTCTATGGATTCATTAAAATCTTATGTACTAATCTCTTCTCTATTTATAGGGCTTTAATCTAAGGACATTTGTGATATAGAACTAGAAGACAATATAGATCTTCTTAATAAGTTCATTGCATGAGACTACTTTCTTCTTCCTATGATTTGATAACCAATGCTAACTAACGGACTCACTACCCAACATAGGTTTTACTACCAGGACCACATCCACGCAAAGAACCTATGAAGAATTCCACGAAGGTAAATCGTCTCAAGTGTCAAAATGAAACTTATAAAGAGTCACTATACTTACCCCCTTGGCTCTGATACCATAATAGTCTACATAGATGATGTTCTTATATTTTCTTCAAATATTGATCAACATTTCAAACATTTATATACCCCAAAGCCCATTGCAAAAAATTTTATACCAAATACATATTCAACTTAAAGTCCATTTGTAAATAAATTTTACTGAACGCAATTTGTATTTCCCCAAATAGCTTTGGGCTTTTAACATTCGCATTACACTCAAAACTCATTTGTAAAACTGAACCAAATACACCCATTATATGTTTTCGGTATTTAAATAGTTATTGATCATCAGTCACTTAGTGCCTTCATGAAAGCACATTATATCTTCATAACAATCGCCTTTTAGATCAGCTTTTGGCATCCATTCACCTCCAATATTTTATCCTTGACTTGCCAAACATAAATCTCAATTAATAGCTTAAATTATAAAATCCTTCCTACGTCAAGATAAAAAATTCACCCAAAACTGAAAAATATTTCCACAACATTAAAAGTCAAAGAAATCAATCAATGCACAAAAAAATTTCCACTCTAAATTTCTCTCTAACAAATGATGCATCACATCTGCCCTCTTAAATGAACTTGTCCACCGATTTGCAAAACATCAACCTCAAAATTTCTTAGGGAACCGAACCTACGACAGCTCTATATATCAAAAACTAAAGAAAACAGGACGCTACAAAGTTATTCTTTCTACATTTCTTTTTAAAATCAGGGCACTAGCATCTACTAATTTTGCATGATCATCCTTGAAAATTTTGTCAAACATCAATGTCAAATTCTCAAACCCAAAATAACAAAAATCATTCCGATGTCAAGTCCAAATAATCACCCAAAATTACATGTCATTACTCACCTTCAAAAGTCACAGAAATCAATACTCCAACAATCATTTTGCCCCCTTATAAAATTATCCTTTTAGTTGCAAAACATCAGCCTCATGAGTACGACCCTTGTCGGGAATATGCCCGTCAGGTTTTGGAAAACATCACCCTTCGCAGCCCTCCACGTGACACCGCATTTCTCCCTTTTCTTTTTACGCCAGATGCTGATAACACTAGAACATGAACGATAGTGAGATCCCCCCCCCCACACGTGTGTGTGAAAATCCTCTCTGTTTCTTTATTGCCATTTCGCGAAACATGTTCTTTCGCCCGCTGTTGTAACTTATGATGTCTTGGTTTTCTAAAATCATGCAACGGCTGATGCTCCGAGAGATCTTTGTTTGGCTTCGCATCGAGACATATAGAAACAAACGCATTAAGTCGTGCTTGATAGTTCCTTCTCGTGTAGTTTTTTGCATGTCGTCGTCCGTTTGCATGGACCCTTTTTGACCACTCAAGTATTCCTACAAATCTTTTGATTGGTTCACTTAGTTTTCTTTTTGCTGCTCAAACTACTCTTCCTCTGACTCAACATCAAAACACTAGCATCAACCTCAGAACTCTATCTGGACACAAGCATATATTTGCACCAAAAAATCAACCAAAATATATAATCATTGCCATGTCAAGATCAAATAATCACCCAAAATTATAGACATCACTCCACAATCAACTCACCTTCAAAGACATAGAAATGAATACTTCAACAATCATTCTACTATAATATCATAATATTATGCCTGCCCCCTTTGATGAAGTTGTCCACCATTTTGTAGAAAATTAAACTCAAAATTAATTACAGGAAGCAATACTAGAATCTGATTGCCTCAAATGAATTTCACGCATAAAGTTTGCCAAATCATTATCTCAAATAATCATCCAAAACTAAATATTATGGCTTGAAAGCTATTTGCTGTTATTGGAAAAGAGTTCGAGTTTTTCTTTTATCATTTCAGCAACTGAATGTCTTGCCATCAGTCTTACGTACAACATTAAAAAGTTGTTAAGACACACAATTCAAAAATATACTCTAGAGCTACAAGAAGCAGTCATTCAACAGAAACGTAGGGCATTGTTAAAAGAGAGAATTATTGCAGATATAGATCCAAGATGGAAGAGAAAATCCAACAAAGGCAAAGCATATGGCTCAAAAAGATGATTTGCCAAAAGGACTTCTGCTTAACTGTATTAAAATATTTCTGTACAAGGTAAAAAAGCATCAGCGAAAGATCTATAGCAAAATGATAAGTAGGGTTGACAGGAGTAATAACCAATAATGGAAACAGCATATGAAAAGTTACTTTCCCCAGATCGATATACAACTAATAATATGATCATCGCAATATGTCAATCTCTTTATTATCTCAGATATGTCCCATGTTACACAAGATCCACGCACAGGTTCATAACCACAAAGCTCTCGGAAGCAAAATCAAAATACTCTTCAACAAAGAACTTTTAAGCAAAAGAATACTATTTAAAAGGGCAAAATAGAAGTCTTGACGTATTTTTTGGGAAAAGAGAGTTTTCAACACCTACTGCTAATAAAGCCATTGACAAATAGGTTCAAAAACTAGAGGGACAATCTAACGTAGTATGCATAACTTTCTTTAAAGCCCACTTTAAACTCCAAACATGATTAAAAAATAATAGGACTTGTACAAAACAAAGTAAAGAAGAAAATTCCCATCATTTGCAACATTTGAAAAGGACTTTGATGGAAAGCTTTAAATCCAAAAATCAAGAAGTTAATATTTAGAAAGGACAAGGCAAAAGTCTCACATCAATTCAGAAAATAGAGACAGATTAAAAAATCACTTTAAAAAAGGTGATATATCATCAGGAAGAGAAAAAAAAGTGAAATATATTAAAAAGGAGAAAACAAAAATTACTTTATTGGCAAAAATAGAGATTTAAAAACTTACTACTCCCAAAGCTATTGAGAAATAGATTCAAAAACTTGAGATAATATCTAATAAATAGGCATGATGTCCTTTATAAGCAAATTTAAATAACCAATGTTGTTTGAAAATACTACGCCCTGTACAAAACAGAGTAAAGACGACAATTGCCATCACATGCAACATTCAGAAACAATCCTGAAGGAAAAGCTTAAATCCAGTTACCCTTTGACAGAAAACTTAAAATCAAGACGTTAATATTTAGGAGGACAAACCAAAGGTCTCAAGCTACTTTCAAACAGAGAGAGATATTATGAAAACTCTTTAACAAAGAACTCAAAAACATATAAATATTCCCAAAAACAAAGGTTTAACATTTTTGACAAAAAAGAGATATTTGAAAACTTACTGTTCATAAAGTTAATGGAAAATAGATTCAACACAATTGTGATAAAACAGAGTAATGAAAAAATTGCCATCATTTGCAACAGAAAACTTAAAACCCGGTTACTCTATTACAGGAAACTTACAATTGAGAAGCAAATACTAAAAAGAACTAAACAAAAGTCTCACCATTCTAGAAAAGAGAGAAATATTCAAACTGAGAAAACAAAGTTTAACTTTTATGGCAAAAAAGAGATTTTTTGAAAACTTCCTGCTCTAAACTTATTGTTCAATATAATCAAACAATAAGCATGACGTTCCATAAAAGAAAATTAAAACTCTCAATATTGTTTGAATATAATAGGTCTTGTACAAAACAGCTTAAGGAAGAAAATTACCATCATTTGCAACACTTGGAAACAACTTTGACAGAAAAGTTTAAATAAGGTTATTCTTTGAAAAAGAGAGATATTATGTAATCTCTTTAACAAAAAACTTTTGACATGCAGATAAATATTCAAAAGGAGAAACCAAAAGTTGCTTTGGCAAAATAGAGATACTTAAAAACTTACTGCTTGTTTGACAAACTTATGATAAATATGAATGGTTCTTCAGGGGCAAATTTAAACTCCCAATCTTTTCTTTAAAAAATAGTCTTGTACAAACCTACAAACCAGAGTAAGAACAAAATTTGTTATCATTTGCAACATTTTCAAATGACATTGAAGGGAAACTTTAAATCCGGTGACCCTTTTACCTAAAACTTAAAATCAAGAAGTAAATATTTAGAAATGACAAAACAAAAGTCTCACAATACCTTAAAACAGAGAGAGACACTATGAAATATCTCTAAAAAAAAAATTAAAAATAGATAATATTCAAAGAAGAAAACAGAAGTGTCAATTCTTTGGCAAAAAATAGATATTTGAAAACATACTGCTCGTAAAATTACTGAAAAATAGATTCGACAAACCTGCAATATGATCAAACAATATATATGACATTCTCTGAAAGCAAATTAAAACTCTCAATGTTGCTTGAAAATTATAGGTCTTGTACAAAACAGAGAAAGGTAGAAAATTGCCATCATTTTGAAATATTTGGAAACGACTTTCATGAAAAACTTTTAAATCTAATTACTCTTCCATAGAAGATAAATCAAGAAAACTTTAAATCTAGGTAGTCCTTTGACAGAAAACTTATAATCAGGAAGTTACTATTTAGAAAGGACAAAACAAAGTCTCACATATCTTTAAAACAGAGAGATTTTGTGAAATATCCTTAATTTAGAACTTCTAAAAAAGAGATAAATGTTGAAAAAGAGAAAACAGAAGTTTACCTTTTCTGGTAAAAAAAAGATATTGACAACTTATTTGCTCATATAGCTATTAAGAAATAGAATCATGTGATATAATCTAACAATATGCATAACGTTCTTTAAAAGCTAAGTTAAACTCCTAATGTTGTTTCAAAATAATAGCACTTGTACAAAATAGAGTAAGGAAGAAAATTGCCATAATTTGCAACATTTGAAAACAACTTTGACGGAAAAACTCTAAATTCGATTACTTAAAATCAAGAAGTTAATATTTAGAGAGGACGAAGCAAAAGTCTCACGGTACTTTAAGATAGAGACAGATGTTATCTAGTATCTTTAACAAAGAAGTTGTGACAAACATTGAAAAGGATAAAAAAAAAAGATGACATTTTGACAAAAAATATGTATTGGAAAACTTACTGCTCACAGAGCTATCAAGTAATAATAGATTCAACAAACTTGAGATAATTATGCATGACATCTTTTAAAAGCAAATTTAAACTCCCAATTTTGTTCGAAAATAAAAGTTCTTGTACATAAAAGAGTACGATTTGCAAAATTTAGAAATTGACTTCACCGTCAAACTTTAACTCTGGTTACTCTTTGACAGAAAATTTTAAATCAAGAAGTTAAAATTTAGATAGGACAAAACAAAATCCTCAAAATTATTTAAAACATAGGGAGATATTACAAAATCTCTTTAATAATGAACTATTGAAAAAAGGAGATTAATATTGAACAAGAGAACAAAAGTTACGACTTTTTTGGAACAAATAATGATCTTCGAAGATTTGCTGCTCATGAAGCTATTGAAAATAGATTGCACAAACATGGATATAATATGCATGACGTTGCTTAAAAGCAATTTAAAACTCCCAATGTCATTTGAAGATAATGGGTCTTGTAAAACAGAGTAAGGAAGAAAGTTGCCATCATTTACAACATTTTAAAATGAATTTAGAGGAAAACTTTAAATTTGGTGACTCTTTCATAGAACAATTTAAATCAATAAGAAAAATTTAAGAACAACAAAACAAAAGTCTCACGGTACTTTAAAATACAGAAATATTGCGAGATCTCTTCAACAAAGAAATTTTGACAAAAGATAAACATTCAAATAGAGAAAACAAAGTTTGAAATTTTTTTGGCAAAATAGAGATATTTAAAAACTTGCTACTCAAAGCTATTGAGAAATAGACTTGATAAACTTGTGATATGATCTAAAAATATGCATGACTTACTTTAAAGGCAAACTAAAACTCCCAATGTCGTTTCAGAGTAATAATTCTTGTACAAAACAAAGTAAAGTAGAAAATTCCCATCATTTGCATCATGTGGAAACGACTTTGACGAAAATCTTTAAATCCAGCCACTCTTCCACCGAACATAAAATCAAGAAACTAATATTTAGAAAGGACAAAACGAAAGTCTCACAATTCTTTATAACAGAGTGAGATGTTACAAAATGTCTTTAATTAAATTAAAATAATATGCGTGACTTTCTTTAAAAGCAAATCTAAACTCCCAAAGTTGTTTTAAAATAGTAGGTCTTGTACAAGACAGATTCATAAAGGAGAATTATCATCATTTACAGCATGTGGAATCGACGGAATCAACTTTGATGAAGAACTTAAAATCTGGGTAGTCCTTTGACAGAAAACTTGAAATCAAGAAGCGTATTTAGAAATGACGAAAAAAAAGTCACCCAATTCTTTAAATCAGAGAAAAAAAAGTCACCCAATCAAGAAGCGTATTTATCAAATCTCTTTAACAAAGAACTTAAAAAAAAAGAAAGATAGATATTGAATAGGAGCAAAAAAAAAGTTCTCCATCTATGGTAAAAAGGAGCTAAATGACTACTTACTCTATTGAGAAATAGATTCGACAATCTAGTGATATAATCTAACAATATGCCTATGGTTCTTTAAAAGCTAAATAGAACTCCCAACGTTTTTTTTTTAAATAATAGGTCTAGTACAGAATAGACTAAGGGCGCACATGGCAACGTTTCTGTTCCTGGGAACAAATTCTACTTAGAAATGATTCTTTTTGTTTCTGTTCCCAGGAATAATTTCTGAGCATTTGAAGGCGTTTGGTAACTGTTCAAAATTTTTATTCCCGAAATAGAAATGCGTTTAGTAAAACCTTAGAATTTCTAATCCAAAATATTTTCTTTTAATTTTTTAATGATTTAAATACTTTTTTCTTTTGTTTTTTTGTCTTTTTTTTTTCCCTTCCCCATTGTGGCCGGTCACCGCCGCCGGCAGTGGCCGACGACCAGCTAGGCGAGGTCCGGCGAGCTCACCGAAGGCTCGCCTAGCCACCGGCGAGGGTCAACCTCGCCCGCCAGAGGCGCGAGGTCGGCCTCGGCGGTGGCTAGGCGAGGCCGACCTCGCACCGCCTGGGCAAAGTCGACCCTTGCCGGTGGCTGGGCGAGGCTCTCCTCACCAGATCCGGCGAGGCCGAGCTCGCCGGTGGCCAGGTGAGCCATCGGTGAGCTTGCCGGTGGCTAGGCAAGCCTCCGGCGAGCTCGCGGACCTTGCCCAGCCACTCGCCGGCGGTGGCCGGCGTCGGCGATGGTGGTCAGCGGGCGGCGATGGGGGCGGCAGTAGGCTAAGGGAGGAAGAAGAAAAGGAAAGAGAAAGAGAAAAGAAAAAAAAAGAAAGGAAAAAAAAATGATTATGAAAGTTGTTCCCGGGAACAAGAAGCAACTTTTTTTTGTTTCTAAATTCTACTCCAAACTTGTTCCGGGGAACAAATCTGTTCCCGGGAACAAAAAATTTACCAAACGCATTTCTGTTCCCGGAAACAAAACATCTACTCCCGGAAACAAAAGAACAGAAACAACTGTTCCCGGGAGCATTACAATGCAGGCCTAAGGAAGAAAATTGCCATCATTTGCAGCATTTGAAAACAGCTTTGACAAAAAACTCTAAATCCATTGCTCATTCACAGAAAACTTAAAATCATGAAGTTAATATTCACAGAAGACAAAGGAAAAGCCTCACAGTACTTTTGAATAGTAAGAGATTATTCTCTTTAATAAAGAACTTTTGAAGAACAGATAAATATGAAAAAGGATAAAGAAAAAAAGTTAAAACTTTCTTTACAAAAGAAAAAAAGGATAATTGATACCTCGCTGCTCATAAAGCTATTGAGTAATAGATTAGAGAAACTTTGATAAATATACATGACATCTTTTAAAAGCACATTTAAACTCTCGACGTTGTTTGAAAAGGAGCAAATTCGCTATGATCTGTGACATTTGGAAACTGACTTTGATGTGTAACTTTAAATCCGATTACTCTTTGACAGAAAACTTGAAATAGGGACAAAACAACAGTCTCACAATACTTCAATAAAAAATATGCATGACATTCCTTAAAAGCAATTTAAAACTCTCGATGTTGCTTGAAAATAAAAGGACTTGTACAAACAGAGTAAGGAAGAAAATTGACATCATTTGCACCGTTTTGAAATGACTTTAAAGGACAACTAGTTATCCATTGACTCTTTCACGGAAAACTTGATCAAGAAGTAAACATTCAGAAAGGAAAAGACAAGTCTCCCAGTAATATGCATGACAATATGCATGACAAGAGTCTCACAGAAAACTTAATAAACAATATGCATGACATTCCTTAAAAGCAATTTAAAACTCTCAATGTTATTTGAAAATAAAAGGTCTAGTACTAACAAAGTAAGGAAGAAAATTGACATCATTTGCACCATTTTGAAATGACTTTAAAGAAAAACTAGATATCCGTCGACTCTTTCACAGAAAACTTTATCAAGAAGTGAACATTCAGAAAGGAAAAGAGGAGTCTCCCAGTACTTTAAGAAAAGAGAGAGAACAAATTGCAAGGTATTCAAACCCAATCCAGATAGATATACTACACTCTACACCAACAGAAAGTAGAGGATATCGCATGAAGATACATTAAAAGACTTCTGCTAAAATTTGTGCAGATTGCTCAACATGAAAATGATAGAACAGAGGAGGTGAAGACCAAAGAAGCTGGGAAATCTTGGGCTTAGTCGAGTGTAATAACTCAGAGAGAGAGAGAGAGAGAGACAGAGAGAGAGAGACTAATATTCTTTAAATAATTTGATATTCACTCTATTTTCATTTTCTATTAAAAAAATTATTTTAAATAGGAAAAAAATGAATATAAATTATTAGAAAATAGAATATAAGAAAGAACATAGAAAAGCTAAGCTAAACCACGTATTATAAGAGTTTCTTATTTAAATCATTCAAAATATCAATATCTTTCTTGAGATAGAAATCTCCAAAAATAGATGGAAAAAATTGCATCCAGGAGGATTTGAACCTATACCAAAGGTTTAGAAGACCTCTGTCCTATCCATTAGATAATGGACGCTTTTTTCTTTTTATGCTGATTTTTTTTCGCATTTTTTTCCTTTCATATAGGTCCGAAAGTAACAGAAGTGAAAATATACATTAAATAAAGAGGCATTGTTTTGCTAAACAAATTGGTAAATAGAAGGTTCAACTTCTTAAAAGATTATTTCTCAAGTCATATAACGGTAATTATGCTTAACCTAAGGGATAAGGTCAAGCATTGACAAATGCCAGGCAAGAAAACCACAAAGTCCTTGTCCCACTAGCCAGGATATGTTCAAGGAAACGCCAAAGATGCCTATCTCCTTACATATGAAATAAATGGCATATAACCAAGAGGAATTCCTACCAAAACACCTGAATAAGTAAATGTTGCAATTTTTAATCACGGGAAAAATACCATCTTGATGAATGCAGCTGTAGTTTTACCCTGTCGAACAAGGGGCATTGATGCTCCTTGGTGTTTCAGCTGTTCACTCATATCATCAAGGCCCAACCGTAGGAAAGTGTAGTAGTAGTTGAAGAAGGCTATTAATAGTATGTTGGTTGGAAGGTATAGAGATCTACAATAGTTATTTATCACTGTCAGACCACATCACATGTCCAAAATAAGAAAAAACAGAACAATCCACCATTAGTTAAACACAATTGCCTACACTTTGCTGCTCAACTAGGCCCGTAATTAATAGATGCCAAAACCCAACTTAATAAGATCACTTTAGGGTTTAAAATATATTGGAATATCCATTAACCCGATTATATAAAATAGAAAATTAATCAATTAATGTAAGCCTACTATCGGAAATTTCCAACATTCTCCCACTTGGGCTACATTAACTAATTTGTTTTATTTTTGAAAATGATTTTAATTTTGAAAACGACACACTCGGGTTAATAACTGAAAATTTGTTTTACGTGGCCACAATTTTGAAAAATAATATTCCAATAATGGCATCTCAAAACCAATCAAATCCTATATAACCTCATTATAGAACTATGGCGATCAACGTGTGAAGAAAATACCGCAACACATGACCTTCCATAATCACATATAATAAACATTATATTTTCATGGATCATGGGCCTAGTAGTGTAGTAAGAATTAGTGCCAACATGTGATCAAAATATACACTATTTCTTATCGGTCCTCAATGCAATTTCTAAACGACATGAAACTGCATTAGCGCAATTTCTAAACAACATGAAATTGCCTCAGTGCAATTTCTAAACAACATGAAATTGCCTCAGTGCAATTTCTAAACAACATGAAATTTCACAACTATGTCACAATCCAACATGAGATCTCATAATCAGTGACATCCAGTCGTCTTTAAACAAAAATTTGTTTAAAGATACTGTTTCATATTTCCATTTCTCAGTCAACAGGAGAAAGGATAACAATAAAATCACTAATAATAATGATCATCAAAAGTAAATGCTCTAATAGACATTATAAAAGCATCATTAGTTTGTATATAACTGTAATATCCAGAAATACAAACTATATTGCTCCCACTAACAAAAGAGATCAAAAGACTCTAAAATACCCATATTCTTTACATGTTCTTTAAACAAAATGGGTCGTAAGCCTTTTGTTAGGGGATCAGCCAACATGGACTCAGTTCTAATATTTTCTATCACAATGTCTCCATTTTTTACTAAGTCCTTAACAGTATAATATTTGATCTCCATGTGTTTGGACGCATTATTGATCTTGTCATTCTTGGAATAAAACACAGTTGCAGTGTTGTCACAGTAGATCACCATAGGTCTAGCAATAGAGTCCACAACCTGCAATTCAGAGATCAAATTTCTGAGCCAAACAGCTTGAGTTGAAGCTCCGTAACACGCTACAAACTCAGCATACATTGTAGAGTTTGTAACCAAGGTTTGCTTTGTGCTCTTCCAAGAAATAGCACCTCTAGCCATCATAAAAATATATCCAGAAGTTGATTTTCTGTCATCCGAACAACCAGCAAAATCAGCGTTTGAATATCCAATCACCTTTAGATCCTCTACTCTTCTATACACAAGCATGAAATCTTTTGTTCGTTGCAGATATCTCATTACTTTCTTAGCTGCAACCCAATGTTCATGACCTAGATTCGACAGATATCTCTCAAGAGTATTCACAGCAAAGAAATATCAGGTCTGGTGCATACTTGTGCATACATAAGACTGCCAACTGCACTAGCATATGGAACATTCTTCATTGCTTCTTTTTCAACATCATTCTTGGGGCATTGTTCTATGCTCAATTTATCTCCTTTCACAATAGGAGCTTCACCAATCTTGCAGGTTTGCATATTAAACCTCTTCAGAACACGATCTATATAACTTTTCTGAGATAATCCCAGAACCTTCTTAGATCTGTCACGATGAATTTCAATGCCTAAAACAAAAGAGGCTTCCCCAAGATCTTTCATATCAAACTTTGTAGACAGAAAACTTTTTGTATCGTTCAATAGATCAACATCTCTACTGGCAAGCAAAATGCCATCTACATAAAGTATTAAGAAAATATATTTACTCCCACTTACTTTCATGTAAATGCATTGATCAAACGTGTTTTCTTTAAAGCCAAATGATCTCACAACTTTGTCAAATTTCAAGTACCACTGACGTGATGCTTGTTTGAGACCATAAATAGACCTCCGAAGCTTGCACACCATATGCTCCTTTCCAGCTTCTTTAAATCCTTCAGGTTGCTGCATATATACTTCTTCATCTAGGTCTCCATTTAGAAAAGCTGTCTTGACATCCATTTGGTGAAGCTCTAAGTCGAAATGAGCCACCAATGCCATAATTATCCGAAATGAGTCTTTAGTGGACACCGGAGAAAAAGTTTCAGTATAATCAATGCCCTCTCTTTGTGTGAACCCCTTTGCAACTAACCTCGCCTTGAATCTCTCTATGTTGCCTTTATTATCTTTCTTGGTTTTGAAAACCCATTTGCAGCCAATCGGTTTATGCCCATCAGGTAAATCGACGAGTTCCCATACTTGATTATTTGACATGGAAATCATCTCGTCCTTCATCGCTCTTAACCATTCATCTGCCTGATCACTATCAAGAGCTTCTTTGAAGGTCGCCGGATCAACTATATGTCCAATGTCAAAATCAGCTTCTCCAAGATAGACATGATAATCATCTTGAAGTGCCGGTCTTCTTTGTCGTTGTGATCTCCGCACAGGCATTTCTAGAGCCTGATCATTCGTTTGGGGAATTTCATTCGCAGCCATATCTCCAGTATCTGCTTCTTGCTGCGTTTCCACTCTACAAGGCTCTCGCATGGAATCATCATTCAAGATGGGCAATGTAATGGAAACCGTTTTGTTTGGTTCTTCCCTTTCAAAGGATTGAGAAGAATTCTCTTCAGCAACATCTAACTCCAGGAATTTAGCAGTTTGAGACTCAACGATTCTAGTGCCCCGAGTAGGACAATAGAACCTATACCCTTTGGAATGGTGAGGGTATCCAATAAAGTAACATCTAGTAGTCCTGGGTTCAGTCTTTTTCTGAGAAGGATCATAAATTTTCACCTCTGCAGGACAACCCCAAACTCAAAAGTGATTCAAGCTTGGTTTCCTCCCCGTCCATAATGCAAAAGGTGTTTGGCACTGATTTACTAGGCATGCGATTCAATATATAAGCCGATGTTTTAATCGCATCACCTCATAAGTATTCAGGTTAGAACTGCCCATCATACTTCGTCTCATCTCCATGAGTGTGCGATTGCGCCGTTCAGTTACACCATTCTGTTCGGGACTTTCAGGCATTGTATACTGAGCAACAATACCACAGTCTTGCAAATATTTAGCAAACGGTCTCATTTGTTGTCCGGTCTCAGTATATCGCCCATAATACTCACCACCGCAATCAGATCTGACAATTTTGATAATTTTTCCCAATTGTTTCTCAACTTCAGTGCGAAACACTTTGAACATGTCAAAAGCCTCAGCCTTCTCCTTAATCATATAAACGTAACAATAACGGGAGAAATCATCAATAAAAGTGATGAAGTACTTATTTCCACACAGAGTGGTTGAGTATAGCCCACTAATATCTGTATGAATTATCTCCAATAGGTTTTGACTACGAGTAGCGCCTTTCTTCTTAATTTTAGTCAATTTTCCCCTCACACAATCAATACAAGTCTCAGTATCATCCGAGTTAAGAGGAGGAAGAATATCAGCCTTGATGAGTCGCTTTACTCTTTCTTTGGAGATATGCCCTAATCGTTTATGCCACAGCAATGAAGATTTCTCTTTAATCAAGGATCTCTTAGAAACATTGTTCTCGATATTAAAAGAACAATATGGACTATCAGGAGATAAGGACAATCGATATAATCCATCACACAGAACACAATTCCCAATAATTCTGGAATCATAACTCAAATCCACTCTATTATTTGCAAAATAAAGACAATATCCAGCTTTGTCAAGCAAAGAAAGACAAATCAAGTTTCTCCTAAAACCAGGAACATAAAAGACATTGTTCAAAATGAGTTGAAATCCAGAATCTAAATTCAAAATAACGGTGCTTATGCTCTTCACATCAACTCCGACATCGTTTCCAACTTTAAGCTTTAACTCCTTCAGACTTGGATTTCTTAGATTTGTTAGACCCTATAAGGTAGTAGTCACATAAACAGTAGCACCAGAATCAAGCCACCAAGAATCCAGAGGAACATCAACCAAATTTGATTCAAAACAAACCAACAACTCACTTTGGTGACTTTTTTTTCTTCCTTTTAGCCAAACTTTGAACTTATAGCAATTGGCTCTCTTGTGACCTTGCTTCTTGCAGTGAAAACACTTGAAATCCTTATCTCCATTTCTCCCATTGTTCCCATTTTTCTTGAAGTCTTGGCTTTTCTTTGGACCATGAGCATTTGATCCTTTAGGCTTCCATTTTCCCCTAGAGGAACTCGATTTGGCGTTAGCAATTACATGGGCCGACTCATTCTTCTCCTTCTTCAACTTCTCCTCCTCAGTCACACACTTTGAAATTAGAGCATTAACGCTCCAAGTCTCATTCTGAGCGTTATAAGCAGTCTTAATCTAGCTGAATTCAGCTGGCAAAACATATAAGACGTGATGCACAACATAATCTTCAAAAAGAACAATTTTATGGGTTTTGAGTTTGGACTGAATGTGGACCATCTTCAGTATAAACTCTCTAACACCTACAGCAGCATCATATCTCATTTTTGTTAACTCATGCAGCAAGTTTCCAGCTTCAACCTTGTCCGAGACTCTATATCGTTCTCCCACTGCTTCAAGGAACTGTCTTGCATTCGTATTTTTCGGTAAACCACTAATGAGATGCTCAGCAATGGACCTCTTCATAGCAATGAGACTCAGTCGGTTGGATTTTTCCCATCTAACATAATGGGCCTTTTGATCTGCACTACTTTGATCATTGGGCTTGGGAGGTTCATTCTCACGTAGTGCCAAGTCCATATCCACAATTCCCAAAGCAAACTCTATATCTTGCTTTCACCTCTTAAAGTTTGATCCGGTTAACATTTCAACTGCGGCATTGTTGTTGTTCACAGCAAAAGTAACTGTTTGTCACATGTAATATAATATGATTAATTATGGGCAATAAATTATTCCACAAAATAATTAGTATATTATAAACCCTTTGGGCAGAGCGTATAATGCACCATTATTTTCACAGCATGAAGATTGTAAAACAACAACAAGGAGAATTACATATAATTGTCAAGAATCCATCCTCTTTGGGTAGACAAATCATTTAAATTATACATCTCCATAATATTAATATATAGAGACAATAAGGAGAATTACATATAATTATCAAGGGCTTATTCACTTTGTGCAAACAAGACATTTTAAATTATACATTTCCATTATCACGACATAGAGGAGAATTACACGTAACTCTAAAATTTATCCCCTTTAGGAAGATAAAAATTTTGAGTTATACATCCCCATCAATTATCTCTATTATATTAATATAGAGGGGAATTACACATAATTTTCGAAAAATTTATCCCCTTTGGGCAGATAAATATTTCTCCAATTATACATCCCCATCAATTAAAGTGAGAATTTATCTTCATGCAATTTTCAAATTAATATACACAATAACCCCCTTTGGGCGGGTAATTGTATATACTAATTTTTATTAATAGGAACTCCAAAAAAATTTATAATGTTCCATTTAATTAATGCCCAAAATTCATCAATATGAAGCACTTAACAATATGTGCTTCCCAAAATCATATTGCATTAAACAACAATTTTTTGCCATAATTTTTTTTTTTTTTTTTTTTTGAAATTTCATTTTCATTTAATATTTATTTATTATTAATCTACAGGAATTTTGGCCCAGCGGGCTCGAGCCAGAAAATTCTAGTCACCGGCCCACGTGGGTTTCCTCCAGAAGCTCGGCCGGACCGCATGGGCTTCCTCCAGAAGCCCTGCGCCCAGAATCCAGAAGCTAGGCTTGCGCCCAGTCATAGGAAAAAGCCCAGCCGCCCAGTTTCTATGGAGACCCGGCCCACATGAAGCCAAAAGCCAAGATTCTGGGCCTGCACCCAGAATCTTAGAAGACCATAAAACAGGCCTGAAACCACAAAAAAAAAATTTGTGGCAAAAAATTGTTGTTTAATGCAATATGATTTTGGGAAGCACATATTGTTAAGTGCTTTATATTGATGAATTTTGGGCATTAATTAAATGGAACATTATAAAATTTTTTGGAGTTCCTATTAATGAAAATTAGTATATACAATTACCCGCCCAAAGGGGGTTATTGTGTATATTAATTTGAAAATTGCATGAAGATAAATTCCCACTTTAATTGATGGGGATGTATAATTGGAAAAATATTTATCCGCCCAAAGGGGATAAATTTTTCGAAAATTATGTGTAATTCCTCTCTATATTAATATAATAGAGATAATTGATGGGCATGTATAACTCAAAATTTTTATCTTCCTAAAGGGGATAAATTTTAGAGTTATGTGTAATTCTCCTCTATGTCGTGATAATGGAGATGTATAATTTAAAAGGTCTTGTTTGCACAAAGTGAATAAGCCCTTGATAATTATATGTAATTCTCCTTATCGTCTCTATATATTAATATTATGGAGATGTATAATTTAAAGGATTTGTCTGCCCAAAGGGGATGGATTCTTGACAATTATATGTAATTCTCTTTGTTGTTGTTTTACAATCTTCATGCTGTGAAAATAATGGTGCATTATACGCTCTGCCCAAAGGGGAGTTTATAATGTACTAATTATTTTGTAGAATAATTTATTGCCCATAATTAATCATATTGCATTATGTGTGACAAACAGTTACTTTTGCTGTGAACAACAACAATACCACATGTAAAATTTCTTAATATGAACAATCATTAAATTAAGAACGAATTCGATTCATACATGATTGTAAAACACCAAAAATCCAAATATGTACAGCGAAATTAAACACATCCCTGTTTGAGCCATGGCCTTACTTGACTGAAAACGGATCAACCTGATATGATCAGTGATCTATCGATATGCCGGTTCTTCCTCTCTATGACCTATTTCGGTTTAGCATCTTTAATGGGATTAAGCGACTGATAGGTATAACCTACCATTTTATAGGCTAGAGATGGGACCTAGCAAACCCTAATCAACAGTGTGTTAACTGGGCCCTTCCCATTACGGGCTTCAATTAAACACAATTGCCTACACTTTGCCTCAACTAGGCCCGTAATTAATAGATGACAAAACCCAACTCAATAAGATCACTTTAGGGTTTAAAATATATTGGAATATCCATTAACCCGATTATATAAAATAGAAAATTAATTAATTAATGTAAGCCCACTATCGGAAATTTCCAACATTAATCTGCAGGAAAAATTGCATTGAGTGGACCCCAGGTATAAAAGTTGATCATGCAAACCTTATATGCCTCTATAGTGCAGGGGGTTGGTACTAATCTCACTGAGATATTGTATGTGCAAAGCTCGACTTTAATGCATTCGTGAAGAATGGCAGTTCACGGCCACTGCCAGAGAATTTACATGTGGTTTTAAATTCGATACAGGTTAACCAAATGTGGATGACCGAGGGCAATAAACATTAGACGGTATAAACAAGAAGAAACCGATAATAAAAGTTCACTCTCAAGGTATACCACCTTTTGAATGTTGAAATCTTAATGAGGTGACACACCCAAAACCTATTTCATAAATTTTACTTTAGTAAAAAATAACTTGTGTGCACCATTAAATACACTAAAATTGATTTGACAAATCAAACTTCCTACAGCTGTTTCTAAATTACTATGCATGCCCGAAGGCAGAAACATACTAAAATGCATGCAGAGGTAAATAAATTCAAACAATCCTTCTGTGACAATGGTGATAGTAATTCTATTAGCAACAGTTCCATCTTAGATGTTTTCTGTTCCCATGTTTGATGAAATTATGGGTCTTTGAGATCATGACCACCATTTGTACATGGAAACTGATCCATCAAAACATAGGAAGGAACAATCTTCTCATGATATTAAGAATATATTATAATATGCATTTTAAGAAAATCAATTATTAGCCATTTATCTTACTAATCACAATCTTCATTAAATACGAGCATAATCATACCCCCAGGATTCAGAGCCACAGCAGCTTTCTTCAGTGCAGCTAAACCCATGAAGCATGCAACAATTCCGGGGAGCACCAATGAAGATGTAGAAAATATAATAGGCATCACTCCAGAGCTATTCACCTGTTACAGGAATAATGAACCATATAAATATAGCTCTAATTGGCTCAACATTTAGAGAAAGTATGCTCGTTCCAATTCCAACCAAAAGGTGGATAAAATCACATATCTGTACACTCATATAGGTACAAGGTTGTACAATGTACTACCTATAGCACAAAAATGTTAGACATCAAAGTGTAGTTTCCTTGGTTGGCAAACAGTTATTGAACTGTTTACACGAGCTATGGTATCTGGTATCTTTTCAAATGACTAGCCATGTTCGACTTTTGTTATGCTCCTCACAATACAACATCATTCTATAGGATATTTTGGCTCTACAGATTATAGACTAAGTTAATAGCTGTTGGCTAATGATCAGCATATTAAACTCGTAGAGAGAAATGAGGAAATAATTGGCCCGGAAGCCTAAATTATCCATTCATGCTATTCCAGGATAGACCGATGAAATGAGGTACTTAAATTGCATTTAGATTATCTCCCTAGGTACTTAGCTCTGTAAAAGTCACTTGCAAGCAGCACTTAACATAACTCACGAGAAGAAGCAACAAGAGGAGGATGGATAAAAATTGGTAAAAGCAAGCAGAACTAATATATGTTCACCCATGGTCTACTGACAAGTGTAAGATTTGTCACACTACCCATCCATTTCATTGAGGTAAAGCAATTTCCTACCAGGAAAATAAAAAAGAAAAAAATTAAAAAATACATAGACTCAATACATAGAATAGACCACCGCACTTCACACAAAGTTAGGCGCAAAACAGAAGAAAATAGAGAAACAAGGAACTCAGCCAGATCACAACTAGCTCACATGTGACTGGATCCATAGATTACAAAGAAAGACTCTGAAGCCTTGTGGAAAAGGGTAGTTTGCGATCATGTTTAGAACCTTATTACTCCAGTCTGCTAGAGTCAATAAACACTTGGAAATGGATAGTATCCCCGGATACTAACATTGAAGGGTAAGTAAGCAGATTTTTTAAGGCCTCCTCTTCTGCTGGTGTATCTTGAGGCATAGTTGAGGAGAATTTTCCTTTCTGCTTCCTGAAAATTTTTGTCGTGGAGCACGTTAGGTACATTTATTTTTCTTAATCCTATCATAATATGATAACATCCCAGAATTTTTTATGATCACTTACCCAAACATATACAATACCAAGGACTAAGAGGACAGAGGATATGTCACGGATCCGAGATTTCCGCGACCAAAGGATGCTGCTGGATCGAAGAAGGAACGCCCAATTCGCTCCCAAGATTCCCCAAGAGCTTCCAAAATGTTCTCAAGGACGGGAGATACGATAATTGTGCTGAAATCTAGAACTCTCTTGGCTTAAATGCAGTAGTTGGTAGGTGAAGAAGTAATTGTGCTGAAATCTAGATCTCATCCGTCGGATCGCATAGAGATCAATGGCTATAATTTGAGTGCCACTAATATAAGAAGGGGTGCCCTCCCCTCATTGTATCTCTCCCAAAACTTCTCTCTAAACTTTCTCTAAGCTTGAGCGAGCGATTGAAGAAGGCCTGGCTTAGGCGATCGAATTAGGCACCCAAAGATCTCAAGAGAAAGCCTAATTCGCCACACGGTCTTGATCACAAACGATCAGCCCGTGACAAGTAAAAGAGATCCACTCCAAGAGATCGAGGAGCACCAACTAGTCGAGCAAATGTTGAGCCAAGAAGCCGTCATGAATGGAGAGGCCGTTCAAGGAGACTCATAGCTGAAGCAAAAGGAGACAAGCATCCTTAGAAGCCATGGCCGTGATCGATGGGAAGTTCGCAAAGTTGCCGTGGTCGAACTCATGTAAGGGCTCGATGAAGTTCGAAACCATATCATGGAGGTTGAGACCATGCTTTGTAAGAACCTCACAAACGCCATCAACGATGCTGCAGTTCCTCTACAAGCCAAGGACAATGTCCTCGAATTATCGATCGACATCTTGAGGGAGCGAGTCCTAGTGCTTCAAGTGCTTGAAGAGGAGAATCCCGAAGAGGTGAGGTCAAAGCCATGAAGGCAGAGATCCAAGAGCTCAAAACCGAACTCATGCAATCTAAGCATGCTCTATGCTCCACACGAAGTTGTCCACCTTTTTGGTAGACTGGTTGCCTTTGAATTCTTCTGGTTTTGACACCTCTAGCTTGGGCACTGCTTGAGTGGACAGCACTCGGTTCGTGATACTTCATAACCATCAACATCCAAGAGGAGAGTGTAAAGGTACAAACACCAATACGATAATGCTTTGTGACACAATAAGTGCGATGAGACCAAGCGCGTGGTATCGATCCCATGGAAACATGGGATAACTTCGTTAAGGAGTTCCAAGACTTCTTCCCCAAGTTTGCGCTCAACAAGAAGCCCGTAGCAATAGCAAGCTCCATCGCATCAAGTAAAGAGGCTTAGTTCGAGAATAGGTGAAGAGATTCACTGAGCTTAGCTCCAAATCCACAACCTTGGAGAGGAGGAGGCTTTCGGAGGATTCATGGATGGACTCAAGCCGTGGGCACAACTCGAGCTCATGCCCATGCGTCGGGATGTGACTTCTCTCGAGAGTACTAACTGTGGTCAAGAACTCTCTCATCGACCTCACCACCAAGGCCGACCCAAAGAACCGAGTAAGGGATTAGTAGTTGGATCAATCCTCCAAAGTGGAGACGCTCCCCACAGCCCAAAGATCAAGGCGGCCGAGTGATTATCCAAGCCAAGTGTCCAAACGAGTAAGTTTGACCAACCTATGCCATCTCATTTACCAAGGTCCCCCTCGGACGCAAAAGTGTCCAAAGAAATGCAAGACCAATGCACTCCTCACTGAGGAGGAAGAACCAAAAGAAGAGAAGAGGCAAGTTCGACTGGGAGTCGTGAAGTTCATCAATGCTGTGAAAGCCGGATCACCGCCCAAGAAGAAGGAGCCTACTGCACAACCGGACATACTTCGTGACTTCGTGGAGGTCCAGGCATGTGACACTACACTATGATACCAGAGCATGTTCATGTCCACCGAGGTAGCAAGGACGTTCGGACTTCACGTGGAATCGAATAGGAATCAGTTCAAGACAAACTCAGAAGATCTCAAGGGCGTAGGCTCTACTCCAAACTTGGACATCCAAATTGACGGATAGAAAGGCAAACTCTTGTTTGAGTCCAAATCGACGGATGGAAAAGCAAACTCACGTTTGAGGTAATTCTCCTCGACAACTACGATCTCATTCTCAGCATGCAATTCTTCCACAAAGCAAGCCATGATCGACATGAGAACCGAACCAAGTGCATCATACTCTTGACCCGCAATGTCCGTCCATGATCAAAGGGACTATGAATGCTAAGATTATCACCGCGATCCATCTCCTTGACAAGAGCTTGAAGGCTATGACCGAACCACAACCAAAGCCGTAATCTTGGAAAAGCCAAAGGTAGGGTTGGATCCCCTACTCCAACTCGGACATGCCAATATAAGTGCTATTCCCAAGGTTGAGTACTTGCCGCGCGCCATGCCCAAGTTGAAGAAGAAGCCGCTAATCTACTGAGAAGCCCAAGGCCAAGTGGAACAAGACGAGGAGAGTAGGAGAGCTCATGCTAAGAAGACCCGGTCCGAGGGCATCGAATGAATGGGGGAGAATCTGAGGTTTCCGTGACCAAGGGATCGTGCTGGATCAAAGAAGCAATGCCCAATTTGCCCATAGGACTCTCCAAGAGCTTCCAGAACATTCTCGAGGATGAACAATACAATAATTATACCGAAATCTAGAATTCTCTTGGCTTAAATGCCTAAGTTAGTTCGTAGGAAGATACGATCTCGTCCATCCGATTGAATAGCGATCAATGGTTGTAATCTAAAGACCACTAATATAAGAAGGGTACCCCTCATTGTATCATTATATCCATCCATAGCAACCAAAGTTCCATTCTCTCACAAAGCTTCTCTCTTTAAACGATCCCAAGCGATAAAAAAAAGCCTAAGTCACCGCACGATTTCGATCCCAAACGATCGGCCCATGATAATAACATGACGGCAACAAGCCCCACATGGTTGTCATCTTGATTAGCCTGTGCTTGTTCAACCAAAGGATAATGGTATGGAGGAGATTGTGCTTGCAAAATATTAACAGTGATGTCATTTTCAAGATCCCGGTCAGAGCCTTTCTCCATTGTATGTTGTAAATAATGACCACAGCATCAATAATGTAACAGAATATATATATATTTTGTATGAAACCCCACTAAGCCCAGATCCCATAGTTGGCAGGCTCTCAGGAAACATGTCAAACAGAAATACTTGAGAAAGAAGAGAAATGTGAGTAAAAATCCAAACATGCAGGATAGACTGGAACAAAAATCAGATGCCAAAGAAGCCACAAATTTTCTTCGCATGCTGTAATTTTACTTTGGCAATGGTTAATATAATTTTGTGTGCCAGCTAATTAAGTGCTTGCCTGTACTATGGCAAACCCGACTGAAGCACATCGACCGGAGAACTTTCTGCCTTCCAGCTCCACCTTCCCTTTTTTTAGGTCTTGTAACTTCAGATATATTTGTGTCAAAAGCTGAAACAAATTGCACATTCATAAAGGAACTATACCAAGGGAGCAAATCCAAAGTCTACCAATACCTCCCCCAGAAAAAGAATCCAAAGTGTTCCACAAACTATAACAAGGAAGCATCCCAATTTGCCCCTCCCAACAAGGTTCATATATGCCTAGTCAGGATAGGGCCAAATATCCCAACGACTTCAAAAATTTCCAAGGCAATAGCCCTTTAAATAAATAACCAAAACCAATATAACTATCCTCAATTGCAGCTGCCGCAGTAAGAGAGTTTGCTACCCGATTGGCTATCTGAGCTAATGACAGCCAAACTATGAACAACAAACAATGTAAGAAGTTTGAACCTGCCACTCCACACCACGAGATGATGTCTTTTTCTCCCTTCTTGTGCTTGAGGAGCTCTCAGATATTGGAGAAACAAACCTAGAAAGCTTTCCCATGTGGAGTTCAGCCCAGAGAAATGATGTAAATCTATTCCCAAAGGATAAAAACTGCCCCCTCAGAGCTAAGGAGTATTAAAGGGACAAAGTAAAATATAATGACTTCTGTGAAGCAGGAAGCAATGACTGGGCTCACTTTATCATTGATTTGAAAAATGAAGACTAGTGATAAAATACCAAACTAGTGAGAATAACATCTGAAAACCTATTGATAAAATCTTACATAATGTGCATGACGTTCTTTAAAAGCACACTTAAACTCCCAATGTTGTTCAAAGCAATAATTCTTGTACAAAGGAGAGTAAGGTAGGAAATTGTCATCATTTGCATCATTTGGAAACGACTTCATGCTAAAATTTAAATCCAGTTACTCTTCCACAGAACATAAAATCAAGAAGCTAATACTTAGAAAGGACAAAAAAAAGTCCCACTATTCTTTAAAACGAAGAGAGATATTACGAAATCCCTTTAACACAAATTAAAAAAAATAGAAATATTCAAAAGGGGACAACTAAAGATTAGCTTTTTTAGCAAAAACATGGACATTTGAAAACTCACTGTAATACATTCAGAAAATTGTGATATGGTCTAAAATAATATGCGTGACAATCTTTAAAAGCAAAATTACTCCCAATGTTGTTTAAAAATAGTAGGTCTCGTACAAAAAAATTTTAGAAAGGACAATTACCATCATTTGCAACATGTGGAAATGGCTTTGACGGAGAACTTAAAATTTGGCTAGTCCTTTGAAACAAAATTTAAAATCAAGAAGCTAGTATTAGAAATGACAAAACAAAAGTCTCACAATTCTTTAAATCAGAGGGAGATTTTATCAAAATCTCTTTAACAAAGAACATTCACAAAAGAGACAAAATCGAAAAGGAGAAAATAAAAGTTCACCTCTTTTGGTAGAAAATAAAAGCATTGAGAAATAGATTTGACAATCTTGTGAAATAATCTATCAATATGCATGAGTTTTTTTAAAAGCTATATACAATTCTCAATGTTGTTTGAAAATAATAGGACTAGTACAAAATAGAGTAAGGAAGAAAATTGCCAACATTTGCAACATTTGAACAGCTTTGATAAAAAAACTCTAAACCCGATTACTCTTTGACAGAATACTTAAAATCAAGAATTCATATTTAGAGAGGACAAAACAAAGGCCTCACAGTACTTTAAGACGGAGAGATATTTCTGTATTCTCTTTAACAGAGAACCTTTGGAAAACAGATAAATATGAAAAAGGATAAACAAAAGTATTGAACTTCTTTTGTCAAAAAAACAATATTTGAAAACTAGATGCTCATGAAAAAGGACAAAATTGTGATAAATATACATGACATCTTTCAAAAGCATATTTAAACTCTCGATGTTGTTTGAAAAAGGAGCAAAATTGCTATGATTTGCAACATTTGGAAACTGACTTTGATGTATAACTTTAAATCCAGTTACTCTTTGATGAAAAACTTTAAAATCAAGAAGTTAATGTTTAGAAAGGACAAAAATTCTCTAAGAACAATATGCATGACATTCCTCAAAAAGCAATATAAAACTCTCGATGTTGTTTAAAAATAAAAGATCTGTAGAAAACAGAGTAAGGAAAACAATTGACATCATCTGCAACATTTTGAAATGACTTTGAAGGAAAACTTTAAGTCCAGTAAAACTTTAACAGAAACTTAAAATCAAAGTAGACATTTAGAAAGGAAAAGACAAAAGTCTCCCAGTACTTTAAAATAAAGAGAGATATTATCTCTTTAACAAAGAACTTATGAAATAAATAAATATTCAAAAGAAGAGAACAAAAGTTTTGACTGTTTTGACAAAAAATAGATTTAAAAAACTTGAGATAGATATGCATGAATTTTTTTTAGCGTGCTGCTCGTAATGCTATTAAAATACGTTTGTTTTTTAAAATAATATGTCTTGTGAAAAACAGGAAGAAAATTGCCATTTACAACCTCTAGACACAACTTCTTTGAATCGGGCTAATCTTTGACAAAATTCTAAAATCAAGAAGTTAAAATTCAAAAAGACAAAAACAAAAGTCTAACAGTACTTCAAAATAAAAAGAGATATTATAAAATCTCTTTAACAAAGAACTTTTGAAGTATAAAAAAATATTCAAAAGATAAAAACAAAAGTTTAACTGTTTAGGCAAATAAGAGATACTTGAAAATTTACTGCTGAAAAGCTATTGAGAAATAGATTCGACAAACTTGTCATAAATACACATGACATTCTTTAAAAGCAAATTTCAACTCCTGAATTATTTGAAAATAATAGTTCTTGTGTAAAACAGAGTAAGGAACAAAGTGTTTGACATAGAACTTTAATCCAGGACTCTGTGACAGAAAACTTGAAACCAAGTAATTAATAATTAGAAAGTCTCACAATTCATTGAAACAGCTAGAGATATCACGAAATCACTTCAGTAACGAACTTTGAAAAAAATAGAACTGAAAAGGAGAAAAAAAAAGTTTTAACATTTTTTTTTGGGGCAAAAAAGAGATATTTGATAACTTACTGCCATAGAGCTTTAGAGAAATAGATTCAAAAACTTGCTTTTATAACAAACTTTAAATCCCGTTACTCTTTGACAGAAAACTTAAAAAGCTAATAGGACGAAACAAAAGACTCGATATGCTTTAAAACAGAGAGATTTTTAAGGTATCAGTAGAACTTTAAAAAAGAGAGAAATATTCAAAAGGAGAAATAAAAGTTTAACATTTTTTGCCAAAAAGAGATATTGGAAAACTGCTCATAAATATGCATGACGTTTTTTGAAAGAAAATTTGAACTCCCGATGTTCGAAAAATAATAGGTCTTGTACATATCAAAGGTAGAAAAATGCAATCATTTGCACAATTTTGAAACGACTTTGACGGAATATTTTAAATCCGGTTACTCTTTGACCAAATATATATATATGATACCATAAGGGGTTGGGATCGTCGGATCTATAGAGAGAGATGAAAGGAAGTAGAAGAAAACAGACAGATCTGGAGATCTGGGCTAACTGGATCTGTTTATGATATTGAAGAACTCTAAAGGTTCTATGTCTCTGAGAAAGGCAAAGAACTCAGCTAGTTCTGTGAATGTGGATATGATATCATAAAGTAACTCGAAGGATAGAATTATGGTATATAGAAATTTAACTAAGTAGAAAAATGAGATATAAGTGAAAATTAAGCTAAGCAAAATCTCGAACATTAAAGATTATATGTAAAGCAATAAATATGTAAAGTATGAAGAGCAAAAGTATGCAGAATCACCAAGGTATAAAGAAACCGACCATATAGGTAGTAAATGAGGATAAAATAGGAGTATGAGTTACAGATCTGGAAAACTGTAAATTACAAGTGCATAAAGTAAAGAAAGTAAAGTACAGGTGCAGGAATTGAATCAACTGTAAGAAGAAACTAAAACCAGTTTCAGATCTGGGGCAGTAATCCACTCTCCGTCACTGAATTGATATGGAATAAAAAAGCAGATCTACCGACTATGGATGAGTCAGGATCTGATATGAAGAAACTATGGTATGATTTCGAAAACTTACTTCAGAACCAGAGGGATACTTCCGGGTGAAGAGGGTTTTCGAAGAAGGTGAGGATCTATGGAGAGGGTTTCGAGGGTTTCGCAGAGCTCTCTAGGGTTTCACAAAATGCCTCCCCCTCTTCTGAGTGTGTTATCTTCTTTTATAGTGCTCGTGCTACAGTGTTTACTATTTGAAACAGTAGTAAGTGCACAGTAAAAGTTTGAATAGTACATGAACAGTATTTTAAAGTATAAATGAACAGTAAAACAGTATTTATGGGGACGCCAAGTGGTATGTTAAAGTTGCTTCATGGCTTCCTTCTTGGCTGTCTGATAAGTCTTTGGCTATTTGGTCATCTCGGTAGAGTTGACCAATTATGGCATAGCATTCTTCTTTGGTGGCAGCTCCAGCAAGGGATGTCATTATTTGTGATTTTTCTTGAAGATATGCAGTTTGGTCCAATGATTTTTTTGGTTGGTTGGAATTCAACCATTTTCAAACCATGGACTCTGTTCCCCATTCTTGGAATTTAAAATTATCCCACCATTTTGTTTTGTGCTGTCGAGCAAGTATGGGTATGTTTTCTATGTCACCGTATGTAAATTCCCAACCTGTTACCCATGATAGTCGGAATATGGCAAAATAATGGAGTAGGCATGGGAATCGCATATCATGCTAAGATGGATGGAATTCTTTTTTGAAGAGTTGCCATCCTGATATCAGTTAGGGGTGGATAATTTGTTCAGAAGGTCCAAAATATGTCCACCAAAACCAATTTGGGAGATTTTTTTCTGGTGAACTTATCTTTGAAGTATACTAACCATGTATGCTTCATTTGCTTATTTTGTCTATAAAAGGCATTCCACCAGGCTTATTGATAATCCCAGTATGAATACGAAGCAGAGTATGGTAGGCTTTGTGTGAGTTTGGCATTGAATCTTTTGAATGTATGGGGTTCTTCAGTCCATTCATTTGGGTGTATGATTCTAAAAATCATGGCAGTTGAATATAGAATTTGGGTTTTGTCATTTTTTTCACAAAAGTGGTTGAATTTGGCTGATTCAGTTTCAACCAGGATTTGCTCATAGAATGCCAAAGGTTTATTCATATCATATGGTTTGAAATACCAACATTCAGGGAATATGTTTTTTGCAAATTGTATTGGGTTTTTATCATAAAAACCATCCTCAACTGTGAGGATTAAAGCAATTTTTTTCTTTTTGAAAAAACATGGATCTTGTTTGTGAAGAGGATGCTACTGGTCGAATGACCACCTCATTAAATTTATTTTTCTGCTCCATCAACTGGTATTCTTTTTGTCTCTGCATGGCCAAAGGTGAAGGATTGCTATTTCTACTATGGGTTTGGAAGTTTGGCTATTTTGGCTTTGTTTGATCATTGTTTGGAGGGCCATTGGATTGGTTCCTGGTGGCAGTATGCTGGCCAAAAGGTTTTGTAATTGTGTGAGATTGATGATAGGTTCTGGAGTATTAGGTATGGGTTGGCTATCTGGTTGGCTATGGTAATATGCACGATCTGGTATGGTACCTGATTCTTCTACGGCTTGCACCTAAGATTTCATGGGGGCTATGGGTTTTTTGGTTATGTTTGTATTGGACGATGATGATTCATCTGCTATGGTTTTGCCTTTGTCTTTTTTCTTAGATCGTAGCATGGTTGTATCCCCTGTAAAAATTCTCGTGTGAGGAAATCAGGCAGGAAGTTTGATGAACCATTTATAAATTGTATATCAAAATCAAAAACAGAAAGAATGGCCTGCCATCGTGCAAAAATTTGTTTTGATGCAATATTTAAAACATCTTTTTGCAAGACATCTTTTGCTGATTTGCAATCAATTCGTAATAGAAATTTTTGGTTTAATAGATCTCCTTGGAATTTAGAAATGGAAAGGACTATAGCAAGTAATTTTGCTGGGTTGGGTTCTAGTATTTTGATATAAACTGTACTATTGATTCCTTATTGTTATGAGTTTGTTTGAGTATTCCTCCATATCTTATTTCTGAGGCATCAGTTTCAACTATTTTGAATGTGTTTGGGTCAGTTAAGTGAAGAATTGGTATGTTTTTTATGTGGGTTTTGATGGTCCTAATTGTATTGGTATGGACATCTGTCCATGGCGGAGGATTCTTTTGTAACCTTTGATGTAAAGGTTTACAAATAATATTAATATTGGGGAAGAAATCGAGGACATAATTGAGACTTCCTAGAAATCGTTGTAATTGGGTTTTATCTTTAATTTCATCAGGGAATTTATTAGCAAATGAGATTGATCTTTCTATAGGGAATATTGTTCCTGAATGGATATTATGTCCTAGAAACCTAATCTTAGTCTGGAATAGAGAAACTTTAGTGGGAGAAATTGCGAGACCGCTTTTTATCATAATCTTTATGAATGTTGAAATATGTTTGAAATGTTGTTCTATTCTTAAAGAGAAAATAAGGACATCATCGATGTAGGTTATAATAAATTCTGAATAGGGATTGAAAATATCATTCATGATTCTTTGGAATTCTGAAGGGGCATTTTTTAGACCGAAAGGCATTACATTCCATTCGTACTGACCAAAAGGGACTGTAAAGGTAGTTTTATATTTATCTTTTTCATTAATTTGTATTTGCCAAAATCCAGATTTCATATCAAATTTTGAAAAGATTTTTGCTTTACAAAGTCTATTTAGTAGGTCTTTTTTATTAGGAATTGGATAGCGTATCCATCTAAGGGTTGTATTAAGAGGTTTATAGTTTATAACAAGGCGTGGGACTCCTCTTTCTAATTCCGCATTTTTATTAACATAGAAAGCAGAACAATTCCAAGGTGACTGGCTTTTTCTTATGAGTTTTTTCTTTAAAAGGTCTTTAATTTCTTCTTGGCAAAAGTTTAGGACTTCGTGGTTCATTTGAGTGGGACGGGCTTTTGTTGGTATATCTGTTTCAACAAATCCTTATTCATAAGGGAGTGAAATAATATGGTTTTTTTTTTCCCAAAAAGCGTTAGGTAGGGTGGAGCAGATAGTTTGTTCTATTTGATGTTGGAGGGAATTTATTTTTTCTTTAATTTTTGTTTTTGTAAGGTTTTCTTCCAGTCTTTTGAATTCTAAGTCTTCTTTTAAAAAATCAAGTTGCGTTTCCTTGTCTTTAATAAGAGAATTGATTTCTGAAATAGATTTTTCTTGTAAAGAATTTAAAACTCGATTTTGAGGTTTAGTGATGAAATCGAATCTTATCTTCTTATTAAGAAAGCAGGTTTCAATTCCTTCATTATCAACTGTGAAAGGTTGGATTAATTGAATGAAGGGAGTTCCTAGAATGACTTCTTGTCTCATATTTTTAACAAGGAGGAAGGATGTTTTGTAAGAAACTTGGTTTTTAATTACAAGGGCTTCTGGTAATTTATAATTAATATTAAGTTTATCCCAGAAGCTGATTTCAAAGTTTCAGAGGTTTTATCAAAATATTTTGTTGGGACAAGGCCTTCTCTGATACAATTAAGGTCTGCTCCTATATCAAATAGAGCCGTTGTTTCAATCATATATTCATTATTAATTTTTATAGAAATATTTATTATCCATTTTCTAGATGTGATTTCTGTTAATAACATTAGAAAACCTAGGTTTGTTGCTTCCCTTTCTGGGTAAATGACAGTATTGGTTTCTTCAGGGTTACTGGACTTAGATTTTGAAATGGCTAATTGGATTCTATATATGTCATTGGACATATTCTTTTGAGCATTTTTTAAAGCTTGAATTTCTACCTTTTGTGCTTTAATTTCATTCTGGAGATCATTTATGTTTATAGGTCTAACTTGAGTTTTATTTCTGCTAAGAATTTCTTTGAGATTGTAGGAAGAACTTCCTTTAGCAACTATATTCATGGAGGAATGAAGTCGATCCAGATATACTTGCCGATCTTCTGGGTTTTCTATTTGATCAGCTGTGTTAAGGAGAAATTATTCTTCTTTAGTGAGCATATTTAGTTGTGGAGAAGTGTCTTTATAGTCAGAATCGGATGATGTGTCTAATTCATTGGCTTGTAAACCTTCTTCTGTTGACTCAGTAGAAGTAGAACTAGTATCAGTTTGGGCAAGTATCTCTTTTAATTGATGTAGTGTGTTTTCTTCTAGACATAACTCATCTAATTTTTTGTTAATTTTGCAGTATTTAGCAGTATGGCCTTTGTTACCGCAGGAGTAACGCTTGACATCTTTGTAATTTTTTTTCGTACTATTATGTTGGTTTTTGTATCTATAATTTTCTTTATGAGTTTTGGTATTAGATCTTGGTTTGCGGTGATAAGACCTCCGGTTCTTATAATTTTTTTCTTTGGGACAATCTCCCTTACATTTGGATTTTGTCTTGCTATCATAGAAAGGGTCATATTGGGCACAGAAATCTCCTAATATTTTGTTGCCTAGCTTTTTCTCTTTTTTAAGTTGTTTTTGTAATTTGATAGTATTACACATTTGGGTACCTTGTCTGTAGACATGTGAGACTATTTCTCCATAGGAAAGGTGGTCATAAGGAATTTGTCCATTATTGTCTTCTCGTATTTTGTCTTGGACTTGGTCTCCTATGAGTTTTGGTATTCCATCTAAAAAATTTTCTTTCCAGAAAGGTTGATTACAGTCTGGTCTAATTAGGACTCGATGGAGGAATAAATCTTTATATTCACAGAATGTTCCTAATGATTTACATTTCATATTGGATAAGAGTTCTTCAATTCCTGTCTCTAAGATGGGATGGATCTCCTATAAAATGTTGAGAAATGGAATATATGAGGGTAATAGAATGGCCATTATCGTCAAAAATTATTTGTCCGACATCATCTCTTTTATAAGCTAATAGGATTTGTGTTTTCTATTCTTCAGTAAGATAGTTATCCCACCATCCTTTTAATTGGCTAGTGAATCCAGCTATTAAAAGGTTAGCAACGGCTTGGTCTGAGACATCTTGTTGGGTTTTATAAGCATTAGCAAGCATTATCATATTATTAAGTATATTTAAGAGATTTGATTCGGCTATGCCATCGTTGTTCCATTCATAAATAGCATCAGGAGAGTACTTATGTTGTGTTCTTTGGGAAGAGGATTCCTCTAGAGCTATGTCTGGAGGAGTGGCTCTTTAATGATACAATTTTTGGGGTTGTCGCCAGTTAAAATTGTTTACCTCATTGATGGATTCCTCATCAGAAGACTAGCTTTTATCGAGGGTGCTAATGGTGGCTTTGGATTTGTCAAGAGTATCTCTGACAGTTAATCCTTGGATCATAGGGGTTGCTATTATAGGTTTTGACTCTTCTTTTATTGAGAGTCTCCTTTGTTCTATGGCTTTGGTAAATTCTGGGCTAAATCTTTTTGGTAGTTCAAATGTTTTAAACAAGGGTTGTTTGGCAGGGTCTACTTTAGGATTTGTCTGAGTAGAATTCTGGATTGTGGATTCTATTCTAACTAATTGTTTTCCTATTGTTGCCAGGTGTTGGTTGGTATAATTGTTTTGTTCAATTATCTTGGGAATATTAACAGATTCTTCCATTTTATCAGCAATTTTGAACGGTGCTACTGTGACTTGGCTATCTCCTACTTGGATGGTTATTTTCCTAAGTGGTGGATGTAGCGATTCTATAATATCTTCATTTTCAAGTTTCCATTTGTAATGGTGGTCTAATACCATTATTTCTTTTGGTTTTAGGAATTGTTCTTCAAACCATGCAAAGAAGAATACGTGGGTTTCATATTTGTATATATAGTTATAATACTGTTTTTTGATTTCTTGAGCTGTATCAGCAAATGTGTTAAAGAACCATTCTCTAATGGATGTATTTTCTATTGAATTAAATTCCTGGTTTAGAAAGGCTCTATTTGGTTCAAATTCTTTTTCTAATGCATTTAATTCACTGCCAATCTGGGAAAAATTGGGAGAATTTACTCTTTCTATAACAGGTTCAGTTTCGTTTTGTTGGTAAATTGGTCTAGTTATTCTTGATCTATGGTCGAGGCCGTTGATTTCTGGTTCAAGAGGTGCTGTTGGAATTTCTCTATGTATTTGTAAATTCTGAGGAGTGGTGTCTTGTTTTGGGGTAGTTCTATGAGTACTGGAGGTACTTGGTGGTATGGTAATTATTCTAGGTAGCTGGGGTCGTTGATCAATTGAGGTTCGAGCGGTGGCTGTATGGAAAGAGGGGTTAGATCTTAAATCAAAGGATCGTCTTGGAAATTGGATTGTAACTCTTCCTTCAGGATGTTGGACAATATTAGTGGGTTCAGAATTTTGAACAATTGGTTGGGGAACCTTGTTTTCTAATTCCCATTGGTTCGGTAAGGTTACTTCATCCCAATTTATGGATCTAGGGATGGTGGTGTTTGCTCGGGAAATATCAGTTTGAAGGAAAAGGGTTTCTCCTTTTGGGCTTCTTTTGAAAGCATTTTCCCCAAACGCGGAGGCCATGGCTTTATATTGTACTCTGTAGACGATGGCTAAAGGGATAGATCCTTCAGCTACGTTATAGTTATGGATCTTTACCTGTAAGGTGAGGGATTTGAGGATGTTTTTATCTTTTAGTGAGACCGTAAAGTTGGGGTAACAGTCAAAATGTATGGGGCCTTTGCAGAGGCTAGTTTCTATGGTTCCTAATATGGATTCCTCATAATCTAAGAGACGTGAATCTCTTAAAACTAAAAGGAGGGCTGTATTAAGGCCTTCTCTTGTAAGGGGTTTTGCTCCTACTTGGACTAGACCTATGTGGAGGTAATTGTATTTTTCCCTATGTTTCTTAATGGAATTTGGGTCAAGAAGGTAAACTTTTTGATATGAATTAGAAAGCTGTATGTCTCTTTCTTCAATAGCTATGATATAATCAGATTTTTTGAAGAGATTTCTAAATTTAAACTGCTTATAAATTTCTTTAAGCTGGACTTTGGGTATTTCCCAGTTATCTATGGATCTATTGAAATCTTCTATTTTTATTTCTTCTCTATGAATAGGACCTAGATATGGGTCCCTGACAAAAAGAGAATCAAAGGAAGACATGGATGTTGTATCTAGGGCCATACTTGACGGATCGAAACTACTTCTTCTATAAGCGAACCGGTATTAACTTTTCGTATCCCCACGGAGGGGCCTTTACCAAGCCACACAGGGTTTATCGCCTTCCTAGGACTTATGACCTAACCTGCTTGGTCGAAACGTGAAGAGTACCAACGAAGAGTACCAACGAATGGGTACTCGATCTACCGCTGAGTACGGACCTATATACTCGATCTATGACTTTCCTATGGCTCTGATACCATAAGGGGTTGGGATCGTCGGATCTATAGAGAGAGATGAAAGGAAGTAGAAGAAATAGATCGAGTATATATATATATAATCAGGAAGCTAATTTTTAGAAAGGACAACAATATAATTGAAATTTGTTAAAACAGAGACATATTATGAAATCTCTTTAACAAAGAACTTTAAGAAAAAAGATTAGAATTCAAAAAGAGAAAACAAAAGTTAATTTTGCACAAAGGAGAGATTTAAAAACTTGTGGATCATAAAGTCTTTTAGAAATAGATTCTAAAGCTTGTGACTCATTTGCACCATTTTGAAAAGACTTTGACGGAACAATTTAAAGCCGGTTACTCTTTGACAAAATAATATATATATATATATATATATATATATATATATATATATAATCAAGAAGCTAATATTTAGAAAGGACAACACAGAATTAAAATTCTTTAAAACAGAGATATATAACAGAATCTCTTTCGCAAAGAACTTTAAGAAAAAAGATTAAAATTCAAAAGGAGAAAAAAAAGTTTTTTCCGCAAAAAAGAAGAGATTTAAAAACTTACTGCTCATAAAGCTATTGAGAAATAGATTCCAAAGCTTGTGATATAATCTAACATGAAAAGCATGACTTAGCATATTTAAACTCCCGATGTTGCTTGAAAATTATATATCTTATACATAACAGAATAACAAAGATAAGTGCCATCATTTTCAACATTTGAAAAAGAGTTTGATGGGAAACTCAAAATCCAGTAACTGTTTAAAAATAAAATTAATATTGAGAAAGGATAAAACAAAAATCTCACAATTCTTTAAAACATTAAAATCTCCTTAATAAAAAAAGTATTAAAATATTGAAAAAGAGAAAACAAAAGTTAACTTTTTTGGGAAAAAAGATATATTTGAAAACTTACTGCTCACTGCTCATAAAGCTATGGATTAATAGATCCCACAAACTTGGGATATAATCTAACAACATGCATGACTTTCTTTTAAAAAAATAAAAAATAAAACTTCTGATGTTGTTTCAATACATCATTTGCAACAGTTTTGGAGACAACTTTGACAGAAATCCAATTACTCTTTGACAGAAAACTTAAAACCAAGTAGTTAACATTTAGAAAAGACAAATGAAAAGTCTCGAAGTACTTTAAAACAGAGAGAGATATAATGTAATCTCTTTAACAAAGAACACGCTGGGGCGTCCGTTCGCGGATCATCGGCCGCACGCCGAGCCAGACGGGAGGGTTTCCGTCCTCCCCGATCGAGCCAAATCTGACTCCGTCGAGAGAGGAAAAGGAAATAAGCAGACGAAGACGAAGACGAAGAAGAAGAAGAAGAAGAAGAGAGATGATGACGGTGGGTGAGGATTTCTTGCTTTATTTTTTAAGTTAGCCTCACTTTACCGTTATTCCAAATATACCCCTTGCTAAATAGGAAAGTAGATGACACATAGGAGGTCGATACGGTAAATTTCCAACGTTTTAATGAGAAAAAAAATCCGTTGCGGTAGGACGTTTTGCCGAAGCGGTGCGCTTTAGAGAATAAACCTATTGGATTTTAAGGTCAAAATGACTATTTCAATAATTCCAAGGTAAATTACTACCCATCATAAAAATTTACGATTATAGAGTTCAATTATTGATCATAAGTTGTGTTCCTTGCGACAATTTCAAGTACTTTACTATCTCATTAGTTTAATTAGCAAGTGATAGGAATTTCTTGTTATGAATTGTACAACTAAATTGCTACATAAAAAAAAGGAAAGTACTAAGCACAAGCAGTAATTGCCCCTATAATTGGTAAATTGAGCAAGTGTTAATCCTTGATGATCTTAGTTGTACTTATTCTTAATAAATTGCTAGCATAGTCTCATGGTAGCCATACACCTTATTATATCATAAAAGCAAAACGACGTTCGTAAGTTGTATTTTGCATTAGTAAATTAGTTTCATTTGTTGTTAAATTACATTTACATTTGTACATTTTATAAATGCAAAAGTTATTTTACAGTTCATAAATTACCCATTAATAATTGTTAAAAAAAGAGAGAAATTTCAAAACATGACAACTATTGACAAGATTTTTATTAGCCTCCGATAGTGTCTCTCATTTGGAGGAAAATTCCCATGATCAGTAGTACCCCTTTTCCTAATATGCTCCTTCTATGGCTATAATACATGTAATGTCATTATTAATTCCATTGTTATGGTATCATCAACAATAACTTAATTGAGCATAACTCAATTTCTATAGATACTTCGAGAAGTTTGTAATAGACTCTTTCGAGTTCAAGGTGTTTTTAAGTCATATCTATCTCTTGCTTTCAGTTTTTGAATTTTTCTTTTGACCTTTGGAGCTTGAGATCAGACTTTAATCTAATTAAGATAGATATTAGCCTTCAAATTCACCTCGAATCTTTCCATCAATTTCCTAAAATTACAAATGAATTTCATAAAATTCGAAAAGGCCCAATTTGCTTGGGTTTTGACCAAACGGAGCTCAACCTGAATGTGAACTAGCTCTTCTAAAGCGAAGACACCAAAATATGATTGTCCGGACCCAACCTGATCATGGGGCCCAGGATCGGCCCATCAGCCCAATTATCAGTTTCAGTCTCCCAATGTGAACCGTCATAGTCGAGAGTCGGATATTTTATCGTCGCAGAACGTCTTTTTCCGCACCGCCGAGAGCCATTCCCGCCGCCCCCACGCGCCACCGCGTTAACTCCGATCGCACTCGCCACCACCGCGCTCCGCTCAGATGTGACAGCCTAGAAACACCACCCCATACGACCGCAGCCACCTAATTACCCGAAACCGCACCATGTCCTCGCACGAGCAAGCCATAGTCTCTCTCCTCTCCAACTTCGCCCTCTCATTCGACGGCGCCGTCCTCGGCCTGACCCTTGCTTACGCCGCCGTCCGCACGATCGTCAAGTTCACCTCCAGCTCCACCGCTCTCCGCAAGCTCCAAGACGCCCCGTCGGCCCGAGTTTCCGACCTCCGGTCCGTCCTCTCTGTCGAAGGAGGTTCCGATTCGGAATCCGATTCGTCGAGCCGGTCGGGAACGGGGGAGCTCGTGATCGTGCGCGGCCTCGTGGAGGCGAAATCGGCTGTCGAAGGAGGGACGTGGAAGAGCTTGAGGCAGAATGTCTTGGTCTCGCAGGACTCCGGCGATAGGGCGGTGATCGTACAGAGGACTCAAACTGTAAGTTTGTGTACACGCACTATTTTGGATTATTTGACTCGAGTATTTAACGTAATTAAAAGTGGTCTTTGTGTGACAAATCGTGGTATAGCGTTAACACATGAAGATGGGTACAGGGGATAAATGTATGTCTCATGTTCGGATATTCTATCTGTGTGTTTTGCATCAGTGTAGGCAAGTCATGTCTTGTATTGCCAATTTCATTCAGTCGATGTTTCGGCTTCTCTTTCAATGCCACAAGACTGCGAAAAGGAAGCAAATTGATCATTGAGGTATCGAGGAGTCCTTGTGAATTTGGTGTAATTAGTTTGGAAATGTCGTAGTGGCTGCTGCTTCTTTCTCAAGTGGGTCTCAATATAAGTGGATGTTGAGATAATGGAGGATTTTATGAATTGTGGGGAGGCTGAATCAATGACTTAGCTACATCATCTGGTATAAGTGCATTTGCTGGTATAGCCATGTTACTGCAATTCTTCATTTGTGATGTGAAGTAAACCTGACATTTTGAAAGTTGAGAGTTTTCAAGTTTATAGCAAATAGTCTTGGCTTAATGATAAAGTGGACTCTTATGTAAATTTGATCATGATGAAAGGAGGAAAAGATGAGGACTTTGACTGAATAAGCCATTGGAGTAGGATACATCCACCACTTTCATTTCTATTTTTTAGATATATTTATATGGGAAATTACAATAGGTTGGAGATGGATGCACTTGTGTCTTTGGGCCTCAGGAAGGATATACCAGTCCGTTTGGGAAGACACCACCAGAAAGTTGATTTGGTGTCATACCTAGAGAAAAAGCTAGAAGCAAGGGGAAGACCTATAGAGGAAGTATAGTAGGTTTCAGGGTCTCCCTGCTGTTCTGTGTCCTCTCATATTTGAGGAACTTTTACATGCGCTGGGTGCTGATACCCTTCTGTCCCCTAATTGTGAGTTCCAGTTGAGTGGGTCACCTATCCTGTCATCTGCTCTGGGGATCTTACTCGAATTATACAATAATTTCTCTTTTATATTTTTCTCTCTTTGTAGAATTATAATATTAATGAAATGACAGGTCTTAGTTTTGTAAAATCCGCATGATGGAGCAATTGTGACTGCAGTTCATGCATTAAAATGTCATAATTACTTATGCCAATTATGATTTTTCTGGCACGGATTTCTTCCTGTTTACCTCAGTCTTCCATGATCATTTGATAAGCTTGATCTTCTATTTTCCATCATGAAGTGCATATACAATGAGTGGAAGGGATTTTTTGGATGGACTTCGGATTTACGTGCTATCTTGTCAAGATCCTTGCGAGAACGAAAATCCTCATCACTAAGAACGGTAAGTGGAACTATTCCAGAGGCTGGTTCTTATATTTAAGCTAAATTTTTTTTCTGGAACACTGCTGTTAAGGCTTAACTTACTTGTTCTTTGAGTGGTTTACTTTACACAATGTTTGTCTTCAGCTAGGAACCATGGACCTCCTTCTAGTTGAAGGGTTGTATTACATTTTATTTTCGCCCTCGACACTGGAAATGTCTGGGAGACTATACATACAACTGTGATTGTAGATTTGTGAAAATCAGTGTTGCCATGCGACATCACATGGTTTTCATGTTCTCAATAACGGGATGTTGCACTATGGAGTGTAGGACATCACATGGTTTTCATGTTCTCAATAATGGGATGTCGCACTATGAAGTCTGTACTTTATCCCAAATTAAATGGCAGCGAGAGTTCTATTCTTTTAGAACAACTGAGATTCTTGAGAGCAGGTAAAAGTTGATGCTTTTTGTCGTACTACAAGGAAGGTTACTGATTTCCTTAAATACATGTACAGTTGGTGAAGCTAAAGATATTGTGAGATATAAGGCAACTTTAGAAGGTTTAGCTTTTCAGTCTCGAGCATTTAGTTATTATGCTTTGGTTCTTGCATTGTGCGCTGGATATTTAAGATTTCAGAAGTCAGAGGTTCCTCTTTTTTTAGGCTGACAGAATTGAAGATTTCTCAAGGAAAGTTTCCGTACAATCATCTTATTGGGATTGCCCTTATAAAATAATTTCTGTGACACTTTTTTTTGTTCTTGATGGTATTAACTATGTATGATGAGAAACATGGCTTTGATGTTCTAGAACAGAGCAGTCAATAATTGGCTTACTGCTTTAGTCGTCAAACTTGCTTACTCTGTTAGTATGACTGCAGGTTCCTTTTGTACTCATTGATGGCAATCAGTGGCCGGCGGTGAATTATGTTGTTGTGAACATGGATGGTTCAAAGCATCATCTACCTCTTACCACAGTGTATCACCAACTGCAGCCGATTAATGCTTCTCCTTACACATTCCTTCAGGCACTTTTTGGTCATGAATACCCTGTAAGTTTGCAACATATAATGACAATACTTCTTGATGCAGATGGGTAACTGCAATGTTTGTTGCACCTTGAAGACCTTTCTGATAATCTCGACCTTGCCATTCCTTCAATTTTGGACTTTTGATGTATTCACTTTGATACAAGTATCTGACCTTATGCTCTTCTTCCTCTGTTTTTGAAGGTTGGACTGCTTGATGAAGAGAAAATTCTTCCAATAGGAAAGGACATCAGTGCTGTTGGCCTTTGCTTATCGAAAAATGGAATTCCGGAGATCAAGTCATGCAATGATCTTCCCTATTTCCTGTGAGTGTTCCCCTCATGGTAACGGATGGACCTTGGATTGGTCTTGATGTTTGCTTGAGGCGATTCTTTTCCCATTTGTGGACTTATTACCCATGTGCACTATCTTCTTTTATAATAAGTTGACCCGTGTGTACAAGTTTATTCACTCTAATTTTGGTCAAGGTTTCTAGAAGGATGGGAATATGTAGTGAATTTCCTGTTTGGAAGTCTTTCTGTTTGCATTTTGCATTACATGGAGAGTTTAACAGTCATATAATTTCATGAATTTTACACAAGCACCTATTATTCTAGTATTTCTCCCCTTACCTGTCAAAAGAAATTGTGGCGCTTCTCCTTTATGCTTGTCGTTTGTTTGAGTATGAAATGTTGTGTAAACAAACAGCCTGCCTCACGTGACTCAAGTGGATAGGAGTCAACCAACTCATATTTCCCTCTAGGGTAGTTGACATAAGTATGCTTTAGGGTCTATTACTTAGATTTTGTGCTGGTAGCCCTTCCTCAACAGTGTCATTTGTTATTGAATTGCCTGTGATTTGACATTTTTCAGTACCGAGATGACAAAAGATCAGATGGTGGTTGATCTTGCCTTCCGGACAAAGATACTCTTCTGGAGTAGTATATTTCTTGGATCAGCATCAATCGGGATCCTTGGATTTGCTTTTGTAAGGTTGGTAGCTATTGACAAAGTAATTTGTAATCCAGATTCTATATCCTGTCTACTTCAAGACACAATAATCTTTGACTTTATTGGACTTATGCTGAATATTCTTTGCTCAGAAATTGGAACAGATGGAAAGAGTGGAGGCAGCATAGACGGGATGAGCAGCAGCAGAGCCGTGCTGCAGTCGATGAGTCTAACACTGACATTGCAGAGGATGAATCAGGAGATGTACCAGATGGACAGCTATGCGTAATTTGTCTAATGAGGAGGAAGAGATCCGCTTTTGTTCCATGCGGTCATCTTGTGTGTTGCCCGCGATGTGCATTTTCTGTGGAACGGGAGGCTTCCCCAAAGTGCCCTGTATGTAGGCAGCCAATCTCCAATTCAGTCCGGATCTATGATTCTTGAGTATAATATTGATTCTGTTTCTGTTAGTCAAAGGGTGGGAAGATGAATTGGCTTTTCTTCCTTAAAATAGTCTCAGAAAAAGAGCATGCCCATCCTTTAATGGACAGACCACAATGAACAGGTGATTGTTTCTTGTGTAAATTAGCAACAATGCTCCACAGGTCTCTCCTACAGTGAGTAAAGTGTTGTTCTGTAAATTGAGCCTTGTTGATTCTTTGGACATCTATCAGAAGGCAAATCAGGAGGATGCAATTCATGCTACTGATTGGACATGAACACTGCTGGCAAAGCATGCACGAGGCTGTTCTTATCCTCATCGCATGGAAATTGTTGTACTTAGCTCCTTCTATTGTGTTCTTTTCCAGCGCCTTCATTTTCTTTTCCAAGGGGGAAAAACATTAGACAGACGAATTGCCTTTTCTTTCTCTGCCTGTGAAGATTGAAGATCTAAAATTCATTAAGTAACTTGTAGGGTGACTTCCTCCAATTTTTATACGGCCAAAAAAACTTCCAATTTTAGTTATCTCGTTTGTTGCCTCAACGGACTGATTTAGTTCTTAATATTGCGAAAAGAGTCAAATGATATGTTTAAACAAGCAATGTACAGAAAGAATATATGTTGCTACAACTATGGCAAGTGCCGGTAAGGACGGTAACCACTCGAAAGCATTACCGATAGCTTTGTGACTGGCGAACTGTTATTGGTAAACAAGCTTTCGATGTTGCTAAACCCCTTCTGCAGTAGTTTCCCACTAACTTCCTCGGCTCTCTCTCGGATAAACTCAGACTCTCTCCGTTAGGTATGAATAATTGGCTGAAAATGTCAGACTCTCACTGACATGTAGACTAATCCATATGCATGGAAGTTGGTGTGTTTCGGTTGGCTCAGCTTTCTCCTCTGGCCAACTTACCTGCTAGACGACTCTCAAGACCTACTCTCGAGGCAACAAGGAGAAAGAACAAGAAATCCCGGTGATCATCCAATGAGCCATCTACAGACATTTGGGGACCTCTTCCTTCTCTTCTACCTCAATGGTAACGACACCGTCACGGCTAACTCCTTGAAAGACAATGACCTATGCCAGAGCTTCCCAGGTTGGGATCGCTGGTTACGTGCTCTATCTGTCCTAAAAGGCCAATGCTCTTGCTCTATTCGATTCAGTGTTTATAACAGGGCTTAAGTAAGGGGAAGGACATGGGTTCTCAAGTCCTCTGACTCAAAGAAAATATATGAGGGCCTTACTCTCGCTCTTTGATCCATCCCGCCATTACAATGCATTCATCCAAGACGAGACCCCAGCACAAATTGAACGAGATGCTTATTTCAGTCCTGAGGCAAGCGACCTCCGTGAAGCTTATTACTTGTTCATGTTTACATAATTTTCAGCTGATGGGAACGTGAACTTCTCAGAAATGCAAGATGGGTTCTCAATCATATGCAAAAAGTCGGGCTGCAGCCTTTATGCCAGTTGAAACTGAGCTAGGCTTCTCGTGCATCCTCTAAACAAAGCAACTTCAGTACACTCAACTAAAGGTTTCTTTCTCTGTTTCGTTAGTTTCCTGTTCTCTGTTTCTGCTTTAGTTTCCTTGACAATTATAGACGACTAGCGCAGCTACTCAAGTGTCGATAGAAGCATAACTCTCTCACTTCTAGCCGGGGCTAATTTTTCTGGAGATCTATGGCGCAGTATTACTGACTTCTGATTGGACACTGTCTCGGTTGGTTGATCTTTACTATTCACAACCTAATATGATTACTTTCCTGCCATTTTTTATCTCTTCAGCGTAGGTGCATTGCCGAGAGAGAAGCAGTAAATGACTCATGCAGAGGTGAACAATAGAGTGAAAGAGTTAATCGTTGTCCAGCTCTTGGACAAACACGAGGGACTCATCTCAAGTGGAATGTGACACTTTTAGCAAATGATAGATGGCCATGGCAACTATGCATTCGGGACTAAAACTCCATGGATGGAGCATGAGGGATTATTAATGCGACGGAAGCTTTCTCAGCAGGACATGGCAACAGATTTGTGCTATCACAATGATTTTGACCCCAACAACAACCAAGAAGCCGGAGACTGAGTTCGCATTGCCAAAATTAGCAAATGCCTCTCTGATTAGGTGCTCCACCTTCTTATGATGTGAACGACTATGCTATCAAGAGGTAGTGCAGAGTAGAAATGTCTAGTATCCATGTGACAAATTTCCCATACCTCCTCGAAGGATTATCTAGCAATTTGAGATTCTGCGTAAGTACCCACAAGAGCCTAAGAAGTCCATTCTCACCAAGATGTGCCCTGCTCTGTCTGCTCGCCTAAGTAGAGACCTGATCGCCAGGGAACTGAAAATGGTCTGTGCAACTGAGGCTAGCAGATCTCTACCTTTTCACACAATCTTTTACCTCTTTCTATGCCAAGGCTACAATTACTGTTTTCTCCATTCAGCTACCAGAAATATAGCAGTTCAATGCAATGACTGCTTGAACTGCCACTTTGCTTGGTGGAATCACCATAGGATCACAACAATTCAAATTGACTAAAAATGGATAAACCTCAGCTGTATTTAGCAACTTTTTTGTTTTGTTTTTGTTGGGGGGGGTGGTTTCAAAATTAAGCTACTAGTTGAGCTGGTCCAGTTCCTTTGTTCATACAACTCACAAGGTACAGCATCAAATGGACTTTTTTTTCTAGGCAAAACAAAGCTACAATGTTTCCATTGAATTATTAAACATGAAGAAATGGCTTCCACATTAGCAACAAGAAGAAAACACATCCACCACAACAAATGTCATTACACTAGAAAATCTATCTGAAGCGGAGCTTGGCTTTGTTTAGCCGGTTCCACCAAGCACAGCCTTGAGCTTCTTCACTTCGGCATCGTCCAGGAAAGTGGTCTTCTCCACCAACGGAGATGGCAAGTTATTGGCAAACAATGCGAAATCGACGATTTGGAGGCCAGGATTTGCACTGCTGAAGCTGACCACAGCGATGGCCGTAGACCCACCTGCATTAACTTGGAAATGAAGCAACCCTTGTGGGAAAACCATAATGTCACCTTTCTTCAGTTTCTTCACATAGACATCATTGGCTGAAGAAATGAACCCTGCCAATATTTTCCCATGAAGCACGAATAGGAGCTCTGATGCACCTGGGTGGGTGTGCATTGGGACGACGCCGGCTGGCGCCAGGTCCAATCGGGCTGCTGAGATGCCAAGCCCATTGAGGCCTGGGAACTGGCCAACGAATGCAGGGGTCACAGCCGCTTTGATGATGTTGGTGGTGTTACCAGCTATTCCTAGTCCTGAAAACACAAAGTCATTGACAGTGACCTTTGCAGGGCTCTTGCAAGTGAAGCCTGCCGGGGTGTCTGGGCCTTTGAGGTTTGCGACGCAGAAGTCCTGGACGGAGGCATGAGAAGAGAAGAAGAGGAGGGAAAAGAGGAAGAGAATGTGAAGCATTTTGGTTGGTGCTTTCTACTTCAGGTCACAAGATATGGTATGCTCAATACATCACATAAGGTTTATATAGGAGTTGTGCACGAATAGGATGCGGGAGACTTGATCATGCAGGATATAGTGATTATTCAACATTGCAAGAGAGCCACAAGTTTTTCGGGCTGTGAAGAGCCGGGGCATCTTTACTGAACCCAAACAAAAAAAGACAAAAAAAAAAAAAAATGAAAAATGAAAAAAAAAAAAGAAAAAAGAAGAGAGAAATCGAAATGCTCAAGCCTATACCGTATTGAAGAGATCGGTGGTCCATTGTAGCTGCCGGAAAAGAACAGGAAGGCTCTTTTGGTAGCTAGGGATTTTAGTGCATGGACGAGCCAATTGATTCTTGAAAGTCCCCTCTCATGTCAAACCAGGAAAAAGCATAATATTAAAGGATAATCATTTTGGCGAGTCTCACTGGAGTTCTTTGCGGAAACAACACTCCATTTAGGACCTAATGCCTTCCCTCATCTGATGTTGATCGATCATAGCATGAATGAAAATAAATGAGACGTATTCATGAAAATAAGATAATCATTGGCTAGAGATTGTGTGGAAACATTACCAACAGCCTTAAAAACTTAAACTATTTAAACATTCTAATGGAGATTAACAAAAGGAAGAAGAAGAAGATGGCATGTGTCTACATCGTCATTCTTTTGCTAATATATCCCATCAACAAGTAGAACTTTTGATTGTGCGCACTTTTGAGTCTAGCATAATGAGCTCTTTTAAGTGTTTGAATTTGTGTCACATTTTTTGTGTTCCTTTATAATTTAGGAGTTAAAAAGGATCAGAATATGTTGTGGTCAATAAATTACTGACTATCTGGGTTAAAGCACAGAATAAGTTGGATCTTTCATTGCAAATATTTGCTGGGGAAAGAAAGAACAAATGAATCACGAGAAAAAGAGATGGTATGATAAGATAATGAAGTGCCACTAAAGTCCACGAACAAAGAACTGGGAGGGAAATTGCATGGGTGGTCCAGTGTTGGCATGTGAAGAGGGAATGCATGAGTTCAAGACAAGACAATTTGCCAGCTAAGTCAAATTAAAAGAGAGACGCCCACCCCCCTCCGCCAGGTAACCATCGTTGGAAGCATCCCTTGGCTGTCATTCCTCAATGTGAACCGTGGAATTAATGTGTGGTCTTGAGTCGTTCCCAATTCCCCTCCCAAGCCATATCCCAAAAAACCACATTTAACTGGACGCTCTCTCTCTCTCTCTCTCTCTCTCTCTCTCTCTCTCGCCCCGCTTCTCGCCCTGTCCAAGTTAAGAAATCTGTTAGATGTAGATGGCCCAATTCTAATCTTTATGCCCACCTGCATTGTCGAACGAAGGAATAAACTTGTTTTAAGTGTGCTCACGTATACTTGAATTGATTGAGAAAATGTATATGCAACTATAGTTGGTCGAAATAATCGATCTTGTTGAAAATATGTCTCGAGTTTGAGTTCAAAACAAAAGTTTGATTTGTTTATTAATCCTAATAGGTATAAGTTTCTTAATTTATTCTTTCCTACTTCAAGTAGGAAAGACTTTCAAGAATTGGAAAGTCTTCAAGTCCACTATATATATGACTATGCATGGAGAAGAATTAAGCCGTTGTTGATGCAAAAGGTCTTGAAGTGCCGATTTGTTATCGAGTGTTGCTTGACGCCAAGAAGATTCAAGTGTTTGTAGCTGATTAGATTCTTTTGGTAAGAATTCAAGTATAATTATTTGTGAGATTGAGGGATTATTTCACGAGAAATTGTGGGGCTAAATACTACGTGAGTTATTGAGTGTAATTGGGGCTTGAGAAACATTGAGAATGTTTGAATAACTCGAGTGTGTAATCTCCGTTATATGTTTTACAGTGGAATTCGCCACTGCTCTCTCCATGAACGTAGATCTCTACGACCGAACCTCGTAAATCTGGTGTTCGATTTATTTTTCTTTATTCTGTCTATTTTATTATTCGATTGCTCGCCCATTCCGCAATAGATTGAATATCCTTTTATTCAAAAGGGTATTGAGATTTTTTAATTAGGATTAGACTTATCAAAATGGGTTTTAAGCGTTTTTCTTAACTTATATTTTATATGTTGAGTTATTATACATATTAGTTATATTCAATAAATGGATCATAAATGGGTTTAAAATAGTAAAACCCAAAATTATATGAGTATTAAATGAGTACATAACTTTTTTAGACTCAATTTACCTCTATAACTCTCTCTCCGCACTTTCTTAACCTTATTCAATCTTGTACTCGCTCACCCCTCCCTCTTACCCCAATTCGCATATGAATTTTCATAAATTAGGTTACATATAGAAGTGTTTTAATAATATGAGTCGGGTCGGGTATAAGTCATTATATTTGCATTATATGGAAATTGATGAAAATTGGTTAAATGAATCCATTTTGATCGGACCATTTATATCCGACTCACGCTTTCAACAGGTATAATTAGGACTACTATCACTATGTACATTTGGTCGAGCACACTATTAATCCTTCCGCTTAGCTAAGTATAATACTTTTGGGCTTGTTTAAGTATTGGTGATTGATGAAAAAATTTAATGAATATGGGCTTAGACTGCAGAAATTCTTGGCAAAACAAAGCCGGCAATGTCATTTCAGATGAACTCCAATCAGAAAATTAGGTGGGCCGTTGCTGTCGGCCCGCCCAAAATTCGCCCGGCAGCATGGGCTATTACGTGTCCATGCGGGTTTTAAGGGTTCGCTGAAGGGTGTGAAACTCGAATTCATAGAACCAAAAATCTTACGAAAAACTTGGTTTATGTAACCTGGGGAAGAAAAATGATTTCTTATCTGGACTTGGTTTATGCAACGTAGAAGCATGAAGTGAGGAGAAATAATAATAATAATTATTATTTTTATTATCTAGAGCTATGAGCACAAAAACCTGGCTATCTAAAGGCTTGAAAAACATTACACAAATCTTACCGGATGATTATGTTTATATCTTTTGCCCGTAACTGGTGGCCCTGATCTAGAACAATTTGCATGCAATTTGCATCATTTGAATTGATGACTTCCAATTCCAAGGTAAAAATCTCTCAATGCTTCAACCAATCGCACTAGCCCTGAATTAAGCATTTTTCAAATAAATCTTTGACCATTTTAGTTGCATATTAAGCCTTTAAGCTCACTTAACTTTTCTAAATCAAATTCGTGGCTTCAAGTCCATTGGAGCTGGTAAGGATTTTGATGTAGAAAGTTCAAGTGCTTGTTCATGTTGAAAAACCTCATTATGCAAAATAAAGTAAAGATTTTTGTCTTCGAGCTTTTTTTTTGTCTCGGGCAACTTTTTGAAAAATTGAATTCATTGATTTTATTATCCATGTGATTGATAGAACTAACCATAATATAAGATATAGTTATTTTCTGGAGGATTAGAAACGGAGTTCATAGTATTTTTTGAAGAGCAATAGATTTGATTCAATGGGAGGAGTACTTAATTAATTTGTGAATCGCATGCCAGTATAACATTTGGTATTACTCTCTTTCCTTCTTCATCGTAATTGATTCTTAATTAAATGATACTTTTTAGAAGGTATTTGTTTTTTAAAAGAGTTCATGCCTACATAATTCATAAGGTCATGGAGTAAGTCATGAATTTAGAGTCTGCATATTTTAGTGGCCTTTCTACCATTTCTAGTCATGAAAGGGAAAAAAAATTGAATAGTCGTTATCTCATATTTCACCTCTTTTGGCACCTTCTACTTTCAGGATGAGTGCTTTCACTTGCAGACAAACAGAAAACCAGACATTTCTCCACATCATTTACTAGAACTCTCTTCTGTCACTCCTACCATCTTTTTTCCAAAAACGTATAATTTTGCCCTCTCTCAAATTAATGTGGAAAGCGTTAAATTTCAAGGGATTTATCTTTTGAAGTCATCTTCATCAAGCATATACTTTATTATGGGCAATCGATTCTAGGGTGGATCAATTCCCATTCTAAAATCGTGAATCGGTTCTTCTAGTCTTGGAATTGGATTGGACCGGTTTGGTCCGATTCCCAAGTTGATTTAGGAACCGGCGGTGATATTCCTTTCTTTTCTTTCCTATCTCCTACAAGACTGCAAGTATTGTTGCATAGTCTAAACTCTCATTTTTTTGTGTTTAGGATTTTTAATCAATGAAAATCTCGATGGAAAGATGCTAGAGGTGTGGTTAAATATGATCAAGTATCATTAAAATGCTAATAAAAAAAGTATCGGTTTGGTTCTAGTGGTGCAATCCACACTTGGAAGGCTAGAACCGAAAACTAGACCAACATTAATTCCAAATCTTTAAAGCCGAGAACTACCTAGAATAGGTCAATTTAGTCCGGTTGCTCACCCCTATACTTAAAAGAAAAAAATACTCTCAACATGTTCAATAATAGGGCGAATACCACCAAAAACTCTAAATTATGCCACTTGTGACAATTTTACCCTAAATTTTTTTTATGTCACTAAAAACTTAAAACTATATCACTTGTGACAATTTTACCTTAATTTTTTTATGCCACCAAAAATCCCACACAATGCCACTTGTGACAATTTTATCCTAAATTTTTTTTATCCCAAAAACCCCAAATTATGCCACTTAGAACAAATTTACCCCAAACTTTTTTACTGAATGGCCTTTTCGTCCTTTTTCATTTTCTTTTTGTTTTTTTTCCTTCTCCTTCCTCCCTTTGCCATGGTCGGCAGAGGCAAGCTAGCGATGGCGACCCAAGCCAATGTCAAAGTTGGCGAGGGCGACCCTCGCCTAGATCGTGCAAGGTGAGGACAAGCCTCATTGACATCAGGCGAGGGCCGCCTTGACGTCGGTGAGGGCAACCCTCACCTAGGTTGGGCAAGGTGAGGACAAGCCTCGCTGACGTTAGGCAAGGGTCGCCTTGCCAGCATCGGGCAAGGGCAACCCTCGCCCAACGCCAGGGAGGGCCGCCCTCGCCTTGCTCCACCTAGGCAAGGGCAACCCTCATTGCCATCAAGCGAGGGTTGCCATCGCCAAGGTGGACGAGGGCAGCCCTCATCGACTCTAACGCTAGCAAGGGCGGCCATTGCCAGCTTCCCTCTGCCGGCCATGGCAGAGAGGAGGGAGAAGGAAAAAAAATGGAAAATGACAAAAATGCCCTTCAACAAAATAGTTTGGAGTAAATTAGTCCTAAGTGGCATGGTTTAGGATTTTTTATGATACAAAAAAAAGTTCAGGATAAAATTATTACAAGTGGCATAGTTTGGGGTTTTTGGTGGTGTAAAAAAAATTTATGGTAAAACTATTACAAATGGCATAGTTTGGGGTTTTTAGTTGTAAAAAAAAAAAAAAAACTGAGGGTAAAATTGTTACAAGTGATGTAGTTTAGGATTTTTGGTGGTATTTGCCCTCAATAATATTAGCAACTTATCATAAAAAAAAAAAATGGACGAACATATCAAATACACTGAATAAGCAAAAATATTACTTGATACGTCGAAAAAAGAAACACGTTAAGATATAAATCCCAATCACCATTGACGGAAGTATAGATCTAAATGATAAATCTAACCATTTAGTATGTATTAACACCAAAAAATGTGCAAGTCTTTGACTTTCAACTCGGGTTGAAAAAGGCTGAGCGAAATGCAATAGATATAAAACTTGTCAAGCGTTAAAAGGTTTTCAATAATTAAGAATAGCTAGTCGACAAAGTGATTAACCTTAGTCGATGGAAGATGTCGCACGGATTAACTAAGTCCGGGAGCATAGGTGCCAATAAATGAAGTTCGATGTAATCAACAAAGGGCCACAACTAACACGAATCCAATGAGTCGGGTGCAAAGTAGTTATCTAAGTGATGGAGTCAATAATTTTGCAAACAATTTGCTTAAGCTCATCGACGTAGCTACGAAGTGAAATAGACAGAACCAGCAGGTAGTGGATGCCTCATATGTCGGAAGCCATTAATGATAGAGGCCGAGAACTGGATTACGGCAATTGTGAAGTAAATGAGAATAAGTGAATTCAAAATAATTGATGATAGTGCATATGAAGAGTGAAGAGAGAACAACCGTCGAAGTAGTATTTGTAGATCCACCATTTGTAAATACAAATTGCTGAATTCTAGGAGCCACGTAGGATGTAATTGTTTTCTTTCTTGTTAATTATTGGTAATAGTTATAAAAATGAGACTCGTAATTCATGTAAAGTACCGCCAATCAATCCATGTATACCATTTTTCATTTTTACTCCCATTTTATTTTTACATTTTCAATATCTTTCTGCATGGTTGTACACAATTTTCTTAGATTTTCATACTGTTAATTTTCTAGTGAATTATGTTTCTTGTCCAAGAATCAGCAATGGACTATTCACATATTTTATTGATTTCCATATTGATTTATTTTTCCGCGAAGACAGTGCGTCGTATTATCGAACACACACCACAATTTTATTTTGTCAAATTTTCTTTTGATTACAAAAAGACATCTTTCTATCTAATCATAAATATGACCCACATCCCAATAATTAAATTGACCTAGCTATTGAGGAAGAGAGAGAGAGAGAGAGAGAGATTAAAACTGAAGACTAACCTTGGGTGGCAAAAAATTGTTTTTTTTTTTTTCTCAATTTAAACCTTAACAGAAAAAGATGTCATCATCCACGAGGGGGCCAGGCACCCACTTCAAGGACATGATGGGGAAACAGTAAAGGAGAAATACAAACTTAGCCCTCCTCTCAACCTTTAATTTCTTTTGCCCCCTTCTCGTGTCCTCGCTAGCAAGCACTGCTTCATATGTCCTGCAAAATTAATATATCAGAGAGCCAAAAAAATAGCAGTGACAGAGGAGGCAAAGAAATGGCAGAAGTAGCAGAACATGACAGGACCCACCAAGAATTCAGAGGTAGAGAGAGAGAGAGAGAGAGAGAGAGAACACAGCATGTAACACACATCACATGAGTCTCTTTCCACGATTCATGCATAAGTTTGTACGAACGAGACCGACCAGTAATGACTGATTAGCATTTGGTCAGTGCTCCTATCAAAGGGGTCAATCCCAAGAAGGGGAGAAAAAGAAATAAGTCCTCTCTGTTTGTGTGTTGCTGAGGATTTTCAGTCAGCTGAGCCCTGAGAGAATGAGCGGGAGTGGAAGAATGATGAGCAGGTATTATCCATTCACGGAGGCACAGTGGCAAGAGCTAGAGACACAAGCCCTTGTCTACAAATACATGGTGTCAGGACTCCAAGTCCCACCTGAGCTCATCGTCAGTGTTAGAAGGAGCTTGGACTCCACCTCCTCCTCCCTCTCCTTTGGCCCATTCCCTCCTCATCAGAGTAAGCTCTATCATCCATGTCCAGAAGCAAAAACAAATGTATTATTCTCCATTTTTATTTATATAAATATATGTTCTCGATGAAGAAAAAAATTGAGATCCTCTTCTTCTTTTTCTTTTTTCTTTTTTTTTTGTGTGTGGGGGGTTGTTTCAGTAGGTGGGTGGGGTGAGTTTCAGCTGGGTTATGGCAGGAAAGCAGACCCCGAGCCAGGGAGGTGCAGAAGAACAGATGGTAAGAAATGGAGATGTTCCAAGGAGGCCTACCCTGACTCCAAGTACTGTGAGAAGCACATGCACCGAGGCAAGCACCGTTCAAGAAAGCATGTGGAACAACAGCAACCGCCACCAGCCTTGTCGATCGGCGCCGCCGCTTGTCCACCGACTTCTTCATGCGTTGTATCAGCCAGCAGTGAACACGAACACCACCACCCAACACTCCATCCCTTCATGACTACTTCTTCCTCCTGCTCCACTAGGCCTCCTCCAGATGCTGGTCCATACCCTCTTCCATACGAAGCAAGCAGCCACCACCTTCAGCACAACTATTTGCTGAATCCTGGGTCATACTCTCAGAGTCATAAAGATGGCAGGTAGGCCTTGTCGGTTCATGCTCAATCACCAAAACTGAAAAGTCATGAGTTCGCGTCCGTTCGAATCTTTGCAAAATATATGAAATTTGATCAAGCATTCTAAAGACATTGATTTATTATAAATTCATGTAATTTTCGGATGCTTTTGCAAAACTGTCAAGACTCCTGTTGAAAACCCCGACTGGCTTGTGCAAAAAAGATCGATTTTTTCTCCTTTTGAAATCATTTCTCCAACTGCTGTTCGATGAGTTTTTACCCGTCTTGCAAATAGGTATTTTATGCATGGGAAGCTCAGTGAAGTGGACTATGAGAGGTCTTTCTTCCCAGAAGCTTCAGGTGCTGAAACAAATTACTCTCAAGCTCACGATCAGTATCAGGGCTTGATCCAATTCTCTTCACAACCACAGGACCACAGAGAAAGTCACTCCTTTGTTCTGGGTCCTGATTACAAATCAGCGGAGCCAATTAAGCCAGAGAAGGAAGACCAACCCCAAAAGCCATTACACCACTTCTTTGGGAAATGAATGCTCTCTTCTAACTTCTTGTTTCTTTCAATTAGACTGCTCTATGCAAGTTGCTCGAGGCTTACTAATGGGGTGACTTGGAACGAAGGAACGCAACAGTAGGTCATGAATTCAATTCCTGCTGAAAAGAGGTAGGGTCCCATATCAGGAGGAGGATATGAAGTTTTGTTCTCACTTTTAATGTTATTTTTGCTTTCATTGCACTTTCTCTTTCCCCTATGAGCAAAACACGTCTCAGATTTGCAAGGCTTGTTTCTTTGACTGGAAGCAACATGAGATAATGCCTCATGAGGGACTTGTCCACTTTCTGTAATCAAAGCACCACCTACTTTTTGCTCCTGCTGGTTCTCTTTCGGACATCATACATGGGCCCAACAAAACCCAGAATGCAGTGCATTATTTGCACCATGTATGATCGAACATGATGCACAATAGTCATCTGGTACTGGTAGTCCCAACGATTGCTTGTACTACCCGGGTCCAACTGAGGCCCGTTGTGCTTGTCTTTATCATCTCGACTCTAAAAGCAATTTACATGTTCATTTCGACTCGGTTGGGGTAAAAAGGAGTTTCACGATCTGCTTTTCTTTTGCCACCAAGTTACCTGACCATGCACAACACAATCACTCATTTTCCAAGTGGTGTATCGATCATCCCATAAATGACAGGTCATCGGTAATGTGCGGTCCTTGTCTTGATCAAACCTTACTGATTGTGCTGAAAAAGACATGAGGCAATTTGCGGATGGCATGTTCATATATAAAAAGTAGTAGATGCGAATACGAAATTACAGACGTGAGGTTAGCTTTTATTGGGTACTCAACTTCTCTATTTTTGTCAAAAATTTCTCTCAAATACTTGAACATGACTCGTTTGTTTAAATACCTATTTACTTGTTTGTTGCCATTGTAATGTAGATTAAATTGTTCTTTGTAACCCTAGATATCGGCATTTGTCTCTATATATTATGGTTGAGCCTTACGATCATTGCAATTAATACTTGAACTCTTAATTTTACATCTTGAAATATGGTTGGTTCAAGTTTCTTGTACTCGCATTAAAAATATGATATTTGTCGAGAATATGATATACAAATGAATGGGGATTAAAAAAAAAAGACTTAAAAATCAAACTACTTGAACCAATAAAAAGGAAGAGAGATTTCAAATTTGAAGAATGATGGCTTGAAGATGAAGAGTGTTGCAAACTCGTAAGTTTGGTGTGGGAAACCCGAATGGAAAATGAGCGTTTGTTGAAAATTTACAGAAGGTAACAAAGGCATAAAATAAGCGGAGCAAGGAAAAGTTTCCAATGCTCGGAGCCAAATCAATTCCCTGAAAAGGGAGCTCTAGAAGATCATAAATGAGCAGAACTTGCGTCGTAATTGGGATTGAGTACAGCAACTGAATATCCAAATTGAAGATTTGTGGAAACAAGAAAGAAATATACTGCGGTATGCACTCTAGAATTCACTGGGCTGAAATAGTGTGATAGAAACGTCGTTTTTCCATGCAATCACAATTCAAAAGCGTCGGAGAAACAACTTCTCTATGTTGAAAAATATACGGAGGAGTGGAGCCAAGACCCTACACGATTGAAGCATATCACGGCCAACTTCTTTAGGTCATTATACAGCTCAGTGGGTTCCAGGGACTTTCAGCCACTATTAGATCGATTGCCTAACTTGGTTTTGGACCCAATGAATCAAAGCACACTACGAAATGTGAAAAAGGTAAAGGAAGCAACTTTCCAGTTGGGAGCCCTAAAAGCATTAGGGCTGGATGGTCTTAGCAGATAATCCTGTCAGGATCACTAGGAAATCATTCAACATGACGTCTCCAATATGGTGAGATATTTCTTTGACACTAGCATTCTCGAACTTAATTTGAACCCTTATGACCCTTACCCCAAAAATCCCAAATCTGAAGAAGTTAGGCTAGTTTCGACCCATTAGCCTTAGCAAATTAATTATTTATGAGGTAATTGCAAATCGCCTTTGACCTTCGCTTCCTAATATGATAAATGTAGAGTAAAGTGATTTTGTGAGTGTCAGCAGATTCAAGATAACATCTTAGTCATTCAAGAGGTACTACACCAAATTAAAGGCAAGAAGACAACAAAGAAATTTCAAGTTATTCTGAAATTGGATATAAAAAAGGTCCGTGACAAAGTGAAATGGGATTTCTTAAAAGCTTATATGTTATAAATGCGATTTGATGAGAGATGGGTTTCATGGGACATGTAGGGACTTACCTCAGTCTCTCTTGATGTGAAATTCAACGGGGTGCCTCATCCCTACTTTAGACCTTCAAGAGGAGTTCATTAGGATGATCCACCATGGCCATATGTGTTCATAATTGTGGCCAATGTACTATCATTACTTATACAGAAAGCAGTTGAAGATGGTAGCTTTGAAAGTATCAAATTAAACAGCCATTGCCCTCTATTAATCCATCTATTGTTTGCAGATGGCTATTTTTTATTTTATTTTTATGACGGGAAGATTAGATCATGCTAGAATATACCTACCATCCTACATCAATGTTGTTTCGCCATAGGCCAGGCCATCAATTGGAATAAGTGAGGAATCTACCTTAGTGCTAGATGTCCACAGCCTTCGAGAAGGAACATCAATAAGGAAATGGGGGTTCCAAAAATTGATAAAATGGGGAAGTACTTGGGGATTCCATATAATTGGGGCCAATCTAAAATGTGTTCATTGGGATCATGGCGAGGGTGAACATGAATGCTGGAAAGAAAAGTTTATCTCCAACGTGGGAATGGAAAATTAATGGAAGTTGTGGTGCAAGCTTTAACCACAATATACAGTGTCAATTTTCAAAATTTCAATGTCCATCTATAGAGCCATTGAGTAGAAGATAGCATCTTTCTTGTAGAAAACAAATGCATCCAAAGCTGGTCTTCATTATAAATAATGGAAAATATTGAAACAAAGGAAAGACGGGGAGGAATAGGGTTTAAGGATCTCCTAACTTTCAATAGAGCTATACTGGGTAAACAAGTCTAGAGACTTACTCAAGACCCAAATGCTCTAAGGAGTAAAGTGGAGATAAGAACAGCGGGAGTGCCAAAAGTTGGCACGGAGAGACACTTAAGTACCAAAAGTTACAAAATGTACACTTAAGTGTCAAAATCAGAGCAAAATTGATCAGTTAAGTACCAACGGCGAAAAATTCCGGCCAAATTGCCACGTGTCCATTTTCTGACAACTTAATTTGCGACGGAGCATTTTTCTCAAAACAAAAAATCCACGTGGCAATTTTTTTAAAAAAAAAATTGTCCACGTTAGATTTTAAAAAATTAAAATCGATTTTATTAAAAAAAAAAAAAAAAAAAAAGGGGGAGGAGGGGACCGGTGAGGGCTGCCACCGCCGCCGCCGCGCCATCTCGCCGGGAAGGGCCGGCGAGAGTGGGCGAGGGTCGGCCGGGGTCGTCGGGCCTCGGTGAGGTGGGGCGGCAATGGCGGCGGCGAGGGCTGCATAGCCCTCGCCGATCCCCTCCTCCCCTTTTTTTTTTTTTTTTTTTTTTTTAAATAAAATCGATTTATATATATTTTTAATATTTTTAATATTTTTTAATTAATAATGTTTAAAATCCACGTCAGCCAAAACGACGTCGTTTTAGCTGATTTTTGGCCGATTCAGTTTCCGGCGAGCCACGTAGGCAAGAAAATTAATAAAAAATTGCCACGTAGGATTTCCGGCAGGGTTCCGGTGACTTGGCACTTAAGTGATCCATTTTTTTTAAAAAGTGGCATTTAAGTGTACATTTTGTAACTTTTGGCACTTAAGTATCCCTCCATGCCAACTTTTGGCACTCCCGCTGTTCTTATTTCGAGTAAAGTGCTGCAAGGGATTTACTTCTCCTATAGCGACTAGCATGAAAGAGCTCTCGGCAATCGTGGGGATGGTAGAACTTAATTATGGGTCGGGATACTATTTCAAAGTAGGTTGGATGGTTAATTTGGTAAATGACAAGAAAAGTATAGGTGGCTAAAGAAAGGCATACTTGTGGTGTAAGGGCTAATCTCTATCCCCATTCATAATAGTATTGTCCGCTTTAGAGTGTAGCACTCATGGGCTTATCCCTCCTCACAGTTTTGTTCTTTTGGACTTTATCCAAAAAAGGCTTCATTGCAATTTAAGACCGGTGCCACACTTTAAATGGCATATCGTCTCACTGTTCCGAGGTGATATAAGATTCGGTTCATTCTTATCTCCTATCCTCAAAATAAAGTCGCACTCCCATCCCTTGTAGGACTAGGTCATTACAGGCCCATCAACTTCTGCCCAATTCATACCCAAACCACACATCTCTAGTTAGGGTATTAGCTCTGATACCATTTGTAAGGGCCAATCTCTAACATCACTCGTAATAATATTATCCGCTTTAGAGTGTAATGCTCACGAGCTCACCTCTTCGCACGATTTTGTTTTTCTAGGCTTCATCTAGAAAAGACTTTATTGAGAGTTAAGATTGGCGTTTCATCTTATATGGCATATTACCTCATCGTCCTTAGGCAATATGAAATTCGATTCATTCATGCTCCCTATGATATCCTTGAGGCAGAACCACACTCCCATATATCGCGAAACTGGATTGTTACATGTGGGTCTAGTAAACCAAGATGAATCAAGGTTAATGGGGGAATGCAAAGGAAGCACAATGGTATGAGCATAAACAGCATGCTCTGTACGACGAGCAAACTGCAAATGACACTAGCTATTCCTCTCTCAACAATATCAGCAGCAGATAAGCTTAGTATGGACATGCAATCAAGCTACTTATGTGGAGTGTGTGTGTCAAAATGCCCTACTTATGAGAAAAAATCTATTACAAAGGAAGATAGTACCTATGCTGACATGTTCTCTTTGCCGGAAGGAGCCCGAAACTATTGAACACCTATTCCTCCTACATCGATGGACGAAACAGGTGTGGTCAGTCCCTAAACACAACATCCAGATCTCGAATCAAGAAGTTACTCGAATTGAAGAATGGTTGTTGAAAATCGAAAACCTTACCCCGACAGCCCTGCCCTTTGAATTGGCTACGGTTGCTTTCTGGAACATATGGACGACAAGAAATTCCTCTATTTTTAAGCACCGTCTCCTAGATCCTACATTAACAGCAACTCCCGCCATGGCTATGCCCCAAAACTTCTCGAAGTGGAATGGCCGAAAATTGGAGAGAAGAAGAGACCCAAGTGGGATGGACACCACCGAGGAAAGGAGTACCGAAGATAAAACGGATATTTTCATTAAGGATCATCGGAAGGCTCCATAAAAGCTTGCGTTTGCCGAGTCTTTAAAGGGGATGTTGATTGATGGGTTCGCATGGACTGTGAAAGCGTCTTCAGTGCTTCAAGTCGAAACCCTCGCATGTCTTCAAACACTCAAAAAAATCTTAACCCAACTATACTTTTGAGTAAGACAATCTAAGTTTGATTGATTCTCTCAAAAGTGGCTCTCTTTGCTCTTGAGAAGTCCACATGCTCATCATCGACTGCAAGGCACTTAAGATGCATTTGGTAACATTTTTGTTCTCGAAAATAATTTCTTTTCAAAAATAGTTCTATTTTATTTCTATTATTTTTATTCCATAAAAAAAATTTATTAATAAAAGAACATGTTTGATAACCGCACAAAATTTCTATTCCCAAAATAAAAAAGAATATGAATGCATTTGATTTGGTATGACTCACAAATTTTTTCGTGACCTAAAATTTTTGAGGTTTTTTTTCTTTCTTTTTCCTATTCTTTTTCTTCTTCCAACAGTGACAGCGACCGGTGGCAGTGACCAATTAAAAGAAGAAGAAGAAGAAGAAGAAGAAAAGATAAAAGAAGAAGAAAATAACTTATCATATAAATTGTTTCTAGGAACAATAAGCTATTTTTTTCTACTTCTTATTTTTATAACAAATCTATTCTCTAGAATAACTTTTTATTTCCTGAAATAGAAACACTAGCTGACGTTATCAAATGGATTTCTATTCTTTTTCTATTTTGGGAATAAAAATATAGAAAAATAAAAAAGAATTAGCATGTTACCAAATGGGGCCTTATAGTCAAATATCCACGTCTAAAACTAGCCCACTATCCTAGAAAAAGAAATAAGTTTGTGGACTAGGTCATTAAGGCTCATAGACGTCGAGCCCTTCCATAAAATTGGTGTCCTATCTCCCCCTCCCGCTCTTTGGGAGCTTATTTGCAATGAAGCCCTTTCATCATGTACTTGGGGTCGTACGTGATGAAATGAAAAGTAGTTTTTCGATAAATTTAAGAAGAAGATGATGATGATGACGACGATCAGCTCGACCGTTGAATATTTGAGCTACTTTAACTCAACTCAACTCAACTCAACTCAAACTCAAAAAGAATTGAAATAAGCACAAGTAGCCTTGTTTGGTTCGGCATTTGGAAGGGACTTTGGGCTCCTAAAGGTCCTTGACCAAATTAATGCAATTGTATCTTCAAATGACTCTAAAGACCTTTAGTCCAAAGCAGGTCTGAAGCTACTTTGAAAAATTGCACCTTGGAGATGCAAATTACTATTCACGTACACTATTCATCTTCCTTAGAAAAGTGAATGGAGACCAACGACCATCGGCCAAGGGGTCGCCCAACACCGACGATAGCTACTTGAGAGGTCACTCGACTTCCACAATTGTTGCCTAAGGTCATGCAATCTTAGGTTAAGCTTGGGTCACGCAACCTCAGGTAACTGTTACTTGGGTTGTGTGAACCCAGGCGATTATCTGCTTGCACAAACCAAGGTGACCGTTTGCTCGCACGAACCGGGCAACCGTTGCCTGAGGTCGGGCAGACGGTCGCCTAGGTCACCGCAACCCAGGCGACACTATCCAATGGCCAAATCTAGCCGCCGGAGGTTAGCAAGCACTATATTTGATCGCCGAAAACATTTAAAACTTATAAAAAAAAAATAGCAAAAACCCTTTGCAAAAATGTAGTTTTTACGCATGGTATTTAAGCCAGAGTTGTTTTGCAATACAATTTACCAAACGCAATTTGCATTTCAGAAAACCTCTTTAATCCAAAGGTATTTGCATTTTTCCAAATACATTTACCCAAAGCCAAACCAAATGAGCCAGTAATCTTCGAGTCTAATGCCTAAAACTTTTCTATCCATTCTATGCTCAAGATCTGGTGTGTGTAGGAGCAGAATCCATTAGAACCTGGTATTACTATGGATTTACAGAATATCTTCCATAGCTGGCTCTTTGGGATTATTATTTAATGTGATCAAGAATTGGTCCCATCGACTGGTATAAATATCGTCCAAGCATTACTTGATCTGCAAAATAATGTGGCGGTAACGTATGGTATTTAATTCCACATGATGTACCAAAGTAATCACTTAGGAATTAAGCGTTCTTATTACTTGCACCTTGGATGGTAATTAATGCACATCTCCCCAAAGGCAAGCAATTCATAATTTTAACAATACATTGTCGCGTGCCACATGACCATCGCCTTGAATCTCATCATCCATTCCCAAAAAGATGCACGCTGAGTCAAGCTATTGGTGAAATGATGGAACTTAACTCATTGAATGCTCAAGCCGTGCTCAATTCTTCTTGGAGATAGAGGCAAATTCGGGTAACTCGAATACCAAACAAAGTCGAGCTCAAATAGAGCTCTATCAAGCTCAAGTCAAGATCGAGCGGGAAAGGAAGTGTCGTTTTAATAAGAGACCGATAGACTTCACGATAAGGATTGCGATTCGTTTATTCCATCTTTTGTTTCTTCTTTTGGTTTTTTGTACTACGGTCTAACAAATTTACCAGTTTGTTTTCTATAAGGAGGCTTCATAACGCCCCCAGACAACGCCCCCAGATAGCCAAGCCAGCAATGCCGCTTTACGCGTGAAAATCTGGTTTGACTTGGTAAACAAATTCTCAAAGACGTGTTTTTCTAAGTAGGAATTGCTTCGGAGACCAAATATATAATGCCAAGAGAGTTAGGTCCTCGACACGGAAGACACGCCATAAAGATAAACCCGTCCCCATAAGAACAGTCTGTAACCCGCTTTATTATCTTTTTGTTATTCTTTCTTTTCTTGAAGCCAGCCTCCAATCTAAGATGTGATTGTTGGACAATTAAAAAAGAAACACGCCTTTACAACGCAAACATAGCCTAAAAGGCTGCAACTTCTCAAGTCAACCCAGTGAATATACTTCATTAAATAATCAACCAATCCAATGATAGAATACAAACAGCAACTGCATATCCTTGTCACACCCTCCCTGAAAATTGAACTTGAAGCATTCACAGTCAAGCCCAGAACAAACCCGGTATTTCTTTTGAAAAGTCCCTTTTGATGCTAACCATAATCAAGCTCATCACTTCCCAATTCAGCAAACACACGCAGCAGGTAACCAAAATGAGCACTATGTGCATTCCCATCGTACCACCCACAATCTAACGCCTCCTAAGAACACAAAATCTAACGAATGACTACGCTTTGCTTCCTGACCAAAAAGAAAAATGCAGTTAACCACATCACTCACTGGGAGAGTGAAACAAATCCATTGGCATCTTCAAAACATATTGATGCCACAAAACATTTACAAACAGTGGAGAGTCTACATCTACATAGAGAGTGTATCAACTCAGCAATACATCTGAAGCACAATGGCAGGTGAAAGAGACGATGGGATATGACATAAAAGAATGCTGCCAATATGGTCGACACAGTAACCTTGCCACACAATAAATTCCTCACGTAAGTACACATGCTCACCCCGCCCAGTGCACACTCGCACACATATAGAAGATCATTAAGTGGTCCATTATATGATATTCCACCAAGAATGAAGCAGTTTGCAATAGCTCCAAAGTGCATTCAAATTCATTGATGAAGGATTTTCTGTAACGGCTTATGGTATACCGAATGTTGTGCTCAGAAATATGGATAAATCCTGTCTAATTGGCAGCTAATAAGGAAAAGAAACTGCATTATTTGAGATTCAGAAACAAATTTTATGACTGAACTACTGCAATAGTGCAAAGGCTGTATTTCTACCAGAGTCCTACTACAGCCAACCTCACTTCTATGTTTCATTCTATTCAACAATTTGTAGATGAGGCTAGCTAAGTGACAATAATTAGCATAAATTTCCTGAGCAACAAGGATGGTAACTAAGAAGGCAATATTATTCGAATTAAGGATGGAAATTCAAATCAGTAATGACATCCGGCACAAAATAATCTTGCTGACCAGCTAATTTCTCTTTTTATATTGTCAACCACAACTCCACAATTGAATCTCAGACAATGAGTAGATGAGCAGAAACAGCTCCATTAGCGTCATTGGGAATGGCAATGTAATGTTATTTCTCTTAACTCTGAGCCCAACAAAAATCTCATCCTATCCATAAATTTCCTAGCTTTCCCATGCAAATGATACTGGCTCAGCGGGTATTCAGAGTTAAGCATTCACTACCAGGGCTAGCAACAAATCTTCTACTCTCTGCCAATACATAATGCATGCAATGAGAAAATGGTAGAAGATCATATGTGAAGAATGAAGATATTGAGACAAAGGATAAGAAAGCGGCAATCACCAATTACAGATACATAAAAATAAAAATAAAAATTCAAGGACTCCGATGATGGATGTATGCTACAGTCAATTTGCAGTTGCTATCTATCAACAACCTCTCGTTTCGATGGTTCCTCCGGCCATTCACAAATGTTCTCCTCCTGTTAGTCCTCCGACAAAATAATCTCATCAATGAACCACATCTCCACCCTTGTTCTTCAATTGAACCAATGTCCAACTCTCATGGACACATTTCATATCTATCCTTGGTTTTCATCAGCTGCCGTCTCTTAAATACCAAAAACCCCACAACGAAAATCTGCAAAATCGAAGCTACGCCGATAAATAACAACCCCAGCTTCTTGCCAGCATTGATCTTGTCTTCATGCCGCGGCAGGGGACTCCTGCTTCTGTTTTTATGCCACCGACGATCCGACGGAGGCGACGATCCCTTCGCAGCGTTGGTAGTTCCTGAATGGTTGGGGGACGGCAGAGCCTGCGGCGGCGAAGGCGATGGAGGGGGAGGAGTAGTTAATGGCGACGGAGGGGGAGGAGTCCATGGTGGCGGCGGGGATGGAGACGGCGGAGGAGGAGAAGGTGGGGGAGGAGGAGGAGGAGGAGGAGGAGGAGGGGGAGGAGATGGTGGAGGTGGGGAAGTGATCAAAGGCTGAACATTGGGTGGATCCTGTGATTGAGACTCAACAACTACAATGGCCCAGATTGCAAATACAGAACCCAGAATCAGGACAAAATGAGCTGGTAACAACGACTCCATGGATCAATCACCAGCACAAACAAGTAAAGCCAATAACTTTAGGGGGAGATCCTCAATGCAAATGCAAATTTCTGCTCGCCCGTCTCAAGCCGCGCCCTCGCGTATGGCTTTGCGAATGACCCCACTTCATCGATCTTTTCCCCTGTTCAGCTGTCGAAGCCAGAGACGCAAAAATCTCACCTTTTCCCTCGAACGAGACGAGATTCGGGGACGATCACGCGGAATCGACCGACCCTTTTGCCCCGAACGCCGAAGCTCCTGCTCCCCGGCCTCTAATTTGGAAAGAAAGGAAAGGAAAGGGTCCCTCGATTCGGAGGGTGGGAATCGGAGGATTAGGGTTGGGGAGGACGGGGGCGATTCCACTTCCAGGACGCTGCCTTGGGGAAGCATCAAACGGAAAGGGCGGGGGTGGATGAGGGTCGAGCTGGTTAAGGCGGTTTTTCCCTTTGCCCGTAAGTTTGAGACAGATGGCCAGAAATCTCGCGAGGTGATAGAGAAGCTGCTGATTCCGAAAAGCCAACAAATCAGGGGTTTCGTTGGGAGATCGATCGCTCGATCGACTCCGCTTCAGTCATCAGGGGGGGAAGATGTGAAAGGATCTTTGGAAAAATGGAGGGCTTCTTCCACCGATCTTCTTCAACCTCAATAATGGATTGGAGGGGTGGTTTCACCATAAAATAAAAATAAAAATAAAATAAAGCGCAAAAGAAAAGAGAATTATGTGCCGTGTCTAATTTCGGGGGGTAAAATGCCTAGGAAAGGGAATCTCGAAACAAGACCTCCGTTTTCGGAGGTGGAAAAAATTTACAGATAGGGACAGTAACAGAGAGAGAGAGAGGTGGGGGAGAGTGATGAGAGGACTTTGGATCGCGTCAAAACAAACGCTCGAACCGTTGGGAACGCGGTTTGACCATCTGATCAGATCAGAAGGGTGTATCTTTTCACGCCAGGCCATCTTTTGTTGTACCGGGTGGGGGGGATCGTTATGTTAACCATAACTCTTCGGTGCACTCGTTGAATCTATAACTGAAGTCGGCGAAAATTGTCTCCTGAATTTATGGTACTTGCCGATTGAGTCCTCAAACCTTTTAATTGCACCAATTGATAAAAGTGATTGATTCTTAATCTTATCCAATTTCAATATGGAATCTAGAATCGAGGACTAAATCGTTGGTTCCAATCTGATCCGGTTTGGTCCAATGAAGTATGCCATTTTTTTTCCCATTAAAAAGTATCATTGCATAACGAGAAAAAATGACAAATCTTAAGATATTGACGGAAGCAATAATGAGTGAAGAATTATTATACCATAACTCATGGTACATTGAACAAGATAATGTTTATTTTATATTTTACTAATTTTTTGAAGAAATAATGAAAAAATGTGCATATAATCGATCTAGTTTGGTTCCTTCTTAGAATCAGGAATGGGATCGTCCGGACATCGGTTCCACTTTTAGAAATTGGAAATCGAATCAATTTTCCCAAGAATCGAACTAAATCAGGCGGTCCATCTCACACACCCCTACCAATTGATTTAGGTGTTTTGTTAATTGAGTCCCTCTAATCAAAATTGTTTGGAGATCACTAACCTGGACAGTTATTAATAACATTTTTAATTTTTTGTAATTTTTTATTAATGTTTTCTTTTCTTTTTCCTTTTCTCTTTTCTTCATTTTTTTTTCTTTAAAATAGGTGAGGGCTAGATACCCTCGCTGGCCATAGCTGAGAGCCGTGAGCCCCTTGCTTGTACCTACCACTAGATCTAACTAAGGGCTTGAGGACCTCACTTATGGCCGACAAGGGCCACAATGCCCATGGCTTAAAAGAGCCATAAGTCTCTTGCCTAGGTAGAGTTGTATAAAACAATTATAAAGAAAGAAAGGAAAGGAAAAATAAAAGAAAAATAAATTCAAAAAATTTTGTTTGCATCCTTATCTTACCAATTGCGCCGCCTATGATAACAAATATTCACGTCGGCAATTTTTAATCAAAATTAGTCTGGTAGGCAAACCCCAAGAATGTTTAGGATTCAATTAACAATTAACTCTAATGGGCACCCTTCCCCATGGATGGGAGAGGTGGAGCATTCGAATCCTCTATCTTTTTAAGAGGGTTGGGATAATGACGATTTAGTTTCATGTATAGTCTCGACTCCCATGCCTTATGAGGAGACATAGCAAAAGTTTAAAAATGAAAGTTAGAATAGAAATAAAATATGACTGACAAAAAAAATTAACACAATTAAGACTAATGGCTTCTTAAATTGGACACATTTTGGAATCAATGAATGAATTCGAACGCATGACTTTAAAAGAGTATAAATAGGCATCACTTTCTATTGATTCATTATTTACATCATTGTGTTTCCTTTTCATCGTGCTAGACTCACTTTTGTGATAAAAAAATTTGCCGAATCATAAGAAGCAGATGCTTGTGGTTTCGCTTTGAATTTGTTTTGAATCGTGTCTCAATCAAAATGAAAAGGATGAAAATGAGAGGAAGTTGAAATTCAACCATAATCAGGTAGTTGTTAAAACATTTTTATCCCTTAGATTTTCAAATGGATATGAGTGGATTATTTCGATTTCTTTTTTTGGTCATAAGGATTATTTTGATGAGATTTTGACTTTTTTTGGCTCTATTTGTTTCGTGGAAAGTTTTCAAATTGCAAAAAAAAATTCTTCACTCCTGACATTTGGATAAAGACGGGTCAACAAATAGACTTTTTCATTGTCAAAAAAAAGAAAAAAGAAAAACACATGCTTAAGTTCAGGAAATTGTTTGCTCTTTTCCTTCCTTTTCACTCTTTTGATTAAAATTAGTATAACTCTCAATCTAACCAGAAAACTAGTGAGACATTTATTCTTGAACGAAAGCCTTCATTTTTCATATGCATGAGTAGTCAACGATGTTTCGAAGGCCTCAGTGCCTAGGCATTAGAACCACGACATCGTGCCCTGATCCCAGTGGCCATGCATAGGACCCTGGGGGCTCGTGCTCGGGTTTTCACAACCATGCCCTAGTACTTCACTCTAGGTCTTAAGTTCATTGATGCCTCAATGTCCATGCTCATGTCCCTAGTGGTAATGTTTGAGACCCTAATCCCCGTTCTCAAATCCCTAACGATGATGTCCTAGTATCCAGCTCCTAGTCCCTAATCCAATCCATAGAGGTTGGGACTGGTTTCTTACAGCCTGAAAACTTTGGACAAAAAAGGAATATAAATATCTTGTCTATTCGAAATCATATTAGTGTAACAATGATTCATTTTCAATAGGATAAAAGATGGGCTTAAAATTTTGAACACCTTATGTCAAGAGTCTTTTTAAACACCCAAGTCAATCAAAGTTAACCTCATGTACATAATTGCGACTCTCTATTTCTTTATGTGAAATGATTAATACAAGAAATCACGATTCCATGATCCCAAAAATGATATTTGTTTCATAAGGGCTAAGCCAAATAGATAACAACACATCTGGTCGAATTTGTGAAATTTTATGAGATTATCGTCTATTATTTTAAAATTTTAAGTTATTAAATAAATGCATGATTTATACAAAAGTAAAGTTCCATCGTATTGTGGATTTTTTGAAATGTTGTTAATAATATCCTTGTGCGAATAATAAGACCGGATTCCAATATCATAAATTATGGACGATTGATTCTCTACTCCATGAAGAATTGACTCCTTCTGCCCGTGCATCCTTAAATGAGAAATTAAATTCAAACACACACACACTCTCTCTCTCTCTTTTTCCTTCTTAACAACAAATAAAAACGCTTTTTACACGTTCATGCCAGCTACCCTCCAATTATATCTCCGACTTCTTTGACCAAAATAAATAAATAAATAAATTTAAATCTCCGACTTCAAACAACAAATCATTTATCTACTTTTGCATTAGCGATGTCGGCAATTTTCATGCTTGTGAAATGATAAATTTAATAATTAATCGACGCACGTTTCCATCCTGCATCAGCAAAGAGAAAAGAGGGCTTCGACCTATTTTAGTGGATCTCACTTCCTTCCTTCCTTCCCTGCAAAGATCCACATGTATTCCTCAATTTTAAAAATTTAATCAGACAGACACCATTTTCCCCGTTTTGTCATCGAAGTCCTATGTTTTGCGCGTCGGTCCATTTCTTTATTTGGTTAGCACATTGGTGTGTTTTCATTTATATAATCGACAGCTCATTCCTACAGCCCACAACTATGTGTGTGCCAGAGCTGCTTCAGGTCCAGCGATATGAAGAGATCATGCCATATAATATTTAGTCCTCCCTCAAGCTACCCCAAGACGGAAACATTTTTATATACAAGAAATCAATATAGAAGTCAAAAAAAGGACATAAAAAAAAGCAAAGTCCAACCGCGTATCGGCCATATAATTGTACATTAAATGCTATTATCCATCATGCATATTATCAAATGTAGCTTTTAATAGCAATGTTTAAGAGTTTAAACCTATTACATTTATATTGACTCAGTTTTAAAGTTTCCAGTTGTATTAAATAAATTATAGACCTTTTAACGATTTGCTAATATATTCCATATGACTAATTTTGGTGAAAAATTACGGACATGAACGTCATTCATCTTACGTGATACAACCAATATCGATATGAACAAAATTTACAAATATTTAATATTTTTTAATTATTATTATTTTGTTTTATTTTTCCTTTCCTTTTTTCTTTTTTTATCAACTCTATCCCAATGGGATTGTGGCCCTCCCCAGGATCTGGGTGAGGGCCCAACACCCCTGCCTAGACCTTGCTATAGTTGAAGACTACAATTGAGGGAAAAAGAAAGAAAGAAAAGGAAAAAAAAAAATAATAATAACAAATTCAGAAGATTTTAAAAAAGAAATTGTTACGTTAGTATCAGCCAGGCCTCATAGAACGACCGGAGTCCATGTTAGCGATTCCTACTGCAATTGGCCAGTTTTACTATATTGAAAAATCGTCAAAAAATTTAGAACTTAATTGGCATAATTGAAATTTTTATAATTGAATTGATAGAAATGTAATAACTTTGGCACTTTTTTGGTATTTTTCCCAATTTTCCTAGATTTGGTTAGATATAAAAGTATTTTGACAATATGAGTCAAGTCAAATATAAGTTGGTTAAGGGTCGGATATGAGTTAGCTTGGGCATGAATCAAACTAATTTATAGTGCATGGAAATTAGTCAATTTGGGTTAGACTATTTTCAACCCGTCTTGACTTGACTCACTTGTTTAATAAGTCTAGAGAAAATATTCTACCTCGACATAAACTTGCTAATCCATGTAATAGAAATTTTCGATCTTGTTATTTTTCCAAGCTTTAACTCTTCTAATCATCGCCTCAACGGGAAACTTAAGAGAGTATGGGAACGTCTTACTGGGCTGAGTCGCGGGCCTTCTTCGTCGGCCCAAGTTTTGACTTCGGCCTTCTTGGGTGCACGTCACAGGCCAATCTAACCTACCACTACCACTTGTCAAAGTATTCAGAATGCCATGAGTGAGCAAAAGAAATATCACTTCACAAGTTGACGAAAAAGGCCACTAAAGAAAGGATTTTATATTGATTTCACATTAATTAACGTCAAGTTCATAACTAGATTACTTACGAGAAATATCACCGATTACAAGTGACATCAGTAGTTTACAACTAAATAAGCTATCACGAGACACTATAAATCATATTTTATATCTTTCACTTCACCCTTACAAAATTTAGGTTAATTGATCAATTCGGTAACTATCCGTTACACATCAAGAGATTGAACAAACATGTACATATCCACTTTCCTTGCTATTGTTTGCACCCACGGTGCTCCATGATTTTTTCAAGTAGCGTCGAATGTGAACTCATACCTTTGTCTAGTTCTTATCTATGCAATGAGCAGAAAGTTTGGAGCTTTTGGAATTAACATGTTGACAGTATAATTTCATGACCAAAAGATAATAGGCCTTTCAATTGAGTATTCTAGTTTGTACTGAATAACGTAGGCTGGCATTTGATTCTGTAATCGTACCCGAGAAGATCATAGGAGGTCCATACATTTACATAATTGAGTTTGAGCTTAGCGACATGGGGGACAGACGCGAAGATGAAAAGAGCGAGAGCATGGGACCCTATTCTTGGTTACTTAAGCATTCCTCTCCATCATCTATTAACACCAAAAGGATCTTTATCTATCTATCTATCTATCCACGGAGAGAGAGAGGGACCTTTCTTCCTCGTCTTGTCGCGTCATGATCAGAGACACTCCATATATTAATAAATAAAAAGAGACTCTGAAAAGGATGCTAGTGGCAATGTCGTGATTTTCCCCCCTGGTCCTTTTCTGCTGGTATTTAAATGCATGAGAGAGGGATGTTGGAATTGCAGAGACAGAGGATGGGAATGAAGGAAGGGGATGGGCTTAAAGAGAGGAGGGGGGGGAGAGAGAGAGAGTTTCCACATTATTATTATTGAGATCATGTAGCTTTTTCTTAAGTGGGGGTATTTTCGCCTTGGAAATTGATCTCCCCTTTGCTCTTTTTTGCCTTCTTTGAGCCTGAAATTCAGATCTCTCTCAACAAGCACGCCACCACCTCTTGATGGAAACCAAAAAGTTTGTCCTACGATTCAAATTACTCCTTTGGTCTTGATATTTGAATAAAAATAGAATATTAGAGATCTGTGGTCATTTTCAAGGTCTTAAAATTTTTCCCGAGAGGCTACAAGTACCGCTTCTAACTCTAAATGGAAAGGAAAGACAAAAGAGAGTTTCACACTAGAGCTGACGTGGGAATTATAGAAAAGATGATATAGCTATTTATTTGTTTGTAATTGTGATAATGCTCTTTCCTATTTTTATAATCTAATTCATGTGTTCTTTCAACACCATGAAATTTGCACAATGTGACATGATCAGTATTATTATATACATCCTCAATATTGATATGATACGTAAAGTTCATTTGAATTTTAAAACTTGTGATAGATAGTAGATTTAAGATACCATAACATACATCTAATCCAACCCAATACATTTATGAAGAATACAAACCATTTTTGCCGGGGCAAGCACAAGACGAAGGCGATAAAGGTATTTGGATAATGCGGGTGTCTAGGGTTCTTAAACGCCGTGTAAAGGGTTGACTACATGACGCGTCATTATCACTATAAAAAGTTGGGTTGACAAAACAGAATTTGCGAGTTACATGCTAATTATTTCAAAGTGGTTTTGGGAATGGAGAAAGTATTTCGGTCTATAGATGCTATAATTCGTAATTACTCCTCAATTATCAGGACAGTACACACCAAAATCCTCATCTTCACTCTCTCTCTCTCTCTCTCTCTCTGAGTGCATGTCAAAGAGACGAGCGAAATTAAGCGGGAGGCCACGTCACGTGCATGCAAATGGTAAGCAAAAGGGCACGACTTTGTCCTCCATCAAAAGCCGCTGAAGAGCACATTCCAAGCAAAACCAGCAGCTGTTAATCAAGAAGGTCGTCGGATGGAACAAGACCAACAAATAGTCCATCCAGAAACCCTAACCCTAAACCCTAGATCTGAACCCTAACACTGTAGCTTCAAAAAGATCTGCTCTCGAAAAGGGTTATTGCGTGATGGAGAAATGTCTCTGCGCTGCATGGAGCATCTTGTCCTTTCAAAAAATTTAACTTGTCTTGTACCGGGTGATTATTATTTATATCTTTTGAAAGATTTTCTCTGTGCCAGGTTATGTTTGCTTTTATGGATGATGGGGATATATAATTGGATCCTCCTCCTTCTGTTCTGCCCTAGATCTATCTCTAAATGTCCTTCCTGCAACAATTTCAGATTTTCGTACGCCATCAGTTAGTCTTATGCATACTTGCGGATAATACATGAAAAATTCCATTGATTTGAGGGGTCAATTCCAAAAAAAACCCCAAACTTTAGATTTAGTCCCAAATATACCCTGAACTTTTTTTTGTCTCGAGAAAAACCCAAAACTTTAGGTTCAGTCCCAAATCTGCCCCGAACTTTTTTTTGTCTCAGAAAAAACCTCAAACTTTAGGTTTAGTCCCAAATCTGCCCCAAACTTTTCTTTAATCTTAGAAAAAACCCCAAACTCTTAATCTATTCCCAAATCTATCCCAATTTTTTTTTTTTTGTCAACAAGAAAATTATCAAATTTTACTATAATCCTAAATTTGCCCTCATTAGCCCTCGTCCAAAAGCCGTATTAGTAATCCCTAATTTTTTATATCCCAAAATGGTTTTATTTTGAAAATAATTTTCTATAACATCTTGTTTATGTGTATTTATTATCTATGTGGAAATGCCATGTTAAGTTAGGACTAGACCATAGGGTATATTTGAGAACATATCAAAAATTAGTGATTTTTTTAGTATAAACGGAGGGTAAAACCCCAAATTAGTATACCCGTTAATTGCAGCGTGTTATTTAATTTAAAAATTTGACGGTAAAATTTAACGGAAAATAATATATGGTAATTTTTTTTGGTGGTCAAAAAAATAATTTTGGGTAAATTTGTCATATGTGTACCAATTTGAGATTTTTTTAGACAAAACAAAATTCGGGGTAGATTTGGGACTAAAATTAAAGTTTAGGGTTTTTTTTGAGACAAAAGAAAAGTTCGGGCAGATTTGGGACTAAACCTAAAGTTTGGGATTTTTCTTGAGACAAAAAAAAGTTCGGGGTATATTTGGGACTTGACCTAAAGTTTGGGGTTTTTTTTGGAATTGACCCCTGATTTGAGTCTTTCTAAATGTAATTTTCAAAGATTGAGTGTAACTATCCTCTAAATGTAGTAATATTATTAGGGGTACTGCCGGTATAAAGAACTTCCCATACATTCACAATCGGATAGGCGGCATGTAGAATTTAAAATTGTTTGTTACGATTATCTTTTAATTATTCATAATATTACATTTTAATATATAGAAAATGATTCATCTACCTTTAAATGTTGACATTAATGTATTTTATTATATACTACACATTAAGTAAAACTTAAAAATCCTGATGCTGGAAGCGAAAAAGAAAGCATGAATAAAATACTACTCAATGTTAGAAATGAGCGTTTTAACTTTGATGTTAATCATTATACGATGCAACGTTTAGTTTAGCTAATAATAAAATAAATGTGGTAAAGTAGTTGACAAGGGATTTTATTTTTTCGATATCTTCTTTCCCAAAATTAACTTTGCTTTAATATATATCAGTCATGATTTTTCAGAAATTTGCCAAACTCTTTTCCTGGAGCTTTGTCATTTTTTGGTTAAAAAGATTACCGGTTAAAAATAAACAGGTGGTAGCAATGAAATATAAAATTTTATTCATAATGATTTATCCGAGAGTTTTAAACCAGTAGATAAATCTTTTTAAAAGTTAATAACCGAGGAAGCAAAACCTTGGGAGGTTGGCATATTGGACCCTCCATAAAGGCTTCGAGTCAGCAACTTTCTATTCTGGGATAGCACTTGGCAGGCAAATCTAGGCCAACAGTCCCACTTCCGTGTTTACCTGGTTTTCCCCGTCAAATTTCATAAATCTGTCCGAGTAAATTGATATTGCGGGCCTATTGTAAGAGATGTTCGACCAAAATCGACGGGCGCTCGCTCACGAGGATCCGAAATTCACATGACCAGAGAGCGCTCCATATATTAATATAATGGAATCGAAGTATCGAAATGAAAAGTACATAAAAACGAAATTCCGAGGAGAGCCGTTGTAAAGACTCCGTTTTATTTTAAGGAAATAAATAATTTGTAGAATATTTGCCTTAAAATTATCGCTTGTGTCCCTTTTGAAAACGTTTATACGAAAAATATTTTCATTATCTAAGGAATAATTAGATAAAAATCATTGTTGATAACGAAAACATTTTTATTGACTTCAAACGATATAAACGATTATTTTTAGGAAAATATTTTTCATCCATGAAACAAATGCACTCAATTAGGAGTGATTGATTCTTGATCATGTCCGGTCCTACTCAAGAATCGAGAACCAAACTAGGAGAACTGATTCCCATTTTTTGAGACTGTGAACCGGACCGATAGGTCTTGGAATTGAGAACCAAACTGACCAATTCGATCCAATTCCAACGCACAAAAGGCATAGCCAAAACTAAGTGACTATGAGGCAAGAGGGAAAGGTCGGCAAGCAAGGTGGGAGGCAAGGCCGTGAGTGGGAAAGGCATCAACGTTGAGTGAGGCAAGGCTGCAAGAGGACATCGAGCGAGGTGGAAGGCGAGCTCGTGAGAAGGAAAGGAGGCCTGAGGTGAGGCCACAAGAGGACGTCAAGCTAGATGGGAGGCGAGGCCGAGAGGACGTCGAGCAAGGTGAGAGGCAAGGCCGCATGAGTCGAGTGACTCACTTGGAGCAAGATGTGAGGTGAGGCTATGTTTGTGAGAGGGAAAGTGGGAAATGGTTGATTTCGCACAATTAGGGTTAGCGAGAGAGAAGTGGAAGGGAAAGAAATGGGGAAAGTAAGGGTAGAATGGGAAAGGGATGAGAAAGTAATGGACCTAATGGTAGAATGGTTGCTCAAAATTTTTTAAAAAACATTGAAAAAAATACATGAATGGTCAATCTAGTCCTATCAGTCTAATTGATTCGGTTCCCAATCCGATTCCTCCATTATAATTGGAAACCGAACTGACCAAACACTAGTTCCAAAGATAGGAATTAGGGACTAGACCGGCACCTCTAGGGCCTCCCAGAATTGACTAATTCGGTCCGATCTTGGTTCAGGTGGTTCTCGTTGCATACCTCTAGCCCAACCATGTGTGATTTTCCATCTTGAGAATTTGTTTGCTATGTATTTGCTATACCTATTATTAGTTAAATTAAAATAATATTACTTCAATGGTATATTACGATAAATAATATTACTAACAATTATATAATAACCGTCAAATAAATAATAAGTTATGTATAGTATTTTAATTATAAAATATTCAAACATCACAGTTAAGCTATGATTCTCATATAATAATCTGATATTTAGATAATCACTAAAAAAATAAGAACAATTGAATCATGTAGATTATGCTAAAATTACAACTAGAAACTGAAAATTATTAGTTTTCTATAAATTTTGATCTAATGAAGTATGATAATTAAAATATTATACACACGAGTGATCTAATCATAATAGCTAAGTAATAATAATAAAATGAATCATATATCATAAAATTTATTCAATTATGATAATCATTAGATCTTTCATATTTCCTATAATTGTATCATTATTTAATTTTTTTAATGATAAAAATTATCATTTTATATTCACTATAATTGACATAAAAGAATTGCTTATAAATTCTAATATATTTTCATTTCTGACTATTAAGATTATTATAATAAAAGAAATTAGGTTCTGACTATCCGTCGTCAAAGGGTATTATAAGAATATTTTAATATTCCTACCTTATTCTCCACAGTACAAAATGGTAAACCAGAGAAGAGTGGTCTTAAAATAAAAGCGCCATTTAGCAAAACACTAATGAGGTATAAGCCATACTATATCGAGTTTTGAACGGAAAGGAAGAGTTAAATGCTTTGGATTATTTATGACGTCCTTTCATCCGAGATAACAACGTAAAAAAAGGAACCACGAGCAACCCGGGCCAAGAAACTAGAAAAGCGGTGACAAAGTTCAAAATGCATTTCGAAAAAAAATAAAAATTGTTAGTCCTAGCGAGGGATCGAACCGAGACAGGCATGGCCGAGCACGCGACCTGTCCAAACCCTAACGAGGTATAAATGGGTCTCAAGGCAGGTTTGGGGTCAATCATCAAAATCCTGGATATCGCATTTGAAAAAACCAACAGTCGAAGTTGATATTTCTAATTACTAAAATGATCTTACTTCCTCTATACTCTTTAGTTAGGTTATCTAACAAATGTTCACAATTATTCTAAGCCTACTAGAGTTTGGAATGTTACTTGATTGGTAAATTCAAAATCTGAACTGAACAAATCACTTACCAAATCACTCTTACTCTTTTAAAATACTTAAGCTTGCTTATATAATTTTTGTAAACACCTAAAAGAGCTGCTTGACGAGAAGTTTGATTTATCATTTTAGGATCATTAGATTTTAGATATTTATGATTATTGATCTTCATTTGTTTTTTCAATCTTATGTTTTTACTCCATGGGTTTTCTAATTGGAGATTTAGAATGCCTAAGTTTTGAATAATTGGTCATGTATGTGTATGCAAATTTGACATTATTTATCTTGTGTTTAATGCGAGACATTTGTTTACTAAAATAGTAACATGACGGGTAGCGAGTACTTGACAATTTTAATGAAGCAGGCTTGAGATCTTCATCAAAATTCGTAGGACGGGTTTGGAAAATGATAAAAGCTGATAAGATGGGTCTAGGGAGGAGGTTGGTTACCCGCCTTCCATCCCCTCCTACAACAAATCACGAAAAGCGATGAAAAGATTACATACAAGATGAAAGCCGTTTTGAAAAGTGGAAAGTTGCTGTGACCTAAAAATGGTATAGGAGAAGCGTATTAAAAGCATTAAAATTTATCAACAAAATTTAATTTAATTCTAAAACTTTCAAAAAGTATAAAACTCTAAAATTTGTGACGAAAGTGTAATCAAATTATAAAAATTTTAAAAATATAATTAAATTTCGAAATTTGTTAAATTATTCAAATTAAGTCATTTTTTATAGCACTTTTAGGATTAAATTGCGATTTCATAATAAGTTTTATAACTTGATTTTACTTCTTATAAATTTTAAAATTTAATTATGCTTTCATGATAAATTTTATGATTTAATTATACTTTTTGAAAGTTTTATGACTAATTACATTTTTGTGATAAATTTTATCACTTCTAAAGAACTTATCCCAATTAATAACAAAGATAATCTTGATGGTCATTTGCAAAGTTTCAGTACACTTGTAGTCATGACGATAATCTTGACATCCATCGAATTCCAATTCCTCTCTAAATCGTCACTTCCCTTATAAAAATAATCGAAAAACCGATACGGACAAAACTTATTGTGTCGTCGTGTTTTTTGTCCTTTTGGTAGAAAAAGAGCGTCCACGATAATTGACTCCAAGCCGCAGGAAACATAAAGATGCTACGGCTACACAAGGGCACGCAATTTAAGGCACATCTTCAGCAGCAGCGGCAGTACGCAACTGACCATTACTACTCACCCTCTCGATCTCGGACTCTAACATTATGACAGGCGCCTACGTTTGTATCTGATGAAACTGCTTGTGCTTGTGAAAATTTTTCCTTAAACTGGCCGAGCACGCCCTATTTTTTCAACCCGCTAAATATTATTTTGTCGGGAAAACATCACTCAACCGCGCGATTAATCCTTGCTACGTGGTGAACTCGTAGTGACCTGGATGATAGTCACCAGGCACGCAGGACCAAAGAGCAAGCAAATGCCAGCTCCAATTCAAATGTCATACCTGGTCAACGCCCACAGCTTTTTTCTTGCACTCAAGTACAAGCCAATAAATAATAGAAGCTGTGCATGCATGAGCAGTAAAACTTGCCATTGATCCTGTGACGGCCATAACTGCGCGTACGTTGCTCTGAGGAAATTCATTTAAAGATCGTCGAGGACAGACAAACACGAGAATCCACTTATAAATTATTTCACCGAGTCAAGGTATGCTGTCGGCTGAATTCGATATTTGACATGGAACATGTGAATGCAGCTATTGTAGATAGCATGAAATTCTTGACCATTATAAGCCAAACCTACTAATAGAAACAAATCCTTTCTGGACATTCTCTACCTTCCAGCTTCCGCCAAGTCCTTTGATTCGAATAATTTTCTGCGTACTAAAATCTTTTTATGAGCCCCTTCCCCCTCTACTCATTCCACAATGCAAACATTGGAACTTGATGAGCCAAGCTCAAATTTCCCAACCTATTGGCCCCGTCATTATCACTCCCATTGCTTCCGTCTTCATATTTCTGATCCTGCATCGAGAAATAAGCATGAGAGTAATCTTCGCCGCCGAAATCACCCGAGCTTCCATACGAACACTTGTGCCCCGCCACCGCACTTGGTGATTCTTGATTATTGCTCGAGCCCATGAGCAAGTCATCGCCATTGGTAGGGTTTGCGATCATTGGAGGATCTTGATTTTCGGGCATGTTGGAACTCCACATCATGTTGGTAAAATCCCCTGATGTCTCGCCATTGGTTAGCGCAAGAAGCGCTTGCGGAGACGATGAGGATGCACACGAGTTGTAGTCATGATCGAGAAGGGCCGGCGTAGCCTCTTTTGGGGAGCGTTTAGCGAGATCACTGGCTATTAGAGTGGAGCTCGAGCAAATTCTCTTCACGTCATAACGGCTAATGTCGAAGTTTGTGACCGCATTCGTTCCCCTAAATTTGATGGCTGCGATGTCATAGGCTTCTGCAGCTTCTTCTTGGGTACCTAAATTAAACAAACAAACAAACAAACAAAAACCAACAAAAAGCGCCGTGTAAATAATTGAGGATGATAGTACTAGGTATGATACAAAATTTTCAATCGAAAGGATAGGCACGCATTATTTCAACATGTCAGATCTTGGTTGCGCATTGAACATATTCGGCAACCAAGCTCAAACAATGGAGTACACCGAATGAAACGTACATGATATAAAATCCAGTAGTAACTAATGCATTGCTAGTACGGTTAAAACTTGAGACAAATAAACCAGATAACGCTTCATAAATTCTTGAGTGGATATAAATTCTTGCTAACAGTCATCTCATGAATACTAGTTAAACGAATTTCACATAAGGCAACCTACGTCTCATTTTCGGGCCAATCATTGAAAGGTTTGGAGGGCAATAAATTCATTCGTTACTAGAAAAAGATAACTAAACATGCAAAGACCCCGTTCTTTGAAAAGCATAAATTACGGGTTGGCAGTAAGAAAAACCTGAACATTAAAAGAATGTACAAGTAATTTCGATGCTTTTAACCAGCAAGAATCCCACATTGAGATGAGAAAATCAGGAAGGAAGGTGGGAACTTAACTGAATGTGCCGAGGTACAAGTCCTTGTTGCCAGCAACTCTTCCGATTCTAGCTTGCCACCGTCCATGTTGATGGTGTCTGACAGTCAAGAAAGACAACTTTTGACAGGTAAGAAAAAGATAAGAGAGATTGTTTGATAGATTGATGAGACCCTCTTCAATAATGGCACCAATTGATTAATGTCATATGGCAAAATTGCACCCTTTATGTTTTGCCTATTATTGCAAAGGATAATTTATAAAAAAGAATAAAAGGAAAAGAAAAGAAAAGAAGATCCTGCAAAAGTGCAGTAAATAACATGCACTTAAGAAATCCTGCCACCATACCTGGTCACTCCTCTGTATACAGATGCTCCTCTTGAAAATCCACTGCTTTTCCTGTTAAAATAAATAACTACAAAAATATTATATGTAACCTCACACTAATCAATCATTTTTCTAATTATTTTTGGCCAACGTGAGATTTTGCCTTGACCTATTATTACCTTCTTAAGTGGGCAACAAATTCTTGCCGGGTCATGTTCTTCATTTCCTCAAGTTCTTTCTCATAAGTGCTCAGCTGAGCAATTCAGAATATGAGAAGAGTTAATGCACATTGATGATACCTTTCCTTGTATAGTTTTTACAGATACAGAAGAATACTTTCCTAGGGATTATCCAACAAAAAACTGACCGGGAAGTTTATGTGGGTAGTTGGACCCCAATACTTCAGTGCAGCCAAATCATAAGCCCTCGCTGCCTTTTCTTCTTTATCATACCCACCTGATAAACATCCATATACCCACACGATTAATGAACTATTAATTAAAACTAAAAATGCCCATCAAATCAATCCTACTTCCATAAGAGTTGAACTAGAGTCGCTAAAATCTTTACTGACACTCTTTACGAAGGATACGTCACTCGGCTGTTGGTTCAAGAGGCAATGCCCATGTTTTGTATTCATTATTAGTGGAGATTTGTCATATCATTCTTTAGAAAAACCACATCTTAGTAATTTTCTCTAATTACGCGAGAGAAGCATAAAAATAAGAGCAACGGGTCAGGAGCATTTACCTAGATAGACTGCCAAGTAGGTTCAGTGAAAGGAGAATCGCCCCGAGCAAAGCACGGTCAAAGAAAGGTACATTGATAACGCCATCATCATTAGAAAATTCTTCGAGATGCAGAAACCTTGGGAAAGAAAAGAATAATAAGAAGGTGAAATGATTACTTCTATTAAATTTCTCTTACCTTGCCTCCCTTTTCTGGTTTGCCCTTCTTTCCTGCAACTGTTATCCCACAGATGAGCCTCATATCTCCCTGTCCACCTATGTCTGCATATACATTTACACAAACACAAAAAAGGAAGAACAAAACCAGAATCTTCGATTAAATCAATAGTTGGAATGCAAAATGCAGATGCATGAACCAGATGAATTTAAACACAATTGTGAAAGTCTTTTTTTTTGGGGGGGGTGGTGTGGTGGAAGACATCGGCATCAGCAGTACTAAAAATGAAGAAAGACTACTTTTTTGAAAAATCTGTAGCTTACCTAGTGACACCTCGATACTGAGAGGTTCTTTGCCCAAAAGTGTCGATAGACTTCCGAGGAACGACACACTTGCTGTTGTTGTCGCTCGCAGATGATGCCCTCTTGGCGTTGCTACCATCACCACCTGGTGGTGCCTGAGAAATCGGCGCGCCAACACCCACGTTGCTGTTGATGTTGTTGTCACTTTGAGAGCTAGGGCTCATCATGGTGAGAGAGAGACCGCCACTACTACTCGTAGTAGTCCCATTCGCTTGACGCAACCATGATTTGAACCCAGAAACTGAACAAGTTGTTGCACTCGCACCACCATCAAACGGGGCATGTTCTTGGTGGGGATACATGCGATCATCAACATCACATCTGTGGTCGTTGCCGTTAGATGGAACTATTAGGGTTTGCGGGTTCTCAATGTAACACTGATGGTGATGATCTGGGTGGTTGCCGTTGTTGAAGCAGCTCGGAGCTACGTTCACATTGATCCCCGCACAAGCTGAGCTCGTGGCTCGGTGCTTCTGATTTTCATCATCGCCGTGAGAAGAGCCTGAGTAGCAACAGCCCAAGAAGTCTTCAAGCTTCGGGCCTCGATGATCTTCCCCATCATCGGCATTCTCATAGCTCCATTCTAAACGAACAAGCCCATGAGTAAACAAGGAAGACAGAAACAACCACCATAAAATGTCAACTTTGCCAGATATGTCAGCAGGAAAATGGATGCAAGAGATTCTCGTGGAAATTGGTCAAACAGTTGGAAAGCACGACCTGACATGCGTATAGAGATTCGATTCCTATTTCTTTTTTCTCGGGACAAACATCAGTTAGAACATGAATGTTTATTTCCATTATAAAGGCTTTTAGAGATCAGTGGGGAACGAGACATGCAAATGAATTAGAATACCTTCACTGCCATGAGGACGCCTGAAATGAGGATCAAGAACACAGAGGGAGCCATCGGAGCGCAGTGGCATGACGGTAATATTAGGAGGAAAGCCACCGCCACCGCCACCGCCACCGCCAGCCCCACCGCCAGCCCCACCACCACCTCCTCCTCCTCCCTCCTCCTCCTCCTCCTCCTCCTCCTGCTTGGCCTTCTCTGCAGATTTCTTCGTTGATTTTCAGGTGCGGGGTCAGAGAGAACCCCAGCCAATTGCTCATTTTTCTCTCGGAAAATCAGGAAGGCAAAAAAGAAAAAACTATTTTATTTCGAAGCACACAACCTCAAAACCCCACGAAGACAAAAGAGCTCTCTCTCTCTCTCTCTCTCTCAAAACCTGTGAAAATCTTCTCTCTCTTTCTAGTTTCTTGCAACTTGGGATCTTTGAAGGGATTTTAAGCTCGAACTCCGAAGTGGGGGGTTCGTGTTTTTCCTTTCTTCTCCCTTTGAAAAAGAGAAAATTCAAACTTTTTGCACAGGGAAGGACTAAAGAGAAAAACTTTCACAGAGTCGTCAAGAAGCCCTGTTTTGTCTGTTCTGTGAATTGGAAAGAAGAAGGGAAAGAAAGAGAGAGAGGGAGCATTACGGGGATTTACGAGCATTTCTCTCTCTCTCTCTCTGTCTCTCTCATCTCTCAATCTCTCATCTCTCATCTCTCATCTCTCTTCGTCTTTATATTCTCAGCTCTGAGAGAGTGTCCTGCGTCGTCTGTTCTGTACAATGACTCCTCGGTTTCTGTGCCCATCCTTCAGATTTCTCTGCAGAGGTGGCCACAAGACTTTACCAACAAATCATACTTGCTGCAGCAAAGTTTAAAATATTCTGGATGTGCCAAAGGAAAATAAAAGTTCATCATGCACCTTTATTTTTTACTTTATTATTTTTTTAAAGTCCACTTTTTTTTTTGTTCAGATTTAAAGCCCACTACGAAAGGTGATTAAAAATGACAAATGCTTCGAAAAAGTTACATATTTCACATAAAAATCGAAAGCAAATATCAAAAACATAAAAAAAAGAGAAACTTTTACTGATTAGTACTAGAAAATCTAAAAATTTAAGCTATTCGATAACGCTGTTCAATAATTAATGATTTTATTAATGGGCAATGATCTTATGGTACGAGCAAATCTTCGTAAATATAAGGTCACTGAATTGTAACAAAACTCATAACAACAATGCATGTATCTAACTTTGATCGATAGCAAATGCATCTCTAGTACTAGGGGCGAGCAAAAGATTCATATTGAATTGGGAACCGCCTAAATCGGCTGATTTTTGGTGATTATCGCGGAAATCAATCCAATTTTTGAAATTGATAAATGTTGGTCTGATTCTCAGTTTCAAATATTAACCCGTCCACTGAGACCATTTGGGCCGAATTAGAGTATTCTTCTGGCCTTTCTCTAATTCACATCATCGCCCAAGCAAACATCCAGCAATTCAGATTGAGCTTCCAAATTGGCCATCGCCTTCCAACCTTGGTCCAGTAGTTCCAGCGATGGTCCCGCGGTCCGCAACGCCTCCAAATCAGAACTATCGCGCCGCTACCACACTCAAGCTCTTTTTATTTTAATTTTTTTTGGGAGGTTTTTCAACGACTTCCAGTAGTACCAATGCCCAAACTTCTTTTGCCAAGCTTCAACATGCGTCCAAGCGTGTCGCCATAAAACACTCCCGTCCTTATCAGCAATCCCGGGGAAATCCAAGCACTGAGTTCTCGTCAAGTTCCAACGCGCCGCAATGCTCTTAACAAATCCTTTTGGTGGCCTTGGTCTTTTGCCGTCCCACACCGTTACCCTTTTGCTTCGGAGAGGCTATACCTTCGAGACAGTTTAAGCCCATGCGGCATCGTCTTTCACTGGAGTTTATGAATTGCTATTTTCTTAATTGTTGCTAATTGGCAATACGGAGTGGAAGTACTCACGGCCGACTCCTAGACGCACTTGGGAACTGTACAACCTGTGGGTGGGTGGGTTCTCGAGCAGTGGATATTGGAATTAGTGAGTAATAAACCTTGTCAAAATGGGTTGAAATTCATATATGACCTATTTAAGATAAATAGGTCACTTAAGTCTTAAAGGTCTTACTTAAATGGGTTTAAAAATTGAAAGCCTAAAATAAATGAATCTAAATGGGTTGAACTTAGAACTTAATTCCAACTGAATGCTCATACACTCTCTTTCCCCCTTTAGTCTAATAAAAATAATTTTTATAAAAAAATTATAATTATTTTTTATATTTCCTTTTTCTTTTCTTTTTTTTTTTTTTTCCTTTTTTTTTTTTTGCCCTTTCTTCTTCCATCTTCCTCGGTCAGTGGCTAGCATGGTGACGGCCAACAATTGGGCAAGCAAAGGATGAGCTCGTTGGAGGTGTTTGACATTTGGCAAGACTCAAGCACTAGTCTTGGGTGTGCTCAACCTCACCAAATTTGGCAAGGTCGGAGCCTCACCCGAGGTTGGTTGGGCTTGACTCGGCTTGGCTCACCGAAATTGGGCAAGCTGGAGGTCACTTGTGGCGGGTCATCGGCCATCGTCATGGCCAACGACTGGCCGAAGAAGAAGGAAAAAGAAAAATTAATTTAAAAATCTATTTTTTAAAAAGAAAATTAAAAAATAATTAAATATTGGATTTAAAAAAATATTGAAAGGAGTGCATAGAGGAAAATTTAATCATATTTTTCATATCAAACGGCGGAAAATATTTTCTATTTTTTTTGTTTCAGATTTCAAGCAAAAACCAAAAAATACTGTAATTTTCTTTAAAAAAAAATACTTATCGGAAAATATTTTTCCAGAAACAAAAGGGGACTTATTTAAAAAAAATTATGAAAATTTTCCACTAGATTTTATTGCATGAAAGTATTTTAGTAGTGCCAATTTTTTTTTTAGAAAAAATCATAAGAAATAAACTTTCTTAGGTTTAGTTGAATGGGCTTGTATGAGTTGATAATAAGTCGGGTCAGATATGAGAATAAGTTGTATCATAATAAATAAGTATAAACGGGTTAAATGAGTCAATTTGAATCAGATAATTTATGAATATGAACCGATCCAAACCTAATTTGACCCATCGGTTTGACAGATTTAGTGGGTGTTTCCCGATTTCTAGTTTGTAGGGAATTGGGCCAAGACACGGGGGCTGAACAAGTGAGCAGCAGTAGGCCTAGACCACTGGTATTAATCTTGGGAGAGGAAAAGAGGACCGACCCCAAGCCCAACAAGAATGGTCCGTTGCCATCGGTCTCTTTCTTTCTTGATAAAATTTAAAAAATATAAAAAAAAATATAAAAGGATTTAATCATGTAATTCGTTGTTAGATAAGGGGGAATTTTTTTCTTATGCTGATATTTTTTTTTTATTAAATGAGAAGTCAATATCCCTAATAAGGATGAGTTTCCCAAGCTTAAGTTAGTGGGTTTTGGTTACAAAGAAAGCACTCTCATCAAAGTTATACTCTCACACCTTTAGTTCCCAAGCCACATATGTGATACTTTTTTCTTTTTCTTTTTGTTATAAGATCAAACAATCTAATACACGGGCATTTTATTCATTCATTATTTTAGACAATTAATTTATTGTGTTTGGTTTCAGGGGACGCACAGTGGAAACAAAAACCTTTTGCTTAGGCCCAATCAAGAGAGTGCTCCGTTCAAGATCATGGCCCGTCCGTCCATGTAATCTTTTCCTACACCAATTAATCTTTTCTCGAATGATCTAACGTGATTTTAGTACAAACTAGTGCAAATTTTGAGTAATTACCCGTTTACCTACTTGGACTCAAATCTGCTCCATCAAAAATTTCTCGAAGCAGTAAAATAGCTAGATATATTTCAAAGCCCATCATGACGTAGCGGCATTCATCTTCTGCTCTCTTTATCTTGAATTCGTCAAACCGATGAGCCTAATGAAAGGAAGCACCATCATTTAGTTTATCTCCATCTTGTGGCACAACTAAAGAAAGCAATTGTAAATGCTCATGAACATGTTCAATCTTCATCGGTGACCCACTTGATGTGGAGAGGTGAGGCTATGATATTGCAACGCTAATTAGTTGAGAAATAAATACTAAAGCGAGAGAAAAAAAAATAAAATAAGGAGAAGAGAAGGGTGAGACAGAAATAAATTAATGAGAAAAATAAAAATAAAGAACAGAGTTGCAGAGAGGATAAAAAAATGCATCCTTTAATTCCTGCGACCCTACTTAAATCTGGGATGGGGCACCTCGTTGCTTGATTCGATTCAAGCATGATTTGACATACGTGACAGTTAGCACGTCTCCACCAATGCCCTTTTAATAACCCGAATGACTATTTGATCTAACTTTTAAAAGAAATAAAAATGTAGGGCGGTCCAAATTTAATAAAGTTAACATACCACTCGCCCACGCAAATAGGCTTTTGATGCAAGTGGAGAATTTTATCTGTCTTTTTTTAAGGAGGGTTTTGTTTATCTAAGCCCCGTAGGCAGAATTGTGTTTTGACCGGTAGGACGATCTAAGAGGATCATCCTGATTTGGCTTTATGCTTAGCAAAAGACAAACAGAAGAAGTTAAGGCAATGTCACGATGCTCTGGCCACCAGATTGATTTTTCACTTCCTTGGAAATAGGCTGGAGAACGATTTCTTGTTTGGATGCTACATGCTGCACCATAAGAAAATTTTAAAGTCGCCCTAGTCGTTCACAGCCCTACTTCATGTCAATTTTCTTCATGAGTTATGTCGTGCATTCCTCCTGTTGACATGGACAACGTCGAAAGAAAACGGTATCCTATTGCTATTTGATTTAATTGAGTAAATGTTCAATTGCTTGATTTCGTAAATTTATTTGCAAAAGATATTGATTTCGTTATATATTCTGAATATATATATTTTAAACCTTGAATATATGTTGGTATCTTCCAAGATAAACTTTTAGGAATATAATTGGAAGATGGCGTTGCAGGATATCTTCCATAATGAAACATAGATATGATTCCGACATCTTTTGAAGTGTGATTTCCTTTTTAAATATCCTCAGCAGGTCCTTACAAATAGGGATGCACATTCATAGGAGAGAATACACGATCAAAAGAAATTCCAAGAAGCATCAAAGCTCTTCATATGTGCTGAAGCTCTCGACTTTCGAAAAGCAAGAACGAAATCTTGGAGGTTCAAGAACATGGAGACCGTGCAACATGAAGAGGAACGAAGTCCGGTCGGATCAAGCTTCGCCCCTTTGTCGTTGTCCACAGATATCGAAGCATCGCCTCATCAAACTTCCAGGCCCTGTTGCCTTCGTCAGCATGTGTCAAAGTTTCGTCGGATCACGCTTCTAATGCCTTCTCGTCCTCATCGCCATATACCAAAGTCTCATCGGATCATACTACCGAATCTCGTTGTCTGCATCGACATATATTAAAGTTTTGCCGGATTATGCCTTCGTGCCCCATCTCTCAGTCAACTTTTATTGAATTTCGAGCTTCGGAGCCTCGTTTGTGCGAAGGAAAGAATTGGAGTTACAAATTAGAGATTGTACCCATATTTATGATATTCAATTAATTTGAGACCGATTTTCTCGTTCACAATTTTTGACTCTGAAATTTATTTGTGCACGTCTCCTATTCACAACAATAATTTCTAACTATTTCGTTGTAACAAAGAGGGTTATTATCAAACATAAAGAGAATAAATCACCCTTATAGTCAAAAAGTATAATTTCCGACACCCATGTCCTGATTGAAACCGTAAGGATTCCTGCATCATTCATGCAGCTCTATTTTGTCTCACAGAATTGTCCCTTCTGCATAAAAACAACACACCCTCTCTTGATTTTTTGTGGCTAGTATACAGCACACATATCTCTTGCTGGGTCCTCACTAGAGATCACAAAGTCACTTTCACCTTTCTTTTTACATGGACGAGGGTAATGATCAAGGAGAGCCTCCCTCTTTGATCCCTTTCAAGACCTAAAAAAAGCTGATCCCCAATGTAATCATGCACAACTTTTTAGCGAAACAGCCAGCAGCAGTGGCATCGTTTTTAAATCTCCCCCCAATGCCATCGCTATGGTCCATAAAGTCAGACGTGCTACTGGAGTTATCTAAGAGACCAGGTTCATGAATATAAAGCTTATTCTTCATAAAAAAGAAAGTAGAAGAAGAGGCTCATATTTAAATGTTTCATACGTCTACTTCAGCACCACTGCAAGTGGGGAGAGCCCTTTTGCAAAAAGCAACGTACTATATAAAGCGTAAACATCTTAATTAGACAAGATCTTTGGCTTTCTTCGTTTGTCCTCTTATCAAATTCCTTTTGTTAATTACTCCACTTAATCATTCCCTCTCCCCCGCTTTCCTTTTGTACCCAACCTCCTGCATGCATATTTGCATGTGATTCAGTGAACTGTTCCTAATTGAAAAGAGAGCGACATGTTATCAGGGAGCTAATTAAAATTATCTTGTTTAGTGCAGGGAGATCCTACACGCCGTGCCATTACAAAGTAATGAATCCATGGGGAATGGGATTTTTGACTTGAGGCCACGTAGCGAATTCTCGTTAGCCTGTCAAATTTGAATGTGTTTTTCCTAGTCTACGTTTCAGAGAATACAGCACTCTTTTCACCTAACCCCTTAATTAAATCAAAGTTTGTGACCTAAGCTCCCATTGAGCTTTCGCCCCTTTTTTCCTTGCACATGATTCGTCAAGAAACACATGTTGATTGGACAATAGAAAAATTAATGAAAAAAAGGTGGGAATGATTAATTTGTTGGTCGGACATACATAAGTCTTCTGCAATCACGCATTGGACGATTTGATCTATATTCTAGAATAATTAGGTAGAACCCCATCTTCAACGCTTTTACCTGAACAAAGCCAATGTTTTCCATGCAGGTGGGAACTATATATATCTTTCCTTCCGTAATGATCACCCAACTTTGAAATCATTTCCATGAGAGCTTCCTGTCACTAAGATTCACGGGCAGGACATTGTTTGTTTGCACCAAGAGGGATGGTGACTAATAGTGTAATTTACACCCAGCACAAATAAAACAAGATAAACGTCCTTCATTTTCTTAAATATATATAAGGTTGAAGAATTTATCGTAACTAAGGTTGTAAGGGGTAAAAATGATCAACTGGTCTATAATTACAAAATGACTTTATTTTTTTAATACACGAAATGTTATTGAGTCATTTTAAAGTATCAAGTGTATTGATAATCTTGTACTAATATAGCAGCTTGTCAAACGAACAACATAAGATTAAATGAAGTAGAAATTGTTAAGATTAGGCTTACACATATAACAAAATAGAGAGTAAATGCAAGAAAGAGAAATCAAAATTTTTCCTAATTTATCTTTGAACTAGGGTTACATCCAGCAGAAAATTTCAATATAAGTAGCATATAATCTCTTTGTTACCACTCTTGATTTTAAGAGAAAAAGAACATATATATATTCAGTCGTTATTCATGAGTTCAAATTGAAACTACTAATAAAGTATAGGCTCAAACTATAAAAACTCTTTTTTTGTCTTAAGGGTCCTGCCCCCTAAGATCCTCACTGAGGAGGCCCTCCCGGACCTCTATCCGCTCATCAGAAGCAAGATTCTTATGCCTTCCTATTGATGAGGAGTATGAACTACACCTTAATAAACTTCATGACAAACTATTATTCTTATAGCCTTTGTTACACTCTGGCTTCCTCGTTTTGGCCAAAAGAATTCGGAAAGTATATCCCGAGGTGGGCACTAAAAATTAGGAAAATGCTTCTTTATATAGCAGCCTTTCATAACGTGCCTTCATTGCTCAATCATAGAGCCCATGAAAACGGCCTCTCTTTGTAACAGAGGAATTCATTATTAGCCAAAACTCACTTCCTCACTGGGAGATTACTCAGGCATTCGACCCTCTCTCTCTCTCTCTCTCTCTCACACATCACACACACACACACACACACAGAAATGGAGGGTCGGATTAAGAACATTAACAAGGAAGCATGGACTGCGGAGGAAGACAGAAAATTAGCTGAGGTCATTGCAGCAAGCGGAGCCAGAAGATGGAAGGCCATTGCAGCTAAAGCTGGTAACTCTGTCTCTCTCTGTCTCTCTCTGTCTCTCTCTGTCTCTCTCAAAATGATGTTGAGAAAAGCTTGCCATCTGCTTCAGGCTTGAATAGGAGTGGCAAGAGTTGCAGACTAAGATGGATGAATTATCTGAGGCCCAACATAAAGAGAGGCAACATTTCAGACCAAGAAGAAGATTTGATACTTAGGCTTCACAAGCTCCTCGGAAATAGGTTTGGTTTTTTTTTTTTTTTTCCCCACATTTTTTTTATTACAAAAAGAAAACCTGTGAATGATAACTTAAATTCTCTGTCTCGCATGTATAGGTGGTCTTTGATTGCGGGGAGATTGCCAGGTCGGACAGATAACGAGATCAAGAACTACTGGAATTCTCATTTGAGCAAGAAAATTAATATACGAAAGGAGAAACAAATTAGTCAAGCTTCGAGTGAAAAGGACGAGATTGAACAAGTAAGAGAATTAGAAGAGAAGAAATCATCAGAGAGTAGTGAAGACCACTTAGAAGCTATCGCCAGCTTTGATGTGGATGATCTCTTCGACTTCTCCATGAGAACCCCTCTAAATATTGGCTGGCCAAGCGAGTTCATTTTATTGGAGGACGACAATGGTTTGAAAGGATCATGCTCATGTATCCACGAAACTCTCCATGGATTTAATAGACAGTAACTGTTTATTTCCATTCGCTTAATCCACTGTCATTTGAAGTTGATACAGATCAAAATTGTTGATCCGTAACCATAATGTTTAATCGGGTACTAGTTTGATTAGCAAAAGTGCCACTTTCTCATTCCTTTTCCAACTATGTCCTCCACGATTGACCTCCGTCTGCTCTTAGAAATCTGGATGAGAAAGAACAAGAGAGAGAGAGAGAGAGAGAGAGAGAGAGAGAGAAATTTGCAAATGTTGATACACGGAATCCTGATGAAGGCAAAGAGAAGAGAACAAAAGATTTTCTGGGCGTGGGACGTTTTGTTATCACTGGCAGTCAGGCATAGGGATAAAAAGAGAGAAGGAGAGAGACGATGAAAAAGGTGCAAAAAGGACTATTGTCTGCTTGGTAATGTGCAGAAGACTTGAGATGAGACGCCCTACCATGATGAGACATGAAGGCGATTCAAGACTTTCTTTTCGCAGATCGATTCAGCTTAGCAGCCCTCAAGAGACGTCGACTCTTATTTCTCTTTTTCCTTTTTGCATTCCTGATGCTGGAAGAATGCACTGCCCAATTGTCAGAAATTAAAACATGCAACGAGGGTAGACCTTCTGAACAAGCCATTGCCCGTAGGAGTACAAGGCAAAAGCATTATACTTGCGCACAATTTAACATTAATATCTGGCCACTATCTTCTTTTTAATCAGTTTTTATATACAACTTATTTCGCCCGGGTGGAACTACATGTGCAAGAATGCATGAAGGGGCTAGATACTCATGAAATGTCAGACTCTTATAGGTTTAGGAATGCGGGACAATTAATTTTTTAGAACATTCATGTGTGTAATTTCTCTTTTTAAAAAACTTTAGTTGATAGTACTTAAAAAAAGTTTTTGGGCTTAAAGAGGGAGCCACCACCGGTCTCTTGATTTGCCAAAAAAACAACATAATGATGTTATCGAGTCCCTGTAGGAGTTGGGGGCGGCAAAGGAGACCACCGCCGTTCCAAATTGCATGAATACAGCGCATCGGAAAAGTAAGCCTGTAACTTTCGACCTATTAGATTAATCGGGATAAAAAAAAATATAAAAATCATAACTTTCGTGTTACGCTCACTTAAGTGTCATAGTTTCAAAAAATATTTATTTCAACTTTCAATTGACCACTTGAGTGTCATAATTTATAAAATACATTTATCTAAGTGCTAGAAATCGAACATAACATGGCAGATGCGGGGAATTTTTTTTAAAATCATGACATTTTTAAGTGATCAATAAAAAAAAGGTTATACGGTACATACTTAATAGATTAAAAAAAAATTACAACACTTAAGTGAGCGCTGCACAATAATGACGACACTTGTGGTGTCCTTTTCCCTAAGTTAAATGCATGATTAGTCGTATCAGTAACAAATTCGTTGATTCATATTAGACAATAGCCTAAAAGAATATCAACCTTGTTGAAATGAATCAAATCCCCTACTAGTAGAATTTAAACCTACGACTAGTGAGTTAACAATCAACTACTCTACCATTGAGCTACAAAGGCACAACGGGAAATAAGATATTATAAGTTCAATTCCCGTAATCAACTCATAACCATTTTAGCATGAAGGTTTCTTTGTAACTCCTGGAATGTCTTCATAATGGCTTTGTTCCATGTCCCATTTAATTGGAAACCTCAAAGTGTTTCTATTTCCTAATACTCCATTTATATCACAATTCCTGTCATGTGATATCCTTTGGTGTCATTGGCACAAGGGATGTCATTTCTAGTATACATCTTCCTAATTCTATATATAGAAAGTTAAAAAGCCATCACATGATAATCTCGTGAAGATAGATTGGAAAAAAAGAAGGTTTGTGATGATTTTGAACTTTTTCTACCTAGTAATCTAACGTCCTAATGCATGAAAATAACAAATTTGGTCATTATGGCTGGACTCTAAAATGGATTTCTAATCAACTTTTTCCATAGAGCCCACTTATCTCTTCCTTTTTCAAGCTCAAGTTATGAAAGAAGGAGAAAAGGGGATTGAGACGAAGGTATAGGCAATGCAAGTCTTAACACGGGACAATTTAAAATGTTTGTATCAATCTAATATGTGCCTTTGAATTTAATATTGGATAGATCTCAAATACTAACTGTCCTAACTCTATTAAAACTTTTGTTTCATTTCTTCTGAAATAATCTGAAGCACTTTCTTTTATTATGGATCAACTACTAGAAATTCAATGCTTAATCTTAATATTTGCTGTGTATTCTTAAATAATCTCATTTATACTTTTTAATGAATATAAAATATAAGTTAAAGTAATTCATTTATCAAAATTGAGATCTGTGTAAGTATCGATACTCGAACCCTTTTTGTATAATAAGGAAGAAAAGCTGATGAAAAACGTAATTGTAACGATGAATGCAGAAATATCTGGAGAGAGAGGCAGCAAAGCATATTTTGTAGATACCAACGCCTCCACAAAGCAGAGACACAATCATTTTAAGTTTTGTCTATGTTTTGACGTCAAATAATAAGGAAGTCAACCAGTAAAATTCTTTCTTCGCTTTTGCCCCTGAGGACTTCTCATGTGCCCATCACATCACTGAATTACAACCACAAATTGGGGGGGGGGCATTGAGTCATGCAACTTAACAAGTACGGAGATTAAAAATCAGACAATATATAATCATGAGAGAGAGTGCAAAGTTTTTTTTAATTTGAAAGTCTAGATGCTTTTTTGCTTTATTTTCATTATTTAAAATATACCCAATGCATCAAAAGGAGAGCCGCGGGACAATATACCTCTGTATATTTCACTAGTCAATCGCCATATAATTATCTTTGTCGTGGCTATACAATATGGTTTGCGAATTGAGAGGATGTTGAGTGGGAGTCACATGTTTGTAGCTCAAATGGGTAAATTTTAAGTGGTCGTAAAAAAAATTCACGAGATCCATAATTAGATCAGTGAGTTTCAATTTGAAACTTTGATCTCATGAGTTTTCATTTATTTGTAATCGATACATTTTAATCAAATCTAGGCACTTTTCTAATAAAATCATTGTCTTGGTGGACAAGTGATGTTGGCATGTTATATAACTACACCAAGTTAACTACAAAATTTGACCCAAAATAAGGAAACCTTAACTAAAAAGAATTTTAACTTTTTTCGGAATTTAAATAAATGCTAACTAATTCAAGGAAAAAAAGAGAGAGAGGAGAGATATGGACACTAACTTTTCTTTTCTCTATGTCGCAGTCAAAACCCTAACTTCAAGGAAACTTAACCGATAATTATGGTTAGTTTCCATAATCTCTTGATGAACCGGTCCATCGTCTTGGAACTGTTATAATGTGATCCATTTTGTGATATAATCCCCATAAAGGGTCATACCTCACAAATCCTTCTAAAAGTTTTAATAATGAAAAACCGAAATTCGTTCTTTCATTAACCAGTTATTGATTTTCAAGAATCGCATATTCCAAAATTCGCAGGAGTACCTGTAATTACGAGGAAGTTTTTCATCGAAACTTTGTCTCGTTTCTCATTATATCTCTTTGTAAGAATGCTCACTTTCAGATTTAAATGCTTTCCAACTAACAAGAAGCTGAACCCATTAAAGGGTTGTATTCAGAATAAATTCTGCCGGCCACACGAAACTACAACAGGAGTGAAAAAAGGCTCGAATTGCAGATACCAAATTTGGGTTGCTAGGATCAAGTTGCAGCAGAGGCAAGAATATCTTCACCTTTCTGTGGAGGTTCTCAATGCTAATACGATTTTGTTTAAGATCCCTACACATTTCAAGCTAAGGTACTCACGTATGTACAGCCATCTTATCTCAGAGGATTTAAAATCCACAACATTTAATGTAAATCTCATGGAACAAATTCTATCATCAATTGGGTAAATCGATTATCAAAGTCTCCTTGCATTGACATTTATTAGGAAGTGGTGAACAATCACGGGAGCACCGACAGTTTATAGGAGTTTACACGTTAGCGGTGTCTAAAAGGACGGAGCACATTCCTTTTCTCAGGAAAATATCGTATTGCCATATTTCAATGTGAGTATTATTGTTTGGCATGCTTTTATTTAGTTGTGACTAGAGTCGTACACAGGAAAAAGTTAATTGGAGAAGTTAACAAACTTACGATAGTTTTATCAATTTAATCCTAAATATTCATAATTAATCAATTTAATCATTTTGATTAATTTTGGTTTGAAGACATAAATGTTAACTACCTTATAAGATATGGTTGATATTGACGTGGATAATTTTTTTTATATTATTTTTTTGCCTTTGTCGTTCGCAAGGCCTCGGTGATGGTTGATGACTGGCCATAGATGACAGCTGGGGAGGGCTAACGCCCTTGGGTGAGGCTTGCCCTCGTCGAGAATAGGGGAGAGGTGACCTCATCAGTTTAATTTGAAGGTATCACGTGTCGATTGTAGAGAAAGAATCAAATAAAAAAGGAAAAAGGAAATAAAATACAAAAAATAATTAAAAATTATCCTCATCGGTATCGGTCCCATGTCACGTGTAAATTGCAGACCGAGTATGAACGTAGTTCCAAAACGTTGATATTGGCAATGAAAGGTCCAACTTCTTATTTGCAAAGGCAAGGGGCCTTTGCCGGTTGGGAGACAAGAAAAGGCACGATATTCACCGTAGACTTATAGTATGATACTGTACAGACATTGACTTCCGTTGGAGTTCCGGGTAGTCCCACAATCACGTCAAAAAGACTTCGACAAAGGGCCCCGACGCACGTGAGTCATGCTTCATTATTCCCTCTAAGAAAATTAGTTAACCTACCCAAGTATTATTATTAGTCAGTATGTAGATGGTTCTTATACCGAAGAAATCATTATATATGTTTTGACCCAAAAAAGAATTATTATACCCAAATTATACCTTTTTCAATACAATATGAACTCTTTTTGACTCATAAGTTGTCACAAAGAAAGTAAATGTGCCTTTGTAGTTATTTCACACAAAAAAAAAATAAAAATAGGGACGATCATTTGTGCTTGAATTCGAGGTTTACTTTTCAACTCTATGATATACTTCTAGACATCTCCTTAAGAAAGGGAAGGTGGGGACTGGACTTCAACGAACTTGGGACCTCGTATTTGCCTTGCACGTGCTAAAGCTTCTACACAAGTACCTATAATTATATTAGTGCATCCTAGATGAAAAACACATTTATGAAGATAAGATACAGCATAATATATATCATCATTATAGTTGACGATTACGAATTTTTTCATTTTCAATTAAGCTCTTTTCAAGTGCTAGGCATGAAAAAGTTTAAATTCACACAAATTGTTATGACCACATCTTTTTTATGGGTTTGAATTCAAGAGTACCAACGTTGATTTGCAAAATAATTTTAAAAAAAAAAACATAAAATTGTAAGCCCAAAATATAATGAGTGTAAGTAAGCTGAATGTTTCTTCAGCTCCAGCGCGGTGTAGAAAATCGGGAAAAGGGAGACAAATTGACCGGTCACTTTGGGGGAGAGTATCACGTATATACACGTCCTCGATACTTTAAGTGAAAGCGGACATCTAGAAATATTATATGTTTTATGCCCCCCACACATCATTAACATATTCAAATTAATATTGATTTAACATCAAATCGCAACTTTCTTCTTCATTTTCGTCTCCATGTGCAAGACCAATCAGTCACTCAACCTTGTCTTTCTCTCTTTCCATCTTCTGCTATTTCAACACATCCATGTTAGGGACTGCCACTTCGCTCCACCCGTTTCTCACGTTTCTCTTTAAAGTTCAACCCTGAAATTAAATTTTGTCCAATGACGTTTTGACTACGCTTGCTATTTCTCACTAGGGTTTTTCTTCTTTCTTTTCTCGGATTGCCACGAGATAAGACCATGTCAAATTCCCCACTTCAAAATAATAATTCCGTTTGATATGCTGCATTCATGATCGAAGAAAGGATTATCTTACTTGATGATGCCTAGGAACCATCCAATTGGAAGTACTCGTGCATTAAAAAATGGATTAGGTGATCCCTCCAATTCTTTAGACAAAGCACTCGGGAAGGAGATACGATCTTGGAACGACTACAACAGCGATTTCGTAAGTTAGTTTTGTCTTTGCTTTTCCTCGGTCGAAGAGAAGCGGTAGTTTCCCTGTTTTCACCTAATGCTTCATTTATTTTAGACAGGTCTCTGGCTTTTATTGCCACTTTCTAAGCAACGACTTCTACCCACTAGTTTAATCCACGAAACGGAAGACAAATTACGCCCTACAACGAATTATTCGCACAAGGGTCCATAGTCCGATGAGCCGCTGTCACTGACAGCAAGGTATAGTATAATAGGAAGCTGATAATCACAGCTTTATCTCTTAATTTAAGCAAAATAAGTGGTCAATATTTTATCTGATCATTCGAATTAAATATGTGAAACGTATTAATCTAGAAGAGGGTCACGTGGCCCGAGACTATTGCTGTATAGACGTGTCAGATGCATGGTCACTGAACAAGGAAGAAAATCTTTTCCACCAATGATAGAAATTCTTCATGGCTTTCACTAAATGGAAAAAATAATTTCAAGTGTTTGTTTTTTCGGGGCTCCGGAAAGATCTTATAATTATCCGAAGCCTGTTGCAGTGTTGCCCGCAGAATCTGATATATATATTAATATCACTATTATAGATGCGTGCATGCCCTTTGTTATAATCCATTTAGGCATGAGATTTCGAGCCCTGAATATTGATAATAAATTGGGCATGCAAAGGGAAAATGTCCATGGTCATAGACTCTCTCAAAGGCTAACCTCGAAGGTAATGACTTTTTCCCATGTGATGTCTATGCTTTTCCCCTCCGTTATGCCTTTGTCATTTTCTTCCTTTTTTTTTCTTTCTTTCCTTTCATGATTAATTTTCTTCCGAATAAACATTTTTTTAGAAACTTTACACCAAATTTCACTAAAATCCACCACGTCTCTTGTAGATTTTGTAGATTTTGCACTATATTGATTTTGTTCAAATGTCCATCAAATGGTCTATAGCTACATGATTTTCATAAAGTTAATATATATTTATTCTTTCTGGCATGCAATTAAAAGCATGGTACCCGCACTCAGTGATTAAAAATGACTTCTTTTTCTTTTAGCAGCCTTTGGATTAGCATGTATTTGGTGGTGGCAGTGGGAGTAGGGTTCAAACTTTATAGCACTCTTGATTGCTCAATCATAAAGTCTCATAAATATTAAAACTTTTCTTTTTGCAGTATCTATAATGTGTTCTTTATGCGTATATATACAAATGGTTCTTGATTATTTTTCTCCTCCACCGAGAAGGGTAGGCGACACAGGGACCCCAATAACACAAAACCCTCTTTGATATAGAGAGATCATCCTCAAGTAACACTTCAGAACACAACCATCCTTCCTCCAAGGCGTCTGAACTCCTCTCTCTCTCTCTCTCTCTCTCTCTCTCTCATGGAGAAATCATCAGCTGCAAAGGAGAATAGTAAAGGAGCATGGACACCTGAAGAAGATAGAAAGCTTGCTGAGGTTATTGCAGTTCATGGTGCCAAAAGGTGGAAGACAATTGCAGCCGCAGCAGGTGATCTTTTTTCGATACTTTTCCCCATGTATTTTTAGTTGGCTTTGAGAGAATGAAAAGAACATTTCGAAGTTTATTATATTCTGTGCACATCTTAAAAAAATATGGTCCTTGGTTGTTTTCTCTCGTTTCCAGGTCTCAGTAGATGCGGGAAGAGTTGCAGGTTGAGATGGTTGAATTATCTAAGACCCAACATCAAGAGAGGCAACATCACTGATCAAGAGGAGGACTTGATACTGAGGCTTCACAAACTACTAGGGAACAGGTTCACATTTAGCATATGTCGATTGCTTTCTTGATAAATCATTCATTTTGTTTCGCAATTTGCCTAGCATGGGAGGTCTGATTTTTTTCCCTTATTTCGGGTTGAAAAATTTACAGGTGGTCTTTGATTGCTGGAAGATTACCCGGTCGAACAGATAATGAGATAAAGAATTACTGGAACTCTCATTTGAGCAAGAAAATAAAGCAGAAGGAGAAGCAAAGCGAAGCCCCTAAAAGAGAAGGCAAGGAAGCTCAGAGGAGGAGAGAAGAAGAAAGGGTGAGTGTGGAAGTGAGAGAGGAGAGTTCGTCTAACGGAGGCGAAGAATCGAAGATGAGCATCGATTTCGATGTGGACGAGTTCTTCGATTTCTCCAACGAGAGTCCCTTGAATTTAGAGTGGGTTAGCAGATTTCTTGAATCAGATAAAGGCATTTGTGATGAGAGATCATGAGAGTTCAAAGATATAACAAATTATATGTTAAGTTATGTTCTTCAGCTTGTGTGCATGATTCCGGAGAAAAGGTAGTGAACTTTGTCATCTGGTAATAAAAAATTTCATATGTGTGTGTGTGGGTGAAAATTCAAGCTAAGACAGCTACTAAAATATACTAGTCATGATGAGCTAAATATATGCGAACCACTCCGCTCGGCATGCGTCAACGTTCTCTCTTTCTTATTATTTTCCGGGTATTGAATTGAATTATCTGTTGCTTTACCCGATTGAATGACTTCTTTAACTATAGTCGGAGAAAGCAGGAGGGTAAGCGGGAAATCATAGGGTATACTTTGGCAACGAAGGAAGAAAGGGAAAGATGAACAATGTTGTCCAAAAGCACTCCAGTTTTGGCTTGTAGCTGTCATTGGGTTTCTCAGATCCTTGCAAAAAGAAAAGTGCAAAGGCAATACAGCAAAGAGGGATGGTTTTTTAAAGCGAGAAAGGACCTGTCTGCAATGCTGTGAAAGATTGGTGGTGGATATCAATGCGATGATGGAAAAGTCTATATTTGACTAAAAGGGTTTTTGAATCATATTGTGTGAAAAGAGATCTTTGCAAAAGATGCCTCCCGTATCATCCTCATGATTATTTATGGATTCGCCGGCAATAGATTCTAATCACATGAAGATAAAACGTGATGTGGTGGATTAAATTCGTTAAGTTCGAGGTAACTAAGGTTAATATCACGAAAAACTTTAAAGTATATTTATAATAAATTTACTCCAAATTAATTTTTTAATCACAAAAAATCTCAAATTGATTCACTTGAGACAAATTTACTTCAAATAATTTAAAAAATCCAAACTAGTACACTTATGATAGATAGAGAGTAAAATCTCAAATCTGTATACTAATCAACTGTCACATGTCATATAATTTAGCAATTGGATAATAAAATTTAACGAAAATTAATATAGGATAAATTTGTCACAATATCAAATTAGGGTAAATTTATCAAAAGTGTAATAGTTTCGAGTTTTTTGTGATCAAAAAATTAATTTGAAATAAGTTTATTATAATTATACAAATTTAGAATTCTTCACAGTATCAACCCTCTTGTTTATCTATCTACTGCCACGGTACGTTGTTGTCACTTCTCATTATGTCACTCCAAGAACTACCCGTTGAATAGAAACAATAGAGAAATGTTGTTGTATCCGTCACTTCCAAGCATAGGAGTATTAAATAGGCAGCCTAACTTCATTGAAAAGCAAGTGATAAATGTAGTGGAACTAAAACTTATCATTAAAGTGTAATTGAGATCTAAAATTTCTAAAAATTATAATCGAATATTAAAACTTATTACGAATGTGTAATTGAGTCTCAAAACTTTTAAAAAGTGTAATCAAATAGTAAAAATTATCAGATTGGTGAAATTAAGCCCTTTCATTGGTTGCACTTTTTCAAAAATTTAAAATTCGATTGCATTTTCTTGGCAAATTTTAAAACATAAATTACATTTTTTTTGAAAATTTTAGGACTTGATTACACTTATTTGAGAAGTTTTAAAATTTGATTGCGTTTTTGTGATAATTTTTAAGACTTAATTGTACTTCCGTGATAAATTTTATGATTCCCAATACACTTATCCCAAAAAGCACTAATTTTTAGGTCAAATCTCAATTTTAATCCTTTTCGTCTCATAAAATAACTTTGATTTTAGGTTAGACTCTAACTCATGCCAAAAAAAAAATTCGATCTTATAAAAAAGCACCAACTTTATCTCAAGTTCCAATTCCGACTCAAACTTTTTTTTCTCATTAAAAATCACAAACTTTTACTTAGTATTCAAATATGATCCTTGTCAAGTTTCAGAGAGAGATGACATGTTGGATCTTTAATGACAACATCAAACAAAAACTTGACGGGATAGATTTGGACGACGACTAAAAGAAACTCTTATGACAAAAAAAAGTTCATGTCAAAATTGAGAGTGGCCTAAAGTTGGTGTTTTTTTATTAAATAAAAATAATTCAAGTTAAAATTAGGACCCGATCTGAAGTAAATGCTTTTTTCATGAGATAAAAAGAAAACGTTTAAACTAAAATCGGAGTTCAACCTAAAATTGGCATTTTTAAAGGGAATTGAGTCTAGAGTCGGCATATGCATCTAGCTTTCCGTCGCATTTTACTTAATGGTTGAAGGAGCGGTCGGACACGAGATCACTTTGAAAGTACGAACGTCGGATCAGAATTTCTGGGAAGTTCAATGGAACACAAGTAGGTTCAATCTCTTGACCAAACACCTCATACTATCGAGCACATTCATTCGAAGGAAAGGCGAAGTGTCGATGGACAAAAGGGTTTCTGTCAAACTTTTAGTACACCCATCTAACTTGAAAAATAATAGTGAATGCTCAAGACCAAGAGGGTGCATCGGATGTTATTGCACCACCTACCCCCACACGATCAAGCCATGAGAAATATTTCGAGGTAAAATAGGCTTCAATTCAACTCTAAACCATTTCATGATTTTAGGAAATACAAATTAAATTCATATCGATCTGGGACCCGATATCGATTTTATCGAATCACGCATCTAACTTGACTTCGCCGGTCCCTTTTCACATTTATTAACGTGGTATTCGAGGTGAAACACATGCATGTGATCATTGACGTGTGTCAAAGTCGATAGCAAGACCCTTTAGCCTAAAACGACAAACACTTTGAATACTCGTGAAGAAGATATTGGGGTATTTAAGAACAATAAAATCATACTTTTGTCGATCCAGTCGAGCTCATAAATGTATAAATGAGTTGGTAGTGATCTCACGTGACATGTTACAAAATCATCATCACGCATGCTTGTGATGCTCCTCACTCCAGCTTAACATTTTCCTAAAGGAACAATCTCTAGCTTTTACCTAAGATAGCTAATCTCTCCCTGGTCAGTTCAAAGCTTTGAAATGGATTATTCATTCTCACTAGACCACTATGAAACCATCTCCATAGTTAAGTTTCCTAGAGTAGAACCTGTTTGCCTCTCCAATTTCCTTGTAATTGAAACTGGTGCGGTAAAAGCTAAAAAGGCATCTCGCAATGTCAATTCATTGTCTGGCCTTAAAGCTCCATAAGGTGATAAAGCAAAAAGAAAAAAGTAGGAATGATGACAATTTGCATTCACATCAAACATGAAACCAAAAGTGCGAGGCCAGCTGACATGAACAACATCGATACCAAAATCATGTGACCCAGTACAACTCCTGTCAACTCAATCCCATTTTTTGTTGGGATCCTTGGCTTAAAATATTCCCATCCAGCCCTGTTTATCAGCCAAATGATGAGAAAACAGATAAAAAACATGTAGGAAACATGCGGTTCTGTACTTCAACTGTGTTCCTCCATGCGAGAATCCTTAGTCATTCACAGCTGATGGCGTCTTCCTGAGCACAATGAAGTGCGAACTTTGATTTTCTACGAAAAAAGACAAAAAAAATTGATTGGGTGAAAATGGAAAAACTGGACTTCAACTATTTCAGGTCACCGTCAAAACAAGGTTCAATGAATACTTAGTTGAATCTCATCATCAGAAAATTCAAATGCATAATCCAGCTGAGATGACATATATTTGAAGAAATCAGGAGTAGAATTTCCAACACGGCGGCCAATGTCCATTGAATTCCTCTAATGGAACAACCATCAACAGAATGACAGTTCTTGATTTGTAATTTTTAGAATTGTAATGAGGAAATTTGACATCCTAAAATGATATCATTTTAATAGCCAACGGATCTGTCACCATTGAAAGCATATACTATGTGACTCAAAAGTTTCACCATGTCAAAGATTTGCATGACACTGCTAAACTTCTGTGCATTATGAAAAAGGCCAGGCTACTCAGCAAAATCAGCATGAGAGCAAGGGAACTTAAAATTGTCATTATATAATTCGTGTTTATCCTTCTACACACTAATTATGCAAAGGAGAAAAAGGACTGATCATATGCTATGAAGAAGTTACTTACATGTACAGATACATCAGCAGATGTTACTGACATTTAGTGCTATTCCATAGAACAATCATATTTAAAACGAGTTTACCATCAAAGCCATTCTTCAACATTAAGATTGCCACAAATCAGGTGACAAATACAGTTAAAGTTTTTCTCTTTTAAAATGATAGTATATCCATGTAACAGTGAAAGTGGGTGAAGCCTTTGAAACAAAAGACTAATACAGTCAGCAATAACTTAAGTTTGTCGGTGTAAATAAAGGACAAAAAGAAAAAGCGCTTATGAGAAACAACAGTCAATGAAATAGGAGTAGGATTTGGGATGGTACCTGCTTTATTGATTCTCTAAAATTTGACAGTTTCCGTCAAAGATTGCCGAGAAAGTTCGATCTTGACCAAACACCTCTTATTGAGCACATTCCTTCCAGAAAAAAAAGGCAATTCGGATTGTGATCGAGATATAATACTCCCCTATTTCTTGGTACATGAAAGCAAGTATAGACAGACAAAAGGTTCTATTGAATTCTAATGCACCATCTAACTTCAATAATAATAGAGAATGCTCGAGACCAAGAGGATGCATCAGCTGTCACCGCACCACCTACCCCATGCAATCAAGCCTTGAGAATTATTTCAAGGTGAAAAAGGCTCTGCTGGAACTATGAATCAAACCATGATTTTAGGAAAAAAATGAATCTAAAATCACACTTACAACTTCACCGGCCACTTCCCACATTTAACATGGTATGCGAGGCGAAACGTATGCATTCAATTGTTGACCTGTGTAAGAGCCAATAAAAAGGCACCTGATTTAGGCCTAGGACGTCAAACATTTTGAATACACATGGAGATATCAGAGTATTTAAGTACAATAAAACCATACTATCATCGACCTAGTTGAGCTTATAAAGGTATATATAAGTTGGAAAAGATCTCATGTAACGTATCACAGAGCCAATCAATCATGCATGCTCGTGATGTTCTTTGCTCAAACTTAACATATTCCTAAAGGAACAATCACCAGCTTTTACTGAAGATTGCTTGTTTTCTCAGTGAAGTTTTCTCAACTGAAAACTACTGTAAAATTTGTCTGCTGGACGACTATAGTTGACTGGCTTGCGTGACTTAAATATTTAGCAGATAGATGCAGCTCATTGTGAATCAGAGGATGAAACCAACTGAAGAACCATGTTCACTAGCTCATGCTTTCTTAAGAAGGGGAAGGACTGATCAAGAGTCTATGTACATTTACTGCGGAGTCTATTGAAAGTGACAACTCACAGCTTTACATTCATGTTTGCGTACATTTCAGTCTGAAGCTTTACTTCTGCAGTAGACAGTACTCATATCAGAACCCAATATTTCTAAGGTCTTTAATCCATTCCATATGTAGGAGATTTACCTATCAATTGGCTAGAAAATCAGTATACAGCGACCCCAAGGATACCAGTCTACTTCCCATACTCTTTACCAAATGTTAATAAGTAATCATGGTAAAAAGAATCCGAGCAGAAGATTTTCATAATTGCATTGGCCTCTCTATGAAATGACTGAAGGACCGTGCATTGATGCGGCCTGGGCATGTCACTTGGCAATATAACTACAAATTCTGTCAAGCAAACAAAACAACCCATCTTTAAGCGCCAACATGTTACTTGACTGCGCTACAGTGGCAGAAGACAAAAATTCCCAGGCAAGCACGCTTTCCAGTTTCTTCGTTTTCTCCTCGTGCATCATCCTTACCTTCAACACTTGCAAAAACAATTGCTTCAGACTGCACTTAGATGAGAATTTGCTCTTGGCAGTGCTTGGTAAATCGAAATCACGCAGGGAAGGGGGAGAAAAAATTGGAAACTTGAAAAGCAGCCTCTGAGATGCAAAATTCCCTGAAGATGACAGCAGAAAGAAATGCAGAGTGGATCAAAATGAGTAACTCGATACCCAGAAAGACATTTGAAAAAAACTATTTCTTACTGTATGCCAATAGGACATTGCCATTAAAATAAAATAAAGCACTAATGAAAACTAATGTGTAGAGCACTACACCCGTCCTTGTTAATCTAGGAGAATGTGAATTAGTATTACAGCTTGTCCTCGTAACTCGGAGAGAGGGTCATCTGCTCTTTCAGGCCCTTCCTCTTGCGAATGTCAGAAACAAGCTGCGCAGCCTGAGACCCAGCTTCCATTGGATCTGAAGGCCCCAGTGGTCAAACACGCACAGGGGGAAAAGCTTGCCCAGAGGTTGCAGCCCTGAGGGTGCCACGGAATCCAAACGACTATTTGACGGGTAGATAAGCCTTGATGTTACAGACTGGATGTTCCGGGCCTTTTGCATCTCTTCCAACCCACGACCACGTTAGTGGTTTACAAGAACAATGCAGATCCCTCCAAGATTTTGTTCAGGAGCTGGAATCTCAACCCAGTGAACTGGGTCTAGGAGCCTCTTCTGGCCCAATTCCATTTTGCTTCAGCCCACGACACAAGTAGAATCCATATCCAAAAGACAGAGAGAGAGAGAGAGAGAGAGAGAGAGAGAGAAACACCGACCCAAATCGAGATATTCTATATCTAGGTAATCCTTTATTGGTTCCCCACAGCACATCTACATCGCTAAACCTCGCCAGATACCTTTCACCCGACCCAGAACTACATGAGCCTAGTCAATGAATGAAGAATTAATGTAATGTTCAGGCAAAACACATGATCCGAGAGAGGTCACTTTGAGTGCCAACCGGCATCAAAGGGACAGAAAGACTAATAAGTCGTCCCAGCAAGATCTCAACAAAAAGTTTCTTCCGACTGATTGATGATGATACGTTATGTCGATTTTGTTCGTTAGAAATCCTGTTTTGAGTTTTGGGCTGGTCTAAAGTAGCGGGTTTTGGAAACGTCCAAGAAATTTCCATGAAGTGCGGACACCTTTGGATTTCACTTTTACTGTACCGTATTAATGAATAACGATATTCGTATATATGTAAATCAGGAGGCAAGTTTTCTCCGCCGTAAAAGGACATCCGATGTCAAGAAATATATTTGTATGGTCAAACTAATTATTCTGACATTTATAAAAAGACGTAAAGAGGATAGAGATTGATTGACTTCTGACTTCCCTAATCCTGATACTTGAGAAAGCTATTACTTAGGGATAATACCTTGCTTCTTCAGCTAGCTAACATTTTGTTCCTCTTTGACCCAAAAAAACATAAAATGGCTCCTCACTAATGATATCTCCTCCTTTTTCCTCACTAGTGAAAGCTCTTACCGAAACCTTTTTCTACGACTAAATAATAAACTAATTTTGCATTAATAACTAGATAATCTATGTATTTTTTTAAATTACCAACTCCTCTTGACTTTGACCAAAAAAAAAAAAAAAAAAATTCTTCTCTTATCTTTTATGTACCTTTGTTGCCATTACCTTAAAATTTTACTGGCCATTATATAAAATTACCGATCTTATACTTTAGTGACTTACCAACTTTTTTTTAGATTAAGTAACCCAATTCGAAAAGTTGGTAAAATAAGTAAATCAAGTAAACATTGATAATTAATTGCAATGCAAGTTGGTAACTTAGAATTAGTTGATAAATTAATCAAAGAAAAATTGGTAAATCACTTAAATTTAAGTAAGTAATTTCATAAAAGAGGCGATAAATATAAGGTGTTATTAAGAAAAGTATAAAAAGGGGTATATATATATATATATATATATATATATATATATATATATAAACTGTTTATTAAAGGAAAAGAAACATGGTAATTTCTAAAAATAATTAGTAAATTAAGCATTACAAAGAGATGCAAATAAAATTTGCAAGAGATAAGAAAAGTTTGGAAAAATAAAAAAAACAAATATATATGGAAAATGTTTTTATTACCAATGATAATTTATGTCTTAATATTTTCATGATTGACAAAAATATTTTCATTGACAAATTATTTCAAGTCATATAAATGATTATTTTTAGAATTTTTTTAAATAATTCATTTTTCTCAAAACAAACAAAGGTAAGTAAATAAAAAGAATTTACGAGTTATCCAAATAGAAATTGGTAATTGGCAAACTATAAGAAAACATTAATAATTTCACAGAAGTGTTGATGAGTTACCAAGAAGTTATTTGAACAAAAATAACCAATAAATTCTTTTACTATATTTGTTACAATCACCAACCCTCATTGAAATCCATTGGCATGGAGAAAAGGAAAAGAAAAGAAAAAAAAAAGTCCTAAACTTAAGGGTGACCGGTTACCGCTTCTAAAGTAGGTAGATTCCAAAGCTAGAACATGAAACCTACCTTGTTGTAACCAATTTTTAATTTTTGGACCTTTGAAACCTCCCATGTTTGTCTAGAATTGATTTTGGAACCTACCTTAATTTTTTCAATACGATTCCAAATTTACCCGAGAACCTGTTTTATTTATTTGTTCCTTTTTTTTGGTTCACTATTTACAGCAAAATTATATGAGGCTATTAGTAACAAATGATTTAAAAAAAAGATGAACAACAAAATTCCTAATCTACCAAAAACAACAATCCATAAGATAAATACGTAGTCATTTACAATTATAAACAATAAAATGTTCAAACACGTAATATAAAATATAAATTATAAAGCTCAATTCCCCATTCATGCATAAAAATTTAGGGAAGAGGAAAGATTGGCAAGGAGTGCTGAGGAAGAACAAAGGATGAAAGAATGTTTGGGGTTAAAATTTAGAAGAAAAAGAAATGAGGGTTTTGCTTTTTAATTTATAAAACTAGTTTCGAAACCAATTTCAAACAATGTGATCCGGTCTGGTTTTTGCCCATAGAAAGCTGCTCTTAGACCAGTTTCAACAAGAACCAATTTTCAAACCTACTTTTCGGGTGGTCCGGTCCGGTTTCCAGGCAAAAGCAGTTTGGTTGCACACCCTACCTAAATCTATTGCGTTGGTATCAATTTAATTTTAAACATTTCCATTAGATCAATTTAGTTCTAAATCTTTTTACGTTTTGCCAATTAAGCATATCTAGTTAATTTCGGTTGAAAACTGCTAATGTAAATGCCGGCTGTCAGATGTGGCATAGCCAATGTGGATATAAACATTTTAAATAATTTTTTGAATTTTTTCTACCGTGACTTGTGCTGATGGTTATCGAGGTCGGGTCTTGCCTGAGCAAGAGTTGGTATTTTATTGGTTTTTTCTATTTTTTTTGTCGGAATGCGTGGCTTTTTTTAACGGAAGAGTAGAAGTGTTGTCTAGGACTTTAGCATGCATCGGGATTTATTTTCTCAAGAAAAGGCGACGTTTCAGCTGGCATTATTGACGATAAGAACCACCCCAAAGATCCAATACATCCATAAGTCTCCACCAGATATCTATCATGACTAAAGGTAAGAACAATCCACGATATAATTATTTCACATGCGTCGTCCATTTTGGAGTTGGCGGGGTCTTCGCATATTATTAAAGCCCATTTATTGAGCATCAGTCACTCGTATTGATGTTATATGTCTCTAGGAAAGATAGCTTCAAACGTTTCATCTCTAAAACACCCCCCCTTAAAAAAAAAAAAAAGTAGTAATTTGACGAGCCAAAATCATTCTCGTAAAATAGTACAATGGCGTGCTATTTAATATTATTGACTAACGTAATGTTGCGGATATAAAGAATTCTAAATGAAATTTATCTTGATTGGTGTAAATGATGTGACAGATCTCAATTGAATATGTTAAGTCGGGTGGCTAGTGAATAATATTGTCTGCACAAAGTATTCATTTCAGCCAAGAATGTGATTCCCAAGTTTGATGCTAAGAAACTATTTCCATCGTGTTATGACTTGTTAAGAACTCAGGCGTTTGCCATTATGAGGACGTGGATAAACATATGAAGAGATATTAATTATTATTTTTCTTGAATTATGCCTTCTTCCATCTCTAAATGAAACAATATCTACTTTGGTTAAAAATCTAAGCACTGCTCATGTTTTTTTTAGTTTGGTTTACATGTGGGTGATGTTTACACGTGGATGACGTCCGTGTTTGTAATCCACTAAAGAAATGAGCACCTTTTTTCTTTTTAAATATATATTTAGCACTATTTCACAAAGCAATTGTACCCAAAACCGTGATTATATTTTTATAAATTTCAAATACGTAGATGTTTGCCAGTTAATTAACAATTGCCATCATTTGATGAACGTGGATCACATCAAGATGATAAAGTCATAGATGTATACACCCCATTGAAATCACATCACTTCTCCTCTTGTCTTCCGACGGCCATGATTAAGATGATAAAGTCATAAGATGTATAAACCCCTTTTAAATCACATCACTTCTTCTCTTATCATCCGATGGCACGATCTTTCATCTTAGAGTTTCTATGATTCGTCGTGACCTCCACTTGGATGCAGAAAGAAGCAGGGATAGCAACAAAAGGATCATTCTAGGGTCTTCCTGCTTTTGTTCTCCAATACTCAATCGAAGAGAACCTGTCAAAAGTCCTTAAATCCTCACAAATGGATTAAGCAAGTGAAGTGGTATTGCAGGCAATACTTATAGATTGAGAAGAATCGGAATCCTCCTAATTGTATGAACTTCAACCGATAACACGAGCCGGTTCTTTTTGTCGATACTTTTTTTCTGGGAAAGAGACTGAATTACAACAATTAGCGAAATGATGACATATGGGTACCATTCTAATCTATCATATTCAATGCTTTTGCTTTTGTTACTTTCTAACAAACGTTATCGTGGCCATCCATGCGTTTATCAATCCAAAAGAAGTGGTCCATCGTTAAATATGGCATAAATCTTCAACCACTCATTTCTTTATTTGCTCTTTCGCTTCCCTAAACTCTTGTCATAGACGTTACATATTATCTACGTCAAAGGTGGATCCACCAATTATTTGAATGCGTAACATTGAAATCTTCTTATCTACGTCTTATCAAGCTAATTATTGAATTTCAGAAGTCATTTCGGAACCATAGTCCGGAGATCACATTGCATTCGGTTGATAGTTGGTGAATTAAAAGTAGAGTTGCTCCGGAAGAGTCCATCTTCACGTGCAAATTGCAAAGATACGACGTTCTTAAGTCCCCTACTGCTAATCAACTAGCAAGTTATGTGGTCCTCCCACATTTGAAAACTTCATCACCGAGTTTTTATATTAAGAAAATTATACGTACGTGACCAAACTTGTACGAAACGCTTTAAAAGAAGTCCGTTTTTATGCCGCACTTGGAAATAAATTGATTAGTTATCAATGTTAATATATACATTAAAGAGGACCTCCAACTTGTAAGGGTTCTCGAATATTTTTCTTTTATCCTCTAATATCCTCAAACACTTATTTTGTAAAAATCGTACCTGTGGACTAATGCGTAAGTTATAATTTATCAATCTCTTGCATGCTTCCGTATTAAAGTTTGAATCTTTTTTGTTTTGTAGCAACAATCCTAACAAAACTCAAATCTTGACATTGTCTAGTCTTTCCTTTATACATTCTTTGGATAGTGATACCAATAATTTCTTTCCGTATTAATTTTTCAGGCATTTCATAATATAATGATTTGGCTAATTATGCAAATGTCAATTTTTCACACCCAGGTACCGAATGTGCAAATTTGCTAGTTTGTAATAGTTAAAGTCAATCGGGTAAGTGGAAATAAGTGGGCTTGAGTACCTTGAAAACTTAAAAACTTGCATAGATCATGATTTATGAACCATATGCAGTCATAATAGATTTTTAAGACGTGTGTTTACTTTTAAGGATTCGTGCGAGTCCCCCGTGATGAATTATTGTGGTCGACCCCCTCGCATTAACCCAAATCCATAGAAGTCTAGCCTAAGCAAAAGCGTTTTGCCAAACAAGTACTCACAAAAATTTCCCTCTTTGCCTTCAATTACATCCTTCGCAACAACTCGACCTACTTTACATAAGTGAAGCCCTTAAAAAGAGCATCCAGGTGGTACCCATTTGGGGTGGGTCTTTCCCTATATGCAAATCAAATCACAAGACTCTTCTCATATTGGTTGATTAAGAGCGTGTCAAACTTCTTTACTTAAAAAGTATAGACATCCTCATTAAGTGTTTGACTCATTAAAGCCCAATGGAACTTCTCTTGCAATATGTGTAATTCATATAATTATGAATTTTATTCACAATTATAAATGAGTCATAACTTGTCCAATCTCTTTTGAACACTTTATCGTTACCCAACCCAACCATATTAAATTGGTATGGACTTCGTCCCTCATCAAACCACACATCAATTGCTAGCTTTTATACCATTTCTAGCAGCTGGCTTGATGATTGGGCGGAGCCCCCAGAAAAGAAAAGAAATATTCGAGTAGTGATTATTTAGGAAGAGTCTTTAGTCATAAATTACTCGGTTAGTCATCTCAGTTGATATCCAACCCTCCTAGACCAACTAGACACGTCTCCCTAATATGTCTACTTTTCGCCCAAATCTTCATTCGCAGGCTTTCTGATCAAAGTTCTTCTGTGACTACCTGGACATGTCTCCTTATTCTTTTGGCCCCCAACAAAATATCAGAGAAGGTACGGAGCGTAATTAACCAATCATGTACTTTGACCATGATATGAACGATAAAGACAAGATTGAACCTTGTACGTATTGGTTTGATAACCTCACCGTTCGTAAGAGCTTCGACTGGCATTGCAGTTGATTGGGTACTCATGATTCGACCGATTTACTAGGTGACCTATCAATAAATTAATCAAATACTTTATATCCCATGGATCTCACGTTACACGAAGCAACACTTCTTTGACCAATGAAAACAGTGGAAAAATTCTTATAATTGATGTCCTACTTAAAGCTTCGGAGACATATTGTCCGTATGCGCTCGAGATGATGAATATTGTAATGCCCTGGGAATTTAAAGTCAAGGAAATTTTTTTTTTATCTCCAATGATAGTTATGTGCTCAAATATCAAATCAACTCTTTATCGATGACATCAGCAATGAGTTGCATCAGATAGCTTTTAGAAATACTGTCCACCAATTAAAGTCTTGGTTCGTGTACCATATATTAAATTAAGGTTTTGATTCGAAAGTCTTGTCGTGCAAATCTTGTCTCAACAATCATTTTCTACTAATAAATCATTAATTAAACATCCACGTTACTAACTTTTAGTTGAATTGATTTTTTATTTTTATTTAATTTTCTCAAATTTTTAACTTCTCTTTGTTTGACAACCTTTTTTCATCTTATTCCTTCCAAATTTTTTTTTAACTTCCTTACCAATCTATGAAATTTACTACCCGTCATATGAGATTACCGACCTTTATTTGATAATGAAACAACTTTATTCCCAATGATGAAATCCACTATAATGTTGTTAGATAAAGAAAAATCAAATAAGTATCAACAATTAATTCAAATGAGAGTTGGTAATCCATAACTAGTTAATAATATGGTTCGAGATCACTTAAATTAAATGTTAATAAGTAATTTCATATAAATCCCGGTAAATTTAAGGTGTAGCTAAAAGAGATAAAGAAAAGTTGGTAAGTAAAATAAGAAAAATTGATAAGTAACTTGAATGAGAGTTGGTAGTCTCAAACTAGATGTAACTTAACGAGTGAAAATGTTGGTAAGTCACATTAATTAAGAATGGCAAATAATTAAAAAAAAGTTGGTAAATTTAATCCATATGATAAAAAAATGTAAATAATGTCAATAACTCAAATGAGAGTTAATAACTTAATATTGTGAGAAAAGTTGGCAAGTCACCTTAATTTAAATGGGTAACCTCAAAAAAAAAAATCTTAAAAATAAGTGATGTTTCCCAAAGCAAATAGAAATTAGCAAATTAATAGAAAAGTTGATAAATTAAACATAACAATTATACGTACATATGTAAAATGGGAGTTGATAACCCAACATTTGTTGGTAATTTAGGCCTTGCATGGTAACGCTCTCGGGAACATCTGTTTTTGTTCTTTTGTTCCCGAGAACATAAATGCGTTTGGTAAAATTTTTATTCCCAGGAACAAATTTGTTCCCCGGAACAGGTTTGGAGTAAAAATCAGAAACAAAAAAAAAGTTACTTTTTGTTCTCGGGAACAATTTTAAGAAATTTTTTTTCCTTTCTTTTTCTTCTTTTCTCTTTCTCTTTCCTTTTCTTCTTCTTCCTCTTCCTCCTCCCACTCCTCAACCGTCCCGATTGCTGCCCCATCGCCGCCCCATCGCCGCTGCCTCACTAGGCCAGGGCGAGCCTCGCTCGACCTCGCAGATCTGGGTTAGGCTGAGCTTCACCCGGGCGACACCCGGGCAACATTAGCGGCGCAAGGGCGGGCGAGCCTCAGCCTCACCTCACCCAGATATGGGGAGGTGAGGCCGAGCCTCGTTGGCCGGCGCACGAGGCTTTGGCGAGCTCGCGGAGCCTTGTCGGCAGCGGCCAATATAAAGAAGGGGAGGAAAAGAAAAAGAAAAAAGAAAAAAGAAAGAAGAAAATTAAAAGAATCAAAAGATTGGAAATTTTTACCAAACGCATTTTTGTCATCGGAGTAAAAATTTTGAACAATTATCAAACGCCTTCAAATGCTCAAAAATTGTTCTCGGGAACAGAAACAAAAAAAAAATCATTTCTAAACAGAAACTGTTCCCGGAAACAATTGTCATGCTTGCCCTTAATGTAACAAAAGTTGATAAGTCGCTCTAATTTAGGTTGGGGACTTAAAATTCAAAGTGTTTGTATGTACTCACTATGAGAAAAACATCTTAGCACGACAAACTATTCGCAACAAAAAATTTTTTTGTCACCTTAGCCCCTTTTTCTGGGTAATTTAGCATTTGCTAATTTGCGAACTATAAAAAAGTAGATAGTTTCGTAGAAGTGTGGGTAAGTTGCTAATTATTTGCATAGAAAAGAAATAATTAGTCATTTTCTTTATCAAAAGTTGAAAGCCCCAAACATTTATTTAAATCTGGCTGCAGGAAAGAACAAAATTCCGTATCCTTGGGCACGAAATAAAAGAATTGTGCCAATCAAAATGAAGAAAGATGCCAAGTACAAAGTAGAACAGGTAAAACTTTAAGGTTGATGTACACGAATACTCATTATAATAACCCATTATACTAAAGTCTCTTTCAACTTTAATTCCTTTTCCAAAGAGAGAAGACGAAAAAGGACAAGGGAAAAAATACGATACATGGAGGTGGGTCCAAATAATCTTAATGAAAACCGATGTTTGGTGCCCCCGCAAAATCTAGGGTTTTTTCTTTGGTAGGACCCTCCAAAGATATGCTGTCACACTTCAATTCTTTTTAGCCCTATAAAAGAAACCATAAGCCAAACCTTCAGTTCCCCCTCTTCTGCTACTTTCTTCTTCTTCCCCTTCTTTTTCTCCTCCTGTCTCAGTTCATACATATTTAAGCTCACATTTGTACTATAGTTTGGTTGCTATTATAAATATTATTTTATTGGCTTAATTTCTTTTGAGAGAGAGAGAGAGAGAGAGAACAATGAAAGAGAGTGGAAGAAAACAAGGAACGTTGTCGCCATGTGCGGCGTGCAAGCTGCTCAGGAGGAGATGCGCTCGAGACTGTGTGTTCGCTCCTTACTTCCCAGCTGATCAGCCCCAGAAATTCGCTATTGTTCACAAGGTCTTCGGTGCCAGCAATGTCAACAAGATGTTACAGGTTTAGCTAATCATATTCCCCTCTTCTTTGGCTTTTGCATGCATGACCCTCTGCTCTAATGTCCTTCCACATTTTTAGGATGAGTTAAAAAGATAGGTTATCACCATATCCAAACTCTGAATCCAAAAAATCAAAGCCATCTTACATTATGTGGAGGAAAATCACACCAGTATCTTTGAAACCCTTATCAAAACCCCATCTGTCTGCGAGCGAGTTGCAGGATAACTTCAGCGTGCATACTTATCTAGAAATGAACATAATTACAGCTCATGAGGAATTACGATACTGGTTCTTCGTTGATTTCCCTCTTTGCTGCATGCATGCACTCCCTCCCCTCTTTGTAAGTGGTGGCGATTCATTTTCGATCGTTCATTCAATTCGGGCAAAAATCCACTTATTCAGTAGTTGCGAAAACAAGAAGATCGACTGCAATGGCCATATCCTTTTCTCATGTCAGTTATTGTGGTTAATTTCTGTTGGGCAAAAGCTAAAGCTGGAAGAGACCCCACCATTAACGAGGTTTCTCCGTCTTTTTTATCCAAAAGGCGACTTTTTGACCAATTTCCATTTAGCATATGGGATGACTAGGCTTTAGTTGTTTTAAAAGATCTTCACATCATCAAGTATAGAAGTGCTTCATGCACTAAAGGTTCTTTACTGTTATTATCTTCTTTATGCGGATGAAGCTCAAATTCGCATATAAATTTTAAACAAACCCTCAAATATCATGACCAAAGAAAAAGTAGGTCTCTGCAAGAAAAGTGCTGAAAAAGAGGAAAAATAAGGATAGAATTGCCAAATTAAAGTATGTTCTATACAAACAGTATGATTTGGAAAGTCTTTCTTGTTAATCGGATGGATACAATTGCCAAATTAAAAGTGTTAGTTCTTAGGCCTCACTTGTGTAAATATGGTCGCTTATGGTAATTTTGAGAAAGGAAGGATTTAGGCGTGATCATCAAGGGTTTTGAAAGAGAAAAAGGAGAGGGGGATGCCTGCTTTTTGTGACCAGGAGGTGTGGCTCTGGCCTTTTCTTTTGGTCATGTCTGCTCATTTTCCAACTTTAGAATGTAAAAGTGGTGTGGAGAGCCGCTCTTGTCATTTTGCTTTTTTAAGTGCGTGATTTTACGGAGATAAGGTCGGGAAGCCACGCGAAATTTTGCTCTGGTCAGTCGTTATCTGCTTGTAGGAGCGTAAAGAGCAGTATGACCATGAGGGAATCTAAGCCAAACAGAAAAGTCAGTGTTGCGTAAGCATGACACGTCAATGACGACCTAGGTTATTAGTTTGATGATGAAGGAGCGTTTCTCAATTCGGCAGGTTAACCTTTTGTATAATTTTCAGCTATTTCTTAATTACTTGTACTAGTGTAAATTTTATATGAATTTTGCATGCCAATTCTAGAAAACTTCGAAAGGTTTTGGCGCATTTTGGATCTAATAAACTCTAGTATTTCTAACATTGCTAACGCTGCATTTGTATCCTTAGGAATTACCAGAGCACCAGAGGAGCGATGCCGTGAGCTCGATGGTGTATGAAGCGAACGCGAGGGTGCGAGACCCAGTATATGGCTGCGTCGGGGCCATATCGTCGCTGCAGCAGCAGGTCGACGTGCTTCAGAACCAGCTCGCCCTCGCACAGGCCGAGGTCGTCCACATGCGCCTGCAACCGCATCAGTTCCCTTCGACCTCCAGTTCAGCCGTGGCCGCCACCAATAACAACAGCTCGCATTCCCGGCGATCATATTATCCACTGAACGAGGTTGAGCAAGCTGACGTCGAGGACTCTTTGTGGTCATGACATGATTCATTTCTGATCTGATGCCGCCTTCACTATTCTCATCCATTCGTATGCAGATCTTTTTCCTCACTAGCTACCAATATAGTCTTGGTACTTCTCATGCGTGCAATTTCTATCATCCCATCAGATTTCCACCTGACATCACGGAGCACGACTGTTCATCAGAATGTATAGCATTAGAGAGACGTTCTTTCACGGGTGTTGAAACTTCTCCATGATCATGTGCAAAGGTTCTATCTAAAGTTCCAGAATGGCTTCATTTTCTCTCATCTGATTTTACCCGCGTGTGCTGTTAACGAGCTGTTGTCGACTATAAGGTGAATGGAGCCGAAAACCTGTCCGATCGCCAAAAATGCTAAAGGCGCTGAGAAGTCTTGTGAAAAATTATCTGTCAAATGACGCGACAAGTTTCAATCGAACGTTGAAATGAGTGCATGAACATCGAATCCGGTGATTTGACATGTGTTTCAAGCATTTAATATAAAATAGATGTGTTTGTCACCAAGTGAGATAGCCCTAGTGAGATTTCTTGGTCATGGCAAACACCGCGTGCTGCTCGTCTTCTCTTTGGCTTTTTAACTGCTGCAACACTTGAAATCAGTAAAAGCTCGATCTCGAGATTAGGCGATGAAGAGTCCAAACTCGACATCCAAGTGCGTGCACATTAGCTAATGATTGAGCTGCATACATTGAGGAGTTTGATGTTTTGTCGAATGCCATTCGTGTATTTCTAAAATGCTGAGACGATCCCATGAGGCTAAGCATAAAATGTTAAAGCGAGACAGCAACACCATACCTAACCCAATCACGATCTCCAAGCCTAGACCAGTTTTATTATGATGTGTAAGGCTCGAGGGTCACCTGCGATAGCAACTGGGGTCGAACGGATCTCAATAGTGCTTAGGAATATGGAGTTGAAAAGAGCATTACGTAGACTTACATGGGCATCATGGATTTATGTAATCAAAAGATATTATGCACCAGAAAGGCACTACCAACTTCAGAGAATCTATTTAAGCGAATTAATTACACTTGAAATGCCCGGAAATGATCGACCATATTTTCCTATTATGCGCCTGGACTTGGGAGGTCTAGAAAAATCCAATCTTGACTTAGTAGACCGAAACCCACGCATGCCTTGAAGTGCTCCGCTTCTTTAAAGATCAGTCTGCACTACTCCTCACGTTGGAATCAGATTGATTTAGGGTGGTTTGCACACCGACAGATCATGATGATCTATGCTCATGAGAAGTAGCCCCTCTTATCACTGAGTGCCTTACTTTAATGAGCCAGTACAAGCACATCCAAGTGGCTTATCGCGAAAGAGAAGAGAACCAAATGACTTATTAAGTTGCCAAGGCCCACAAACGAAAGAATTTACCTTGTAATCAGATTACTAATCCCCCTCAAGTTTTATGATACCTCTTATGTTCGGAGGTCCATGTAAATTGTAACTCTAGAATTACTTGAAGTAATGAAAGGAACTTAAGACACTATAGAAAAGTATTATGCATCATTATCGTTGTCTGAGGATAGGGTCTCACGTCCGGCACGCGTTTTCTTTAATTTAGTCATGAGAACGAACTCATTTCTTACTGGGCAACATTTTCCTAGCTCTCTCGAGTGGCAGGGAGATCGCCTTCAATCTTGACTTTTGATGACCCGAAATAGAGCCTAATATCACCCACGTGCATGTACGTCCAAAACATCATAACAATACTACCATTAGATCCCCCCCGGGAGCTTTCTCTCTCCGTTTTCCTTTTTATTTTATTTTTCTTTGTGGTGCGGAGGCCAATAAGCTCGGGACCCAGTATGGACGAGCCGAAGACCCATCGGATCTGCACACGAACTTGTGAATCTACTCATTCCTTCACCTATTTTTCTGCCTTCCTTTGATGGCGAGGTTAGTAAACTCGAGGCCTCATGACATGCAGAAGTAATCTCGTCTCTGTCCAAACATAAGATTGTTTGCAGTATTGGGCTCTTCTTCGACTCCGGTCCAAAGAAAGCCCATTGATCGGTTGACAAACAAGAAGGCCCTCAGGTATCAGCCCCAAAAGCCCGTGGAGCGCGCGCGAAACGAAGCTTAGACGTGCGGCCCAAACCGAGAACCCGCCGATCGTTAGGGTAAACGAGACCACGGACGGGACAGGGGTTTTAGCAAATGCGATTGCTGGCCAGCAAGAATCAAGAAAATAAGACCACAACCTCATTTTCACGCTTACAGCAACAGTTGGCGTCGGCCTTCCCCGAAGGAGTCTCTCATTCCGGTGCTTCCTCCATCTTCTCGCCTTCATTCCACGGAGCCGTCGACATGGTACGTTCGGTTCTGCCGTCGCTCATTGTGACGTTTTTGGATTGTGGGTTGAATCCCACTTTGGCTTTCGGTATCGCGTTTAGTGATCTTGTATTCGTTTGATGGGCAGTGGTTTTTTATTTATTTTATAATCTCTTTGTCGACGTAATGCATTTGATCGTGCAGTCTCATCAGCCGGATAACAAGCCAGAAACCGTGGAAGACCTGGAGAGAAAGAAGAAGAAGGAAGAGAAGGTCTCCCTCCTTTTTTTTGGCTTGCTAATTCAGTTTCTCGATTGTTCTTTTTCGCCCCCTTTGTTTTATGCATCGGACTTCATTCGAATAGTGATTGAGACCAGGAAAAGAAACCGAAAGAGAGTTTGATCTCGTTTCGCTCGCAACACGAGTTGTTGCAAATTGCATTTCCTTCGCTCTTTGTTGCTCATCCCGCCATTGGTATAGTGTATGAATCGTATTGATCGGAAATGAGTGGCTAACATCAAGCAGCAATGACCCTTTTCGTCTGAATGTTCTTATCCATTTGACCCATCAGCTTTGCTAAATTGAGAAGGCTGCTCATTTTCTTACGTGATAATAAAAGAGATTTAATTTGTTGCATTTTGATTTATCTTTGAAGGCAAGAGAGAAGGAATTGAAGAAACTCAAGGCTGCTGAAAAAGCAGAACTGGCTAAACTTAAGGTACCTATTATTGTCTGACAGAGTTCTTGCTTATTGTATAATCTACCATTTGTTATCTCATTTGGGTCTTTTTAATGCCATTTGCATTTTCCATACTGGGGTTTATATTTTTTGTTGTGTTATTCTTTCAAGGCTCAGCAAAGTGCCAATGCCCCTAAAAAGAGTGCAAAGAAGAACGTAAAGCGAGATGCAGGTGAAGAGAATCTGGAGGATTATGTGGACCCAGAGACTCCTCTTGGTGAGAAGAAAAGGCTATCCAGCCAAATGGCCAAGCAGTATAACCCGAGTACCGTTGAGAAAACGTGAGAATTTAATTTCTTTGTTGTTTACTCTAGAATTGACTTATTGTCATGTCTTAGATCTATTCTCAGGTCAACTTCTTGTTGATTTAGATGGTACACATGGTGGGAGAAATCCAGCTTCTTTGTGGCAGATGCCAGCAGCCCAAAACCACCATTTGTAATTGTGAGTATGTTTTATTTCTGGATACATTTTTACAGCATAATTAGGATTCTGTTCCATCTTCTTGTTTGCAACTTGATATGAGTGACTTATTGAGGATCTTACTGGGGTTTTCTAAGATTGAATGCAGTGAGTTTGTGTTCACTGGTTTGGCTTTCACTGCAGAGTTTATTGATGCAATTGCTGATAGTAGACTTCACTTTTCCAATGTGCATTCCATTTATTTTAAAATTTTAAGATGGATTGCTTTTTTTCCTTTTCTTTTTTAATTATTGAATCCTCATCCATTTTACACCATGGACCTTTATATATGCCTAATAGTTGGAGGAATAGCTTTAGCATGGACACAATATTAAATGGATACTGAGATGGTAAAACTATAATGGAAAAGGCTGAAGGTGAAAATAAGAAAGAAACCATTTATAGTACCTTGTCTTGATTGTCTCTTAGGTGTGAAGTTTATGTTCCAACTGAGTTTTCTGGCTTGTTCTACTGAAAGTGTCATCCTTGCTTCTTATTACTGCTAAAATATGTAGATGATCTCAAATTGAATTGAATAATTATTTGTTTGTTTACTTCTTTTTTGTTGATAATGTGTTGATATTTCTGTCTTCTTGTGAATATGCCTCAATATGAACTAGTTGGGCTACTACATTCAGGGATATAAAGCTGTCAGTGTATCTTTATCAATGTGCTTTTACGGGGAGTTGTGCTGCATTTTCAATTTTTTCCACATGGAAAACTGTTTTGTAGATTGGAAATATCAGCCTACAATCTCATTATATCAATCTCTTTCCTAAATTTTGTTTCCCAATATGCTTCTCATCATGCAGGTCCTTCCTCCTCCAAATGTGACAGGGGCCCTACACATTGGGCATGCCCTTACCTCTGCTATACAGGTTGCATCGCTGTTTCTGCAAATCTCCTCCTGCTCATTTATGAAGACTAAGTGCATCCTTCATGTCCACGTTATTATCATGCGCAGGACACAATTATTCGTTGGAAGAGAATGTCTGGATATAATACCTTGTGGGTGCCTGGAATGGATCATGCTGGGATTGCAACACAGGTGATGTTGCTATTATCTTCTTTTTAAATGTTTAGACGTGATATTGGGGTTACCGTGGCAGGTTGCCTGTTCAATGCTCACCTATTGCAAGAACTTTGGTTGTCTATAGCTCAATGTAGAAAAAGCTAAAATTGTCATCAAGACCTCATCTTTATATGTCTATTATCGCTGTCACAGTACATAACCTTGATAATTCTTTCTACCATTGCCCTAGAGTTTTGGCCTCTTACCCTGTCCTGTTCCATGAGTATCTTAAGCTTGGTTATCCTATAGTTGGATTGTAGTGGACATTCTAAAGCAATTGAGATCTTCAGTAATTTCATTTAGTAGTTAAATGAAGAGACTACTAATGTGGCCTCAGTCTAATCATGTTTAGTGGTTGGACGATTGTATTAGCATTACTTGATTAGATGTGCTTGTTGATAGTGGAGACACTGCACATGAGGTTGCAGCTGTGATGTTATTAGGAAGGAAAATTGTCATGATGGGACCGTAATACAAATGTTTATACAAATTGTGTCGGTAGTTGTCATTTGGGGTAGGGTCCAATCAGTTCAAAGGCTTATCTTTTCACTGCTATGCCAGCATTCATTTAAACAATTCAATTGAGCGATTCCCATTCAGTCAATTCAGGCAAATGTAAGTTTGAAAAAAAAGTAAGTTTTAAGGCTGCCTGCTAAATGTAGCGTGATTCACCAACATCATTGAATATTCTGTTAATATTCTGCTAAATATCGCAAGATTTCATGAGTGAGATCCATGTTTTCCCTGGATGTGGTCATTTTGGCAAGTACGGATCTGATGACATTCTCATTTTTCCCATTATACAGATTTTCTAGTTTCATAGATCTGGTATGTAGGAGACATTATAATTGGAATTATTGCCATTTATCCACTAAATTTATCATATACCCACAATTACCAGCAGTATATCACGGCAATATTATTGAGATGACAATGCTACATCTTAACATGTACCACTTGAGGCAACAAAATTGGTTATCTTTCCTATTGGCATAAACCATCTTAATACATACCACCTCAGTTGCTTTTATTTATATAAGAAACTGAGTCGTGTTTGAACCGTTTTGTGGTTTTGGTTGAAATTGAAGGTTATTCATTATGCCGGGATGGTTTTGACGGAATTTTTTGCAGGTTGTTGTGGAGAAGAAGCTAATGCGTGAACGCCGTTTGACAAGGCATGATGTTGGTCGAGAGAAATTTGTGTCTGAGGTGAAATTCTCCTTGCTAATTGGACCTTTGGTGTTTGTACTTCACTGTCCACTTGGAAGACGTCGTGCTTCATGTATTTATGTGTTGTCTGGTTGTGACTAGGTATGGAAGTGGAAGGATGAGTATGGTGGCACTATATTAAGGCAGCAACGTCGTTTGGGTGCATCGCTTGATTGGTCCCGTGAGGTGACTTTTTCAAGTTCATGAATCTTGTGATGAGGTTTTGGACTAGAATAGATTGTGCACTCGAGTTTGAAGCTGATGAAGATGTTACTGTCAATATCTCAGTTTATCTCTGTGGTGATTTATTGACTAGAAACTTATTATTCTGAATATATCCTGTTCTCTTTTTTAAGTGCTTTACAATGGATGAGAGAAGATCAAGGGCTGTTAGTGAAGCATTTGTTCGACTGTACAGAGATGGTCTTATCTATAGGTATTTGAGAAATAACTTTCTTTTTACAGCCTCTTTTCTTCTCCTGTCGTTCTCTGCTTTTTTCCACTTATGAACACATTGTCTGCACGTATGTCTGGTACAATTATGTCAAAAAAGTAATATGTTTTTTACTCGGAACTAGTCAACTGAACAAACATTCTATGATTCTGATGGTTGATTGTCATCATTTGGATATATAGCTACCGTGTTGAAACATATTTACTGTGAGATGTTCAGTATCACTTTATGTACCTTTTGCTTTTCTCAAATATTGAGGCTTACCTCCTTGATTTTTATAATGATCAATAATTACAAATTGGCTTTGCATATAAAATTTTCTTTTCGTTAGAACTTTTCTTTTTCATTTCAAAGTAGTAAAATTTGCACATATGCTCAAATCTTAGGTGGTATGTTTTATATTTACATGCTCATATTAAGGTGGGTGCTTTTAATTTCTTTTTTGTGCGGTAGAATTCTCTTCATGTTCAATTGAAAATTTGTCAGGGATATCCGCCTAGTGAACTGGGATTGCATCTTAAGGACCGCAATATCGGATATTGAGGCAAGTGCCGCCTTATGACTGCATAATTATTTAGTGCTTTTTTCGGTTGCTTAGGTAGATGAATCTGTTTGTAGGTAGATTATGTGGATATCAAGGAAAGAACACTTCTAAAAGTTCCAGGCTATGAAAATCCAGTGGAATTTGGAGTTTTAACATCCTTTGCCTACCCTTTGGAGGAAGGCCTGGGAGAGATTGTTGTTGCCACAACAAGGGTGGAGACAATGCTAGGTGACACTGCTATTGCAATTCACCCTGATGATAAAAGGTATACTCATCTGCATGGAAAATATGCAATTCATCCATTCAATGGAAGAAGACTTCCCATTGTCTGTGATGCAATCCTTGTTGATCCAAGTTTTGGTACTGGTGCTGTTAAGGTACAAATTTTGACCAATTGCAATTGTAAGCCTTATATGTCTTTTCCTATGATAGCTTTTATACCCTGTTCCATCTTTTTCAGATCACTCCAGCACACGATCCAAATGATTTTGAGGTCGGAAAGCGTCACAGTCTTGAATTTATCAACATTTTTACTGACGATGGGAAAATAAATAGCAATGGCGGTTCGGAGTTTGTTGGGATGCCACGTTTTAAGGCCCGTCAAGCTATTACTGAGGCATTGCAGCAAAAGGTATGATTGTATGCACTGCATAATAAGTGTTTCCAGTTATGTTGTAGGTTCTCATGGTCTATGCAACTTTTGATTTTATGGAATCTAAGTTTATTTTGACTTCCACGATTTTTTTGACTTCTTATCACTTGTTGGATGTGGTTAATTCCTCTGTAATTGTATTGGAAGAGGCAAATTTAATTGAATCTTTGAAGCTCACAAAGAGTCAGGTATCCCTGGTATCAAAATTTCTGGGTCTGCAACCAAATTTTTCTGAACAAACTGAATGGAATTATCAGTATTATATACGCATTTTTTGGTTGCCAAAAGTTTGTAAGGGGAGGAATCCATTATAAATCTCCTGCCCTTAATACACATGCATCTGCAGCTTATATAGACTATCCATCTGTCTTTTTATCATAAGTCCTCTGGAACTCAACTCACATTGAAAGTCCCATGAGTCAAAGTCCAGCACAGCCCTACACAAGAATGGGGTATGTACTAGATTATGGGTTAGTTCCATCAAATCCATGCGATGAATTTGAACGGACCTGTTTCTTGCATCATTTTGTCAAGCTGTTGGGCCCGTCATCAGACAACATCCTTCCTAAATTACCATGCCCCAATTCCCCACTTGGAGATGTCTTGCCCAGCTGAAACTCCTAAACTGGTTAGCAAAATGTGTGTGACAAGGGAGATGCTTACTGGGCTTCCTTCTAGAAAACATGGATCACCTTCTTGATGCTGATTAGTTTACCTCAGCTGTTCTTATGTAGATCTGTTCAGAAGTTTGACTGTGGCTTAAGGCTGTACACTGAAAGAGTTGCATCCTCAAACTGAAATATTGACAGTCTCCTACTTGACAGAGGCTGAAACAAGTGACATGTTATTTGACTTTACATACACTACATCTTTAGCCTCTTTTAGTGGATGATATGGTTGACTACATGATGTAGGACAATTAGTCCCAACGAAGTATAAAGCTTCAGGCCTCACACCCAAAGCTTCCTAAGCATCACACACCTAGGGTTTTTCAAGCATCACACTTAAGAGAAAATTGCATTACACAATCCCAAACAAAGAATTGCCAAATTCAAATAATCAACAACTCTGTTCAAAAGAAAGAATTACAACACATATATACTCTCTAAAGTACTATTTTACTCAAACTAGGAAACCTAATGTATCAAAACTAGGAAATGCATATCTACTACCAGCTAGGAAAAGGAGACGTTAGACCCTATTCCATCTAGGAGAAGGAAACATTTTAAGATCCTAATAGACTCCAATCACGTAAGAAGATTCCTGATTAATCAAATAGAATAAACAACACACTTCATTTGGCGTGCCCTTTGTAAGTCTTCAGAGGCTTTTGCCATTGTCCTTGATCTCTACAATCAGCCTTCAATTTGCTTGGAGAATGCCCTGGGTATTTCGGTTAAACTCACATTCTCATTATCCTATTGATGTTGGTGTAGTTTAACGCACTTTGTCCCATAAGACAAAACGCTTCTACTAAACTCTTGATCATTTACTTTTTCTCTGCCTTATATGTTGGTACTCCAGTGCATTTCTCCCTCTGATTCAGAATAATATTGATGTGGATGCGTAGCTTATACTCTTTTACATATCCCCTTTTATTCTCTCCAGCATGTCCAGTTGTTGAACTATTTTATTTGCATGCTTTTAGGGTCTATATAGAGGTTCTAAAAACAATGAGATGAGGCTTGGCCTTTGTTCAAGGAGCAATGATGTTGTGGAACCATTAATAAAGCCCCAGTGGTACGTGGATTGTAATGTCATGGCGAAGCAAGCTCTTGATGTAGCGATGGACACTGAGAATAAAAAGCTTGAAATCATCCCTAAACAGTATTCTGCCGATTGGAAAAGGTGCTGTCATCTCCTCTACAAAATTGGGAACCCTGTCCATGAAGTGCTTGCTGTTTATTTTTCCACCAATATTTTACTCTGATGTGCTTGCTGTTGTGATGGGCTAAGCATGAAACCATGTTTCCTCTGATAATTTTCCCTTTGATTGGCTCCCAGCAATTTGCATAGACAGAGGCTATTTTATTGGGTAAAAACTGGTTCCTGATTTTGGACAGTGGTTATTAATTGTATGATGTCTATGTGTTTTAATGCATTTCGATTGTGTCTGTAAGCATTTTAATGAAGTAATAATAAGTGTTTTTGAACTAAATAAATGTTTCAACATTACAGATGGCTTGAGAATATACGCGATTGGTGCATTTCGAGGCAGCTATGGTGGGGTCACCGGATCCCAGCATGGTATGTCACGTTGGAAGATGATAAACTGAAGGAACTTGGTGCTTATAACGATCACTGGATAGTCGCTAAAGATGAGAGCGAAGCTCACAAGGAAGCCAGCAAGAAGTATGCGGGGAGGAAATTTGATTTGTGCCAAGATCCTGATGTGCTTGACACCTGGTTTTCATCTGGCCTTTTTCCATTATCTGTTCTGGGATGGCCAGATGATACAGAAGATTTGAAGGCATTTTATCCTACTTCTGTCCTTGAGACTGGTCATGATATTCTCTTTTTCTGGGTTGCCCGAATGGTGATGTTGGGAATTAAACTGGGAGGAGATGTACCTTTTAGGAAGGTGAGTAAAATTCTCTTCCAGCATATGTGACTAACTATGACCAAATGAAGATATAGTGCTAAATTTATGATATTTGCTCTTTTATTGTCCAAATGCTCAGCTTGCTAGCACTGGCTTTGCAGGAGATTTCTTTCCAGGAAAATGCCTGGAATGAGCTCCTCTCTAAACCCAGTAGAATGTGATGTATCTATCGATTGATGTTAGTTTGATGCTTTGGGAATATGCTTTTGAGTTCTTGGTTGAGACTTACCTAAAACTGCATTGCAACACAAATTTCCAGATTAACGTACCGTAGAGGATCTGGAATAACTTGAACCGCATAAGGATTGCAAGTGATATGAATATATAGTATAAATGCTTGAAAGCAATGAGCTTGTTTCTTTGTTGTCATATATACCCAGAGTATGTCTTCATATTGATATGTTGCATATATGGATTTTTTCTGTAGAATGTCAATGTGACTCTTGCTTTTGTGACTAACTTGTTGAATGCCTGTTGTCTGCATTTAAATAGTTCTAGTTGGTACGGTCAAGAGTTAACACTCAGTCTGATTGCTGCGTGATTAAAATTTAATGAGCTGCTACAGCTTGGGAATTGGAGAGTTTTTGTCTGCTCGTGGAATTCTTTTCTGCTAATTGTGGCTTGATCCATGATTTGTCTTTGCAGGTTTATCTGCATCCCATGATTCGTGATGCACACGGACGGAAGATGTCGAAGTCTTTAGGAAATGTCATTGATCCACTTGAAGTAATTAACGGCATAAGCCTTGAAGGTCTTCATAAGAGATTGGAGGAGGGCAATTTGGACCCTAATGAACTGGCCGTTGCAAAAACAGGACAGGTTAAAGACTTCCCCAATGGTATTGCTGAATGTGGTGCAGATGCTCTCCGATTTGCACTTGTCTCTTACACGGCTCAGGTGCTTTTTGCCTGCCTATTTAACCATGATATAGTACTTACTGTCCATGGGACGTAATGTCATTCTACAACTGTCAAGTTGCAATTTCAGTAAATTTTCCATTGTATTTCTGTGTTAACAATTTTTCCTATCTCCTTTTCCAGTCTGATAAAATAAATCTGGATATCCAAAGAGTTGTTGGCTATCGTCAATGGTGCAACAAATTGTGGAATGCCGTTCGATTTGCTATGAGCAAGCTTGGAGATGATTTTGTTCCTCCCGTGGAAGTACATCCAGAAACTATGCCATTTAGCTGCAAATGGATAATATCTGTGATGAACAAGGCTATATCAAAAACAGTATCATCACTAGATTCATATGAATTTTCAGATGCAGCAACTGCAGTGTACTCATGGTGGCAGTATCAGTTCTGTGACGTTTTTATTGAAGCAATCAAGCCCTACTTTGCTGGTGAGGACCCAACCTTTTCCTCTGAAAGGAATTCTTCACGAGAAGCTTTGTGGCTGTGCTTGGAAACTGGGCTACGGCTGCTTCATCCTTTCATGCCTTTTGTTACCGAAGAATTGTGGCAGCGGCTGCCTTCATCACAGGGCAATCAGAGAAATGAATCAATAATGATATGCGATTACCCATCCTATGTGGAGGTAAATCTAGGTTGATAATCTAATGAAAGTTTGTTTGTGAAAGTATAACGTTTATATCCCATTATATATTATAACTGGGACTAGCCACACTTGTGATTCTATCATAAATCTATGATTCTAAGGATTTGGTTTAAAATTCAATGGGTGGATTATCACTGTGATTTTCTTTTTTGTGCAGAACTGGACAAATGAAGGGGTGGAGCTTGAGATGGATCTCATTGAGTCCACAGTGAAATCTCTTCGGTCACTAAGGTCAGAGGTGCTTGCAAAACACAAAAATGAAAGGTATGGGTTCGCCTTTTCTCCATTTTGTTTGCCGCTGTGTATTTGCTAATACCTGATACTATCATTCATTTGCTAGTGTAGATGCCATGCTTGGTAATCCTAATATTAAAGTCCACTAAGTTTGTTGATTTATTTTTCCAGCTTTGATCTGGGGTCTTTGTTTTGTTTTCCTGTATCTTCTCTCCCCTGGAGAATTAAGATAACATGCTTCCGTCCTGAGTATCTTATAACTGTTAAAGGCGCTTCTTGAAGTTTGCAGTGCTTGCTTACCATTCACTGCAACCTTGAGGAATCCCATCATCATAGCACCTTTATTCCACAAATGTGTGGTTAGATGAGCCTGTAGCAATGGATATTTAAAAGTTGTCAAAAAAGGATCTATCAGATGAAATGGGCACAGACCTAACCTTTTAACCTGGGGGACTTTCCTGATTAGTATTAAGTCCTCAGATATATTCTGAGTTAGGATCCAAATGTGAGATTTCCCATATTTGATTATCTAATCTGCTGGGTAGTTTAGCTATCTCAATTCTCTTGTGTATTTTCTCAGGCACCTATGTTATAATAGTCCAGGTCTGTGGGGTAAAAAGATCTCAAAATCAGATCAACTGAGTTCGCACTTAATGATTTGTACGATTTATTGTTTTCTTTGTTGATTACCTTTTTCCTCAGGTTACCTGCTTATGCATATTGCCAAGACAAGAAAGTTGCAGACATCATTAAAAGCCATGAATTGGAGATTGTAACTCTTGCTACATTATCATCATTAGAGGTACAGTGTGTTTCATTTTCAACTTGTGTTCTCGTTACCTTTTAATCACCATTTCATCTTAAGCTTAGTTTGTTGTAAAAGAAAGAAAGAAAGTTGGCAGTCTTTCTTTTTGGGGTCCAAAGGATGACTTGCCGCTTATCTTTATTGTTCTTGTTTAGCTGCCCATTGGGGATAAAAATCTATTCAATATGATGAAGATTTGTACCTTGACAATACTTTTAGTCCTACCATACCAAACTTGCCAGGGTTTCACTGCTCAATCTTTTAGGTCAAATTCTTTCATATCAATCGTTAATTTCGCAACACTCGTTTTCCTTTGGTTCAAATGATGACTTCACTGTTAATTTACAGGTTTTGCTGAGTGAAAGAGATGCTGCTCCGGCAAGATGTGCTTTTGAGAATGTTAATGAAAATCTCAAAGTGTATCTTAAGGTTCAAGGAAATCTCGATGCTGAGGCAGAACGCGAAAAGATCAAGAATAAGATGGAAGAGATTCAAAAGTGAGTCCACTGAAAGTAGAGGCGTTCACATCTATCTCTGTGATTACGCGTGTGTTTGATTGTGTGTAGTGTGTGCATGTGCATGCTCGAATCTAAACAGCACTTGGCTTGAAAAGTCACTTTCAGCAGCTCAGAAGTATTAGCATACGTCACGTTGTCTACTGATAGCTTATCAGAACTAATGTGCATGTGCCTTTGTGCCTCAATGGAACCTATCAGTTAGACGAGAAGTGTTCATTTAAATGAATCTAGTTGTGTCCTATGGTTACTGAGAGCTGGTATATCCTTCTCCCCTGTTTTTTCTGTAAGTATCATTTCTAGGAGAAGTCCCATGGTGTTTCACTTGTCCTTGACCTCGTCTATCCACCTGATAGCATTGATTGTTTTGGCCATGCCTGTCATTTTCTATTTTTCTTGTGAACTGAAGCTACTTTTGGCAGATTTTCATATAAGAAACATTTTATTTCCTTGGTTCTCTAGAATTTTATTGAACCTTGAAGACTTGGCTTGACTACACGGCTCGGGTCTAATAACTTGGTGCAACTTGTCTACTTATACAGGCAGCAAGAGAAACTTAAGAAGACCATGAATGTATCTGGCTATGAACAGAAGGTCCCACTTCATATCCAGGAAGAGAATGCTGCAAAGCTGGCTAAGCTCATCCAGGAATTTGAATTTTTTCAGAGGGAGAACTCAAGATTAGATGCTGAATTGATGGATACCATGTAAACAGCTGGTTTTCTCATTCTTTACTGGCCCCAGACCCGCTTGATGGCAACATGAAGTTTTGATGCAACAAAAAGCAGAAAAGGATTTTCTGAGGCTTCTATGACTTTGAAGCCAAGCTAATACTGGGGAATGTTGTTCAAGTGATTTATTTGTTTTTCCGGGGGAATTCATTGGGATGATATGCTATTGTCGGGGCTTATAGCTATATAAATTTGTCGTTTCCATGGTAACAATTGATCTCAGGTATTCGAGGGGGGAAATGAATTGCTGCTTGATCTTTTCAAATCGGAGAGAGAATGCACTTACAATCTGATTCTTTCAAATGTGACTCCAACTCAGGGCTTTACTGCAAGTTTTTGCTTATAAGTTTACCAATCAAATAAGTTTGTTCGGGAACTTTGGTTCTTAACAAACACAATCGTCTTGGTGATCCCACAAAATACTCTTCGTCGATTGCATACTTGATTACGGCAGGTGTGGGCAATCACTGGTCTTGAAACCCTAGGTCAAGTCCCATCATGAAGAATGTCAGAATTTGTTGGCCCTGAATCTGCGATGTCGAAAAGGGTGTTGGACTTCGATAAAAAAGGGGGTTTGACTGCTTTCCGCCTTGCAAATTGAAGTCATTCACCACCTCGCTTGCACACCCGCATCCAATGTTGAAATTTAGCCACAGCAAGCTCTATCCCTAGGATGGTTTAGCTAAATTTCAATTAGGATCTAAGAGAATATTCGGTTAATCCTGGGGCCAAAGCGACAAGCAATCAAGCACTATATCCTATCGCTGCTTAGGAAATAAACATCCTTATTCATTCCTCACAAAAGATTCACGGTACGAACGTTCATGCACATTGGCAGTGAATCTACTGATTATGAGTATATATGGTAACTTTCCAGCTTTGATGTACCTCCATAGTGTTGCTTTAAAGCACATATTTTGTTCCATTCAGCGACTGAAATCCATAAAACACAGATGATATTGTGATCAACTATGCACGAATATGGAACCCCATTTTTTTGCTTTAAGGAAAAATAAAAAAAAACCCTCGAGGAGATGGTTTCCATAAATATTTTTTCAAAGTTGACTTGTCACCCTTATAATAAAAATAAACTCAATCGTTTGTCTTGGGGGGGGATAGAGGCACATTTTGCAACGAGACTTGCAGTAAAGGTTCCTCCCTACAATGCACACCCTACAAATTTACTGCCTGAGATGGCATTGCACAAGCAAACTACGATGTACACAGAACAGCATAACTATGGAAAGGTGTGATACCAAAATTGGCCTTCCTCTAGCTTGACTAACTGCCCTCGAAATAATAGTGAGTTGCAGACAAAGTATAGTCCAGTGAATATACGCAACAGTTGGTGATGAGTGACCCCTAGCATGACAATTGATATAAATCAGCTCCTGCAGAGTATGAATATATTGTGTAAATAGCATTCATTAAACTCCAAAACAGAGACATGTTTCTTTTTGTTTTGGGATAGCAAAAGAGAATCATAAAACCTATTATCTTTTGTCAGAATAGATAACTTTTGGGGAATTGATAATTCAATCATTCCCATCAACAAACAAATTTCAGAAAAAGATGGATTTTACACACCAAATGCAGCTTATGCTTAAGTAAAATCCAACAACCAAATCGCTGTATCAAATGGCGGACTTCCTTGGCAACAGAAAAAACCTTATGATAGGTTGGTCAAAGACTTGCTGAAAAGATGGTGCAACAGCACCCAGGGAATTAGGAAAGACAGGCAGCAATGCTAAAAATGATTTTATATGCTATGCAGAGTGCTACCATGTATAAATTCATTGAATGCATTGGTAAAACGATATATGTGACATCAGTTTGGAATTCCTCTTTGCGTCAAATATAACTCACTTCAAATTTTGGGTTCATGGCTAGTCCACTGTACATGTTAAAGACTAAATTTGACAGGGCCAGACTGCACTTGGTTGCAGTTAGGTAGAGAAGCTAAAGTACCTTTTATTATGTCCAGTAGAGATTTTCTCATCACCTAATTAACATTGCGGTTAAGCAATCCCTGGAATGACAAATAGAGATCTTTGTTGTCAGTCCCAAATATTTCCTCTGCTTTCCTCAAAGTTTCCTGGAAAAATGAGTATAAACCACATCAGTTAATAATAATCCAAAAGCATGCAACCCAATCTCAACAGTTAAAGAGATTGTTTCCTCTAAGAATGTCACCTCTCGTGTTTGCTTTTGAGCATTAAGCTCCTTAATGTTCGCCAAAAAAGCACTGAATTGCTCATACGATAGACGAGTCCTGCATTAACCCAATACGGAACAGAGCATAGCCTCATCAGAAATGTCCCAATACTATAGGTCTCTCAATCAAATCAAATTTGCAATGGTGTTGGTGCAAATGTACCTGGCTTGACGAAAGAATTCTTTTCCATCAATTCGAGGAGTGCGACCTACAGTAATTTTTACAGGAAAAAAAGAAAGGAAGATGCAGTCAGTTGTCCACCAAAGGAACATGATATTCTACAGCTAGCATAATCTACACCGGTGTTGGCTTTATACGAGGCCAAGAGGCAAAACATCATCAAAGTGTTGAAAAGAGAATATGGCTCAACAAAAATATACAGCAGAAAACAAACACAGTCAACAATCATATCTAAAGTTCAAAATTATGAAAGCAAACAGTTTTAAAATGGAATAGCAATCACTCTTCATTATGAACCTGGCAAAGGACGTCCACGAGGAGGTGAGTTTGCAGCTGATGACTGCTGACTTGATGGGTACCACATAGAGAGCGCATACTGAGTTTTTGTAGGTGTTGTTGCACCTGAAGTTTTCTGGGGTGAGCCATTTTGAGAGCCATTTTGAGAAATAATTTTTGGAGTCCCGGTTGGAGTAAGTCTTGGTGTAATATATGGAGTTATTGAAAATCTTTGAGTAGCATGCCGTGAAGCTGTAAAGAAATCAAAGTATTTAAAAATGGTTTTTTCTACTTTTATAAAGTAGAGGTAGATAACATGGCATGATATCAATCTGCAGTATGCCCCCCACATTCAATTGACACTTCATTAGGAAAGTTCCAGAGGATTCCAAATAAAGTTAAGACATCTCAAAAAGAAGAAAGCACATAAAGTGAGAGCATCCACACCCCAGTTATATGTTTCACATGCTTTGACATCCATCACCTTAAATTTGTGCACCTAGATTGCACCATCCCAAGTACTCATTTAACCCTCAATGGTGTGTAAAATGGTAGGGGAACCCATGTTGTGCTGATTAATACTTCCTATAATTGAGGGCCAGCTTTGAAAGTGGCGATCATGTTGCATTTTAGTCCCTTGTTCTGTGTCCCAGCTTATGGTTTTCTGTTCATTTCCTATTTATCATCACAGTTCAAGCAAGATGTCTTTGGCTTATACCTTCTGATGCAATTGGTTTTTTGCCATAAAAAAGCCGACCAATAAATATAAATAAATACATATATGCAGAAACCAGAAGCAAAATAAACTGTAGCTGAGATTCAGCCTATGCTTTAAGCTTCGATAGAGAAATGTAAACATAAAGGAAGAATTACTTTTTGATGTCCTCAGAGCAGAATTATAACATGCTTCACCCATGCCTTCAGTATTTCTAGACTATAAGCTACAAAGCAAATCACAAAATAAAATCTAAGTCATCCCAAACAAGATCCAGCATATGCAGCTATGGTGTCATATTTAAATCAATGTTCCTGACCAGGTATTTGAAGTACTTGGATTAAAAGAACTTGTGTAACAATGCATTTAATTTACCATAATGTTAGTCAATTTTAACAAATGGCTCATGATGCCCTGAAATCCTTGATCATTCATTAAGAAGTATGCCTGGGACAGAGTTAATCACATGATATCTATCAAAGAGAAACAAATGACTAAACTATAGAATGAACAGAAACAGTTAGAGAATGCTTAAATGAAAGTGCTTCCCTTATTATCTACAAGCACTTTAAAGCCTGAAACAGTCGGAGTGTTCTTTTACACAATAGTTGAATAAATACCTTCATCCATGTTGCCAATGTTAGCAGAGCCACTGTAGCCATTTGCATCTACATCACAAGTCAGGCATCATGAGTCAATTCAAGATAGTGGCCAAATGCAGGAATACAAAAAAACTCAGTCATGGCAATGGATGGACGAAAAGTTGATGAACATGAACAGCTTTTCATTTATACAATGACAAGCTTCCTCAAAGCATGTTTCTTGTACCCTTGGATGAATAGGAGTTTGAATTTGACTGATCACAGGTCCCAATATCAACAGTTTCAGCAGGCTGTGAGAAGTTGAATCTCCATCAATAGAATTGTTGTTGTAAGAGAAGAAAATCACAAGTATGAAAGATTTTACACCAGAAAAAAGTGCTGAAAACCATGGACAATATAAACGGAAGCTGATTATCGGAATCTTACAGATGCATTGTCGTCATTCAGGGACTGCATCAGTTGTCTTTTAAAGGTTTCTAGCTGTCAATAGGAAATGTACATCAATATTGAAAATATAGTGATGATAGAAATGCACATAACACAGATTTTGGCACTTTTGATTGTTAGCAGAAGAAATTAAGGAACAGAACATGCCTGATGGCAAGGGGCAACCTCATCAAGAACAGCGAAGATATTTCAACTTAAGAAAAATCCACGACAGACATCAAGTTTAATGTAAAAGGCTGACTTTACTGTGAAAATAATAATCCTACTCAATAACTGCATTCCTTGCTGGCAAAAACATATACTGGGAAAAATGATGTGATTGATTTGCCAAAAATTCAACAATTTGGAAACTTCTTATCACTTACAAAAATTAGTCAACAGAAAACATTTTTTACTATCACCAACAATTAATGCCTAAATATTTTCATTAAAGATGAAAATAGTATTCGTCAAATTTATCTTCATAAGTGATACGGACAATTATTTTGAAGAAAACACTTTTTAAACCATCGACTGTCTGCCAAACAAACGCACCCAAATAGATTAGTCTTTTCCAAGCCTTAAATCAGAAACAAGCTGAAGGACATTAACTTTGGAGCTTACTCAGAAGTAAAGTAATTACCTTTGCCAGATCACGACTGAGCTTCTTGACAGTCACAGACAAGGAATCCCGTTCTTTCGAGAGCCTCATCTTCAGCAACAGACAAAGACAAACAAAAGCATCAGCTCCAATTGCTACGAAAGAAGCCACATTTTTTAAAGCAGGTGAAAGCTTTTCATACAATCTGGCACGCACATAGACCGTATTACTCAGCGGTACCACTAAATAGATGACTTCATGATTCTCTGACAGAATTAAGTTCCCAAGAATTTAATTTGTCAATTCCGACATGAACAACAAGCTTGAGCAAGTAAACTGGACATCAACAAAACCGGAAGAGAAGAAGAAGAAGAAGAAACCGAAGCAGCAAACATTCCATCGGTAGAAAGAGGGACAAATGAAACTGAAAACAAGAGAGAAGAAGACAAAAACCTCAACCTACATTCTCATCGAGGACAATCTTCAGACGCGAGTCGGCCTCGTGGTAGGAGCGGTCGAGGTGAATCACTTTCTCCTCGAGCTCGTAGATGATCCTGTCCTTGTCGTGGAGCTTCTGCTTGGAGCGGGCGACGTCGGACTCGAGCTTGGAGACGCGGGAGGCGATGGCCATGGAGGTGATCTTACGAGCCAGATCGAGCTGGTCGAAAGGGTCGGTGGGCATCACCGCGAGTATCTCCTCGGCGAGCTCGAAGTCGGGGCCGCCATTGCCGACGCTGCTCTGCGACATAACCCCAATTCCAATCACACACCCCTCTCTCTCTCTCTCTCTAAAGCGACACGAAACCAAGAATACGACCGCGATTGCGATTGCGATTGCGATTCGTGAAAAAAGGAGAAGGAAGGGCGTCGATCGTGTTGTTCGGCGGTCGAGGTTGCGGAGAGGATGAAAGAGACAGAGACCAACCTCGGACAAATCGATTTCGAGGAGAGAGAGAGAGAGAGACGGGGGGAGGGGGTTAGGGTTTGGTGAGAATGGGCATGTAACGAAATGCGATGGGTTGTCCTGTCTTTTTCTGCATTTTGAAAGTTGCGGATTTTCCCTCCAAAATGGGAAGTCCTTTCCAGAAAAAGAGACGAGCAGAGCGGGCCCCTGATCTTGATATTTTTCTTCTTCAAAATTACGAGAAAGTTTCCACTCGATCGACCACTGGAAAATGCCAAATTGGGTTTGTTAAATAAAATGACAAACGGCTGTTTAAATTATTACACGGATCTTGATATTTCCGGCTCTATTCATATTTCTAATTTTTGTGTAAAACAAAACTTATATTTCTTGAAGACTTAAAAATGAAAATAACTTGAAAAAGGCATAGGTTACTTTTGAAACCAAAGATTTCTGATTTTAGTCTAATGACTAGAAAGCAAAGAAAAAGGCAAGGGTCTAGGGTCCCCACATCATTTTAAATTTGAAGTCTAATATTATCAAAACTGTTATTTGCCACGTAAAGAGGCTATTGACGCCTCACTTTAACAAACCCAAGAATTGGATTGAATTCGAACACGTCGGATTATTAGAAAAACAAAAATAGTTCGCTCGAGAAAAAAAAAAGAGATCTGCCAAGGATGATTCTATAACCATTTTCTTTTGATCGACAAGGGCAACATCAACAATGAAATATGTGCCATACAATTGAATCAATGCAAAATTGAATATTCCGGTTAACACTAGAATTCTATCGCTACGCAATCAATAGAATTGACACACATCATATTAATTAGTTCAAGTTAATCAATTAGTCCTTCCTATCTTCCAACGCATCAGAATATGATTCGTATCTAGTAGTCTTTGCCCTTTGGCCACAGAAGAACCTATCCAACAGTCAACCCAAAAAAAGTGAGGCAGTTCCACTTCGTGCGTTGCTAAGAATCTGAACAAGAAAGTTGCTTCATTTGTGTTTGAATTCAGGCAATTAATTACAGGAAACACTTCAGGAGCTCTAATCAAATGAATTAATAAGCTTCTGATCATTCAACAACCAACTAATCAAAGTCAACAAAATGCAGCATCTCAATCACACTACAATAACTCCCCCCCCACCCACCTTTATTTCCTGTACAATAGCTGTACTCCATAGACCATCAAAACAAAATCTGAGAACCCAGTGCAAAAGATCGATCTCCATTTTGTACACCATGACAATCATCATGAATATTGCGCACATCACTCCAAGGGACTGAAATTGGGAAAAGCTCTATTTTTTTTTTCTGAATAAAGTCACCTGATCTGCGCAGCTTTGACTCAATATCCTTTTTTCCCATGAAAAATGTAGGGATCAGATATGCCTTGAGTAAACAGGAAATTATTTCACTGGACGGACACCAACTGTTCTTACGCGGAAGCGATACTGACATTCTTCGTCGTCGTCGCCATCATCATCTTCACTAGAACTATCTTCAACACTATCCCAACGGGCATAGTCCAGGGTTGAGTGCCCCTTTGGTTTAGGGATTGCTTGCCATCCTTTAGAGTCATCCTCAGTGACCTGGGCATTAGGGACATTGACTCCTGTAGCGGGAATATTATCAATGCGATCAGCCTTTTCATCATCTCTTTGTTCAAATGATTCCTTTGCAGGCTGTACTTCATCAGAGACAGACTGAGCAAGATATGTCATGTCAGATTCATTTTCCTGATCTGTTCTTTGAGCTGCACTGGCGGCATTAAGACCTACATGTTGACCAATTTCTGCTTCATCTCCTTTTATATCAGCTTCAATTTCTCCTTCTCCTTCTTCTTCATCTTCTTCTAGCTCTGCCTCAGATTCAGGTATTGGAGCCAACGACTTTCCTTAAAACAGGAGGTAGAAAACATTTTTCAGTGACGAAAGGCAAATGACATGAAACAACCATTAGATCAAAAGAAATGGCTCGCATGATATGTATACTCAAAGTTGCAAGCAAACAGTTAGATCCTCAAGCAGAAGGCTTCCTTCACTGATGAAAAATAGAGTTAACTGTGCAAACCTAGGCTTTTGCTTCCTCACAGAGGAAAAGAAGCATGGAATTGTGCTTACCTAATGGATCATCAGCCTATCTAGATGCTGCATTAATCCTGACCAGTCTAAACAAATAAAAACATGAACGCTACTGAGAGCAAGAAACAGAAAGTATATGTCTACCAGTTGGGTCCTCAAACGAGATTCAAGGTTCCTGTACACCTCTGATGAAGGATCCAACTCAATGAGTCTATTCACATCAAAGAGCGCTGAGTGATACTCCTTCAGGGTAACCAGGGTCTGTGCCCGTAGCATCAGTGCTCCTGTATGTTTGTGATCAAGCTCAAGCACAGAAGTACACTCTTCAGCCGCCTAAACAATGAAACTAATGTCAAATATCCTGAACAGCCAAATGATGAAAGAGAAAGCCAACAGTATCCATGGAAGTGACAGCAGGAAAGAATTGGGACAGTGTAAAGAAACATTCTAAAATTGAAGCTTTGAGAGCCATGCTGCTTGTAGTACATCGAGCTGCTAGAAGAACCAAGTAAATGCATGATGTGCTCTAATGCTCCTATCATACAAAAAGAACCTGGTATGATGGTCTTGTTTCTCCTTCATTAGTTGCAAAAGAAACAAGATCACGTATACTATGGGAGAAAATTTTCCTTTATCAGTCACGAGATTTTTGGCACCAGCTCCCTATAGCTATACGACCCAAATATCTCCAGTCATATTATTAGCAATAGTGAAATTGAATAAAAACCAAATACCTAAGATCGTGTTGTTAAATGCAAAATTCTGAAAACCCTTGAGCTGGATGGACCAGATATGTTTGTGACTTTCAAGAGGTCATGTTAATTTTTCAAATGCGTAACTGACTTTCATTATTTAGTTAGTAACTATGTAAGCGCGTCAGTAGACACGGATTCTTAATTTGAAAAGCGTTCAGATTATCAATGTCGGTAGTAGACTAGAGCATTTCAGATGGGGAGAGAAGCATACATAACAGGGTCATTTGAAGAGAACTGTTTAAATTATCTATTCAAAAGAACCAGAAATGAAGATCCATCCTTATAATGCTTGCAAAGACTAAACATGCTACCACAGTATCTTCCGGAATCACTCACACTCGCGGAGCTCTACATCCTCAGAAGCGAATCACGAGAGAGGTCATGATCCTAAATCCTAATGCTCTAATGCTGATAAGGTGTCAACATGAGTGCACCGGACTCGCCTCAAGAAGAGAAAATATCAAGACAGTTTGGAATCAATCACCAGCAACCTTCCATCACTAATCAGTAAGATTTCCTCCACTCGCGTAAGTCATGCAGCATTTAAAACACGAAATAATAGATCCCATTCGTTACTTAACAAGGCTCTCAATCGAAAGGACCTCAAATACATCCATACGAACGACAGGATTAAGTTTCCACGTTAACAGAGACAGTTCGATCAGCACAGAGGGAAGCGAAGGAGGCCGAAGAGAGGCGAGAAAAAAAGACGCAGACCTTCTGGAAATCGTGCAGCTTGAGGTAACAAGCGGCCCTGTTGCTGTGCAAGGCGATCCTCTGAGGCTTCGTCTTGGCCATGGCGAGGGCCTCCGTGTAGAAGCCGAGGGCCACCTCGTACCGCCCGTCGCGATACATCTGGTGGGCTCGCTCGATCAAGTTCAACGTCCCCGACGACGCCATGGCCCCTTCCGAGTATCTCGCCCGATCCGCAAAGAGCCCTTCAAGAGATCGCGGAATCCGGAGGCGCGAACAGCGGTCGCCGGAGGAAGGAATCGGATTCGTCGGAGGCGATCGGCCAAATCCACATGAATGGAGTGGAATCTGCGGACGACGTGCGGGGAAAGGGGAAGGGGAAGGGGAAGGGGAAGGAAGATACGGGGAGTGTGGCTGTGATTTTAGGTTACGGGACTTCTATTATGATAACGACGCGTCGTAATTTACGAGATTTGGGGGACAGATAATTGGTGTGGGATTAAATAAAAAGAAATCATTTCTTTCCAACTTATGGCGATGCCAACTTGCAAAGTCCCAACTGCAACTGCAGACATCAATCGCGTTCCTTGCCAAAAAGAAACACACGGGAGACATTATCTTTTCTTGATATGATGAACATCAGATTGGAAAAGTCCGCTTCTTCTTCATTTCAAATGAACCATTTGAACAAGAAAGTGGGAATGTGAAAATACTTCTTTTTTCTATTTTTTTCTTTAGGAGAAAGTTGATCAAGTTATCATATGCTCATCATCTAGAGACAATCGAATCCCATCATATCTTGGTCATGAAACGTCGTACTACTTTCCTTTTGGCCAAAGCAAATTCACTTTTATTTTCTGTTGGACAACGTAATAAAAAGCCTCGAAAGACCCCTTTCCTTTCCGTCCATAGATTGATTCATAAACATTTGCAGAGAGAGGAGAGGCAGAGCATTCTCTTATGTCCCACAATGTCTTTCGCCTTTCGAAGGCTACGAGGATATCCGCCTTTCCATGTCATAAAAAGAGTTCATCATTTAGTGCAGTCTCACAAACATTAAACCAAATACAACCAAATGCGCTGGCATCTCATGAAAAGCACCGAGGGTCAAAACACCAAAAAGAAGGTATTGGCTAATCTCAAGACTAAGGAATTGAATTTAAGGACATTTCCCCGAGTCCCACCATGGCTTTTTGTCATCTTTATGAACGTGTCATGGACAGACAGACAAGACAACAGCGGGATGATCATTTGAATTTAATCGACTCGTCTTTAAACATACAGAACACTAGAATGATTCCTCTCACCACATCATTTTCAGAGCATCGTGCTTCACCGATAAAGTTTACAAAATATAGCTTTTCTAGATGCACATACACAATTTCTGCTTTTCCTAACTTCATAACAAGTAATTCTCTGCGAGCTTCTGGTCTGCAGCGACTGCCCCACTAATTCGAACTGTTCTCATCAAGTGCGGGCAGAGCATTGAACAAGATCTCAACTGCCTGATCCAACTCCTCCTCGGTTATAATCAATGGAGGGACAAGCCTCACAACGTTCCCTTTTCCAGCAGTAAGAATTAAAAGGCCTGAATTTCGACAAGCGTCAACTAGTGGTGAGGCAGACACATCCAACTCGATCCCGATGATTAGCCCAAGACCGCGCACTTCTTTCACATGCAAGTTCCCTCCCAGTTTCTGTACCAACTTTTGCTTGAAATATTCTCCTTTCTTCCTCACACTGGCCAAGAAATCGGGTTTCGAGATTTTATCTAGGACAGTTTGTGCAGCTTTGCATACGAGAGGCGAGCCTGCAAATGTGCTCCCGTGATCACCATATTTAATGGCAGAAGCAACTTTTTCAGTGACCAGAGCGGCACCAATGGGAAGCCCTCCAGCAAGAGGCTTAGCAAGTGTCATTATGTCAGGATAAACACCATAGGCTTCGTAGGCCCAGAGGTAACCACTGCGACCCAAACCGCATTGAACCTGCAGATAAACAATGCACCTTTCTGGGATAAGGTAAAGGAATAAATAGCTGAAAAGCTATGCAAGACATGAATTCTGAAAGTCTATCTTCTTCAATTGCAGTAGAACGTTGATAAAATGGGTAAACAGGGTAGACTTAACCCCTATGATAATGTTAATTCAGAAATTAGATTCAGCGGAGGAGTGCAGATCAACGTTCAAAATCACTTGTAGAAGCAAAAGCAAAATGATCATTGTGAATTCAAAGCTATCCCAGAGCAGTAACACATATATATGTAATTAAAATTGAGTATGGAATTGAAGAGACTGCATGCCGTCCAAAGGTTGTACAAATGATTTCTCGAAATTATGAAAAAGAAAGCACACAAAAATTAACTATCAACAATTGTTCCAGATCGACCCAAAAAAAAAAAAAAACAATTGTTCGAGTTGGAGAAAGCATTTGAGAAGCACTCTTCCATAATCTTAATCTTCAGACTTCAGGATTTTATTTCATGTTCTTCCTAATCTTCCATGCGCGCATAGCCAAAAACCAAATCAACAACAGAGAGAGAGAGAGAGAGAGAGAGAGCCAAAAATTATGTCATTGTTTAAGCTTTTCTTGCAGTAACTCGTGCTGCAACCAGCATAATACATAAGACATGTCTAACTAATAATCATGTTTATCACAGAAAAGTAGAACAGAGCACATGAAACAAATGACAACAGACACCTTCACTGGAAAAGGCTTTACCTCATCAAAAACCAAAAGAGCACCAGCATCATCACAAGCACTTCGCAGATATTGTAAGAACTCCCTGGTCGCACTGCATATGCCCCCTTCACCCTGGATTGGTTCCACAAAAACAGCTGCAGTCTTTCCACGCTTAATTTTCTCTTTTGTGGCCTCTATGTTTCCATACTCCACAAAAGTGACTCCAGGCATGACAGGTTGGAAAGGCGTTCGGTAATGCTCTTTGCTTGTCAAAGCAAGGGCACCCATTGTCCTTCCATGGAAACTATTTGTGAACGAAATGAACTCAGTGGCTGGCTCTTTTTCATCAGGGTGTGTGTGCCTCTGGAATTTCCTTGCAAATTTTATGGCTGCTTCATTTGCTTCCGTCCCAGAGTTTGTGAAAAACACACGGTCAGCGAAAGAGCTGGCCACGAGACGCTTAGCAAGCTCTACCTGCAGCAATCACAAACCTTTCTTAGCTCAGGGATAAGGATCCCTTAAAGGACCATAGTGTATCATTAGATGATAAAGGTTAGTCTTTTTTCGCTACAGACAGTCTACATTGCCTGCCCTATGCATCCAATCCCAAACTGAGCAACCATTTCACTAGTATGAGCTATTAATCAGTAAGAAATCTGACTGATGTTTCTCTTTAATAACAAGTTCCATCAATCCACCAAGGAAACAAAAAATGCCGCACAAATTTGGCAATACCTCTACCCGAAAGTGCGCAATGGTAAAATGCACCCTTTAAGAATGCAAATGATTATACTTATCATAATCAAGTCAGATGTGATTCATAAAGTGCAAAACCATTCAGCATGCAAGCAAAGCTCATCATCAGAAGATGTTAACCTGAGGGACGGAGTAATACACATTGCTGACATGAGTCAGGGTGTTGGCCTGCTCCAACACGGTATTCACCCAATCGGGGTCCCCGTGCCCGAGCGCATTCACCGCGATCCCGGAGCTCAGGTCCAAGTACTCTCGCCCCTCGACGTCGTACAATTTACAACCCCTGCCACTGGCCAGCACGACGGGAGCTCTGGCGTACGTGCCCACGAGGACTTTACCTTCCGCCTCCATCACCCCCTTGCTGTCGTCACCAAACCCTATACTGGGAGGCGCTGGGGGCTCCTTCACCTCCAGATTCAGGCATGCCGCGATTCCTGCGCCACGGGGAGCTTGACGAGCGACGATGGTCTTTCCCAAACGGGGTTGCATCGCCGGCGGAGATTGGAGGATTGGAGGATCGATTGGTCGAGGGAGGCGCGCGTGGAGGTCATGGTTTCTCGACGCTGCAATCGAGCGAATTGGGAAGTGGGGTTAGCCTCGATTCGCAGCGAATTATCGTCGGAAGCTCGGGTTTCACGGGAGACGGCTGATGAGAATGAGAATACAAAGATTGGCACGAATGGTTAGGGAACCTGTTTGAGGTGGGAAAGCGAAGAAGTAAAGGGGAATCGGACAGCGGACGGCGGCTGGGCTGGGCGGCGGCTGCAAGAACGCTTTCGACCTGCATGCGGAGAGCAAGGTTAGAAGGCCACGTGTCTCTTTCGGATACGCCCATAGTTGGAGACAGTGGTGCATGGACCCCCCGGCGCATGTAGAGCCCAAGCAATCGCGACCGTAGATTCACGCGTCTCTCGTTTCCCATGTTTCCCGTTCGCACCTTTTTGAAAAACTCATGAGAGAAAATTTTAAATCTCACTCTCTTTCTTTTTATCTAAGAGTGTTCGACGCCAGATCACTCTGGTTCCATAGAAAGACTGATTCACGATTCGTGGGATTGGGGGAGCACCTTAGGATCTGGGACTGATCACTTATTGCATATAACTTATAATAACTATTGTAATTTATATTCACATCAATTTTTATTTTTTTTGCTTACAATACCTGGCTATGTATATTTTTTCTCTTTAAATTGTAATTTTATAATAATTGTTCTAGTGGAGAATAACTCCCAAACTAGTAAAATTTGTTTTTCTTATTATTGAAGATGATGCATGGGAGGAGGATTGAAGTTCACTTTGGATTTCACTTAACTTTACTTAATTTTGTTGAAGAAATTTAAAAAAATTTAAAAATATATATAATCTGTTTGATTTCCTCTTAGAATTGGGAACTAGACCTACATCTTAGGAACCGAACTCAACTAGCTAATTTGGTCTAGTCCAAGTAATTTCTTATTTGATTAGTTCGTCTTGCTCGCTCTCACTCTTCTCAACGATTTTCTTGTTATTTTTCAGAGCAATTATCAGTGCCTCTCCTTTTTCTCAAGCTTTTCAAATGGAGCATTACATCCTCAACCCAACTAACAATGTCCTACATATGTTAAAACATATAGCATGCTTTGCACCTCCAATAGTTATAAAATCAAACATTTTTACTTTTTAAACGGGACAAAAGAATTGGTAGTGTAGAATTAATGTTGTCAACTCTTACTTTTTACAATGAAGTGCGCAATTTTATGGAAACATAAATCTAATTGACTAACTTCGATTTCTATGTCCCGTAGAATTGTCATACCATTTTTTTAAATTTTTTTTTATTTAGTATAAGTAAATGGTTTCTAACATGTTAATTCCAAACGTCCATGGACCAAATGAGGGAAGACCATCCAATTTCAAATGGGATGAATCATTATATTTAGAAGAATAATAATGGATATACGAAATGAGTCGGACACACGAAATTGGCTTATTACATTTCGCAAAATAAATAGGATTTTTGTAAAATAGTTGTCCTAGGGTTACTCTAGCTGGGAATCACGCGATGTTGTCAGAAGAAGATTCTACGAAGGCCCGCCGTATCATAATCGCTGATCGGCAGGGGGCCGAAACGGCGACGTTTCGTCCCTTCCTCCGCTCCCCCATTAAAGTAAGAATTCGACCGTTGCCCAGATTTAAAAAGCCCAAAATCGACCGTTCCGCTCAATTCGCTCCGACTCTCTCTCTTACTATACAAGTGCAGAATCCATGGCGGATCAAGCATCGAACCAATCGATAATGGAGTCCAAGCCGCTGCACCCGCTCTGCCAAATTGCGGAGACCCCGACCCACAAGCTCCTCCTCAAGCAGTGGCTCAAGGAAGAGGAGCTCATCCTCTCTCGCATCTTCCTCAAGGAGACCCAGATCGACTCCGTCCGCAGCGAGATCACCCACCTCCACATCTCCTTCTTCCTCTTCCACTCCCTCTCCCTCCTCCTCCTCTTCACCATCCCCCAGAACGCGGCCGCGGCTGCCTGCCGCCGGTCTTGGATTCCCTCGCTGTGCTCCCTCGCCTTCTCGCTCGGCATCGTCTGGGCCGTGAGGTACAAGACCGACGTGGAGGTCCACTTGGAGAAGCTGCTGGAGAGAGAGAAGGAGGATGCCAAGTTGCTGGGCAAGTGCGTGGAGGAGTTGAAGAAGAAGGGCATCGAGTTCGATCTGTTGAAGGAGGTGGACGCGCTGCGGAGGGCGAAGAGCCTGCGCGTGGAAGCAAAGCCGGTTAGAAAGTGGTCGGCGAGGGACTTTGTGACTCTGTTCTTCTTCTCTGTGTCTTGCCTTGTGCTGGGGTTGATGAGGGTCGTACTTTGCGATTAGGAAATTTATGCAGCGTCGTAGTCAGGTTTTTCTTTTGGATGGGTCATTGGCAAATGGCTTGTTGAGGACGAGATTATTTGTTTGTATTGCCGAATTTGGTTGGGATTGGGTGTGGGGCAGATGCAGAATATGCTATTCTGCTTTTGTAATATGGATTCATATGAGAAGTTGAATAAGCATTTCCCCAAATCCTTCTTTTTGTTGGGTGAGGAATATGTCAGTTCAAATTGGATCAGAGGATTCTCAGGTGGTAGAAAGATGTGATTTTTGATGCACTTACTCTTGCAAGTTTCAGAACGAAGAGCATAGAAGTTACATGCGGAGGTGAACCGGTTTGTGTTCTCTTGGGTCGTGAATTGATACTTTGTAAATTTACCAGATAAGTTGACAATTTGTACAGCTTTATAATCCACAAATTTTTACATATAATGGCAAAAAACAGGGAGAGTCATCTTTTATAGGAAATTCATCTGTATGTACTAGTAATTAACTACAATACAAAATGTAAGCGTAATCAACAGATGAAGCCTGACATGGATGTAGCAGAGATCCGTCCAAGTAAACATTATTCATCACCGTCCTCTCCCATTATCTCATCAAGCATGGGTGTCGTAGCAATTTCCGGTGAAAGATTTGCACCTTCGACAGTGCTTGCAGTCAATGCTGAGTTGTATGGGCTCTTGTCTGTGCTTATATCTGTCTTCTCAGTCAAGAAGCTAGTGGTATCATTGAATCTCCAATTAGTTGAGTAGCCTGGCCTTGTGGACACGGTCGGCACTTCAATATCTTCGGAGAGCATTGCCACCACACGGGACATTGGTGGTCTCAGCACTGGCGATGTTTGAGTGCACAAGAGCGCTATTGCCACCATGCGTTTTGCCTCTTCTTCATTGAACTCTGATAATCTAGAATCAAATAGCTCAACAATACGTTTGGTTTCGTGCAGGTTCCAAGCCTGAGGAGCAGGAAAAAGAGTGACAAAGATGTATTCAGGAAAGCTCATAGATAGAACTAAATGGGAATAATAATAGGAAGAAAGATAATGATGTGTCCTTAATGGCCGTAAAACAACGTGTAAGTGGCACACCATTCAAGTGCTCACCCATTCAAGGAGATATGTTTGTTCTTCTAACCAGCTAGGGTCTGAATTTGACCTTCCACTGACAACCTCTAGAGCCACTACACCAAAGGCAAACACATCTGCCTTCTCTGTAAGGTGGCCACTGATTGCATACTCTGGAGCAAGATATCCACTACAAAAGCAATGGGAAGCAGAATTAGATTCTCAGAAATTGCAGGCGTCAATGCACTAATGCATATGGGTCCATGTGCATGTGACAGAAGATCACGGAGCTTACAATGTTCCGGCAACATGGGTGCTTATATGGGTCTTTGTATCATCATAAAGTTTAGCCAAACCAAAATCCGAAATTTTAGGTGTGAGATCAGAGTCCAGCAAAATATTACTGGCCTTCACATCCCTATGCACGATTCTTAGCCTTGACTCCTCGTGAAGATAAGCTAGACCCCTTGCAATACCCAGACAGATATCATGCCGTGTCGCCCAATCAAGATTCAAGCTTCTTTTCCTGCGTCGTGGAAGCACTATATCATAAGTCCCAAGCATCACTTTTACATGACAAAAGACACAATTGAGGTGAAGATTCTGTTACCTACCAAACATTGCCTGATCAAGACTCTTATTTTCTAGATACTCATAAACAAGAAGCTGATTATCTGCATCGATGCAGCATCCGTACAGTTTAACCAGGTTGCGGTGTTGCACTGAAGATATAATTGCAATCTCTGTCATGAATTGATTCTTTCCCTGGTGGGATGACATGGATAGTTGCTTAACAGCAATCTCTCTCCCATCATCGAGTGTTCCCTGTTCTCCTTGATATGGTCAGTACTTACAATGGAAAAAATATTTTAGCAATTTTAAAGACCAACAATGCGATTAGCATAATAATGTGTACTCCAGTTACCTAGACTATCCGGGAACTCCACTTAAGTCTGACTGACTATCAAGAAATGACAGAACCCATCTTTTACACTAAAAGTATTAGCATATAGATGACATATGAAGGACGCGTCAATATATATCATGTTATTCAGTCTGGACCTAGCAGATATGACCAAGAAAACTGTCCATTCGTTAGTTACTTAAAAACAAACATCACAACATTTAGTTATATAATGCACGGATGGGTGGGTGCTGGTCGTTTAATTTCTTTCCTGGACGTAATTTAGGATCTATTACAGTCATCCTCCAACGCCAAAGGCACGATTGCCTAAAGGTGGAAAAAGAATTAAGGGTGCGTTTGTTTCAGTGAAAGTAGTTTCTCGGAAAGTATTTTCCGGACTTTCCGCTATTTGTTTTTCCAAAAACGATTTGGTCAATGAAAAATACTTTCCAGTCAATATAAATATTATATATTATTTTAAGAAAATGAATTCCTGTGCATAGAAAGGGGAAAACACTTTCCCTTTTTATCAGGTCTTTAGGTCATTCCCTTTTTATTAAGTCATCTCTGTCATTTTCTTTTACTTTCTAAAATCTCTCTGTTTTTTTTACACTAGTGTAAATTGTTAGTTTAAATGTTATTCAATCATTTTCCAAATGCGATCTAAACCCCTGAAAACATTTTCAATAACATATTATCAAACATAAGAAAACTAATCATTTTCTATGAAAATGATTTTCTGGAAATTTTTTTTGCAAAAATGGTATGATTTCTGCGAAACAGACACACCTGAGAAGTTCTTTTTCTTTTTCTCTTTTGGGAAGGAGAAAATCTATAAATTAGGGTGCATTTATTTCGGGAATATGCTTTCCATGGAAATCATTTTTAAAGAAAATGTTTTCCCCCTTTTAGATTAAGTAATTCATTTTCTTTATTTTAAGCATGAGTTTTTTCTTTGACTGTGAATGGTTTTCCGTTGACTAATTATTTTCAGCAAACCAAACCGTGAAAGTCAAGGAAAACTCATTAAAAATTCTTTCCCTCAAACAAACACACCCTTAGTAATGAGTTTCTCTTCTCCTTTTCTTTTCTTTCTTTTCAAGAAACTTTTCTTTAGAAAGATAAACCACTTCACTAAACCCATGGAGCAGCCAGTTGAAGATACAATAGTGATAAGATAAGCATTTGCAAGCAGCCAGGCACTTCAATTCTGCCATGACATTTAATTGTGACATCACTGCATCTACATCTACTTTTTTGTGTTATTCAACAAACCTTAAAAACAGGGCCAAATCCTCCCTCCCCAAGCTTGTTATTGGGATTGAAGTCATCTGTAGCAGCCTTTAGTTCCCCAAAGCTGAAAGTGTAAGGTCGAGCATCCATGCCAAAGAACTCTATAAGACACAACAATGCAGATAAGATTCCCGCTCTTAGAAGATTTCACAAAACCTTTGTCACTTAGTTTTCGACTTTTGGAAATATATTGCTTAAATTAGTCAGCCAGCAAAATCAAAATGCATTGGTGAACTTTAGCTTCAACTAGAAAACATGGAAATTCCACTTCCTACCACCAGTGGGCAATGAGCTCAAAAGCTCTTAAGAACAGCGGCATTTCGATATGGAGATTTCTCATTCTTTTTACCTCTGCAGAACATGGTGTTCATCTTTTATGCAAACACATAATTAGCATACAAGGTTACAGATAGGAAATTATCACGAGGAAGCTATTGTAAGCATCTGATTGTGTGGTTTACCTTGATCTTCAATCATGCTCGCCATTTTCCTTCTCTGAACAACATAGAAGACCAGGACAATAGCCACAAAGCTGAGCACTCCAACACCAGTAGCAACTCCAACAATCAAGCCAGTATGATCCTTTTTGCTGCTTGGGGGATTGTTACTGACAGGATCCTTTTTGCTGCTTGGGGGATTGTTACTGACAGGATCCTTTTTGCTGCTTGGGGGATTGTTACTGACAGTGGGTGTGAACTCTGCACAAAGATTGCCAATTAAGTAATTTTAAAGAAGTGCTAAGAATATGAGCAAGTTTTTATCATGATACCTGGGACAGCACTAATGGCTGAAACCGAAGGTCCATATGCGACTTGACTTGGTACACAGCAAGTCCCTTTCCCAGCCCAAAAAAAGTGTATTTCCAGATAGTTTGCTGTTACCGTAGCCTGATACGCTTTTTCAACAGCTTTAAGAGAGGCATTCCCTGCCTCTTTTCGTATGTCGAAATCCTTTTCAACAAGGTTTCCCTGAATAAGCATAAATGGCATTGGCAAATGACTGGCCAGGTTAAAAAAAAAAGCCGGTCAAAATACGGCCCTACCTGTATGTATACATCGAAAAGACGCCTCCCAAGACTTTGCCATCCAGTATTCTCGATTTCTACCTCAGCAAACTGGAGGGTGACTTTGTAGTTTCCATTCTCCAGCCCTAATCCATAGTATCGTAGAGATGAAGCAGAGACCCGTGCACTCAGGAACAGCTCTGATAGCAAGGCTCTATAGGTGAAATTTTCTTTTTCTTTTCCTGTGAAAATACCAACATTGCTCACTGCCCACCTCTCTGTGTCGGTCACATAGTAGATAGAAGGACCGAGACTGTTATTATCCCGCTCATACACAATATTACTGGATGTAGTAATCTGAGGGCCACCGCATTTAACTGCAAAATCATAATCTGCATGACAAACATAAAAGGGCAGATCACGATGAGTTTATAAAAGGTGCTTCCGTTAGATAATGGACAAGAATTATCGGCCACAGCACATGCAATCTGTACATATTACACTTCCATAATCAGCCCGACTTAAGTTAGAATATATGTATGGCACATGCTTATCTTCAAAACATACTTCCAACAATCTGTCGCATAGCATCTTTATATGCAGTTGTAAATGTAATAATAAATTAGTTCTCTCCCAATCTAGTAAAGAGACCCACAAAGTCCTAATGAAACTGAAGACCCTTTCTAGGGAAATATCACAGATAAAGGGGGAATCTAGAGAGGCAAGTATTGAACATAAAGGCGGCCTGCCACATATCTGCCTGTTATACCCAGGACCTGGGACTGAATTACTTAGGCCCTTTGCCAAAGGTTCCAACTAGCATATTTTTAATGGATTAATCAACCTTGCATGTTTTGTTTAGCATTGTATGAGGGTTTTTGCAAAACTAGAAGGCAATTGGATCAAATGACAAAGACATAGTTGAGAAAAAGATGGCTTTTCCAGATGAAATGAAAATTGGATTCTTTACTTAGCCTCATAGATCAATGGATCTACATCTCAATCGAAAAGAATCATTAGAAATCAAAAGAATTGGAATCGATCAATATACTTCTTGAGCAAACAAAAAAGAAATGAAAGATGAAACATAAGTCATGGATCAACCAAGCCCTCTAGGGTGCGGCAAGAGCTGAAAATGGGATATCAAAACTACATAGCTGTCCCATTTCTAAGAAAATTACCTAGCATAATAACTTGAACCTTAATTTTTCCTCTCTTCCACTGAACTACCACTAATCTAACCTACTGGAAGAAACTAATTTGACCATTGTTTCTTCTACTACATTTAAAATTACCATTCACTTCACGTATCAGGATGCAAGCAAGCAGAATTTGTAAGGTAACTGGAAAAACGATCTCCTGTCCTCCTCTTCTTGAGGCATTCAACAAAAGGAAAGCAAATTAAGGGGAAAAGGTTACATGGACTTACAGATTCCCTTCCCCCTATTGCAAGGAAAATTTTGTTGAAGACAGTTTAATCCTGAAGGAAGAAGGCTAAGATAAAAGGAGAAAATTTTACTCAGTTGACCAGTATGGCAGTATGAACTTATGAGTAACAAAAGCAGATGCTTCTATAGTAAGGAAAACTCCTTTTCTTTTTTATGGCTTTCACTGAAACATTCAAGATTCCTTCATGGATGATGCAATTGCTAATTAAACGCTAAAGGTTCTTAAATCATTCAATCTGTGATAGCATCTCCAAGTCATAGTTCAAACTATATGCCTTTTCTAGTGAATACTAATACTGAGTTTTGCAGAATTGCTGATTCTCCGCTGCATTGATTATGAGGATTAAAAGATGGTGAAACTGTAGTATCAATATTCATTCAAATTACTGACATCCACAACGGCATATGAATAGGGACAATCATATGAAAGTCGCTACCTATGACAGTTCTTTTGTAGGCAGTGTTTAAGTTATTTATATTTGTTTCAAGCAGTAGATTCAGCAACTAAATGTGAGTGAGTTTTAACATAAATTCAGCATGTATCTATGATCTCAATTAATGGAATTAGTATGACAAAGGACAAATTTGATATATAAATATACAGAATGCCCACCAGGGTGGTGGGATCAGTGATTATCCTCGTAAAGTGAGGTAGGCATTCAAGACAAATCTGAGGACACGCCAGCTAACCATTTTCAATTGAATTGATTACTGTCTATGATCACTCAAGCATCATAAGCAAAAAATTGCTAGGGCAATTACCTAGTGTTAGAGTTGTCCAATGTAAAGTTGTTGCCAACCAGATTACTGCAAAATGCATCATGAAAAAAGCTGTGATTGCAAGTCTCCCCACAAAATTGGAACACTCACAGCTCATCCTGTAGCTAGAAAATGACTTCAAGTACTATATAGCATCCCTTGAGCAACAAAAGATTGATAAAGTGCAAAATAAGAGTCCTCACTTAAGATATCTAACTAAAAGTATAAATGATCATTTTTCGAATGACAGAAATACATACAGTTGTAAATCATTGCTGACCCAAGAAGGAAAGCTTCCCATCAAGTTATTGTATGACACGTCTCTGCAAAAATGTAGTTAACCAACAGGGTAGTCGTCTGTCAGTATCAAATAGCATGCCGTGATATGTCAAACAACAAAAGGTTGCCTATACTCTCCATGTTCCCAGGCACAAAATAGATGACTTTGAAAGAAACTATATTCAGTACTGAGTTAGCTATAAAGGGAAAAAGGAGAAATATCTATTCAAATAGCTATATACTCTTTTTGACCTTCAACCTACGACAGAACATGGAATATATTGACCGCACATCCTCTTTGCAGTCAAACTCCACAAGTGCCCCTCAAAACTTCTACGTAACTCCATTCTCTTCTCAACTGATCAGTGACAGTTGTGAGCATCATTATGGTTATCATGCAATGGAGATCTTTTAGGTGTTCTTACATGCTCTGAAGGGATAAACTTTTCTGTTCAGGAAGTGTGCCATTCAAACTATTATTTCCAAGAAACCTGAGAAATGAAGCAGAGAAATTTGCAAAGCATTAACAAAGAGAACATATATGTAGGAACACATGAAATCCAGAAGAGGTGCATTACAAGTCAGTGAGTGAGCTCAAATTGAAAAGAGAGTCTGGAATCTGTCCCATTAACTTGTTGAAGCTTAAGTCCCTGTCCAATATGGATGCAACAAAGTCACTATATGAATAAATTGAGTAAACAACATATACAAATTTGAATAAAAAAATGCCTTCAGGAAGATTAAGCTGATTACATGTGAAAAGCATCACAATACCCAATAAATATAACAACTAGTCAATTGAAGTCTAGAGAGGAATCGTGGGGGCAAAAGCTCCTTTGAAGTACTGTACTATGAATTAGGGCACAAAATGGTCTTTAATTAAAATATGATCTCCAGATAATATTAAGTAAGCACAATTCATTTAGTAACTACTATTATAAACCATTAATGAAGGGTCACTTATTCATCACTTTCAAATATTGTTTGGGGTATTTTTGGCACTGAAGCCATAGTTGGGGGTTTTTTATGGAATTGACCCCTATTATAAACCATTAATGAGGGGTCACTTATTCATCACTTTCAAATATTGCTTCTGAGTCACTGAATATATCTTCAGAATGCAAATGGCAACAACCCATATCCAGGTTGATGATAATGAAAGATAGACATATTACGAAACGCTTCAGCATATTTTCAATCAATCTTCAACCAAGAACAATGACTTACAGCTGAGATAAACTCTGGTATCCTGAAAAATCTGATGGGAGTGAATCTGAGATATTGTTATTCCTCAGTATCCTGGAAACAATTGGGCAAGCCCATTTCACATAAGGGCCAAGAGAGAAAAAGAAAGGAAAAGAAAGTCTGCTACATGCTCTGGAATCACAATGTCTTACAGAATAGAAATATTCTTCATATCCCTGATAAATTCCAGTGAAGAGCTCACATTGGATACATCACTTATTCTCCTGCATTATGTACACAACTCATTGTCAGTATGTTCAAGGCTGTGGTAAGTTAGTTTTCGCAAGCATAGAAACAGAATGTACATGGCCCACTCACAAGTCTTCCAGAGCGGTTAAATTGGAAAATGTGGAAGGAATCGAACCTTCAAAAGAATTTCCTTGAAGAAACCTATAAACAAAATAAATTAAGAAAAAAATTGGACAAATTTATCACATACTGTTTAATGATAACATAACACAGAATTAATGCTATATTTTTTGTCGAATTTCAATTTCCAGAGAAGGTAGACATTCATAGTCCTAGGCATGTTTAGACAACAAAACATATATATTGCCTTACAGCTGTGTAAGCCGTGACCAATTTCCTATGAATTCCGGTATATTGCCAATGAAGTTGTTATCCGATGCCCACCTGCAACCAGAAAAGGTATTTCTCCTGAGAAATCATATCACAAAGCTTTTCCTGTTAATAGATTTTTTCTCAGAGTATCAAAGGAGGAATGAAGCTCTTACACTATTTTGAGATTTTTAAGCTTGGAAAATGTTGACGGAATCTTGCCACTGACTCCGGAACTATCCATGTAACTGCACAATAAGTGATTTCCATCAGCCAAAGGCATTTTATTAATTTAACGCAAGTCAAATAACTCAATAGTTTGTCCTTTTGAATAGTTGAAAGCAGAACTGATGCCAAGAGGGTGTCACAGAACATTTACACAACATCCATGAGATTTTAGAAGGTCTACACCCAGAAAGTACACGACCAAACTTTGTGGGAGTCTCTAGTAGTTAAAATGTGAGCAAGAGGATGACAGTGAAAGTGAAATATGAAGTATAAGGGTTAGGCTATATGATTATGGGCAGAATGATAGCAACAACAACATGCTACTGCAAGTCAGAAAGGTTAAAAGAAACTAATCAATTGAAAGGATGCATGAAAACATTTACTTAGCCCGTTTGCCACCTGTTTCAACAAAACTGGCCTCTGCCAAATTCCAATACCTGCAGATATTTTAAAAGGAAAACTCCATGTTTAGTAATGTTAAGCAGGTAGGACTTACAGTCGCTGCAATTTGGACAGATTTCCAAGCTCAGATGGCAGAGAGCCATTGAAGTTATTGGTGCCAAAGGCCCTACAAAATTAAACTAGTCGTCAGATCCACTCTTTCTTTTGTATTTTTTTGCAAGCCAATTTTCATTGAAAATTAGTCTGAACATCCAGTGGACCCAATGCAGTTGAATCCTTCTGCTTGACATTACAAATTTTGTTCTGGAACTGCTACTTACAATGACGATAGCTCTGTAAGTTGCCCAAGTTGCGGTGGAAGCTCCCCTGATAATGCATTGACGCTCAGACTCCTGAAGCAAATCAGCAGAGTAAGCATCAGGAATGAAAGAAAAATGCTTAAAAAAGGAGCAGAGAACTCGTATAAATTTTGAGACTAGAATTGAGTTGTGCTCACAGATACCGCATTCGAGTTAGGTTGCCAATGGATGGAGATAAGGAACCTGTCAAGAGATTTTGGTCCAAGTAGCTGTATAAAGTAAATAATACCATCAGAACAACGGAAAACTGCATAAGATCTTGAAACCTTGGTGTGTAAAATCAATATGGGGCTTCAGCAAATGAGAGCATGTGAGCGTTGCATAGATGGGGTCGAACTGAGAGTTGCTTCATTATAAGGCATGACACATGGCACACCATAAAAATTCCAGGGAAATGAGAAACTACTGGTAAAGACGGAAGAAGTGGAATGGGACCAATACATACATATTGAAGAGGTAAGTCAAGTTCCATAACTCATCAGGGATAGGACGAGCAACGGTCAGTGCATAAACTCGGCTGCAACCGAAGAAAACCACCCAGACGTGAGATGAGACACACACATGGTGGGTGAGATACTGTCAATACGTACAGCTGTGTAATGTGGCAAGTAGTGGAATTGTTGAAGGAGCAGTCGCATATGATGAAAGGGTTGTAATCGTAAAAGGAAACAGAGGCGTCGACTGCAGCTCCGCTGCATGGCTCTCCACTAATGTTCCATATTGGCGCCTGTGAAGAGAGTTCCCATGTTGACCATATCGAGTTCAGAATCGCCACTGCATTCACAAAACCATCATCGACTCCCACTTGTCTGGCTTCATCTCAAACTAAATGCATTGGTGCATGACTCTTACCTTGAGTAAATGCAGAGTGATTTAGACAATTGAATGCAATCTATAATCCAGGTATTCACATGCTGTCCATCCAGTTAAATTGTATAAACGAGGACAGCCGCTTCACATGGAGTAGTATTTTTACATTTCCCAGACATATGGTCTTAAGGGAACCATTTTTCGCTTTCTTGATAGCCACTATTTTAAGAATAAAGATTATACAACGAGTCATCAAATAAATGGGAGTTCCATAAGGACTAAGTCAACATAACGAGGTGAAAGAGGAACCGTTGACGTCCATGCAGTCCCACAACGTAATGCTTTCTAGATTATAAAACTAGGCAACGATCAGAAGGCTAAAGGCTATGAAAAAGATCATCGGGATGTTTTTAAAGAGGAATCTCTGTCTGGACATGAAAGAAGACACATTCGAGAAATGACACCTCCCAAAGGAAAGGTGTTTCTCCTTAAAAAACCTCTCGGTGGGATTTGCCGGCAGAAAGCAAATACTCAAAGTGGAGTTATCTAATTATTAATATATATTAATAATACCCAATTATAGTTAATCACCTGTGTGAAAAAACGGTTATTGAATATAAAAATAATTATTCCAAGGATTTATTAAATTTCAAAAATAGCAAAAGAAAAAAGCACCTCAATGTTGTATTTCAAGATTAATTGACATATCGTGCATATAAATGATAATCAGTATTAGTTATTACGGAACACAGAATAAAAGAGAAAAGGCAGAATAAAAGAGAGTTTGTAGATGCATAAGTTAATAAACTGCATTCAGTATCTTTTTCCTTCTATTTTGGGAGCTACGTCCACCATTTAAAAATGGCATCTCATGAATATCTTATTGCTTAATGATGTCATGTTGTGGATTTGTAAATAACTTCTTCTATTTTTAGTTCAATGTTTCGTTGCTTGCTCAAGAAACCACAGCTCTCTTGCTCTTCCGATGTATCGCTGAATCAGTAGCATCATAAAATTGAAATAGTGGTGCAGTTACACTAGGGTGACTACTGTTATGCCAAGGAACGTATAAGGGAAATTTATCAAAACAATCCCAAATTTATGTAATTTTTTCAATTCAGTTCTAATTTTTTTTTTCAATTCAGTCCTAAACTTTTTGCAAATGTGCTAATTTAGTCCATAATATCAATTTTGGTTGGCCAACACTGATGTGGACTGGTGTCTGACTGACGCTAATGTAGATAATTTTTAATAATATTTTTTTGACTGACTTTATTTTTTATTTTCCTTTTTCTTTTCTCTTTCTCTTCATCATTATTTTTCGTTTTCTCCCAGCAATGGCTGACAAGGCTTGCCAACCATTGGACGAGGACCGCAAGTGAAGCCGAGCTCGCCCGTGACTAGCGAGCCCCACTTTGCTCGTGGTGAGGCCATAGCGAGGCTGGCCTTGCTTGCGGCCCCAAGCCTTACCCAGATCTAGGTGAGGGGCGAGAGCTACAACCCTTACTGGCCGCTATGGGGAAAGGAGGAAGAAAAGGAAAAAGAAAAAGAAAAAAATTAATACAAAATTCGAAAAATATAAAATATTATTAAAAATATGTCCATGTCAGTGTCGGCTGACCAAAAAAATGCAATCATTGAGGATTTTTTGGGTAATTTTTCTCAATGAATAACGTTGGAATTGTGGTATTTTTAAGTGGTTTTTCCCCATTTTGATAGATCCTTTTAATAATGTTAATAAATTTTATTTAGTAATAACATTTTGATTAACTATGTTTGGGTATTTAATATCATTCAGATGTATTTTAACCCATTTTTTTAATATTTAACGAACCTCATTTTTTTTTTGTCGATAAAGAATAACTGCACTATACTGTGGGACATGATGAAAAAAGGGTCTTTTGAGGTTTTTTTTTTTTTTTTTTTTTTTGGCGTTGTCTAACAAAAGAGCGAACTTGCTTTGGCCAAAAGGAGAGTAGTACGATGTTTTCCCGATGTTTCGTGACCAAGATATGATGGGATTTGGTTGTCACTGGATGATGAACATATGATAACTCTTCATCAACTTTCTCCTAAAGAAAAACACTTTTCGTATATGATGTTCATCGTATCTAGAAGAACTTTCAATCAAAGGTGGTAAACTGGTTGCCCAGTTGCCTTGGTTAAATAAGAGGACAATACCCTTCATGAAAGGATAACACTGCCGTCACATAATCACTGATCTTAATAGGAAAAAGTATAGCCCAAGTGTCAAAATTTGACACGAGAGGATACTTAAGTCCAAAAATTATGAAAGGTACATTTAAATGTCACTTTTTTAAAAAAAAATTGGACCACTTAAGTGCCAACTCCGGCTAATGCCGCTAGAAATTTGACGTTGCTTATTTTAATAATATAACTCGCTTACGTGGCTCGCCCGAAAGCTGAGTCAACAGAAACTCACCCAAAACAACGTCATTTTTATGCCGACGTAGCATTTAAAAATATATTAATTAAATAAATTTAAAAATATATTATTATAAAATTGATTATTTAAAAAAAAAAAAGAGAGGAAGGGGATGATCGGGTGAGGGTTGTGCAGCCCTCATTGCCAGTGTTGTCGCCGCCCCACCATCACAAGGAAGGGCCGACGACAGTGGGTGAGAGTCGGCTAGGGTCGCCGAGCCCGGCCGGTGGTTGGTGACCTCGATCAACCTGCGGCGAGGGTCATGACCCTTGCCCAACCGGGCCAACTAGGCGGCCTTAGCTAGGCGATCGGTGGCCCTTGGCCCAGCTAGGCAAGGGCGGGCAAGATCTGGGGGAGGGTCACAACCCTTGCCCAGATTTGGGCGAGGGCCAGTAGGCCCTCGCCGCAGGTCGGCCGGGGTCGCTGACCACTGGCCAAGGCTTGATGACCTCGGTCGACCCTCGCCCCACCGTCGCTTGCCCTTTGTGGCGATGGTGGGACGGTGAGGGCGGCGGCGGCAAGGGCTGCACAACCCTCGCCCGAACCCTCCCCTCCCCTTTTTTGTTTAATAAAATTGATTTTAAATTTTTTTTTCTAATATGATTAGACAATTTTTTTAAAAAAATTACCACGTAAATATTTTATTTTGAAAAAAATTGCTCCGTCGGCAAATTAAATCACTAGAAAATGACACGTGATAATTTAGCCTGATTTTATCATCGTTAGCACTTAACTAATCATTTTTGCTATGATTTTGATATTTAAGTATACCTTTCGAAACTTTTAACACTTGAATGTCCCCCGTGCTAAGTTTTGACACTTCAGGATCCACACGTCGATCTTAATTATACTTTAGTAGTAGAAAGGAGATGATTTTCATTATTAGGAAAGATGCTCACGATCATCCGCACTTTTTAAGAATAGCAAACCCGTTAAACACACACGAACACGCGGAGAGAGAAGAAGAGGGTTTGTTTTGTACCTTCAGAAGGATCGGTCGTGGGAGTCTGGCTCTGGGCACGAGCGACACCTGCAAGTAGTATGCACGCTGCTGCTACATGCAACGCAAGGATCACCCTCGAATTTGCCATTGTCCAACCCCAGAGAGAGAGAGAGAGAGAGAGAGAGAGAGAGAGAGAGAGTGATCTTTAGAGCTGGAGAGCCACCATGTCAAGTCTCACCAACCGCATTCCCATATATGTGTATATATAGGTGCAAAAATAGTCTGATGAGAAAGCCAAGTGACGCCTGAGATGAAAATTAGAAATACCCCCCCCGCTCTTTACTCTCACTAAATTAGCATAAATGCAAAAGGTTTAGAACTTTTTTGACACTTTTCCCCGTGTATCAAGGTCAAATGTGTTATGCTCGTTTTACACTTTCAAGACACTTCACTATTAGAAGAGTGAAATTTTTGTCACCACCAAAGAAAAACGAATACAAGCTCCTTTTGCCGGGCTTGTAACATCCTGAATTTCGACCCATTCCGGGATAGATGCAATGCGCTGTTAGTTACGTTTACTCTGAGTTGGCCCCTCACGAATTAACTAATTATTTGGCAAGGCAATTAAGGATTGATACGCGTACGACTAGTAAATTTAATCAGGGATAGGCCGCTCGACCATAAGGATCAAAGATGAATAATACTATACTGTTGTAGGCTAATTAGTGAACGGAAATAAATCAATTCGGCAAAAATACGAAGTCGGATTGCGGGTGATTCCGCACAACTTCGATATTAATTGCGAACGACGTTAAACCAATTTCTTTTTGGCCCTGTACTCAGTGTGAGCAATTAACCTCTCGTGATTACATGACAATCGAGGATCGTCCTGATTTGAATGCACGATCGTGGATTGAAAAGCTATCAACCACGGGTCAAACGTGTGAGAACCCCTAAATGTCGCTCGAAAGTTAGGTCGTACTAAAGTCGCGATCGATCGATGTTAACCACGAATTTCAATCTGGTATTGGGTATCGAACTTTTAAAGATGTCAAGACTAAAATATTAGACAATGTCTTATTGATTCTCGAATTTATCGATAAGTCCGAAATTATTTGATAATGATTCCACTGGCCAAGTTTTAGAGCCAAATATTTGGAAGTTTGTGCTTCATGGGCAAAAAGACCGAATTGCCATTTCTAGAAGCTTGTTTAGGTTTTATCCTATTCAAGTTTCTTTTTCTTTTTCCTTTTCTTTTTCTTTTCTTTCTCCCCACGTTGGCTCCCCTCCTTCTCCCGCACGTTTTCTGCCTCCCCTTTTCTCTCTCTTCCCCCTCACGTTTCCTCTCTCGGCAGCCCCACTCGCCCCATCTTTTCTTCCTTTTCCCCATTTGACTTGTCAACTCTCTCTCTTCATTTCCCACTTGTTGACAACCCCATGCGCTGCTTCTCTCTCTCTCTTTCCTCCTTTTGTTCTCCTGCACGTTCGACCACCCCCCTTAGCTAGCTACAAATCTAATTAAGAAGAGACCGAGTACCCATCTAAAAACTTCTTCTCCACGCACTCGGGGTGTCAACGGATCAGGTCGAGTTGGGTCTTGATGTTACTCGACCCAACCCAAATAATAAGAGTAATGTCATTTGACCCGACCCGACGCGATCCGAAATGCATAAAACATGAAGCAAAAAAAAAACGGGTCGGTTCGGTTCGGGTCGGGTTTCGTGTTTTTTTATTAAAAAATATTACAATTTTTAATAAAACATATTATAAAGGGAATTCGAAATGCTCTTACGTGACGCCGCGAGATCTCGTTCAACCCGTCCATGAACCGTGACGTCGCGATACCTCGTCCAACACGTCCGCTAACATCTTCACAGACAAATAATTATGAGAAATTTTTTTATGTGACGTCGCGAGACCTCTCCAACCCGTCCGTGAACATTTCTGCAGACAGATAATTTTTTAATAAAAAATTATTACAAAGGGAATTTGAAATATTCTTATGTAACGTCGCGATGCTTCGTCCAACTCGTCTATGAACATCTCCGTAGACAGATTATTTTTTAATAAAAAATATGACAAAGGGAATTTGAAATGCTTTTACATGATGCCGCGAGGCCTTGTTTAACTCGTCCGTGAATATTTCGCGAGACGAGATAATACTCTCTCCTCTAAATTCTATGTCGGCCGCGAAAAAGAAGCAAATCATATGGAAGATGGGGAGGAGAGAGAGAGAGAGAGAGAGGGGGAGATTGATGGGGGCCGACCTGAGGGGCGGCGACGACGACGAACCCGTGAGATGAGACGTGTCTTTGGATGAGTTGTGAATAAAAAGAGTTGTAGAGGAGATAGCTTGGGTGGGTGTGTTTGAGTTCAAGCTTTTAATGTGTTTGGGTCGGAACATTATTCTGACCCTGACTTGACCCAAAACATGTATTCCATTTGTGTTTATAATTGTTACCCAAACATTATTAAGACCCGAAACATGTACCATACTTATTTCGTGTTTGGGTCGTGTTCAGGTCATGTTCGGGTTGGGTTGGATGGGTTTTTTGACACCCCTACCACGCACGAGAGGTTGCCGAATTACATAGACCATCATCATTACATATTTTAGGATCACCATTCCGAAACACCGATAAACTCAATTTAGGCAATTTAGCTGTTGGTAATACATTCAAATTTGGACGAAAATTCACTTTATTGCATAAAAAGTATTGTGACTTGCGAGTTGGCTACTTATGGAGGTCAATATCATGGGAAAAAGTATAAAAAAAGTCATAAATATATTGCACTTATGTCTCTTGAGTCATAAACTTATTAATGATTTACTAATGTAGCCCATCCGGCTATGCCTAAAAATTGCTGATCGGCCGTCTTAAATAGCACAATTGGTATGGGTGTGGACTTTTTTTCAATTTTTTCCAAATTTTTAATATATTTTTCTTTTTCTTGTTCTTTCCCATTCTTTTTTTCCTAAACTATGAGCCGGGAGAAGTCTGGGTGAGGGCCCAACGCCCTTGCCAGCCAATAGGCAAGGGCATCGGGCTTGCTTGGATCTAGGTGAGGGCCATGACGCCCTCACCCAGACTCGTTGACCCTCACATGTGACTGAGATCGTCAACTGATGATCGCCGGCCTAAAGTTGTAAAAAAATGGAAAGAAAAGAAAAAAAGAAAAAAATTTGAAAAAAATGTTAAGATCCATGTCAGTGTCGATCGTGTTACGTAGGATGGCTAATATTTAAGTCAATGATTTTCAATGAAAATTGGCTGAATTGACCATATTGACAAATCCTAAAAAGGTTAACATTCTAATCAATATAATTGAAAGGTTTAGAGTTGAATAAGTACAAGTATAATATGTTGAAGAATTTTTTTATACGTGTCCTAGTGTCATGTGTGGTGTGTAAAGTCTCGTTCTTGGTGATAATAGTAAACCGTTTCGTTTTGTCAAAATGCATTGTATGACATTCGATGCATAATAACCAAGACTTGGTGAAATTGCATGGTTTGATAGAAACGTGATGATTTTTAGGGGAGGAGGAAAGAAAAGAGGAGCCTTTTCGATTCCCCATTTATCCAAGGTCAAGATGGACGTCTAGAATTGAGGGATTCATCCACCCAAGCAGTGCCATAGCAACCATAGCAACATCTACTTTATTTTGAATTAGATGTGAAAGGACTGAAGGCTTTTTTGAAATCTAGAATGGGAAACTGAAGGGACAAAATAAGGGTTGATGCTAACGGAAAAGTCAAGCTATAACCACAAACACATGAAGAAAGACTCATGGTGGGGAGCTATCGTAGTGAGATTTGTAAATGTCATGACCTGATCAAAGTAGACAAGAATCTCTTCAATTTTCTCTTTTGGATACTGAATTGCATGTCTTGCCCGTTCTTTTTTTTAATTATCTTGACAATTAATCATATAGCTAATATATATTTTGTACAATTCGATAGTTTCCATACAAAATGAGATAACAACTTATTTTTATTCAAACGCACAAGCAAGATTTTAATCGAGGTTGACTCTGCTTAATCTGACAAAAAACAAAAAAACAAAAGAAGACTTAGATTCATGATTGGAATAGAGAATGAAGGAGAAGATACCAACCTGCACGGACTATTATTTGCGCCTCAACGTGGACCTTTCTGAATTTCCGATATATACGACCCAGTGTGAACTCAGTGGAGCAAGTGAAATATAGAAAGTAGCGACGTTTTGGACAAACGCATTCACTCTTGGAAAGAGATGGTCATCGTATATTTAGCCATGTTCCTAATCCCTAGATCGCAGTAGATGATCTTGTGGGCAAAGAATGAGTTATAATTCATGATCTGCTTATAGGTGTAAGAGGACTTTGCTTAGCAAGTACCACAAAAATTGAACTTAACGTGTGAAAGATTATAAATTCTTATTACAAATTCTAAACCTCAAAATTCTTGTTGTCAAATCCAAGTCAAGTTTGAACGTTTTGAGTGTACTATTGGTCCTACTATACACTGAACAAAGCTTTCTTCACCACGAGACAAGGCATTTTCTTTTTCTCTTAGCATCCAAAAGAAAACAAGAATGACGCCTTGTGACGACTTTTAAGTCCACCTTAAGAAATTTTTTCTAAAATGGACCATGAGACAAGGCCTCTTCTTTTTCTCTTGGCACCAAAAGAAAACAAGGGTGATGACTTTTAAGTCAGCTCATGAAATTTTTTCCAAAGTGGATCACGTGACAAGGCATCTTCTTTTTCTCTTTTCGTGGATCACGAGACTTTTCCTAGCACCAAAAGAAAACAAGAGTGACGACTTTTAAGTCAAGTTCATGAAATTTTTTCCAAAGAAGACCATGAGACAAGGCATCTTCTTTTTCGGTTAGCACCAAAAGAAAACAAGAGCGACAATCAAGCCTATGAAATTTTTTCCAAAGAAGACCATGAGACAAGACATCTTTTTCATTTAGCACCAAAAGAAAACAAGAGTGACCATTTTTAAGTCAAGCTAAAGAAATTTTTTCCAAAGTGGACCGTAACATAAGGCATCTTCTTTTTCTCCCCACTTGATGCCACAGTGCGGCCTCCTCTCTCCATGTTCAATCTCAGTGCGCGTCCTTCCAAAGCCCGATGACAGCTTGCAGAACGAGAATCCAAAAAGAGGTGACGTGACTGTCGTCTTCTTTTTTAAATTGACCAGGGGAAGGAAAATTGGGTCCAAACAATATAAAATTTTTTACCTGACCGACAAAAAGAAAAAAAATATATAAGATTTTGGATCAAGAATATTATATCAAACTGAAAGTGGATGGATTAGTTGAGAAATAAGAAAGATATGCGGAAGATAAAAATTGTGTATAATTTGATATATTATATCAACATATTTATAAGCTCTATGAAATGACTAAATAAGATAACATATCAATTGAAATACGTCTAATCAAATGAAGATATTCATACAGTCTTGAAATATATGGAAAATCATCAAAATTATCTTAAATATCTCTTATATAAGAAAATATCCTAGAGAATTATGCTAAATATGTCTAACATCCCCCTCAAACTCTAAGGTGCATTGAAAACGTCAACTTGAGTTTGAATACACGTTGTCCAACGGTTGAGACATGGCGGATAAGGCAACATGCAACAACTATTCATGGCAAAACTTGCACATCTTGCTTGTCTGAGAGTAGTGAGTCTAGTGGTGATGTTGCTTTTCGAAACAACACGCGAAATGTCAAGAATCGAAAGGGAAACGGCAAGTGGCCGATACAGCTAGCTGCGAAACAATAACTGATTGACGCGGGAAAATAGTTAATGAGCGATGTGGCCTATGTGTTTGGCATAAAAAGAAAAGCCACCTTCATGAAAGGTTTGATTGAATAATGCCATAATTGCAATTGGCATTGAAACACAACCATTATGGAATGGACTCGACTAAGCGAGAGAGGGCTCTACAAACTATGTGACAACAATACGTTGGCTATCGGACAAGATGATTAATGTTGAAATTGACATTGACAAGAGGATATTGGGACTTATTGAGACAAAAAAGAAGAAGAAGCAAAATTAGCTAGATGGGCACTTGGGTGTACACCGGATCCACTAAGATTATCTTAGGAAAGAAAGCTTTGATGTCAAGTTGAGAAATAAGAAAGATACGTGGAAGAGAAAAATTGTGTATAGTTTGATATATCATACTAAAGATTATTGGCCTATTTATAAGCTCTACGAAATGACAAAATAAGATAACATATCAATCAAAATACATCCAATCAAATGGAGATATCTACGTGATCTTGAAAGATACAAAAAATCATCAAAATTATTCTAAATATCTCTTATAGAGAAAAATATTCTAGAGAATTATCCTGAATATCTCTAATAGGATTGATTGATTCGCCATTATTCAAGTGGCGTCCAAGTTTTTGGGCGAGCTATGCACTAAATTCATTTGTGATCAAACAATATGACTCAATCATTAGTCTAGGTTTCGATCCACAGTTTGCAGTAATAAGTTCATTGATCATTGATAATTTTATTATGCTAGGAGGTGGAAGTCCTCTCTCTCCTTTTCTTTTATATCCATTGGGTTATATGTTGATCCAAAGCTATGCCATGACCAAACGATGAGCACTGCCTATAATAAAAATTCAGCAGGAAAATCTTTTCTAAGAAGAAATGAACAAATGAAATTGTAAGAGGCAAAGAGAAAGATTGGGGTTTTTTTTTTTTTTTTTTGTGGGAGGGGGAGGGGGAGGGGAAGGTGGTAAGAGGCAAAGAGAAATAAAGAAAAGGGAAGGGGTCTTTTCGATTCCACCCAAGCGTGGCATAGCAATGTCTACTTTATTTCGAATTAATATGAAAGGACTGGAGATTTTTTTGAATTTAGACTAAGAAACTAAAGGGAGAAAATAAGGGTTGATGCATATGGAAAACTCAAGTCATAACCACAAAACGAGGAAAGACTCATGATAGGGAGCTATCATAGAGAGATCCGTAAATGTCATGACCTGATCAAAATAGACAAGAATGCCTTGAATTTTCTCTTTTGGATACGGTATTGCGTCTCTCACCTATGTTCTTTTTTTAATTATCTTGACAATTAATCATATAACTGATATATATTTGGCACAATTCGTTAGTTTCCATAAAAAATGAGATAAAAACTTCTTTTTATTTATATGCACAAACAAGATTTTAATTGAGTTGACCATGCTTAGTTTAAATAAATAAAAAACAAAAGAAGACTTAGATTCATGATTGGAATAGCGGATGAAGGAGAAGATACCAACCTGTACGGACTATTACTTGCGCTTCAACATGGACTTTTCTGCATTTGCCGATATATCCCACCCAATATATAAAGTAGCGATCTTTACGTCAACTCATTAAGACTCGGAAAGAGATGGTGATCGTTTTTGGGTGGCTTTGGTCGCCCTCCCGCACCATCCTGATGCCACCGTGCAGTCTCCTCTCTCCATATTCAACCTCGATACACGTCCTTCCAAAGCCTGATGGAAGCTTGCAGATCAAGAATCCAAAGAGCCCTTCCTCTCTTCTTTTGTGGTAACTGAGTGATCGGCCTGTCGTATAAGAGACATATCAGTTTTTCACCTCTTCCTTTCTTGTACTGTGTCATACCAAGATTATGTAATGGGATCGAGAATCTAGACAATCTGATACCAAACAACAGTTTGCGGGAAGGAGGAAGTCCTCTCTGTTTTTCTTTGATATTCGTTGAGTTAGTGAAACGCAGATGTGTTGCTTCCGAGCTATGCCATGACCCAACGATGTGTAGGGGTGTGCATGGTCCGGGTGGGCGGTTTCCACCCTAGAACCAGGAACCGCCCACTAAGGACCGGTTCCAAAAAATTGGATCCGAGAACCGTCCGTTGGTTCCATGGATCCACCCAAGAACCGGACCGGCGGTCCGGTCTGGTTCCCGGGTGAATCTATGGATCCGGTCTCACAAGTGAGCGAAGAAAAGAAGCTCTACTGGACACGTATCGTAAAAATTGTATATTTAGAGATTTCGCAAATGTTCTCGCACTTTTTTCTTTACCTCTCTTGGTAGGTTACTTCAAATAGAACAATAAAAATTATAAACACGAGGCTTCAAAATTTTAATTTTTTTCAACTAAAAAAAATTATTTTTATAATAAAAATTAATATATATTATTATTATAATACCGATCCGGTCCGGATGGGTGGGCGGGCGGATCCGCCCATGGAACCGGGAACCGGACCGGTACCCAGCGGTTCCAATTTATTGGAACCGGGAACCGGACCGGTCCCTTTAGGAACCACCGGTTCTGGCCAGTCCGATCCGGTTCGGGTTAGTGAAACACAGATGTGTTGCTTCCGAGCTATGCCATGACCAAACGATGAGCACTGCCTCCAATAAAAATTCAGCAGGAAAATCTTTTCTTAGAAGAAATAAACAAATGAAATATTATGTCTCATGGGTAGTGACGTTTGTTCTAGGTTTTGAATTATTTCTGAAGTTCACATGTTTCAGTTTTCAGCACAACTACGCGTGATGATATTGGGAGTTATAAAGAAATGAGAATGATAATGAAAGAAAGCAAAGCTTAATTGTTCCGTGGACAGAGACTTAACCATAACAGTCCAGCCATCAACTTGTTTGCGTCATCAACCAAATCTCTAATTGCATCTACCTAGTCAATTTGATTTAATGTAATTGCAGTTTTGTGCCTGTGAGGCTCATCCTCTAAACCATAACTAAATCAAACTAAGCGATTCACTAATTATGACCTAAACATTTTGAAAGAGTATCTATCCATTTAGACAGATGATTAGTTACACTGGCCAAGTTTCTGAGCTTCCTCTCTCAGTGATGGGAGTAATCTTGCAGGTTTAAAGAAATAGTTCAGAATGTCTAGCATGGCCAAACACAAATAAAACCAACCCGCAAATCAGAAATTATGCTCTCAAGAATCTTCTACTTGACCAACTGTTGCAATCTACCCACTAGAAACCAGGTTTCGGAGGTCTTAAACATTCCCTGCTCTGTCCTGTAGGACAAGTCTAATTGAATTATAGAGAGTAAAATAGTAAGTTTCTGGCAGATAAAGAACAGTTATTAGCGAGTTTTCCGAGACCCAAACTCCGTAGTTCATTAGAGAAAGTCCCAAAGCAAACATTTATTTGGTTTCCCACCATAATGCAGCCCACAATTGCATCAGTCCTAGAGTAACTCTGTTGCCAATAATATCTATGAACGGGCCATTTTTTTTAAATGTATTGCTCTGGTACGCACTCAAACCTGTCCTGAATCTGCAATTCAAGCTCTTTTGTTTCTCTCTTCTAGTACAGTTAAGTTACCTTACGACGAAAAAGTGAAACCCCATTAGAAGTAAATTATTTCAAGAGGCCAACTGCTGCACTTTTAATTTAGTTTAAAGATGCCAAATGCTGCACCTGTAGGCTTGTAGCTCAGACAAGAGAACGTTGCTGGCTTGACAAAAACCCATATTACAAAATATTCATTTATTTCCTTTCGTATTAGATATAAATTTAAAACACGGGAATAGTGACTGATTACTACTAACAAGAGCAGGCTGAAGTTTCAGAGCTCTATTGTCATGTGTTCTATGCTTGGAAGGTTTTCAAAAAAGAGACATTCATACGGGAAAATTATTGCTCATAAATTTTACAATTCTCAACTGGCAGGCTTTAGGCAGATTAGCACATTACACTTCCACTGTGCTCAAAGGCATCTGCTCTATATACGAACTCTTGCAGATTTTGTGCAGCAGCAGCTAATGTATCATCACTTTTTGAGAAAGCGAACCTGATATATATCTTAAGATGGGAATTATCAGCACCAACCTCATCTAGTGTGTTTGAGTAGAATAATGCACAACCTGGTGTAGCAACCACCCCTGCCTCTTCTATCAGCTTTTTAACCCAATCAACATGAAAATGCAATTGCACTCTTACCTTTTAAGGATGCCATATATCGGATTTCAGACGCATTTTAGCAATAAATATAGTGACAAAAAGCAGCATACGTCAGACAGAAGGCACTTCTCAGGAACCCAGGCAAACATAAACAATGAACCCTGAGCCTTGAACTGAATGCGCAAACCAATTTCAGCTAGAATTTTATCTAGGAAATCTCTTCTTACTTCATAATCCTGAACATCAATGGGAATAATAGTCAGTTATTGCTTAGTGCAAAAATTCATACACACTTTAAACGGATTTCAGCCTCAGAGTATACTTCTTGGCTCAGTGATTCAAAATATCGGGGCTGACTTTCAAGGGCGGTCACCTCAGCCTTCTGGAAAGGTACTGGAGCCGAATCTGTGATTCTGACGTGCGTGTTCTTTATGACCGTTGCGATGGCAGCAGAGGCAATTGCCCATCCAATTCTTCAGCCTGTCCATCAAAATATTACTTTCAAACTTTGAGGCAGCTAAAGAGATTTGAGAAATTACGTCCATTTTCTATGAGACGAAGTCATTTCATACAATATATCTTGAAAAAGAACAGGATATTTACAACATTACTTTTGACCCATCCCACAATAGATGTTTGCATCATTAGAAGGAGTATGACATTGCATCTCAGAACTTGGAGATCAATAGGATAAATACATTAGAAGTACTAAAATTGTGTAAGACATTCATTTTAATGTCAAAGTTATATACGTCACTCACTTTAATATCAAAAGTTTTCGCTGGCTTTATGCATTCGGCAAAAAATTCTGATGAAAATAATTACGTGACTTTTATAATTAAAATTTTGATATAAATTTGTATATTTTATTAAAAATATGGTCCAGGTGGACGTGCAGAGCGACTTTGCCCTAGCGAACATGGCAAGCCTTCCAAAAACGACGTCGCTTGTCTTCTTTCTTTTGTTGTTCAACCTTCTCTCTCTCTTAGAGGAAGCACAGGACGCCGCCAACAAAGAGGCGGATGGAGGAGGAGGTGCGGCCGGCGGTGGAGCAGGCGAAGGAACTACGGGCCACCGCCGCAAACGTCGCCAGCATGTTGAGCGAGGAGCAATCGTTCGGCAACGCACGCCCGCGCTCGAATCGTCCATTCACCACCTTCGGGTCTCCATCAAAGCTCAAGCGAGTAGCGAGCTACTGGATTTGTGAGTTTGTGGCTGCTATTGGTGTCCCCTGCACCTCGTCGACGGCACGCCCTATCCATGTCTCATTCCCCCTGCTCGTGTGCCCGCCAATTTCGTCAGCTCAGCCGCTCTCCACAAATTACAATCATCAAAACCCACGAGCAAGCCATCCATCATCTGTTAACCTGTGAAAGTCGACCTTTTTCACTTTCACTGGCGAACAATCTCACGAGCATTCCACCAAGGCAAAGAAAAAAAGTTTGACCTTGATGTGCAGCGGCTTCGTGGAGGGGGGAAGAGTTTGATTTTTGGAGAAAAATTAAATTAGGGTTTCGAATTTGAGAAAATTCAAATTAGGGCTTCGAATTTGAGGCAAAAGTTGAAAACGATATCCTTGAGCAAATAAATGTGCCGACTAGACATTTTGGTTAATCGCGTCAATAAGAAATATTAATAAAATAAGATTAAGTAATAATCAAATGATTATTCTTTTAAAATGTTTTTGAAAAGTAATTGTTGTCCTCTCCTGCAATCTTTGAAGAGAGGCGAGGGATATATGTTTTGTCATTGTACGTGAGAGTATCCGAATCCCTGAAACATTTGGTATTTTATTGAACTCTCCTCCGTGTAAACGCACTTCTGAGGACCATGATTCGACTGAAAATAAATCTCGAGACAAATAAAAAATCGAGCAAACTAAAATCAAACCAAAGGAGGAGGGGGAGCGACAGCTCACCGGCCGGATGCAATGTATGAAGCAATGCTGATTGCACCTTATCTCAACCAAATGAGTTTAATAAGCTCCCCTGGGGAGTACAGCGGCTGATAATCGAAGAACTATACAAACAAGCGGGATGACAGTCCTCCCCGGATATTTAGCTTAGCATGTGGTTTGGAGATTGGAGAGTAGACACCAAAGTTGCCCAAAGAACTCGCATAGTAACCTTGATTGGTGTGTTGTAATTGCGATGCCCGACATATAAACTTGACCCAGAAAGAGGACAAAAGCAAACAGCGCAGAAACCGAGTACAGTGTGATTAGCTCAATTGTGTTTGATCATGCTTAACTGTTGCTTATGTGTGTTTTATTTATTAATTTAACGCAACTCAAATAACTCAATAGTCTGTCCTTTTGAATAGTTGAAAGCAGAAGTGACGCCAAGAGGGGAGGGCGACACAGTTTCATGGAACATTCACACAACACCCATGAGACTTGAGAAGGTCTGCACCCAGAAAGTACACAGCCAAACATTGCAGGAGTCTCTAGTAGTTGAAATGTCAACATGAGGATGACGGTGACAGTGAAATATGAGGTATAAGGTTAGGCAATGTGATGATGGGCAGAATGATAGTAACAACAACATGCTAATGCAAGTCAGAAAGGTTGAAAGAAACAAATCAATTTGAAAGGATGCATGAAAACATTTACTTAGTCCGTTTGTCACCTATTTTGACAAAACTGGCCTCCGCCAAACTCCAATACCTGCAAATATTTTAAAAGGAAGAATCCACGTTTGACAATGTTAAGCAGGTAGGACTTACAGTTGCTGCAATTTGGACAGATTTCCAAGCTCAGATGGCAGAGAGCCATTGGAGTTATTGGTGCTAAAGGACCTACAACATTAAACTAGTCGTCAGATCCACTCTTTCTTTTATATCTTTTTGCAAGCCAATTTTTGTTGAAAATTAGTCTGAACATCCAGTGGACCTAATGCAGTTGTTCTGGAACTGTTACTTACAATGACAATAGCTCTGTAAGTTGCCCAAGTTGCGGTGGAAGCTCCCCTGATAATGCATTGATGCCCAGACTCCTGAAATCAAATCAGCAGAGTAGGCATCAGGAAAGAAAGAAAACTGCTTAGAAAAGGAGCAGAGAAATCGAATAATTTTGAGACTAGAATTGAGTTGTGCTCACAGATACTGCATGCGAGTTAGGCTGCAAATGGATGGAGATGAGGAACCTGTCAAGAGATTTTGGCCCAAGTTGCTGTATAAAGTAAATAATATCATCAGAACAACGGAAAACTACGTGAGATCTTGAAACCTTGGTGTGTAAAATTAATATGGGGCTTCAGCAAATGAGAGCATGTGAACATTGCGTAGACGGGCTCGAACTGAGTGTTGCTTCATTATAAGGCACGACACATGGCACACCATGAAAACTCCAGGGAAATGAGAAACTACTGGAAAAGGCAGAAGAAGTGAAATGGGACCAATGCATACAGATCGAAGAGGTAAGTCAAGTTCCACAGCTCATCAGGGATAGGACCAGTAACGTCCAGTGCATAAACCTTTCTGCAACCAAAGAAAAACCACCCGGTCAGATGAGACACGCATGGCGGGTGAGATACTGTCAGATACGTACAATTGTGTAATGTGGCAGGTGGTGGAATTGTTGAAGGAGCAGTCGCATTTGATGAAAGGGTTGTACTCGTCTAAGAAAATGGTCTCGGTGATCGCGGCTCCACTGCATGGCTCTCCACTCATGTTCCATGCTTGCGTCTCTGGAGTGAGTTCCCATTTTGACCATATCGAGTTCAGAATCGCCACTACATTCACTTAACCATCATCGAGTCACACTTGTTTAGCCTCATGCTCAATCTAATGCATCGGTGCATGATTCTTACCCTAAGTAAATGGAGAGTGATTCAGACAGTTAAGTGCTAGTGGTAATACAGGTATTCACATGCCGTCTATCCAGTCGAATTGTGTGAACGAGGACAGCTGCTCATATGGAGTAGGGTCTTTACATTTCCCAGACACGTGGTCTTAAAGGAAACAATTTTGCTTTTTACGATTATACGACAAGTCATCGAATAAAAGCGAGCTCCATGTAGACTGAATCACCACAAATGGGTGAAAGTGGGGCCACATACGTCCTTGCAATCCCATAACATAATGCTTTCTGGATAATAAAGCGAGGTAATGATAGGTTCGCGAAAGGCTTAAAAATTGTCATCAGGGTGTTTTAAAGAAGATAGGAGTTTACTCTCGACTAGACAATGATTATGTGATGGCACTTTTACTCTTATGGTCTTCACACTTATTATACCAAGCCGACCAGGCAATCTGTTCATCAGGTTTGCTTGAAAATTCTCTCGGTGCAAATCCTCAAAGTGAGGTTCTTTAATTATTAATACTCACACACACATGAACGAAATTGATAACCCAAGTATAGCTAGCTAATCACCGGTATGGAAAAATTATTACTGAATAAATATAGATATCTGAATTAAACCAAATACCCAAATATAGCTAACCATCGCAATGAAAATCTTTTAACCAATAAAATTTATTAATCTTATTAGAAGGATCTATTATATTTCAAAATAAAAGAAGAAAACCACCTCCATGTTGTATTTCAACATTAATTGACATATCATCGTGTATTCAAAATGGTTCGTGATTCTTTGTATTCAAGTTAAGTTTGGGGAGTTGAGGACCTCAACTCAAGGCATTGGCGAAACCAACAATGTATAACAGCAATGGCGAAAATACAGTATACAAAACATTATATAAAATAGCGAAATGATCAAAACATGAATAGTATAATATTGCTAGATGACATTCTTACCCACTGAAATCGAATATTGTAGAAAAATATGCATTAGGACTAAATCAAATTGCAGCCGGCGGAGGGCGGCCGGCGATTTGTCAATGTATGATTAAGCATTTTTTTTGAAAATAAAATGTAATCAGTACTAGTTATTACGGAAGACAGAATACAAGAGAGTGTGTAGATGCATAAGTCAAATGAATTAAATTCAGTATCTTTTTCCAATCCATTTCGGGTTATGTCCATCATTTAAAAAGGGCATCTCATGAATATCTTATTTCTTAATGATACCATGTTGTGGATTTGCAAAAAAAAAAAAAAAATGTAAGTTCAATATCTCGTTGCTTGCTTAAGAAGCCACAACTTTTTCGCTCTTCTAATGGTCCATCTCTTACGATTTGAAATGTGTCGCCGAATCAGCATCCTCATAAAATTGAAACAACAGTGCCGTTACACCAGAGTCAACGAAGGACACCAAAGTGTTTTTTTCTTTTAAATTTAATATCACGAAAAAAATATAAATTGATATATATGTGATAGTTGATAGTGTACTAATTTAAAATTTTACCCTCTATTTATTATAGATGTACTAGGCTTTTGATTTTTTGCAATATTAATCTAATTTAATGAAGGGTATATTTATAACAAATTTATCGGTTTGTGATTTTTAGTAGTCAAAAAATTAGTTTAGAGTAAATTTATTATGGGTAAACTAGTTTGGGGTTTTGGGTTAAAAAATTAGTTTTGGGTAAATTTGTCATATGTGTATTATTTTGAGATTTTTTTGTAATATTAACCCTATAAAGAACCCACTGACTGAAAAAATAAAAGAAGAAGAGAAGAAAAACCTACAATGAAACCCATGATTAACTTTATGCCAGCAAATCCTACCGAGGACTAGGCAAGATTTTTCGAGCAAGCGTGGTAAACTGCTTAGCCGGTTGCTATGGTCAAAAAGAGGACACCATCCTTCATGGAAGGATAACAGTGTTGTTACCTAATCACCGTCAGTCACGATCTTAATCGTACTTTAGGCCGGAGATGATTTTCCACTATCAGGAATGGATGCTGACGACATCCGCACTCTCTAAGAATAGCAAACTCGCTAAACACACACGAGCACGCAGAGACAGAGAGGAAGACGGTTTGTTTTGTACCTTCGGAAGGGTCAGTCGTAGCTTGAGTCTGGTTCTGAGCACAAGCGACATCTGCCAGTAGTATGCACGCTGCTACATGCAAGGCAAAGATCACCCTCGCATTTTCCATAGTTCAGCCAGAGAGAGAGAGAGAGAGATCCTAGAGCTGGAGAGCCACCATGTCAAGTCTGACCAACCGCGCTCTTGGAAAATGTCAAAAGAAGACTTAGGTTCATGAATATAAAACTTTACGGACCATTGCTTGCGCTTCAACATGGACTTTTCTGAATTTGCCGATATATATGACCCAGTCTGAACTCAGTGGGGCAAGTGGAATATAGAAAGTAGCGACCTTTTACGTCACCTTATTCACTCTTGGAAAGAGATGGTCATCGTTTTCGGGTGGCGGTGGTCCTTCTCTCGCACCAACTTGATGCCGCAGTGCAGCCACCTCTCTCCATGTTCAATCTCAGTGCACGTCCTTCCAAAGCCTGATGGCAGCTTGCAGATCCAGAATCCAAAGTGTATCATTTACCTTTTTGGCTGCGTTGGGTAATCATCGGTCATCATTCTATTTTTTGGACGAGTTTTTGAGTATTTAAAGACATTTAATAATTGTCCAAAAAATTTATTTCCAAAATAGAGATGTGAAATATAAATTCATTTGGTAAGACCGTTAAAATTTCTAGCTCAAACCATTTTCTTTCAACTTTTTAAATAATATTATTACATTTTTCTCCTTTTACTTTTCTTTTTTCCTTTTCATCTTCTCTTTCCTCTGGTTGTCTGCTGGCTGACGGCTAGCTAAAAAGAAAAGAAAGAAGAAAAGAAAAGAAAAGGAAAACAATAAAGAAACTTGATTTTGAAATTAAAACAAAAAATTAACTTTATTTTTATTTTTTGTTCTAAATTTATTTTCGAGAATAAATTTATTTTTGGAAAAAAAATTTATGAAGCGCATTTTTTTTTCCTGAAATAAAAGAATATGATCTTTTGACACATTACCAAACATGCCATTAGTGGGACCCAGCCAAAAAAAAGAAATTAATAAAAGAAGGGTTGAAAGGTCAACAAAAGGGGAAAAGAAAAGGCACGCGCAGCGCAAGGAGCCAGAGAGCTCTCGTGAGGAAGGGAAAAAGAGAAAGGAAAAACAAAGCAAAGAAAGAAGAAAGGGGAAAAGCTAAAAAGGTTTCGCGCTTACACGCCACGGGATCTCGTATAGCCAAATCAAGTATCGCAATGTCCGCTAAGTGATTGCGTCTTCCGTTCATTTATTAGAGTAGTTCTCGAAATTAGGTCCTATATTCGAAGTTTTGCGAAAATCGAGCTATGAAATCTAATTTTTGAGTTGTCGAGCTATGGAAATAGTGGATTGGCATTATAAGAGTTGTGGGGTTTGATGGCCGTTGATTTGAAGCAATGGTTTTGTGGGAGTGTGATTTTAGGATTTTTCGTGTGAATTCCGTGCTGCATTTAGATTTGAATAATTGTTTTGGGTAAGCAATATGTTTTGTGGGAGTAAGATTTTAGGATTTTGCATACGAATTCCGCATTGTGTTTAGATCCGACTAATCGCTTCGGACAAGCAATATATTGATGCGTGAGGGTTATTTTATTGAGCGTTTAAGCTTAGTTAAGCCAAGCTATAGTTAAGATAATGTTTTACTTGGTTTTGATATTATTTCTTGCTTATGTGATAAGATCAAGCTTGTTGATTCGAGTGAGCCCGGTTGCCAAGTTTGGAGTAGTGCTATCTATTTTATGAATTTGTGAACTCATATATTTGAAAACGGTAGAGATTCACAATATTATAACTAACAAAAAGTAAGTTTATTGCATAAAAGTCTGGATAGGGCGATTTCTACATTTTTATGACAAAGAATCCTTTCTCTTTTCTTTTCTTTTGTGGTAACTGGTTGATCTTACTTGCCGTGTTCTCTTCAAATTGACCAGGTGAAGGAAAAATGGTCCCCAACAATAGAAGGCATATCGGTTTTTCACCTGTTCTATTCTCGTGCTATGGTACCGAGATTATGGGATGGGATCAAGAAGACGCACAATTTGATACCAAACTGAATAGGGATGGATTGATTCGCCATTATTTGAACAATTTCTTTTCAGGATGCACTTATTCTTGCAAGTTCCGGAATGAAATCATAGAAGTTATTCGCAATTTAACTAGACACATGCGGAGGTGAACCGGTTTATGTTCTCTTGGGTTGTGAATTGACACTTTGCAAATTTACCAGAAAAATCGACAAATTCGTACAACTTTAATCCATAAAGTTTTACATAACGGCAAAAATAATGGACAGGGAGTCATCTTTTATAGGAAATTCCATCCGTCTATACTAGTAATTAATTACAGTACAAAATGTCGGCGTAATCAACTGATAAAGCCTGACGATATGGATGTAGCAGAGAACCATCCAGGTAAACCATGTTCATCTACCCTCTCCGATTATCTCATCAAGCATGGGTGTTGTAGCAATTTCGGGCGACAGATTTGCAGTTCCAACAGTGCTTGCAGTGAATGGGGAGTTGTGAGGGCTCTTGTCTGTGCTCTTATCGGCAGTCTTATCCATGAAGCTAGAGGTATCTTTGAATCTCCAATCAGTCAAGTAGCCTGGCCTTGTGGACACGGTCGCCACTTCAATATCTCCAGAGAGCATTGCCACCACACGGGACATTGGTGGTCTCAGCGCTGGCGATGTTTGAGTGCACAAGAGCGCTATTGCAACCGTGCGTTTTGCCTCTTCTTCATTGAACTCTGATAATCTAGAATCAACCAGCTCAACAAGACGGTTGGTTTCGTGCAGGTTCCAAGCCTGAGAAGCAGGAAAAAAAAAAATGACAAAGATATATTCAGGCAATCTCATAGATAGAATTAAAAGGGAAGAATGATAGGAAGAAAGAGAATGATGTTTCCTTCTTAAATGGCCATGAAAGAACTGAACAAGTGGCACAATATTCAAGCCCGTACCCATTCAAGGAGATATATCTGTTCTTCTTCCAAGCTAGGGTCTGAATTTGACCTTCCGCTGACCACCTCTAGAGCGACCACACCAAAGGCAAACACATCTGCCTTCTCCGTAAGGTGGCCACGCATTGCATACTCGGGAGCAAGATATCCACTACGAAAGCAATGGGAAAGCAGAATTAGATTCTCAGCAACTGTAGGCGTCAATGTACTAATGCATATGGTTCTGTGTGCATGTGACAGAAGAACATGGAGCTTACATGGTTCCCGCAACACGGGTGCTTATATGGGTCTTGTCATCATCATAAAGTTTAGCCAAACCAAAGTCTGATATTTTAGGTGTGAGATCAGAGTCCAGCAGAATATTACTGGCCTTCACATCCCTATGCACGATTCTCAGCCTTGACTCCTCATGAAGATAAGCTAGGCCCCTTGCAATACCCAGACAGATATCATACCGTGTTGCCCAATCAAGAATCAAGGTTCTTTGTCCTGCAACGTGGAAGCACTATATCATAAGTCCAGGCGGCACTTTTTACTTTATAAAAGACATAATTGAGGTGAATATTCTGTTACCTACCAAACATTGCCTGATCAAGACTCTTGTTTTCTAGGTACTCATACACAAGAAGCCGATTATCTGCATCAATGCAGCATCCATACAGTTTAACAAGGTTGCGGTGTTGCACTGCAGATATAGTGGCAATCTCTGTCACGAATTGATTCTTTCCCTGGTGGGATGATACAGATAGTTGCTTAACAGCAATCACTCTCCCGTCATCAAGTGTTCCCTGTTGTCACTAATATGGTCAGTACTTCAATATAAAAAACGCTTTAGCCATTTTAAGACCAGTAATGTGATCAGCATGATAATGTATGCTCTAGTTCCTAGACTATCTGGAAGCTCCACTTAAGTCTGACTGTCAAGAAATGCCATCCATCTTCTAGAACTACACTGTATTTGCATATAGATGACAAATGAAGGACGGTCAACCTAACTTATGTTACTCAATCTGGACCTGGCAAACATGACCAAGAAAATTGTCCATTAACTAACTACTTGAAACCTTACGTAATCAACAATTTGTTATGTTATCCACAGATATTTGGATGGCGTTCATTGAACTTCTTTCTTTCCTGAACATAATTTAGGATCTATCAATCATCCACCAAAGACAAAGGATTATTGTCTAAAGATTGAAAAAGCAATAAGCGAAGAAGGGCTTTTCTTTTCAAGACAGAAAATTTCAGAAGTTAGGTTAACCACCACATGAAAACCAGTCTTTTTCTTTTTGGCCCACGGTACGGAAACCATAATTGCTGTTCCTTTAGTAATGTGTTTCTCTTCTCTTTTTCCATTCTTTCTCCAAGAAACACTTTCAGAAAGATCAACCATCGACTTTATTCTTGCGACAAGCTAAGATCAGATCAGCTATGGTTGAAGAAGCAATAGTGATAACATCAGCTTTTACAAGGAGCCAAGCACCTCAATTCTGCCAACATCTAATTGTCACTGCACTGCACTGCATCTACATCTACTCTTTTGTGTTATCCAACGAATTAAACAAACCTTGAAAACAGGGCCGAATCCTCCCTCCCCAAGTTTGTTATTGGAATTGAAGTCATCTGTAGCAGCCTTTAGTTCTGCATAGCTGAAAGTGTAAGGTCTAGCATCCATGCCAAGGAACTCTGTAAGACACAATAATGCGGATAAGATTCCTGTTCTTAAAGTATTTCACAACCTTTGTCACTTAGTTTTTGACTTTTCAGAAATATTTTAGCTGCTTAAATTAGTCAGCCAGCAAAATCAAAATGCATTCGTGAAATTTAGCTTCAACTAGAAAACACGGAAATTCCACCTACCACCAGTTGGCAATGAGCTCAAAGGCCTTAAGGACAGTGGCATTTCGATATGGAGAATTCTCATTCTTTTACCTTCGCAGAACATTTTTTTCATCTTTTATGCGAAAACATAATTGGCACATAAGATTACAGATAGGTAATTATCATAAGGAAGCTATTGGAAGCTTCTGATTTGTGTGGTTTACCTTGATCTTCAATCATGCGGGCCATTCTCCTTCTCCGAACAACATAAAACACGAGGAGAGCAACCACCAAGCCGACCACTCCGACCCCAGTAGCAACTCCAACTATCAAGCCAGTACGATCCTTTTTGCTGGTTGGGGGATTGTTGCTGACAGTGGGTATGAAGTCTGCACAAAGTCTGCCAATTAACTAATTTTTTAAAACTGGTTCTGGCAATATGAGCAAGATTTCGTCATAATACCTGGGACAGCACTAATGGCTGAAATCAAAGGTCCATACGTGGCTTGAGCTGGTACACAACAAGTCCCTTTTCCAGCCCAGAAGAAGTGTATTTCAAGATAGTTTGCTGTTACCTGAGCCTGATACAATTTTGGGACAGCTGTAAAAGAGGCACCACCTCCCTCTTTCCGTATGTCGAAATCCTTTTCAACACGGATTCCCTGAAATAACCATAAATGGCATTGGCAATTGACCATGACCTTTCTCAGTAAAACACGAAGCCTGGTAAAGCACAGCCCTACCTGTATGTATATATCAAAAAGACGCCTCCCAAGACGTTTCCATTCAGTGTTCTGGATTTGTATTTCAGCAAACTGGAGGGTGACATTGTAGGTTCCATTCTCCAGCCCTAATCCATAGTATCGTAGAGATGAAGCAGAGACCCGTGCAGTCTGGAACAGCTCTGAGTCTAAAGTGTTGGTGAACTGGGAAAGCGAGGAAGCATTATAGGTGGGGTTGTTGTTTCCCGTGAAATAACCAACATTGCTCACTGCCCACCTCTCTGTGTCGGTCACATAGTAGGTAGCAGGACCAAAACTGATATTATCCCGCTCATACACAATATTACTGGACGAAGTTATCTGACGGCCACCGCATTTTACTGCAAAATTATAATCTGCGTGGCAAACATAAAAGAGCAGATAATGATGAGTTTGCGAAAGGTAGTTCCTTTACATAATAGACAAGGATTATCTGCCAAAGGACATGCACTTTGTATTTGTTAAAATATATATAAATCGGGCTTATCTTCAAAACGTACTTCCCACAGTCTGTCGCATAGCATCTTAATATGCAGTTGTAAATGTAATAATAAATTAGTTCTCTCACAATCTAGTGAAGAGACCCACAAAGTCCCAATGAAAATGAAGACCCTTTCTAGGGAAATATCACAGAAGAAGGGGGAACCTAGAGATGCAAGTATTGAACATAAAGGCGGCCTGCCACATATCTGCCTGTTATACCCAGGACCTGGGACTGAATTAATTAGGCCCTTCACCAAAGGTGAGATTAATATTCCAAATAGCACGTTTTTTATGGATTAATCAACCTTGCATGTTTAGCATGGTATGAGGGTTTTTTGCAAAACCGGAAGGCCATAGGATCTAATGACAAAGATATTGTTGAGAAAAAGATGGCTTTTCCGGATGAAATGCAAATTGGATTCTTTACTTAGCCTCATAGATTGATGGATCCACATATCTCAATCGAAAAGAATCAGTAAGAATCAAAAGAATTGGAATTGATCAGTATACTTCTCGAACAAACAAAAAATATATCAAAGATGAAACATAAGTCATGGATCAACTAAGCCCTCTAGGGGGCTTGCAAGAGCCGAAAATGGGACATCAAAACGACATAGCTGTCCCCTTTCTAAGAAAATTACCTAGCATAATAACTTGAACCTTAATCCACTAAACTACCACTAATCTAACTTACTGGAAGAAACTACTTTGACCATTCTGTCTTCTACTATAGTTGAAGTGACCATTCACTTCGTGTATCAAGATGCAAGCAAGCATAATATTTAAGGTAACTGCAAACACGATCTCCTATCCTCCTATTGTTGAGGCATTCAACAAAGGAAAGCGTATTAAGAGGAGAAGGTTACATGGACTTACAGATTCCCTTCCCCTTATTGCAAGGAAAATTCCGTTGAAGACATCTTAATCCTGAAGGAAGAAGGCTAAGATAAAAAGGAGAAAATTTTACTTAATTGACCAGTATGGTAGTATGAACTTATGAGTAAATCAAAAGCAGATGCTTCTGTATCAAGGAAAATTCCTTTTCTTTCTTATGACTTTCAGTGAAATATTAAAGATTCCTTCATGGATGATGCAATTGATAATTAAATGCTAAAAGTTCTTAAATCATTGAAGCTGTGATAGCGTCTCCAAGTCATAGTTCAAACTGTATCCTTTTCTAGCGAATACAAATGCTGAGAATTGCAGAAATGCTGATTCTCCACGGCATTGATTATTAGGATCAAAAGATGGTGAAACTGTAGTATCGGTATTTATTCAAATTTATGACATCCACAACGGCATTTGAATAAGGACAATCATATGAGAGTCGCTACCTATGACAGTTCTTTTGTAGGCAGTGCTTAAGTGATTTATATTTATTTCAAGCAGTAGATTCAGCAAAAAAATGTGAGTGAGTTTTAATGTAAATTTAGCATGCATCTATGATCTCAATTGATGGAATTAGTATGACAAAGGCAAATTTGATATATAAACATCCAGAATGCCCAGCAGGGTGGTGGGATCAGTGATTATCCTCGTAAAGTGAGGTAGGCATTCAAAACAAATCTGAGGACACATCAGCTAACCATTTTCAATTGAATTGATTACCGTCTATGATCACTCAAGCATCGTAAGCAAAAAATTGCTCAGGCAATTACCTAGTGTTAGAGCTGTCCAATGTAAAGTTGTTGCCAACCGGATTACTGCAAAATGCATCATGAAAAAAGTTGTGATCGCAAGTCTCCCCACAAAATTGGAATACTTACAGCTCAATCTGTAGCTAGAAAATGACTTCAAGTACTATATATCATCCCTCGAGCAACAAGAGATAGATAAAATGCAATATAAGAGTCCTCACTTTAGATATCTAACTAAAAGTATAAATTATCATTTTTTGAATGACAGAAATACATACAGTTGTAAATCATTGCTGACCCAAGAAGGAAAGCTTCCCATCAAGTTATTGTATGACACGTCTCTGCAAAAATGGCACAGGACATATGTCATTTAGTTAACCAACAGGGTAGTTGTCCGTCAGTATCGAATAGCATGCCGTGATATGCCAAACAACAAAAGGTTGACTATGTTCTTCATGTTCCCAGGCACAAAACAAATGACTTTGAAAGAAACTATATTTAGTACTGAGTTAGCTATAAAGGGGAAAAGGAGAAATATCTATTCGAATAGCTATATACTCTTTTTGACCTTCAACCTATGACGGAACATGGAATATTTTGACTGCACATCCTTTGTGCATTAAAACTCCAAGAGTGCCCCTAAAAACTTGTACATAATTTGCTCTTCTCAATTGATCAGTGACAGTTGTGAGCATCATTATGGTTATCATGCAATGGAGATCTTTTAGGTGTTCTTACATGTTCCGAAGGGATGCACTTTTCTGTTCAGGAAGTGTGCCATTCAAACTATTATTTCCAAGAAACCTGAGAAATGAAGCAAAGAAATTTGCAAAGCATTAACAAAGAGAACATATTTGTAGGAACACGTATGAAATCCAGTAGAGTTGCATTACAAGTAAGTGAGTGAGCTCAAATTGAAAAGTGAGTCTGGAATCTGTCCCGTTAACTTGTTGAAGCTTAAGTCCCTATCCAACATAGATGAAACAAAGTCACTATATGAATAAATTGAGTAAACAACATATACATGTTTGAATAAAAAAAATGCCTTCGGGAAGATCAAGCTGATTACATGTGAAAAGCATCACAATACCCAATAAATATAACAACTTGTCAATTGAATTCTAGAGAAAAATTGTGGAGGCAAATGCTCCTTTGATGTACTGTACTATGAATTAGAGTACAAGATGGTCTTTAAAAAAAATATGATCATAATATCAAGTAAGTACAAATCATTTAGTAATTACTATTGTAGACCATTAATGAAGGGTCACTATTTCATCACTTTCAACTATTGCTTTGAGTCACCGTATATATATATTCAGAATGTAAATGGCAACAACTCATATCCAGGTTGATGATAATGGAAGATGGGTAAGTACACTAGGAGTGCCAATACTTTCATACGGTGTTCATTTTGATGCTAAAATATTTTTTTTGCTCATTTAAATGCTATAAGTTTGAAAAAACATTCACTTAAATGTCACTTTGTTGGAAAAGCTGACGTGACGAGAGAAAAGTTGACATGGCCATCGGAAACCAATATTTTAATATTTTAATTAATTTTTTTGAATTCTTTTTGAATTTTTTGAATTTTTTTTTTTTAGGGCTAGCGAGGGCCACCATTGACCCTTGCCGACCGCGGAACCCTGCCTTTGGTCAAAGGCCTTGGGTGAGGCCGTCGCGGCCTCGCCACGACTGCCAAGGGCTGTTGCGGCCTTGCCCAAGGCCTTTGTAGGCTAGATCTGGGAAAGGGGCCGCTTGGCCTTTGCCGTAGCCGCCACGGGTGAGGCCGTTGACGGCCTCATCGGCCTCACTTAGGGCCTTTGTGGCCAACGGTGAAGGGCCCTCGCCCAATCTAGGCGAGGGTTTGGCGACTAATGAGGGTTAATGGTGGCCCTTGCCGGCCCTAAAAAAACAAAAAAAATCAAAAAAATTAATTAAAATATTAAAATATTGGTTTCCGGCGCCACGTCAGTTTTTCCGGCAGAGTGGCACTCAAGTAAGTGTTTTTTTCAAATTTGTGACACTTAAGTGAGCGAAAAAAAAAGTTTTGGCATCAAAGTAAGTATCGTACGAAAGTATTAGCACTCCTAATGTACTTATTCCGGAAAACAGACATTAGGAAACACTTTGGCATATTTTCAATCAATCTTCAACCAAGAATGACGACTTACAGCTGAGATAAACTCTGATATCCTGAAAAATCTGATGGGAGCGAATCTGAGATATTGTTATTCCTCAGTATCCTGGAAACAATTGGGTAAGCCCACTTCACATAAGGGCCGAAAGAAAAAAAGAAATGAAAAGGAAGTATGCTACACGCTCCAGAATCACAATGTCTTACAGAATAGATAGATTCTTCATGTCCCTAATGAATTCCAGTGAAGAGCTCACATTAGACACATCACTAATTCTCCTACAATATGTACTCGACTCATTGTCAGTCTGTTCAGTTAGTTTTCACAAGCACAGAGACAGAAAGTACATGGCTCACTCACAAGTCTTTCAGAGCAGTTAAATTGGAAAATGTGGAAGGAATCGAACCTTCGAAAGAATTTCCTTGAAGAAACCTATAAACAAAATAAATTAAGAAAAAAATTGGACAAATTTATCACATACTGTTTAACGATAACATAATACAGAATTAATGCTGTATTTTTTTGTCGAATTTCAATTTCCAGAGCCTACAAACTGTTGTAAAAGGTAGACATTCATAGTCCTAGGCATGTTTCGACAAAAAAACATATATATTGTCTTACAGCTGTGTAAGCTGCGACCAATTTCCTATGAATTCTGGTATATTGCCAGTGAAGTTGTTATCCGATGCCCACCTGCAACCGGAAAAGGTATTTCTCCTGAGAAATCATATCACAAAGCTTTTCCTGTTAATAGTTATTTTCTCATAGAGTATCCAAGGAGGAGTGAAGCTCTTACACTGTTTCAAGATTTTTAAGCTTGGAAAATGTCGATGGAATCTCACCACTGACTCCGGAACTATCCATGTAACTACACAATAAGTGATTTCCATCAGCCAAAGTCATTTTATTAAATTTAATGCAACTCAAATAACTCAATAGTCTGTCCTTTTGAATAGTTGAAAGCAGAAGTGACGCCAAGAGGAGAGGTTGACACAGTGTCACGGAAAATTTACACAACACCCATGGGACTTGAGAAGGTCTACACCCAGAAAGTACACAGCCAAACATTGCGGGAGTCTCTAGTAGTTGAAATGTCAACAAAAGGATGACAGTGAAAGTAAAAAGTGAGGTATAAGGTTAGGCTATGTGACGATGGGTAGAATGATAGTAACAACAACATGCTACTGCAAGTCAGAAAGGTTAAAAGAAACTTAATCAATTTGAAAGGATGCATGAAAACATTTACTTAGTCCGTTTGTCACCTATTTCGACAAAACTGGCCTCCGCCAAACTCCATTACCTGCAAATACTTTAAAAGGAAGAATCCACATTTAACAATGTTAAGCAGGTAGGACTTACAGTTGCTGCAATTTGGACAGATTTCCAAGCTCTGATGGCAGAGAGCCATTGAAGTTATTGGTGCTAAAGGACCTACAACATTAAACTAGTCGTCAAATCCACTCTTTCTTTTATATCTTTTTGCAAGCCAATTTTTGTTGAAAATTAATCTGAACATCCAGTGGACCTAATGCAGTTGTTCTGGAACTGTTACTTACAATGACAATAGCGCTGTAAGTTGCCCAAGTTGCGGTGGAAGCTCCCCTGATAATGCATTGATGCCCAGACTCCTGAAGCAAATCAGCAGAGTAAGCATCAGGAAAGAAAGAAAACTGCCTAAAAAAGGAGCAGAGAACTCGAATAAATTTTGAGACTAGAATTGAGTTGTGCTCACAGATACTGCATTCGAGTTAGGTTGCCAATGGATGGAGATAAGGAACCTGTCAAGAGATTTTGGGCCAAGTTGCTGTATAAAGTAAATAAAACCATCAGAACAACGGAAAACTGCATAAGATCTTGAAACCTTGGCGTGTAAAATCAATATGGGGCTTCAGCAAATGAGAGCATGTGAGCGTTGCGTAGATGGGGTCGAACTGAGAGTTGCTTCATTATAAGGCATGACACATGACACATGGCACACCATAAAAATTCCAGGAAAATGAGAAACTACTGGAAAAGACAGAAGAAGTGGAATGGAACCAATACATACAGATTGAAGAGGTAAGTCAAATTCCATAACTCATCAGGGATAGGACCAGCAACGCTCAGTGCATAAACTCGGCTGCAACCAAAGAAAAACCACCCAGACGTGAGATGAGACACACACATGGTGGGTGAGATACTGTCAATACGTACAGCTGTGTAATGTGGCAAGTAGTGGAATTGTTGAAGGAGCAGTCGCATATGATGAAAGGGTTGTAATCGTCAAAGGAAACGGAGGCGTCGATCGCAGCTCCGCTGCATGGCTCTCCACTAATGTTCCATGTTGGCGTCTGTGAAGAGAGTCCCCATGTTGACCATATCGAGTTCAGAATCGCCACTGCATTCACAAAACCATCATCGACTCCCACTTGTCTGGCTTCATCTCGAACTAAATGCATTGGTGCATGATTCTTACCTTAAGTAAATGCAGAGTGATTTGGACAATTAAATGCAATCTACAATCCAGGTATTCACATGCTGTCCATCCAGTTAAATTGGATAAACGAGGACAGCCGCTTCACATGGAGTAGTATATTTACATTTCCCAGACATATGGTCTTAAGGGAACCATTTTTCGCTTTCTTGATAGCCAATATTTTAAGAACAAAGATTATACAACGAGTCATCAAATAAATGGGAGTTCCATAAGGACTAAGTCAACATAACGAGGTGAAAGAGGAACCGCTGACGTCCATGCAGTCCCATAACATAATGCTTTCTAGATTATAAAACTAGGTAACGATCAGAAGGCTAACGGCTATGAAAAAGATCATCGGGATGTTTTTAAAGAGGAATCTCTGTCTGGACTTGAAAGAAGACATTCGAGAAATGACACCTCCCAAAGGAAAGGTGTTTCTCCTTGAAAATCCTATCGGTTGGACTTTCCGGCAGAAAGCAAATACTCAAAGTGGAGTTATCTAATTATTAATATATATTAATACTACCCAATTATAGTTAATCACCTGTATGAAAAAACGGTTAATGAGTATAAAAATAATTATTTCAAGGATTTATTAAATTTCAAAAATAGCAAAAGAAAAAAACACCTCAATGTTGTATTTCAAGATTAATTGACATATTGTGCATATAAATGATAATTAGTATTAGTTATTACGGAAAACAGAATAAAAGAGAGTTTGTAGATGCATAAGTTAATGAATTGCATTCAGTATCTTTTTCCTTCTATTTTGGGGGCTATATCTACCATTTAAAAATGGCATCTCATGAATATCTTATTACTTAATGATGTCATGTTGTGGATTTGTAAATAACTTTTTTTTAGTTCAATGTTTCGTTGCTTGCTCAAGAAACCACAATTCTTTTGCTCTTCCGATGTGTCGCTGAATCAATAGCATCATAAAATTGAAAAAGTGGTACAATTACACTAGGATGATTACTGTTATGCCAAGGCAACAAATAAGGGAAATTTACCAAAACAGTCATAAATTTATTATAATTTTTTCAATTTAGTTTTAAATATTTTTTTTTTTGCCAATTCGGTCATAAATTTTTTACAAATATGTCAATTCAATTCATACAGTCAATTTAGGCTAGCCGGCATTGACGTGAATGCCAGTATCCGACTAATGTTGACATTGATAATTTTAATAATATTTTTTTTTTTTATTTTCCTTTTCTCTTTCTCTTCTTCTTTCTTTTTTGTTTTCTCCCAACAGTGGCTGATGAGATTTCCCAGCCATTGGACGAGGACCGCAAGGGAGGTGGCTTCACCCAGATCTAGGTGAGGCCATCCTTGCCATGGCCTCACTGCAAGTGAAGCCCCCTTTGCTCATAGCGAGGCTAACTTCACCCGCGGCCCCTAGGCCTCACCTAGATCTGGGCAAGGCTAGGCAAGGGTTGCAACCCTCACTAGCCACTAGGAGGAAAGGAGGAAGAAAAGGAAAAAGAAAAAGAAAAAGAAAAAGAAAAAATTAATAAAAAAATTCTAAAAATATGTCAATGTCAGCGTCGGTGGCCAAAAATGGTTAAATGGATTAAATTGACATAATTGCAAAAGGTTTTTGACTTAATCAATAAAAAAAAGGTTTAGAACTAAAGTGGAAAAAATATAATAGATTTAGGATTTTTTTGATAATTTCCTTGATAAATAACATTGGCGTCGTGGTTTTTCTAAGTGGGTTTTCCCCATTTTGATAGATCCTTTTAATAATGTTAATAATTTTTATTTAGTAATAAATTTTCGATCAACTATATTTAGGTATTTAATATCATTCAGATGTATTTTAATATATAATGAACTCCGCATTTTTTTTGGTTGATAAAGAAGAACTGCACTTTATTGTGGGACATAAGGAAAAAAAAGGTCTTTTGAGGTTTTTTATTTTTATTTATTTTATTGCTTTGTTTAACAAAAGAGCGAACTTGCTTTGGCCAAAAGAAAGTAGTATGATGTTTCATGACCAAGATACGATGGGATTTGATTGTCTCTGGATAATGAGCATATGATTACTCTTCATCAACTTTCTCCTAGAGAAAAAACACTTTTACAGTCCCACCTTCTTGTGGAACCAAATGAAGGAAGTGGAATTGGAATGGGACTTTTCGAATATGATGTTCATCATATCTGGAAGAATTTTCAATTAAAGGTAATAAACTGATTACTCGGTTGCCTTAGTTAAATAAAAGGACAACGTCCTTCATGGAAGGATAACTGTGCCGTCACCTAATCACTGATCTTAATCATACTTTCGTAGGAAGGAGATGATTTTCATTACTAGGAAGGATGCTCACGATCATCCACGCTCTTTAAGAATAGCAAACTCGTTAAACACTCACGAACACACGGCGAGAAAGGAAGAGGGTTTGTTTTGTACCTTCAGTAGGGTCGGTCGTAGCAGTCTGGTTCTGAGCACGAGCGACACCTGCAAGTAGTATGCACGCTGCTGCTACATGCAAGGCAAGGATCACCTTCGAATTTGCCATTGTCCAAGCCCAGAGAGAGAGAGAGAGAGAGAGTGATCCTTATCCTTAGAGCTGGAGAGCCACCATGTCAAGTCTCACCAACCGCACTCCCAGATATGTGTATTTATAGGTGTAAAAATAGTCTGATGAGAAAGCCAAGTGGCGCCAAAGATAAAAATCAGATATCCCCACGCCCCCCTCTTCTTCCCCCCTTCATTTGCCTTACTCTCGCTAAATTCTCGAGGTGTACAACGTTTGTAATCAGCCTTTGAAATTCTCGTCGATGACCGAGGACGAGAAAATTGGCTAAGCTGTATCTGGGTCAAATGTGTCATGCTCGTTTTACACTTTTAAGACACTGCACTGTTAGAAGAGAGAAAATTTTGTCGCCACCAAAGAAAAACGAATAGTTGCTCCTTTTGCCGGGCATAGATGCTAATCTAATGAAGAAGAGATCGAGAACCCATTTGAAAACTTCTTCTCCACGAACGGAAGGCTGTGGAATTACGTAGTACATCCTCATTACATATTTTAGGACCACCGTTTCGAAGCATTGATAAACTCAATTTGGGCAATTTAGCTGCTGGCTACACATCTGAAATTGGACGAAAATTCACTTTAATACACAAAAAGTATTGCAACTTGCAAGTTGGCTGCTTCTGGAGGTCAATATCATGGGAAAAAAAAAACCATGAACCTATTGACTCATCCCTCTTGAGTCCTAAATTTATCGATGATTTGTCAATGTAATCCATTTAGTCATGGTCAGAAATTGCTGACATGAACATCGACCGTTTACATGACATGATTAGTGATGGTGTGGACATTTGTTTATTTTTTAAAATTTTAATACTTTTTTCCATTTTTTTTTTCTTCATTTCATTTTTTTTCTTTTTTTTCTTTTTTTCCTAAACTGTGGGCCAAAAAAGGTCTAGGCGAGGGCCATGATGCCCTCACCCAAACTTGTTGACCCTCACCTATGGTTGACGATGGTCAACCAATGACTTTGCCGGCTTAGAGCTGTAAAAAAAACAAAGAAAGAAAAGACAAGAAAAAAGTAATACAAATTCAAAAAATATTAAGATTTGTGTCAGTGCCAATTATATGTCAACGATTTTCAATGAAAATTGGCCAAATAGACTACTTTGATAAATCACCAATATATTTAGCTTTTAATTGGTACAATTGAAATATTTAAGATTGAATAGGCATAAGCCTAAGATATTTAAGAAATTTTTGATACCTTTCGAAATATAATAGTGGCTTGTAAAGTCTCGTCTTTTGTGATGGATAGCAAACTGGTTCGTTTTGTCAAAAGGCATTATATCGCATTCAATGCATGATAATCAGACTTCAGTGACCTTGCATAGTTCAATACAGACAGAGGAAGATATTTCTAAGATCAACATGGACGTCTAGAATTGATAGATTCCGGCCAAGTTGTGGCAAATCCACGTCTACTTTATCTTGAATTAGATGTGAAAGGAATGAGGATTTTTTTGAATCTTGGAAACCAAAGGGAGAAAATAAGGGTCGATGCATGTGAAAATGTCAAGGTATAATCACAAACACGAGGAAAGACTAAGGATGAGGAATTATCATAGGGAGATTTGTAAATGTCATGACATAATCAAAGTAGACAAGAATCCCTTGAATTTTCTTTCATAAATATAGTATTGCGTTGCTCATCTATATTATTATTATTATTATTATTATTATTATTATTATTATTATTATAATCATCATCATCATCATCATCATCATCATCTTCTTGATAATTAATCACATAGTCAATATATATTTTTTACAATTCGTTAGATTCCATCTGAGATGAGATGAAATTCTTTTTATTTATAAGCACAAACAGGATCTTAATTGAGGTTGACTCCGCTTAATGTTGAAAGAAACAAAAGCAGAATTAGATTCGTGATTGGAATAGTGGATGAAGGAGGATATATCAACCTGTACGGTACGGACTATTACTTGCGCTTCAACGTGGACTTTCCTGAATTTGCCGATATATATGACCTAGTATGAACTTAGTGGGGCGAGATGGCCATCGTTTTTTCTCGCACCCACTGGATGCCACAGTGCAGCCTCTTCTCTCCATATTCAATCTTGGTGCACGTCCTTCCAAAGCCTGACGACAGCTTGCAGATCGAGAGTCGAAAGAATCCTTTCCCTTTTCTTTTGTGGGAACAGGGTGATCCGACCGTCGTCTTCTCTTTGAATTGATCAAGTGAAGGAAAAATGGTTCCCAACAATATAGGAAACATATCAGTTTTTCAACCGTTCTTTCTACCAAGATTATGTAATGGGATCAAGGATCCAGACAATTTGATATCAAACTGAATGTGGATGAATTGATTGATTCACCATTATTCAGACAATTGTTCTTCAGGATGCAAGGGTAGAAAAATGCGATTAATGATGCACTTATTCTTGCAATTTTCAGAACGAAATCATAGAAGTCATTCGCAATTTAACTAGACACATGCGGAGGTGAACCGTTTATGCTATCTTGGGTTGTGAATTGATACTTTTCAAATTTACCAGAAAAATTGACAATTCAGACAGCTTTAATTCCCAAGATAAGGGAAAGGGGCTTTTTGATTACCCATTTATCCAAGGTCAAGATGGACGTCTAGAATTGGGGGATTCATCCACCCAAGAGGTGGCATATCAACGTCAACTTTATTTCGAATTAGATGTGAATGGACGAAGTTTTTTTGAATTTAGACTGAGAAACTAAAGGGAGAAAATAAGGGTTGATGCGTATGGAAAAGTCAAGTTATAACCACAAAAACGAGGAAAGACTCATAATGGGAAACTATCTTAGGGAGATCCGTAAATGTCATGACCTGATCAAAATAGACAAGAATCCCTTGAATTTTCTCTTTTGGATATAGTATGGCGTCTCTCGCCTGTGTTCTAGAATGGGAAATTTTTTGATTATCTTCGTGAATAAAGACTCATGATAGGGAACTACAATTATTCACATAACTGACTTTTCTCTTTTGGATATAGTATTGCGTCTTTTATATATTTTGCACAATTCGTTAGTTTCCATCAAGATGAGATAAAAACTTATTTTTATTTATATGCACAAACAAGATTTTCTGCTTAATTTTTTTTTTTTTTTTTAAAAAGAAGACTTAGATTCATGATTGAAATATCGGATGAAGGAGAAGATACCAACCTGTATGGACTATTATTTGCGCGTCAACGTGGACCTTTCTGAATTTGCCGATATATACGACCCAGTATGAACTCAGTGGGGCAAGTGAAATATAGAAAGTAGAAACGTTTACGACAAATGCATTCACTCTTGGAAAGAGACAGTCATCGTTTTTGGGTGGCGTCGATCGTTCTCTCGCACCCACTTAATGCCACAGTGCGGCCTCCTCTCTCCATGTTCAATCTCAGTGCACGTCCTTCCAAAGCCCGATGACAGCTTGCAGAACGAGAATCCAAAGAATCCTCCCTCTTTTCTTTTGTGGTAACTAGGTGACGTGACTATCGTCTTCTTTTTAAATTGACTAGGGGAAGGAAAATCGGGTCCAAACAATTTTTTACCTGGACCGACCAAAAAGATATATATGTGGTACCAAGAGTATGGAATGGATCGAGAATCCATACAATTTAATACCAAACTGAAAGTGGATGGATTAGTCGAGAAATAAGAAAGATATGCGAAAGACAGAAATTATGTATAATTTGATATATCGTACTAAAGATTATATCAACCAATTTATAAGCTCTATGAAGTGACAAAATAATATAACATATCAACCGAAATACGTCTAATCAAATGGAGATATTCATGCAGTCTTGAAAGATATGGAAAATCATCAAAATTATCTTAAATATCTCTTATATAAGAAAATATCCTAGAGAATTATCCTTAATATGTCTAACATCCCCTCAAACTCTAAGGTGCTTTGAAAACGTCAACTTGAGGTTGAATACACGTTGTCCAACGGTTGAGACATGGCGGATAAGGCAACATGCAACAACTATTCATGGCAAAACTTGCACATCTTGCTTGTCTGAGAGTAGTGAGTCTAGTGGTGATGTTGCTTTTCGAAATGATACGCGAAACGTCAAGAATTGAAGGGGAAACGGCAAGCGGCCGATACAACTGGCTGTGAAACAATAATTGAGTGACGCGGGAAAATAGTTAATGAGTGATATGGCCTATGTGTCTGGCATCAAAAGAAAAGCCACCTTCATGAAAGGTTCGATTGGGTAATGCCATCATTGCAATTGGCATCATTGCAATTGGCATCGAAACACAACCATTATGGAATGGACTCAACTAAGCGAGAGAGGGCTCTACAAACTATGTGACAACAATATGTTGGCTATCGGACAATATGATTAATGTTGAAATTGACATTGACCGGAGGATATTAGGACTTATTGAGACAAAAAGAAAAGAAAAGAAGAAGAAGCAAAATTAGCTAGATGGGCACTTGGGTGTGCACCGGATGCACTAAGATTATCTTAGGAAAGAAAGCTCTTATGTCAAGTTGAGAAATAAGAAAGATATGTGGAAGAGAAAAATTGTGTATAGTTTGATATATCATACTAAAGATTATCGGCCTATTTATAAGCTCTACGAAATGACAAAATAAGATAACATATCAATCGAAATACATCCAATCAAACGGAGATATCTACGTGATCTTGAAAGATACAGAAAATCATCAAAATTATTCTAAATATCTCTTATAGAAAAATATTCTAGAGAATTATCCTGAATATCTCTAATAGGATTGATTGATTTACCATTATTCAGGTGGCGTCCGAGTTTTTGGGCAAGCTATGCACTAAATTCATTTGTGATCAAACAATATGACTCAATCATTAGTCTAGGTTCGATCCAAAGTTTACGATAATAAGTTCATTGATCATTGATAATTTTATTATGCTAGGAGGTGGAAGTCCTCTCTCTTTTTTTCTTTTATATCCATTGGGTTATATGTTGCTCCAAAGCTATGCCATGACCAAACGATGAGCACTGCCTATAATAAAAATTCAGCAGGAAAATCTTTTCTAAGAAGAAATAAACAAATGAAATTTTAAGGGTGCGTTTGGTAACATTTCTATTTCTGAAAACAGTTTCTTTTGAGAAATAGTTCTTTTCTATTTCTATCCCCCGGAACAATTTCTGAGTAAAATAGGGCGTTTGGTAACTACAAAAATTTCTTGTTCTCGGAATAGAAAAAGAATAGAAATGCGTTTGGTATCGACAAAATTTTTTTATGCCATGACCAAACGATGAGCACTGCCTCCAATAAAAATTCAGCAGGAAAATCTTTTCTTAGAAGAAATAAACAAATGAAATATTATGTCTCATGGGTAGTAACATTTGTTCTAGGTTTGAATTATTTCTGAAGTTCACATGTTTCAGTTTTCAGCACAACTACTCGTGATGATAATGGGAGTTACAAAGAAATGAGAATGATAATGAAAGAAAGCAAAGCTCAATTGCTCTGTGGACAGAGACTTAACCATAACAGTCCAGCCATCAACTTGTTCGCGTCATCAACCAAATCTCTAAGTGCATCTACCTAGTTAATTTAATTTAATGTAATCACAGTTTTGTGCCTGTGAGGCTCATCCTCTAAACCATAACTAAAGCAAACTAAGGGATTTGCTAATTATGACCTAAACATTTTGAAAGAGTATCTATCCATTTAGACAGATGATTAGTTACACTGGCTGAGTTTCTGAGCTTCCTCTCTCGGTGACAGGAGTAATCTTGCAGGTTTAAAGAAATAATTCAGAATGTCTAGCATGGCCAAACACAAATAAAACCAACCCGCAAATCAGAAATTATGCTCTCAGGTATCTTCTACTTGACCAACTGTTGCAATCTACCCACTAGAAACCAGGTTTCGGAGGTCTTAAACATTCCTTGCTCTGTCCTGTAGGACTAATCTAATTGAATTAAAGAGAGTAAAATAGTAAGTTTCTGGCAGATAAAGAACAGTTATTAGCGAGTTTTCCGAGACCCAAACTCCGTAGTTCATTAGAGAAAGTCCCTAAGCAAACATTTATTTGGTTTCCCACCATAATGCAGCCCACAATTGCATCAGTCCTAGAGTAACTCTGTTGCCAATAATATCTATGAACGGGCCATTTTTTTTTAATGTATTGCTCTGGTACGCACTCAGACCTGTCCTGAATCTGCAATTCAAGCTCTATGGTTTCTCTCTTCTAGTACAGTTAAGTTACTTTGCGACAAAAAAGTGAAACCCCATTAGAAGTAAATTATTTCAAGAGGCCAACCGCTGCACTTTTAATTCAGTTTAAAGATGCCAAATGCTGCACCTGTAGGCTTGTAGCTCAGACAGGAGAGAACGTTGCTGGCTTGACAAAAACCCATATTACAAAATATTCATTTATTTCCTTTCGTACTAGATATAAATTTAAAACAGGAATAGTGACTGATTACTACTAACAAGAGCAGGCTGAAGTTTCAGAGCTCTATTGTCATGTGTTCTATGCTTGGAAGGTTTTCAAAAAAGAGACATTCATACAGGAAAATTAGTGCTCATAAATTTTACAATTCTCTACTGGCAGGCTTTAGGCAGATTAGCACATTACACTTCCACTGTGATCAAAGGCATCTGCTCTATTCACGAACTCTTGCAGATTTTGTGCAGCAGCAGCTAATGTATCATCACTTTTTGAGAAAGCGAACCTGATATATATCTTAAGATGGAAATTATCAGCACCAACCTCATCTAGTGTGTTTGAGTAGAAGAATGCACAACCTGGTGTAGCAACCACCCCTGCCTCTTCTATCAGCTTTTTAACCCAATCAACATGAAAATGCAATTGCACTCTCACCTTTTAACGATGCCATGTATCGGATTTTAGATAGCATTTTAGCGATAAATATAGCGACAAAAAGCAGCATACGTCAGACAGAAGGCACTCCTCAGGAACCCAGGCAAATATAAATAATGAACCCTGAGCCTTGAACTGAATGCGCAAACCAATTTCAGCTAGAATTTTATCTAGGAAATCTCTTCTTACTTCATAATTCTGAACATCAATGGGAATAATAGTTAGTTATTGCTTAGTGCAAAAATTCATACACACTTTAAACGGATTTCAGCCTCAGAGTATGCTACTTGGCTTAGTGACTCAAAATATCGGGGCTGACTTTTCAAGGGCGGTCACCTCAGCCTTCTGGAAAGGTACTGGAGCCGAATCTGTGATTCTGACGTGCATGTTCTTTGCGGCCGTTGCAATGACAGCAGAGGCAATTGCCCATCCAATCCTTCAGCCTGTCCATCAAAATATTACTTTCAAACTTTGAGACAGCTAAAAAGATTTGAGAAATTATGTCCAGACGAAGTCATTTCAGTACAATATATCTTAAAAAAGAACAGAATATTTACAGCATTACTTTTGTTCCGTCCCACAAAAGATGTTTGCATCACTAAAAAGACCATGACATTGCATCTCAGAGTTTGGAGATCAGGAATAAGTATATTAAAAGTATTAAAATTATGTAAGACGTTTATTTTAATGTCAAAAGTTATATACGCCACTCAGCATTCGGCAAAAAATTCCAATCAAAATAATTATGTGAATTTTATAATTAAAATTTTAATATAAATTTGCATATTTTATTAAAAATTTGATCCACGTGGATGTGCAAAACGACCTTGCCCGAGCCAACATGGCAAGCCTTCCAAAAACGACGCGAGTCCCATTTCGAAAAACGACGTCGCTTGTCTTCTTTCTTTTGTTGTTCAACCTTCTCTCTCTTAAAGGAAGCACAGGACGCCGCCATCAAAGAGGCGGATGGAGGAGGAGGTGCGGCGGGCGGTGGAGCAGGCGAAGGAACTACGGACCACCACCGCAAACGTCGCCAGCATGTTGAGCGAGGAGCAATCGTTCGGCAACGCACGCCCGCGCTCGAATCGTCCATTCACCACCTTCGGGTCTCCATCAAAGCTCAAGCGACTAGCGAGCTACTGGATTTGTGAGTTCGTGGCTGCTATTCGTGTCCCCTACACCTCGTCGACGGCACGCCCTATCCATGTCTCATCCCCCTGCTCGTGTGCCCGCCAATTTCGTCAGCTCAGCCGCTCTCCACAAATTACCATCATCAAAACCCAGGAGCAAGCCATCCATCATCTGTTCACCTGTGAAAGTCGACCTTTTTCACTTTCACTGGCGAACAATCTCACGAGCATTCCACCAAGGCAAAGAAAAAAAGTTTGACCTTGATGTGCAGGCGGCTTCGTGGAGGGGGAAGAGTTTGATTTTTGGGGAAAAATTAAATTAAGGTTTCAAATTTGAGAAAATTCAAATTAGGGCTTCGAATTTGAGGCAAAAGTTGAAAACGATATCCTTGAGCAAATAATGCGCCGACTAGACATTTTGGTGAATCGCGTCAATAAGAAATATTAATAAAATAAGATTAAGTAATAATCAAATGATTATTCTTTTAAAATGTTTTTGAAAAGTAATTATTGTCCTCTCCCGCAATCCTTGAAGAGAGGCGAGGGATATATGTTTTGTCATCCCTGAAAACATTTGGTATTTTATTGAACTCTCCTCCGTGTAAACGCACTCCTTGGGACCATGATTCGACTGAAAAGAAATCTCGAGACAAATAAAAAATCGAGCAAACTAAAATCAAACTAAAGGAGGAGGGGGAGCGACAGCTCACCGGCCGGATGCAATGTATGAAGCAATGCTGATTGCAACTTATCTCAACCAAATGAGTTTACTACACCTGTGCTGGCACCAAGAAAGAACTTGTTGGGCTTCTGGAACGGACAAAGCTGATCAGGCCCAATCAACGAAGAATATTCGAACAATGGGCCGTAAAGCAGCAAACGGCAAAGATGTTGAAAGGGGCGACGTCAGAAAACTGCTCGGAAAGGATACACAATAAGAACGAAGGTGGGTGGTTTCAAAGCATTGGCATCAGGAAAAGCGTGGATAATGCGGAAAGGTTATCACTACGGTGCCAAGGCTTCCAGAGTTATTTGAAATTGAAGCGGCAATTGCCCTTACTTGAAGAGTTCCACGATAAATAGTTAAAGAGATATTGATGTAAATGATCTTTTGTCAAAATTGACAATCGAAAATACTTCATTTATCTTGTTATCACATATTTACTTCCAAATCGCAAGTTTATTTTTATCGCATTTAGTTTTCTACTATTTCCTTTTTCATTTCATTTGCTCGTAGCATAAAAACAAGTTGCTTCCTTTCCAAAACGACACAAAATCCATATCAAACGATAAATCCGAAACTCTATCTCTTTGTTGAAAGATATTTGTCAAGGAAGTCCATTCTCTGGCAAACACCAGGAAATTGCAACATGTTGATAAAATTTTATGCTTAGAAATATCTTATTCATTTGTGCATGTACATAAGAGACTTGAAAAGAATCGATTGTCACTGCTCCCATGTTTCTTCAATTGCTCATGAGTCACACCAATGGAAATGTGGGAAACAGACCAAGACATTCGCTTTAAGGGAAGATCATCCTATTTTGTCGTCTCTTAAGGCGATCAAGAGTAATTTATTCTAGTATCATGTTACATTACTATCATTTCCTACAATGGTAGGTGAAAAAATTATCTGACACTAACGTCCATCGCTTAGACTATATTTGTTCCCCCAAATACATTCCTCAAGTTAATGCTTGAGAGGAAAAGCATCAACCCCTTGATTTCCCACCCCTCTGGGGAGTACAGTGGCTGATAATCGAAGAACCATACAAACAAGCGGCATGACAGTCCTCCCAGGATATTTAGCTTAGCATGTGGTTTGGAGATTGGAGAGTAGACACCAAAGTTGCCCAAAGAACTCGCATAGTAACCTTGATTAGTGTGTTGTAATTGCGATGCCCAACGTATAAACTTGACCCAGAAACAAGACAAAAGCAAACCACGCAGAAACCGAGTACTGTGTGATTAGCAAACTTATATTGATAGTAGTATCAATTGAGCATCGTCAGAAATGCAGTCTATGCCCCTCAGAAAATTCAACCTTTTTTAAGCACTTACCATTCTTCTTCTTCTTCTTCTTTTTTCAGCGAGCAATATATGAGTTTGATTTGGATCAGAGGATTCTCAGTTGGTAGAAGGATGTGCTTCTTTCTTTCAAGTTTTGGAACGAAACCATAGAAGTTATTCGCAATTTAACTTGACACTTGCGGAACCGATTAATGTTCTCCTGGGAAGTGAATTGGTACTCTGCATATTTGCCAGAAAAATTGACAATTTGTACAGCTTTATTCCACAACCTTTCACATAATTGAAAAATCATTGACAGGGAGAGTCATCTTTTTAAAGAAATTCATGTACGTTCTAGTAAATAACTACAATATAAAATGCTACTGATGAAGCCTGACATGGGCAGAGATCCGTCCAGGTAAACCATATTCACCTTCCTTCTCCGATTATCTCATCAAGCATGGGCGTGGTACCAATTACCGGTGAAAGATTTGCACCGTCTACAGTGCCTGCAGTGGACCCTGGGTTGCAAGGGCTCTTATCTGTGCTCGTGTCTGTATTCTCAGTCAGGAAGCTAGTGGTATCATTAAATCTCCAATCAGTCAAGTAGCCTGGCCTCGTGGACACGGTTGGCACTTCAATATCTCCAGAGAGCATTGCCACCACACGGGACATCGGTGGTCTCAGAACTGGCGATGTTTGAGTGCACAAGAGCGCTATTGCAACCATCCGTTTTGCCTCTTCTTCATTGAACTCTGATAATCTAGAATCAACCAGCTCCACAACGCGGTTGGTTTCGTGCAAGTTCCAAGCCTGAGAAGCAGGAAAAAAGTGACAAAAATCTATTCAGGCAACCTCATAAACAGAATTAAAAATGCAAAAGGGAAGAATAGAAGAAAGAAAAAGAATGATGTTTCCTTCTTAAATGGCCGTAAAACAAATGAAAAAGTGGGACAATGTTCAAGCGTGTACCCATTCAAGGAGATATATTTTTTCTTCTTCCAAGCTAGGGTCTGAATTTGGCCTTCCACTGACAACCTCTAGAACCACTACACCAAACGCAAATACATCAGCCTTCTCCGTAAGATGGCCACGCATTGCATACTCGGGAGCAAGATATCCACTACAAAAGCAATGGGATAGCAGAATTAGAGTTTCGGCAACTGTATGCGTCAGTGAACGAATAAATTTGGCTCTCTGTGCATGTGATAGAAGGACATGGAGCTTACATGGTTCCTGCCACACGAGTGCTTATATGGGTCTTCTTATCATCATAAAGTTTAGCCAAACCAAAGTCTGATATTTTGGGTGCGAGATCGGAGTCCAGCAGAATATTACTGGCCTTCACATCCCTATGCACGATTCTCAACCTTGACTCCTCGTGAAGATAAGTTAGACCCCTGGCAATACCCAGACAAATATCATAGCGTGTTGCCCAATCAAGATTCAAGCTTCTTTGTCCTGTACCGTGGAAGCAATGTAAGTCCAAGCATTACTGCTAATCAAATATACGGCAATTCGAAAATGTGTTTTTACATGGCATTGTTCTGAACTTTAACTTGCCAATTTTGTCCTATCCACTTGTTTATAACTTTTCCATGGTCCGTGCATTATGTATGTATTTACATGACAAAAGACATTATTGAGGTGAAGATTCTATCACCTACCAAAGATTGCCTGGTCAAGACTCTTGTTCTCCAGATACTCATAAACAAGAAGCCGATTAGCTGCATCAATGCAGCACCCATACAGTTTTACAAGGTTGCGGTGTTGCACTGCAGATATAGTTGCAATCTCTGCCAAAAATTGATTCTTTCCCTGGTGGGATGATACAGATAGTTGCTTAACAGCAATCACTCTCCCATCATTGAGTGTTCCCTGTTATCATTGATATGGTCAGTACTTCAATGTAAAAAATCGTTAGCCATTTTAAGACCAATAGTGCGATTAGCATGACAATGTATGCTCCAGTTACCAGACTATTAGGGAGCTCCACTTAAGTCAAGACTATCAAGAAATGTCGAAGAACCCATCTTCTAGAACTACAGTGTATTAATATATAGATGACAAATGAAGGACAGGTCAACCTATATCATGTTATTCAGTTTGGACCCTAGCAAATATAACCAAGAGTTGTCCATTCATTAGTTACTTAAAACCACACGTTACAACATTTAGTTATATTATCCACGTATGGGTTGATGCTGCTCATTGGATTGCTTTCTTTCCTAGAAGTAATTTAGGATCTATTACAGTCATCCTCTAAAGCCAAAGGATGATTGCCTAAAAAAGGAAAGTGACATAAGTGAGGAGGGTGTTATTTTTTTTCTAGGCGGAGAAAATACTGGAAGTTAGGTCGATCAGCAGAAGGAAACAATAAACCTTTCTCTTTTTGTTCCAAGGTACGGAAACCATAATTTTGGTACCCTTCAGTAATGAGTTTCTCCTCTTTATCCGTTCTTCCTCAAAGAAACACTCTCAGAAAGATAAACCATCAACTTAGCTCTTATCACAAGTTAAGATCAGTTCAGCTGTAGTTGAGGAAATTATGAGATTTTGTGGAACCACTATCAATTGCTCTAAAAGCTTAAGCTATTAGATGAAGGCGTGATTTGTTATTTAAATATTCAAACAGAAGCTATAGTGATAAGACCAGCATTTTCAAGCAGCCAAGCATTTTACTTCTGCCATAGCATTCAATTGTGACATCAATGCATCTACATTTACTTTTTTGTGTTACCCTACGAATTACAACGAACCTTAAAAACAGGGCCAAATCCTCCCTCCCCAAGCTTGTTATTGGGATTGAAGTCATCTGTAGCAGCCTTTAGTTCCGCATAGCCGAAAGTGTAAGGTCTAGTATCTATGCCAAGGAACTCTGTAAGACACAATAATGCAGATAAGTTTCGGAAACATATTAGCTGCTCAACTTAGTCAGCCAACGAAATGAAAATGCATTCATGAAATTTAACTTCAACTAGAAAACATGGAAATTCCACATCCCACCACCTGCGGGCATTGAACTGAAAAGCTCCTAAGAACAGTGGCATTACGATGTAGAGATTTCTCATTCTTTTTACCTTCACAGGACACCGTGTTTGTCTTCTAATGCAAAAACGTAATCAGCACACAAGATTACAGAAAGGAAAGTTATCATGAGGAATCTATTGTAAATATCAGATTGGGGTTCACCTTGGTCTTCAATCATTCGAGCCATTTTCCTTCTCCGAAAAAGATAGAAGACCAGGAGAGCAGCCACCAAGCCGACCACTCCAACTCCAATGGCGACTCCAACAATCAAGCCAGTATGATCCTTTTTGCTGGTTGGGGGATTGTTACTGACAGTGGGTATGAAGTCTGCACAACTTCTGCCAATTAAATAAACTTATAAATATGGGGCTAGGAATACCAGCAAGTTTTTATCTTAGTACCTGGAACAGCACTAATGGCAGAAACCAAAGGTCCATATGTGGCTTGATTTGGTACACAGCAAGTCCCTTTTCCAGCCCAAAAAAAGTGTATTTCCAGATAGTTAGCTGTTACCTGAGCCTGATACACTTTTTGAACAGCCGTAAGAGAGGAACCACCTGCCTCTTTTCGTATGTCGAAATCCTTTGCAACAAGGTTTCCCTGAAATAAGCATAAGAGGCATTGGTAGTTGATCGTGAAATTTCCAGGTTAAAATAATAATAAAAAGCCTGTCAAATTGCTGCCCTACCTGTATGTATACATTGAAAAGACGCCTCCCGAGATTTTGCCATCCAGTATTCAGGATTTGTATTTCAGCAAACTGGAGAGTGACATTGTAGTTTCCATTCTCCAACCCTAATCCATAGTATCGTAGAGATGAAGCAGAGAGCCGTGCAGTCTGGAACAGCTCTGAGTCTAAAGTGTTTGTGAACTGGGAAAGCGTGGAAGCTTTATAAGCTGGATTGTTGTTTCCTGTGAAATAACCTACATTGCTCACTGCCCACCTCTCTGTGTTGGTCACATAGTAGGTAGCAGGACCAAGAGTGTTATTATCCATCTCATACACAATATTACTTGACGAAGTAATCTGAGGGCCACCGCATTTAACTGAAAAATTGTAGTCTGCATGACAAACATAAACAGCAGATCATAATGAGTCTATGAGAGGTACTTCTGTCTACATAACGGACAGAATTATCAGCCACAGCACATGCAGTTTGCACATTCTATACTTCCATAATTTAGCCCGATTCAACTTAGAATATCTAAATGGCACGTGCTTTTCTTAAAAACTTACTTCCAACACTCTGCCTAATAGCATCTTAATATGCAGTTGTAAAAGTGATAATAAATTAGTTTCACAATCTAGTAAAGAGACCCATGAAGTCCTGATGGAAATGAAGTAAGGTCTCTTCTAGGGAAATTAATAAAAATGATAAAGGGGAACCTAGAGAGGCAAATATAGAATACAAAGGCAGCCTGCCATATATCAGCCTATAATACCCAGGACCAGAAACTGAATTACTTAGGTCCTTCGCAGATGGAGAGAGTAAAATTCTAAATGACATGTTTTTAATGGATAAAACAACCTTGCATGTTCAGCATTATATGAGGGTATTTGAAAAACCAGAACGTTATTGGATCAAATGACATTGTTGAGAAAAAGATGGCTTTTCCCTGATAAAATGATAATGGATTCATTACTTAGCCACACTGATCAATGGATCTATATATCTCAATCGGAAAGAATCAACAGAAAAGGAAGGAATCAGAATTAGTCTATGTACTTCTCGAAACAAACAGAAAAGAAATGAACAATGCAAAATAAATCATGGATCAAATGGGACATCATAACTACTTAGCTGTGCCCTTTTCTAAAGAAAAACCTAGCATACTAACTTGAACCTCATTTTTCCTTCTTTGTGAAGCTAAACTACCCCTAATCTAATTTACTGGAAGAAACTAGTGTGACCATTTTGTGTTCTACTACATTAGAGTTACAATTCACCTCATGTATCAGGATGCAAGAAAGCACAATACTTCAGTAATTGTATATATGATTTCCTCTCCTCTGCTTGTGGAAGCATTCGACAATGAAAAGCATATACAGGCAAAAAGATTACATGCACTTACAGATTCCAGTCCCGTGATGGCAAGGAAAATTCCCTTGAAGACAGTTTAATCCTGAAGGAAGTACACTAAGACAAAAGTAGAAAATTTTACGCAGTTGACCAGTACGGCAGTTATGTAATTATAGGTTAATCAAAAACAGATTCTTCTATAGCAAGTCACTGGTTGTATGACCGAAGGGAATAAAAGGATTCTTCTAGCCGTATAGATGCACCTGTTTTTTGGAATTAAAATAAAAGGATCATCTTTTAGTCATCACAAACCTTCACATCCTATCCCATCCAATTATCAATTTTTATTTCCCCACTTAATGAGGGTGTACTGCTTCACATTTTTGGAAATGCATTTTCCATTTGACATGACATTTTATGACTTACACCGAACATTCAAGTTCTTCATTGATGATTTAATTGCTAATTAAATGCTAAAATTTTTTCAATCATTGACTCACTAATAGCATCTTCAAGTCATAGTTTGAACTGTATGCCTTTTCTAGTAAATACTAATACTGAGTTTTGCAGAATTGCTGTTTACCCAGGTTATGCATCATGAGAATTAAAGATGGTGAAACTGTTGCTTCAGTATTCATACAAATTACTGACATCCACAATGGAATATGAATGAGAACACTCATATGAAATCTCTAGCTATGACAGTTCTGTTGATGACAGTTGTTTGAGAGATTTATATTTGTTGCTCGCAGTAGATTTAGCAACCAAATGAGAGAGTGAGTTTAACCCCAAATTTAGCATGCATCTATAATCTCAATTAATGAAATTTGTATGACAAAGGACAAGTTTTTTATCTAAACATCCAGATTACCCAGCAGGGTGGGATCGGTGATTATCCTTGTAAAGTGAGGTAGGCATTCAAGCCCAATCCAAGGACACATCAGCTAACAGTTCTCTATTGGAAAATTACTGTCTGTAATCATTCAAGCAGTATAAGCAAAAAGTCTCCATGGAAATTACCTATTGTTAGAGTTGTCCAATGTGAAGTTGTTGCCAACCAGATTACTGCAAAATGCATTGAGAGAAAAAATGTGATCGTAAGTCTCCCCAGAAGATTGGAACACTGATAGCACATCCTGTAGCTAGAAAATGACTTCAAGTACAATATGTCATCCCTCAAGGGTGATGAAAATGATTAATAAAGGGAAAAAGAAGATTCCTCATGATAAGATATACAACTAAAAAGTATCAATTATCATTCTTTGAATAACAGAAATCACATACAGTTGTAAATCATTGCTGACCCAAGAAGGAAAGCTTCCCATCAAGTTATTGTACGACGCGTCTCTGTAAAAATGGCACATTGAAGGTGTTATTAAGTTAGTTAACCAATATGCTAGGAGTCTTTGAATATCATATCTCAAACAACAAAAGGTTGACTATGTCCTCCATGTTCCCAGGCACGACATAGAAGATGACTGTGCCAGAACTATTTCTAGTACTGAGTTAGCTGTGAAGGGGAAAAGGAGCAAAATATATTCAGGTAGCTATATCCTCATCCTGACCTTTTGACCCAAGACAGAAAATAGAATACTTTGACTACACATTCTCTGCATTCAAACTCCACGAATGCCTCTAAAAACTCGTACATAATCACCCATGTTCTTTTCAATTGATCAGTGACAGTTGTGAGCATCATTTTGGTTATCAGGCAAAGGAGATCTTTCAGGTGTTCTTACATGTTAAGAAGGGATGTACTTTTCTGTTCAGGAAGTGTGCCATTCAAACTATTATTTCCAAGAAACCTGAGAAATGAAGCAAAGAGATTTGCAAAGCATTAACAAAGAGAACATATCGAAAGGAACATATACGATTATCCAGAAGAGGTACATTACAAGTAAGTTAGTGAGCTCAAATTGAAAAGGGAGTTTGGAATCTGTCCAGTTAACTTGTTGAAGCTTAAGTCCCTGGTCCAATAGAGATGCAACAAGGTTACTATAGGTATAAATCGAGTAAATAACATATACATGTTTGAATAAACATAATGCCTTCGGGAAAATCAAGCTGATTACATGTAAAAAACATCTAGATATGCAAAGAATATAATATTTGTCAAATGAAGTCTATGGAAGAATCGTGGAGGCAAATGCTCCTTTGCAGTACGGTACTAATAAATATTAATTAGGGCTCAAGATGGTCTTTAACCAAAGTGTGACCAACCAAATAATATCAAGTACTATTCATTTAGTAACTACTATAGCTTCTGAGTCACTGAATATGTATTCAAAATGAAAATGGTAACAACCCATATCCGGGTTGATGATAATGAAAGACAGACACATCAAACGATTCGGCATATTTTCAATCAATCTCAACCAAGAACAATGACTTACAGCTGAGATAAACTCCGGTATCCTGAAAAATCTGATGGGAGTGAATCTGACATATTGTTATTCCTCAGTATCCTGAAAACAATTGGGTAAGCCCATTTCGCATAAGTGCCAAAAAGGAAAAGAAAGTCCGCTACATGCTTCTGAATTACAATGTCTTACAGAATAGACAGATTCTTCATATTCCTGATGAATTCCAGTGAAGAGCTCACATTAGATACATCACTTATTCTCCTGCATTATGTACTCAACTCATTGTCAGTTTGTTCAAGGCTAAGGTAAGTTAGTTTTTACAAGCATAGACAGAAAGTACATGGCCCACTCACAAGTCTTTCAGAGCGGTTAAATTGGAAAATGTTGAAGGAATTGAACCTTCGAAAGAATTTCCTTGAAGAATCCTATAAACAAAATAAATTAAGAAAAAATTGGACAAATTTATCACATACTGTTTAATGATAACATAATACAGAATTAATGCAATATAATTTGTCAAATTTCAATTTCCAGAGCCTACAAACTGTTGTGAAAGATAGACATACGTAGTCATAGGCATGGTTAGACAAATTTATCACATACTGTTTAATGATAACATAATACATAATTAGTTCTATATAATTTATCGAATTCCAATTTCCAGAGCCTACAAACTGTTGTGAGAGGTAGACAGTCATACTCTGAAAAAAAACAAAACATATACATTGCCTTACAGCTGTGTAAGCTGCGACCAATTTCCTATGAATTCTGGTATATTGCCAGTGAGGTTGTTATCTGATGCCCACCTGCAACCAGAAAAAAGTATTTCTCCTGAGAATTCTATCACAAAGCTTTTCCTGTTGATGGTTTTTTTCTCAGAGTATCAAAGGAGGAATGAAGCTCTTACACTGTGTCGAGACTTTTGAGCTTGGAAAATGTTGACGGTATCTCACCACTGACTCCGGAACTATCAATGTAACTGCACAACAAGTGATTTCCATCAGCCCTAGGGCATTTTATTAATTTAACGCAACTCAAATAACTCAATAGTTTGTCCTTTTGAATAGTTGAAAGCAGAAGTGATGCCACGAGGAGAGGGTGACCCAGTGTCACAGAACATTTACACAACACCCGTGAGAATTGAGAAGGTCTAACCCAGAAAGTACAAGCCAAACATTGCAGGAGTCTCTAGGAGTTGAAATGTCAACAAGAGAATGACAGTGAAAGGAAAATATGAGGTATGAGGGTTAGGCTATGTGATGATGGACCAAATGATAGTAATAACAACATGCTACTACAAGTCAGAAAGGTTAAAAGAAACTAATCAATTTGAAAAGATGCATGAAAACAGTTAGTCTATTCGCCACCTGTTTAGGCAAAACTGGTCTCTGCCAAACTCCAATACCTGCAAATATTTTAGAAGGAAAAGTCCATGCTTAAGAATGTTAAGCAGGTAGAGCTTACAGTTGGTGCAATTTGGACAGATTTCCAAGCTCAGATGGCAGAGAGCCATTGAAATTATTGGTGCTAAAGGACCTACAACATTAAACTGGTCGTCAGATACACTCTTTCTTTTATATCATTTTGCAAGCCTATTTTCATTGAAAATTAGTCTGAACATCCAGTGGACTTGATGCAGTTGAATCCTTCTGCTTGACATTACAAATCCTGTTCTGGAACTGTTACTTACAATGACAATAGCTCTGTAAGTTGCCCAAGTTGTGGTGGAAGCTCCCCTGATAATGCATTGATGCCGAGACTCCTGAAGCAAATCAGCAGAGTAAGCAACAGGAAGGAAAGCAAAAGGCTTAAAAAAGGAGCAGAGAACTCTTGTAAATTTTGAGACTAGAATTGAGTTGTGCTCACAGATACTGCATGCGAGTTAGGTTGCCAATGGATGGAGATAAGGAACCAGTCAAGAGATTTTGGCGCAAGTCCCTGTAAAAATAGTACATAGTACTATCAAAACAACGGAAAACTCTGCAAGGTCTTTAACCTTGGTGTGTAAAAATCATTACGGGCTTCTGCAAATGAGAGCATGCGAGTGTTGTAGACAGGCTTGAACTGAACGCAGCTAAATTATAAGGCTAGAAAACATGGTACGGTAAGAAACTTTTGAAAAAGAGAAGGGGAATAAGAACAACACATACAGATTGAAGAGGTAAGTCAAGTTCCACAACTCATCAGGGATAGGACCAGCAACGCTCATTGCATAAACCTTGCTGAAACCAAAGAAAAATCACCTGGACATGAGATGAGGCACGCACATAGTGGGCGTGATACTCTTGATACGTACAGCTGGGTAATGTGGCAAGTGGTGGAATTGTTGAAGGAGCAGTCGCATTTGATAAAAGGGTTGTAAGCGTCGAAGGTGCTGGAGTCGATGGCGGTTCCACTGCATGGCTCTCCGCTTATGTTCCATGTCGTCTGCGGAGTGAGTCCCCATTTTGACCATATCGAGTTCAGAATTGCCACTGCATTCACATCACCGTCATCGACTCACCCTTGTTTAGCTTCATGCCCCAACTAAAGGCTTTGGTGCTCGATTCTTATCATACGTAAGTGGAGTGATTTACACGATTGAGTGCAAGTAATGCTACAGGTACTCGCATGCTGTCCATCCAGTTGAATTGTACAATCGAGGACAGCCGCTTATACGGAGTACTATTTTTACGCTTCCCAGACAATATGGCTTTTTTCTTTCTCGGTAGTCAATATTTCAAGTATAAAGATTATTTTGCAAGTCATCAAATAGAAGCGAGCTCCGTATGGATTGAATCGACATAACAAGGTGAAAGAGGAACCACCCACGTCCCTGCAGTCCCATAATATAATACTGTCTAGATTAAAAGACGAGGTAATCATAAGTTGGCGAAAGACTATGAAAAAGGATCATCAGGATGTTTTAAAGAGAAATCTGTGTCGGTTAATGAAAGACGATATATTCGAGCATTGAGGGTCATTTTTGGAATATGAGACAGGAGGTTGATAATGAGGAGTGGGCCACCAAGAGGACACCTCCCAAAGGAAAGGCGTTTGAACTGTTCATATAGCCTAGATTTTGATCATAATTTTAAGGAGGAGATGATTTTCATTCTTAGGAAGGATGCTAATGATCATCGGCACTCTGAAGAACAAAAAGCTCAAAAATGAACACATACAAGCGCCCAGAGAAGGAAGAGGGTTTGTTTTGTACCTTCAGAAGGGTCGGTCGTAGCTTGAACCTGGTTTTGAGCATAAGCGACATCCGCAAGTAGTATACACGCTGCTACATGCAAGGCGAAGATCACCCTCGAATTCGCCATAGTTCAACCAGAGAGAGAGAGGAGCGAGATATATCCTCAAAGCTTTGGAGCCACCATGTCAAGTCTGACCAACCGCACTCCAAGATAAGCGATGCACAGTGGCGTCTGGGTTGTCATACGTTTTGGTGACTATTTTTCTATTCTATATGCTGATAAAGAGCCGTCTTAGAACGTACATATATATTATCTATAGGGAAAGGTGGATCTGACTTTCATCTATGAAGGAGATGGCCCCCGATATGATCTGAAAGGGCCCCCACTCTTTTCCTTATTTCAATAAATTCCGGAGCTGTACATTCTTTATAATCAGCCTTTGAGAATTCTCGTTGATGACAGTGGATGAGAAATTGGCTAAGCAATACCCGGGTCAAATGTTTCTTGCTCGTTTCACACTTCGAGACGCTTTTTGATAGAAGAGTAAAATTTTTGCTACCCCCAAAGAGAAAAGAAGAGCGGCATTTTCACCCGGTATGTTTCTTGATCAAGAGTTTCAAATCTTTAATTAAGAGAAGTTGAGTGACCAAATCGAAAACATCTTTTCGATGCACAAAGTTGTGGAATTACATGGCACACTCTCATTACAGATTCCAGAACCACCATTGTGAAATACTGATAAAATAAATTTAGGTAATTGAGTCACTTGTTATATATTCAAATTTGACGTAAAGTCGCCATTACTTAGTTTACTGGTGAATGAATCTTGTAATCTGAATTGCTCTCTACTCTTTTCTAGGTCTCGACCTTTGTGATGATGACAAATTGTCATGCATTGTATAGATATTTTAATGCATAATGATCGAACTTTTTGACCTTGCATGGTTCGATAGAGGCATTTTCTGATATGGGTGAAGGGGGCAAATCAATATTTACTTCTTCGATTTCATTTTGTGAGGGTTCTTTTCGATTTCATTTTGTGAAATCAACATGGATGTTTAGAATTGACGGATTCATCCTAGTGGTCGCAAATCAATATTTACTTCTTTTTTTAATCTAGAATTGGAAATGATAGAGAGATTATCAGGGTCCATGCGAATGGGAATGTGAAGGGACAACCACAAACATGAGAAAAGACTTACGATTGAGAACTATAGCGGGGAGATTGGCGCATGTTATTGATATAGCTATTGCATGTATCAGTCTGGTTTTTATTTTTATTTTTTGAGGTTGTCTTGACAATTAACCATTCAGCTAATACAAAGTTCCCCCTTTGGGTAGTTTCCATCCAAGAGGATATGAAAATTTCTTTTTATTTGTGTGTACAAATAAGGCATTAGTTGACATTGACTTGTCTCCCCTTGATATTAAAAAGAGAAGACTTGATTCATGATAGGAATAGCGTATGAAGGAGAAGTAATCAACTTGTTCAGTGACATGAGAATAATATGGAACATTATTTGAAAGCACATGGTTAGTTGTTTTTCTAATTTTTATATGATAAGTTCCCACTTCCACTTGCCAAGTTGCACCTCTCCCTGTAATTTGCGGATGCATACCACCAATGTGAACTCAATAGCGGAATATAAAAATAGGGACACCTACCCCCAACGCATTTAGTCATGGAAAAAAAAAATGGTTTTGTTTGGATAGTGGTTTTTATTTGATAATGGAAGTTTCCAAAGTAGCCTTGCGTTGGTCATCCTCTCGCACCAACTTGATGGCGCAGCCTCCTCTCTCCATATTCAATCTCGATTTTCCAAAGTAGCCTAGCGTTGGTCATTCTCTCGCACCAACTTGATGGTGCAGCCTCCTCTCTCCATATTCAATCTCGATATACGACGTGCTTTGATTTTCATTTGTCATTATATGTGATCCTTTCAAATCCTAATGGCCGCTTGTAGATCAAGAATCAAAAGAGTCCAATCTCTTTTCTTTATGGAAATCTGACGGTCTATTTCTCTTTAACTTGATCAGGTGAAGACAAAATGGACACAACAAAATATGAAACATAGCAGCTTTTCACCAAGACTATGTTTTGGGATCAAGATTCAAGATTCTAGAAGCCAAACAATTTGATCCTAAACTCAACATTGATGGGTGAATTGATTCGCCATCTAGTCAGCGGGCGTCTGAGTTTTTGGGCAAGCTTCGAAACCAAATTCACTCATGATCAGACAAGCATGACTTAGTCATTAGTATAGGTCTTGATCCACAGTTTGCGGTAACAAGGTCATTGGTTATTGGCTATTTTGTTATGCGAGGAGGAAGAAGTCCTCTCTGTGTGTTTGGTGAAACGCAAATGCGGTGCTTCAGAGCAATGCCGTGACTCAACAATGAGCACTGCCTAGCATAAAGACTAAGCAGCAACATGTAATAATCTTTTCTTAATAGAAATAAACAAATGGAATAGTACGGGGCGTGGGAAGTGGCGTTTGCCTTAGGTTCCAATTATTTTTAAAGCTCGCATCTTTCAGTTTTCAGCACAACTATGCGTGACGACATTGGGAGACACTGAGAGCTTTAAGAAAATGTGAATGGCTATGCAGGAAAGCAAAGATTAATTGCTCCAATGGGGAGAGAGACTCAACTATAACAGTCCAACGATGTGCAGACACCTAAATTGCCAAAACTTGATATAGGAGACACTTGAGTATCAAAAATTTAAAAAGATATATTTAAGTGCCAAAATCAGAGTAAAATAGATCAGCTAAGTGCCAACAACGAAATAATCCAGCCAAAATATATATGTGGCATTTTCCGATGACTTTGTTTGCTGACGTGATAATTCTTTGAAAACAAAAAATTCACGTGGCACTTAAAAAAAAAAATTTGCCATATCAGAAAAAACCTCAAAAATCAATTTATTAACAAAAAAAAAAGGTGAATGGGGAGGGTTGGGCGAGTGCTGTGCAACCCTCACTCCACCACCCCCTCCCCAATTGCTAGGAAGGGCCGACGACAGTAACGCAAGGGTCGATTGGGGTCATCGAGCCTTGGCCAGTGGCTAGCGACCCTAGCCAATCGAAGATGAGGGCTGCCCCACCATAGTCAACGGCCGACAGTCCTTGGCTCGATTGGGTAAGGGTTGACGACCCTTGCCGAATCTAAGGGAGGGCCCAAATCTAGGATGAGGGTCCCTCGCCCAACCAAGTCAAGGGCTGCCGGTCGCTAACTATGGTAGAGTGATCCTCACCTCATATTTGGGCGAGGGCTTGTAAGCCCTCATCACCGACCTTGGCCAATCATCGACCCACCATCATCGACCCTTCTCAACAATGGTGGGTTGATAGCCATATAGCCCTCGCCCAATCCTCTCCTTTTGCTTATTATCTAATTAATGTTTATATTAAAATCCATGTCAATGCTAAAACGACATCGTTTTGACTAAGTTTTTGCTGACTTAGCTTTTCGACAAGCCATTTCGATGATTTATATTATTAAAAAATGACACGTAGGATTTTCGGAAGCCTTCGCTGAAGTTGGCACTAAAATAATCCACTTTTCATAATAAGTGACATTTAAGTGTATCTTTCGTAACTTTTGACAATTAAGTGTCTCATCATGTCAAGTTTTGGCACTTAGACTATTCTTTTGCCACAATCCAGCTATTAACTTATTCATGCATCAAACCCAGTTAATTATATGTAGCTGCAGTTTTGTCTCAGAACCATGACTAAATCAAACTACACAATTTGCTAATTATGACCTAAACATGCTGAAAGAGTATCTATCCGTTTAGAAAGATTGATCGAGACAGGTGATTAATTAAACGGGTTTGTGAGCTTCCTCTCTCGGTGACAGGAATCATCTTGCAGGTTTAAAGAAATAGTGCAGAACATCTAGCATGGCCAAACACAAATAAAACCAACCAACAACTCAGAACTTATGCCACCAAGTAGCTTCTGCTTGACCAGCTGCTGTAATTTACCTACTAAAAACCAGGTTTTGGAGGTTTTGAACATTCCCTGCTATATCCTGTAGGAATAGTCTAATTTAAGCTAATTTGCATAAAGAGAGTAAATTAGTAAGTTTTTGGCTGATCAAGAACAGTAGTTATGAGTTTTCCGAGACCGAGACACGTAGATCATTAGAGAAAGTCATTAAGCAAAGAGTTATATGGATTTTCCCACCATAATACACCCTTCAGTTGCATCAATCCTGGGGTATCTCTGTTGCCAGTAATATCTGTAAAGGGGCTACGCTGTTTAAATGTATTGCTGTTGAACACACTCAGACCCACCCTGAAATTTGCAATTCAAGCTCTAAGGTTTCTCTCTTCTAGTACAGTTAACGTACTTTCCAATGAAAAAGTGAAACCCCAAGAGAGGTTAAATTCAGTTCAAAAGGCCAACAGCTGCACTTTTAATTCAGTTTAAGATGCCAACTGCTGCACCTGTAGGCTCGTAGTTCAGACAGGAGAGAACGATATGGCTTGACAAAAACCTATATTACAAAATATTCATTCATTTCCTTTTTAAGGCGATCTTTGGCATACTAGATATAAATTTAAAACAGGAATAGTGACTGATTAGTAATAACTTGAGCAGGATGTAGGTTAAAAGCTCTATTGTATATGTGTTCTATGCTTGAAAGATTTTTGTTAAAGAGACATTCCTACTGGAAAAATATAGCTCATAAGTTTGACTATTCGAAAATGGCAGGCTCCAGACATATTAGCACTTTACACTTTCACTGCGATCAAAGGCACCTGCTTTATTAACAAACTCTTGCAGATTTTGTGCAGCAGCAGCTAATGTATCATCACTTTTACAGAAAGCAAACCTGATATATCTCTTTTGATAGAAATTATCAGCACCAACCTCCACCAGTTTGTTTGAGTGGAAGAATCCACAACCTGGTACACCAACCACCCCTGCCTCTTCTATCAGCTTTCTAACACAATCAACCTGAAATTGCAATTGCACTGTTACCATTTGACAATGACTAATATCAGATTTCAGACAGCTTTTTAGCAATACATATAGTGACAAAAGGCAGCATACGTCAGACAGAAGGCACTCCTCTGGAATCTCCGCAAATATAAAGAATGAACCCTGGGCCTTAAACTGAATGCACAAACCAACTTCAGCCAGAATTCTAGCTAGGAAATCTCTTCGTAGCTCATAATCCTGAACACCAATGGGAATAAGAGTCAGTTATTGCTTAGTGCAAAGCCTCATACCCACTTTAAACTGATTACAGTCTTGGAGTATACTAAAAGCAAGAGAGAAGCATTTCTAACTACTTGTCTCAGTGATTCAAAAAATTGTGGCTGACTTTCAAGAGCAGTCAACGCAGCCTCCTGGAAAGGTGCTGGAGCCGAATCTGTGATTCTGACATGTATATTCTTTATGGCTGATGCAATGGCAGTAGGGGCAATTGCCCATCCAATCCTCCAGCCTGTCCATCAAAACACCAATTTCAACTTTAAAACGCTAAAGATTTGAGAAAGGACGTCCAACTTCTACCAGCGGAAGTCATTTGAATAGAAGATATCTGGTAAATGAAAAGGATATCTACAAAATGATTTAAAAGAATTTAGGAGTTCTTGGTGGTAGCTTTGTCCCACAATTGATGTTTGCAAAACAAAAAGGACAATGTTGCTGCATCTCAGAACTAGGAGATCACCTGTAACACTGAATGTTTTTGACAGCGAAGAAGTAATTATTGTCCTCTCCTGCATTCCTTGAAGAGAGGCGAGGGATATATGTTTTGTATTGTCATATGTTATGTGTTCATACACCTGAAAACATGTGGCATTTTATTCTCATTCAGCCTTTGGATAGCATGCTACTCCATGTAAAAGCACTTTTGTGGACCATGATTCGAATGAAAAGGAATCTCAAGACAATAAAAAGTGGAATAAACTAAAATCAACTAAGGGGGGGAGGGGGAGCAACAGCCTGATGGATGCATCCTGTGAAGCAACGCTGATTGCATCTCATCTTAATGCAATGAGTTTGATAGCCTCACTAGGCAATTGCACTATGTTGATGAAATTTTATGCTTGGAAATATCTTATACACTCATGCTTGTATACAAGAAACTTGAAAAGGATCAATTGTCACTGCTCCCATGTTTCTTCAGCCACTCATGAATCACACCAATGGAAAATGCAGGGAACAGACTAAGATGATCACTTTAAAGGAAGATCCTATGTTATCGTCTCTCAAGGCAAACAAGAGTAACTTACTGTAGTTGCTACCACATTACGTTGCTGTCATTTCCTAAAACGGTAGGTGAAAGAAAATGTCTGAAACTATGAATCTTCATTCAGAACTACATTGACGACTTAGAGTAAAGATGAAGGGTGATGTGAAGCAAAAGTTTCCATCTACTCCCTCAAATAAATTGCACAAGTTAATGCTTGTTGTATAGTAAAAGCATCCTCATACTTCGTCTGTGATAGCCAGGCAATCATTTGTGCAGCAAGCTGTAGCAATTACTTCAAGCTCATCCTTGCTGAAGACTTTTCCAGTTGGATTATGGGGACTGTTCCACCAATATCACACATATTGGTACATTTCCAACTCACAGTAGATGATATAATCCAAAGTAACATAATAGACAGTTTTACATTACTTTCAAATATGGAAAAAGAGTGAGGAAACAAGGTGTATTATACGCGATTGTAGAGCTAGCAAATAGAATCTCAGTATTCTCCGTCAAAAAACTTATTGCTTAAGACAGGATACAGGCGTCGCCTACATGAAGAATACACCAGAAAGACTATCGAATATGGTCAGATATTCAATAAACATTTCTAAAGTCCAATGCTATATGGAATATACAATCGTTAATGTTGAGACTTCAGAATACTAGGCACAGATGAAAATGTTGATTCAGTCTTTGTGCTGACCTGTTTAATACTACAGCTTTAGTTCTGCTGGTGAAGGACTTGAGGAATTTTTCATTGTCCAAAGTCCAATGAGGTGGGTTGAGGGCCACATAAACCTGTCATGAGTACCCACTTTCTTGAGGTTAAACAGAATTATTGAAACTGAAGCTTCGATCAAGCCCATGACGAATGGATAATTCTGAAGACACTTACTGCCACTCCCCCAGCAATGGAGATGCAAGCATTGTACGTCTCATAGGAAGGATCAAACAGTATAACTTCATCACCCGGGTCTATTACTGCCCAAGCAAAAACAGGACAAAGTGCGGTGGCCAATATAAAAGCGTATACGTTTGCAGGAACAACCTACTAAGGATGATATAGGTAACGGACAGACCAAACAAGAATGAACGAAAGAAAGAGAGAAACGAACTGGAAAAGATAGCAGCAGCAAAAGCCTCGGTTTGACCGCAGCAAATGGTGATATCAGTGAGGGGGTCGACTTCAAGACCGTGCGTGTCCTTCACTATCTTGGCCAGACGGTCGCAAATTCCCTGCACATGCCTGCTGACTCACGGCGGCAATCCATCAAACAGGTGGTCGACATTAAATGAAAATGAAAATGGATGGCTGTCGACGTCACCTGTACTGGTTGAAGTCGGAGTTGATGGCGGAGACGGCGGCGCTCTTGAGGAGGGAAGGCGCGGGGAAATCGGGGAAGCCCTCGGCGAGGTTGATGGCATTACGGCGTTGAGCGAGATGAGACAGCTGTTGAATTGGCGACGGCGAGAATGTCTTCGCGACCGCCGATAGCTTGTCCTTCATAGTCGCCTCCGCACACGCCTTATCCTCGCGTCACGGTCACTCCCAGGCAAGCACGCACCGACGATTTTCTTCTCCTGTTTATACCACGCATGGCCTTGAAATTATATGAATGTTTGGATCTTCGCTTTATTTTTATTTTTCCATGTCTGGTTGTTGCCTTACCAATTATGGATATTTCTCAAATCCAAATTTAAATCAAAATGAATATGGGCGATATTCATGTTTGTGGTCCACCGATCATGAAAGCGACCGTATGGCAAGCTATTTCCTCCAATTATAAATAGAGGAAAACATGGCCTAATTGAGTGGGGCGAGGAGCTCAACCCCCTCCCATAACATTAGATTTAAAATGATAATGTTTAGGTAGACCGGGATAGAGTAGGGCGGGTCGACCCTTCTCATGCAAGCACGTACAAATCTGCTCAAACGCATTTTGGACCTCTCTAGCCTAGATGATCAAGTGGACCATTTTTTTTTTTTTTTTTTTGGGGGGAGGGGGGAGGGTTCAGTGGATCATTACTTTTTGTTATCAATAGTAACCTTTTCATTCAATTGGTTCAAAGTTGGAAAGGCCCAAGAAATGTATTCTATCACATAATAATTCCCAAAGGGTTAGGGGAAGGAAACCCAATTATGGGGAAAGGCATTTTTTTGATTGGGCTTTAGCCACCCAATCCATGACCAAATTGGCTTTCTCTAGAGCAATTAGATACTTTAACATTAGGAACAATGAGCAAAATATCCTTGCACTTTTTAATAGGCACATCAGCTTCCCAAAATAGCTATTGATGGTTTGTAAGAGTGTTGACCGAGACCACATGATCAATCTCTACCCAGACAAAATCGTCTAGAGGAGAGAGTATGCTTTGGGGCTTCACTTCTTCATTCTAAGGTGAGTGCGTAATTGAGCGCTTTGACCAAGAAAGTTGACAATGAAGCCATCGATTTCACACCTCCATTCAATAATCAATCAACAAAATCACGGCATACTCACGCAATCGACCATTCCATCGCTCCAGGTACAGAAGCCCCATCAATATTTATCTTGAAGATGCGAGCTTTAGGTAGTTTCCAACTACTTCAAGCATTTCCTCTTTCAATTCAAACTCTGCTTCCTGAAAAATTCCATTTGTGAAAGTTGTTGAGGGTGATGATAGTTGTATCCACAACATCATTGGCATCAAGAGTTTTTCTAGGAGACTGGGACATAGACGAGGTCAATTGATAGGTCATTGTCAGCCCTAACTACTTAATCATGTGCTCATTCCTTTAAAGAGCTTCTTTGTCTTCTTCCTTTTCGCAAGAATGAAATTCACAGGAGTTAGGAATGAGACAAGCTCCAATAGAAAAATGTTGGAAAGAAAAAAGACTTCACTTTCCTCAAAAGAGCTAGAAGGAGCCCATTAGCCTCGTCTACATCGAGGATCTAGTCACTCCTATTCTTAACCCTTGCAGTAGTAAGGGGCCAAGAGTACATAATGGCACTACTAGTGACTAGGAGTGAAGAGCCCATTGTGCATCGTTTTTGTTTGACCAACCTATCTTCTTTCCATAAGCAAGCTCCCTCCAGCCATCCAACATAAGATTGAATTACTTAGGATGCCCACGCCCATAAGAAATCACGAAGCTACCCATTAATAGCGATGGAACTTAGAAAACATATTTGTTGTCAATTCATCTCAAATGCAATGCTCCGACAACCTTTGACAAGAAGGCTCTTTCCATTTCTTGAAGTAGCGAGACTTGTAAGTGAAAATAAAAGAAGTCCGCGAGAATTTTATAAAGATGGTATGTTCCCTTAACCCTTTTTGGGCTTTTGGCAATGCCATACTTGGGAAGAACTTCGAGTGATAGTCTTTTGAAAAGCCCCACTCGTGCTATTCCCCTTTGTAGAAGTTCCTGACTCTTCAATTTGTCCCTTTACGGCCGATAGGCTAGGTGAGTTTGTCATAACTCAAGTTCAAAGAAGGAAGAGATAAAAGGCCTCTCAATTCATCAAGAAAGGGCTTACGGGCCAACATAGGAATCAATACTTGGATTTTCGACCAAGTTCAACTAGTTTGGATGTGAATCATCCCCACCGTGAATTCAATAGAAGAAGAAAGAGGGATTTTCTGATAAAGAAAAGGAGCTCTTGTCGATACAGGAGAGAGCATTTCCTAATATGATCTTGAGTCTGAAAATGCTACTTCTAGCTTTCCAAACACCCAAGAGTGCCGAAGCAACCATGGCCAAATATGGTAAGATGTTCATGTTCTTCGATAAATTACCAATCCACTCCTAGGTTCGAGATAATCCCTTGCTTGAAACTTGTAGTTTCAGCACTAGATGTGACCAAATTTCATTGATCCATAGTTATAAAAGGCATGAGTGATCCACTGTTTCATAGCTTTGATTGCACAAAGGGGCATAAAGGGTTATGTACTATCCTCCTTCTATGTAGATTTTCCTTTGTCGGGAGTACATTTTGGCAAAGATTCCACATAAACAATTTAATTTTAGAAAGGATTTGTAATTTCCAGTACAGGGGGAGAGGTAAGATGCTGAGGCTTATCTTGTTTTTACTTGCTTGTTGATTCTCAGATGCAATGATACTCACTATTCACTATATTGCCCTACTTGTGTACCTGTCCACACAATATGGTTGCTTTCTATTTGGGGTTTCATTGGAATTGTTAAAATATCACGAATTGTCTGCTCATCAAGGTGCTCCCACAATATGGTATCATTCCAACATACCTCCTCCCTTTGTCTTCTCTAGATCTTGATGTAGGTAGCTCTATTGATCTCACTTTAACAGCTCCAAAAACGTCTACATCAAGAATTTTCGAGAACCATAAATTTTTCAAAATTCTTTCATAAAGGGTTTCACAAACCATTTCCAAGCAATCATTCAAGCAAAAATCAAAGGATAACTCCCGCTTTCAAATAACAAAATGACAGTAAAAGCTCGATTATTTTATGTAACAAAAGATGCTATTTATTAACTCATAACATATATAATCCATAATGTTTTTCAAAATATTAATTTAAAATATAAAAAATAAATAGTATCACTCACATAGGAAAAGCCAAAAATTAACTACAGCAATTACTTAAGCTGATGCATTTGAATTCCTAATAATTAATCGAAAAGTAATATCAAAAGATTGAGTAGAAGAATATTCTAATAAACAACTTGACTATATTACACCCATTTCCTCTTCTCGTATTCAACAAGTCGTTTGGCTTCAAAAGTTTCATCGTTATTATATTATTCTTCTTTTTACAAGCCTTAAACATATAGAGAAACTCATACCAATTCTCATTAGCAACAAGCAATGATAAAGCATTAAACAAATCTCGCATTTCGGATTTGGCTTATTTGCCTCCTGGAAAATATATTGTTTGTTGTAAATGGTTATATAAGATCAAAATAAAGGCAAATGATACAGTGAAATGCTACAAATATTGAGAGGTAGCAAAAGGCTCCACTCAAGAATATGGTATTGACTATGATGAGACTTCTTTGTGAGCGAATATCTCATGAGTCTATTATGCTACTAATATATGTAGACAACATGGTAACCTGCATTACAAAACTCCAAAAGTATCTCAATCACTTGTTTGAAATGAAAAATCTCAAGCTAACTCAATCATTTTCTAGGCTTAAAGGTTGCTTTAAATTCCTCTAACCATTATCTTTCTTAAGCGAAATACATCGTGACTCTTTTTTTCTCAAAGCAAGACTCATGATAACAAAATTACTACAACTCCCACGGAGACAAATGCAAAATATGATAGTTGGGACTACTCTTCCAAATCCCATACTTTATCAATAATTGATTGGCATTTTTGTATATTTCACTATTACTTGTTTTGACATCGCTTGTAGTATTCATGTTATTAGCCGATTCATGACCACATCACGTACAACTCACTTTACCATTGTTGTGCCTTCTTCACTATGGCAAGGATGCCTTATTTCATGGTATTTATTAGTTTTTCAACCTACTTTAAAGTTAAGGGCTTATTCTAATATTGATAATGCTAGTGACCCTTTTAATCATCACCTCGCTATAGGTTACTACATCTTTCTAGGTTCACTCATCTCATAGTGTAGCAAGAAAGAGACGGCTAATGCTAGATCTAGCACCAAAGCTAATTATCGTGTTCTTGTTGATACGACATCGGAATTACTTTGGTTACAATAGTTATTAGAAAACATGGGAGTCCATCATAAAAATGGAATAGTCATTTATTGCCACAATCGAGTGCTATTCAAATAGCCCAAAATGATGTTTTCCATAAACACACAAAGAATATTAAAAAAACTATCGTTTCATATAATATCATATGTTTCATGGCAATATACCACTTGTTTCTAGTTCATATGTTAATCAAACTATCGATGTTTTCACGAAGATACATCCATCGAATGAGAATTTTTTTTTATGCTCTAATTTATTATAATTGATATTGTGATATTTTATTATTTTAAATAATCATCGTGTAAAACATAGTCTCTTGTACTCTTTATTATGCACATGAAAATATAGAAATTTCATATTTCTCTTTTGCCCATAATTCTTATCTAGATAACTCCACTTTGAGTATCTTTAGCTTTTTATAATAAGGGTCTTATTAACTATTTTCATTAAGCATACCTAATAAAGGGATATTTACATTTTTAATGTACCGAGAAAAATAATGCTTTAGAAATGACAAACTCTTGTGATTAAGATGTTTAACAAAATCCATATTGCTTTTAAGAGCCTCCGGACTCTACAACCCCCAAGAGACAGACTCCACAGGACAATGAATGGAGGGAGAGAAATCAATTGACTGCGTAGGCATTGATAAAGGGAATTGAATGGGAGAGAGATGAGAAAGAAGAAACACATGGCTTCAACCACAAGACATCAGAGCATGAAGGGACGTTCAAATGGGGTTAGGTGCATGGATACGTTCGGCCTCCGGCCTCCATAAAGACGATCATTAAAACACAAAGCCAGTCCTCTTCAAAAGTCCACAGAGATTCAATGCTCTCTACTCTTCGATGGCCTAAACAAGAAAACCAAGAAAAAGAGGAAATGGCTTTCGGCTCCAATTGCCTCTTCGTGCCTTTGAATCTGATAACATGGATTCTGTCATATAAAATTCTCTTAAAAATAAATTTTTACTGATCAAATGAAGAAACTCTTTACTGGTTTCAAAGGGAATATGCATTTTTTTATTATTTTTAAAGGATTGAGTTCATTTAATTTGTAACCTTTTTGTGGCTCAAATGCTACTATAGTTGTACCTGATCAGCGAGCGGCCTAAATGTATAGGGCCGTGAATAGGACCTAAAAGTACTTGCGAATTTTGCCCACTAGTGAGTTCCTCAAATCTACTCATGGGAGGGTGAGGGAGGAAGGCGATGATGTTTCTCTTTAGCTAAAGCTGAGCATAAATACAGCTCAAGTGTTAAAATACTTAAGTGCCAAAAGTTATAAAAGATATATTTAAATGTCACTTTTTTTGAAAATTGGATTTTTTAAGTGTCAACTCAGGTAAAGGCTGTTGGAAATCTAACGTAGCTTATTTTAATAAAATAAATTGCTTAGTAGCTTGCTAGAAATTTAGTTAGCCAAAACTCAATCAAAACGACATCTTTTTGCATTGTCATGGCATTTTATAAATGTATTAATTAAATAATATTAAATAATTATAAAATTGATTAATTAAAAAAAAAAAAGGAGGAATGGGAGAATCTGGCAAGGGCTATGTAGCCCTTGCCGCCGCCACTGTCGCCGCCCTACCATTGCCGGGAAGGGTCGGTGACGATGGACGAGGGTCGACTAAGGTCGCCGAGCCCTGGCCAGTGGCCGGTGACCTCGACTGACCTATGGCAAGGGCCCAGGGCCTGTCGACCTTGGTCGACCCTCACCCACCGTCGCCAGCTTTTCCTAATGATAGTAGGGCAGCGACAGCAGCAACAACGAAGGCTTTTGAACCCTTCCCCCCCTTCCCTTTTTTTTTTTTTTTTATAAATAAAATCGATTTTTAAAATTTTTTCTAGTTTGACTTGAACGATTTTTTTTTTCTTAAAATTGCCATGTGGATTTTTTATTTTGAAAAAAAAATCCGTCAGCAAATAAAATCATCAGAAAATGAACACATAGCAATTTGGTCGGATTTTTTTGTCGTTAATACTTAACTGATCATTTTTGGTCTAATTTTGACATTCAAGTATACTTTTCTAAAATTTTGACACTAAAATATCTTCTTTATACTAAATTTTAATACTTCAGGGATCTGTACATCTTTTTCACCCCTTTCTCCTTTTAAATCTCTCCATCAATCTTAAAAAGTTAAGGAAGCTTTAGAAGGATTTCTTCTGGTTTTGCCATGATTTGTTCGCACGAAATGAAATGGGTGAAATGCCCTTAAGTTGGAGAATTCAAATTGTCATTTTCAACTTAACATCAAATGTACTTTTTTCCTTTGGGCCGAAAAGACATCAAATGTACTTGACAGCGGCATTCATTGGCACGTTATAAGGACATAGCAAAAGATGCATCACTAATCAACGCATCAAATCAAATCGGGGTCTTGTTTCAACAGAGTACTACACTTGGATACGTTCCAACCTTCGCTGAAAGGACACTTTCTAACCTTATAAAGTTTTCTTCGTAAAATGGAGGGGAAATTGTAAAAGAACTCATCTGGAAAAGCTCTGTATATCGAAATGAAATATCTTTTTTTCACTTTAGGGTGTTTGTTTCACCATGTACGGTGCTTCACAAGGTTTACAGGACACTTTCATTCATTACTTCATAACTTTACGCATGGCTTGACTTTGCAATCCAAAAGGAGGAAAAACCTACTTTATACGGCACTCGTCAGGTAATTCTTATCTATGCTTTAATTTATTCATCTTTTAATTGATATTATGGTATTATCTCTGTACCACTAAGGAAAATTATTCATCAACAGCAGCTCTATTTGATTAAACTTATCATATGAGCATTCTATATAAGGTTTTGTTAAAGAGTATCTCCCGAATATTGATTTATCAGACCCAATAAAGTAAGATCTTTGCTTTTTTAATGCACGCCTATTTTGCATCACAAGAAAAATCGTCCTGTTGGAATGACAAAAAAACCTTATATAGATATTGAATTGATACTTCAAGGCACCCCTTAACAAAACTCGTTTGTATCAGACAAAGATCCCTTGACTCGGGGATAGATCTATTTGAATTCTTCCTAACAGGGATCATAAAATTCATCTAGAAGTGCATGGTGTGCCACCGATCCATATCAAACAGTGATGTATGAATCTATACTAGAATTTATAAGGGGTGGGATCGTACACAATATCATACCATCACGAAGGATATGCAAGCAGGGAGGGAGGGGATCAGATCATGATGTGTCCGAGGTGGAGGTAGGTGATCATCCTTAATGGACTCTTCTCGGGATTCAAACGGGGGGGGATTAAGTTTATATATTTATTGTAGGGTTGGTTAGGTTGCATCAATCAATGAATTTGGTCTTCTTCATAAATAGGGGCGCCATCATCAATTTTAGTCATCATCCTCCCACTCTCCACTCCACTCCACATCGCAGCAGCAGCAGCAGCAACCATCTTTAAACTTGTCTAGTCTAAGTCTTAAGTCCACTCCTCCCTTCGAGCGTGCGAGTTGGAAAGGCCCCCCCAGGAGCGTCGGTGAAGGCCATTTTCTTCTCATTAATACATCGCAACTGCACCCTGTGCACTACGTTAGATTGGGATTGGGATTTCAACACTAACTGCACCGTGCATACTCTCCTCCCTCCCTCTCTCTCTCTGTCTCTGTCTCTCTCTCTCTCTAGGACTTGGAACTGCACATCAAAACCCCCAAAGTTTCATGATCATTTACATATTTAATTAGTAAAGAACGGTTTCGATAGAATTTTCCCTAAAACCTAAGCGACAACTCGTAACATTTGTCACGGGGACACTCTTTTACAATTTTCTTGAGATTTTAACTCCGAGAGAATAAATTACACGGAGTGAGAATTGAATCAGGACTTAATCTTTGTCAAGGTACGTTCAAGTCTTGACTATCTTACCAATTCATCAACAATTTAACCTCTCGATATATTACTTGATAATGAGATTCATGGAATTGTCCAGCCCATATTTGACGCATCATCATTAACGAATGGATCCATAAATGCCTAAATGGTGATTGAGAGAGAGAGGGTAACTGAAATTGTAATTTTTCAATTCTTAGAGACTGTGTTTGGTAGTCAAAATAAAATTTAGCATATGACAAAATTAATCTTATCTTGCATTCAATGGGTAACTGAAAGTGTAATTTTTCAATTCTTAAAGACTGCGTTTAGTAGTCAAAATAAAATTCAACACATGATAAAATTTATCTTATCTTGTATTTGGTGCCTACTCAAGGCAGGATAAAATCATATATACTGGGGATATAGAGTGGATAAAATTATCCCATGGGGAGGTTGGATAAATTTGGATAGGATTTTAATATCCATAATAAAAAAAATTATTTTTTGAATAAAAAATTTCTTAAATTAACAAAATTAAAATTATATTTCAATATAAATAATATATAAATTATAATATAATAAATTCAAAATAATAAATAATAAAATTTTAGGTTTTTTAATTTAATATTAAATTTATTTATATGTTTGAATTTAATCATATCTTATAATATAGATTCAATATACAAGTATAAATATATTTATACTTATTACATATTTTAGGTACTTTAGTTTTTAGGTATATTAGTACAATTTACTATTTAATAAAAAATTATTAGAGAATGATGGAAGGGGAATAAAGAAATTGATAAAAAGAGAGAGAAAAATGAAATGGAAAGGCAAATAAAATAAAGTAGACAAAATTGTTATGAGAGGGTTTTACCATCTCCGTCTCGCAAAGTTTATGATTCATTTATACTGATATATCATTTTATATCCAATAATATACATAATATGATGTCATATTATATGACTTTATTACTGTAATCACTAAATAGTTAATAGGATGTAGTAAAAACCTTGAGATTTCATATTTTATCCTATCAAATTCTATCTTAATTAGAAATTTAGACGACCAAACATAGCCAAGGGATAAGATTAGATGACCCGGGGAAGAGCATTTATGGAAAAGGGGTGCTTTAACTGATGCCCGAGCGTTGAATGCTCTTGATTAAAGAAGGGAGGGAAAAGCACTAATTGCAGTAATCAATCTATACCGCGAATCGTAATCCGGGGGATCAGCAAATGCAAAACTTCTCCTGGCTCGGAGTTAACTCACAAAATTAAATGGAAGGGAAGGGTCCCAGCCTCTTCGCTTCATGTCGACGTTCGCACATCGTCATCGTGAATTTAAGACTGAGTCATTTTGGAAAGTTGAGAAAAAATTTAAAGTCGTGGGGTGTTATTCAATTCTCGCACCTTCCTCGGCCAAACAGCATTTAAAAACCAGAGAGGCGAACCGGGTGGGTTCGTCCATGCAACGAATGATGGGTGGGTTTAGCACGATTTATTATTGGTAATAATGGGGGGAGGGGGCACTCGTGCTGGAAACCTCCGAAATAAATGAAAGTGAATGTGAATGTACTGAGGTTACATTCACCACGCACCTTTCAAATGTACGATGAACATCTCTTTTCCAACATTTTCCAACATTAAACTAAATGGAGTCTCGTATTTTATTCAGAGTTTTTACTAAAGAATGACTCAGAGTATTTATTTTAAACAAGTTCAAAATATAAATTCATTTTTAAAATTCCGGAGCAATCTTTCTTTATTAAGTAACTTACCCGATCCATAATCACGTTCAGCCTTTTCTTTGTTTAGTACGGCACGTGTCCTATTAGTGCTTTTTGATGTGTTACTTATTTTTTAACTCAATTTTTCCCGTAAATCATACTAATGGAAAAATGGCGTGGTCATTCCTAGTTAGACTTGCTCGGGCTCGGGTTGAAATTGCTTTTACCAGATCCTAACCGGCACTTATTCTTGAGATTCAATGCCAAGATCATAGTAAATTGAAAAAATTATCCAAAAAATTATAAACTTATGTACTTTTGTTGATTCAATTATAAGCTTTCCAATGATACCAATTGAGTTATAAACTTTTTAAAATTGTGCCAATATAATCAATCTGGTCAATTTTGATCGGAAATCACTTATGTGAACTCTAGTTGTCAAATCTTATTAATTTTATTTGTTTATATTATGTTATACTATGTTATATTTTTCTTTCCTTTTTATTTTCGTCCTTCTTCCTCCGTTGGGTGCCCAGCCTCCCCAATGGCCAACGTGAGCCTCACCCATCATACCTCCGATCGGTCACTAGCCATTGGGGAGGTTAGGCGACTAGCGGAGGAAGAAGGAGAAAAAAAGAAGAAAAATAGTGTATTTTTAATGGTTACATAAAAATGTTTCCAAAAAATATTTTTAAAGTTATGATCAAATGACACTGAAAAATAGATTATCCACAAAAATAAATATCGAACATATCTTTTTTTTTTAGCAATATCAAGTTTTTTTTTTCTATTTTATAAAAAGGACAAATGGCCCTCGATTCCACAATAAGGTCCTCGTCGGTCAAGTGGCTTGTCCCCAGCTTGGACTAGAAGCTTGTCGACGTACTTACGTAATTCAACGTTGTAATATTTCGCGGAGTTCCTGTTTTGGGATGCTTCGTTAAATTGACTTGACTTATTGTGCTAATGAAATGTTAAGTGGGGAAAAGCACCAATCCTTTTTTCTCGATGAAATATAAAAATTAATAGATGGACATATTACTCATTAAATATTCTTAATTAAGATTGAGATTAAGGTTTCATTTATTTCGTAAAAAATTAATAATTTTGTAAATATTTTCTTAAAATTGAATTGTTTATATCACTTACAAAAAATAAACTAAAGAGATTTTTTTTGTATCATTCCTATATATAAGAGATTATTTTTAAAAAATATATATTTTCAAAATCACTCGTTCTTGCTAAAACAAACTGAGCCTAAGTGAAATCATCTACAAAAGGGCATTGAATACGACCATAACTCCACATAACTTCCCTCCTTAAATTCCTCGTCCATTTTTCTGCCTCTCCTTTGGCTTCCATTTCCCCCTCCTCCCCCTATTTAATGTCGCAACCATAAATGAAACATTAACCACACCACCATTTAATGGATCTATTTTCTCCTCCCCAAAATTTGATCCAATATAAACAAAAATGATGGAAAAACAATAATGATAAATGAATAATAATATAAAATAGAAATAGAAATAGAAATAGAAAAATGGATGTATCATTTCTCCCCTGGCGTTATATAACGCCCTCCAGGCTCCACCTCCGTCTGTTCACTGCTGACTCGTGTGCGTGGGAAAGTTCTTCAATACCTATCGCCTCTTTCCTTCACTTCGGACCTCTTCCTCCTCCTCCTCCTCCTCCCTCGTGCTCCTTCTCCTTTCCTTCCTTCGTTGCAGTAATTTTCTTCAAGTGGAAAGGAGATGGCTGCTGACGTGAGCTCCACGGTCGGGTTCATGGGCGGGTTCAGTAAGGAGGAGAGCAAGCGCGCGAGGGGAGGAGTTGCAGGGAACGAGAAACCGACGGCGGCTCTCGTCACGCGCGACCTGCTCGGCGGGTTGCACGAGATCGAGTCCCACGACCTCGACCTCGACCTACAGGTGCCCGCGGGATTCGAGAAGCGTCTCGATTTGAAGGTTCGTTCGGAATTGGACTCCTTCTTCTTCTTCTTCTTCTTCTTCCGGTAATCACCTGGTTAATATTTATAGGAACGGCTTGTGCCTAGGCAAATTGGATTAGAACGGTCCGTGCAATTCTGTAGTTTTCTGGTGTAATTGATTCCGCGAGATATGTTCTCGCGGAAGCTTCCTGTTCGCGATGCCTGCTGTGGTTTGTGAAACAGAGCAGAATCGTGTGTTTGCAAGTTCATCGCGTTGTAGGCTGTTAATATTTGTATACTTGGAAGGGAAGAGAAGAAAGGTAGTGAATTTTGGCAGAGTGACCGAAATTGTAAATTTGATATGGTCGGCGAGCTTGATCACTTCATGAATTGTCGTGCGGTGGCAGTGTACATGGACATTAGTCTATCCGAGGTGCACTTAGAAAGATGATTCGTGAGTGAAGTATTCGCGTTGCTGGGTGAGGAACGATTGCAGCGTTCGATCATGAGGTTCATGGTGTATCTGGTATCTCTGTTTATGAATTCAGACATGAGGAGGCTCCTCTTGCTTGGCGATTTCATTCTGGGTTCAATTTGGTGATTGCTGTACCTGCTTTGTCCTGTTAAATTCTTCTTTCATCCTGAAATCGCATGCAGGATCAATATCGATTAGTACCGTAGTGAGATGTCTGAATTTTCAATGTCATTGCCTGAAACTCGTTCCTGTCGGCAAGGAAAAATTGTTGCTTTTTTCCAGAGAGAATGATCTGATTTAGATTTCTTGATCTTTAGTCCGCATTGATCCGAGATATAATTCCAGCTTTGCTTGTTCATTTCTTTCAGTCGGGAAAGATATCCATTGAAAGGTGCAATTCACTGAAGCCGTCGTCGTCTTCGTCCTCCTCATCCGATCACAGGCGTCTAGCCGACGAAACGCTCACCAACCTCCAAGACTTGAACTTCCCACCCTCGCCATCGAAACCCTTGCTGAACCCATTGGATGAGTCTTGCCTAGACTTGAAGTTGATGTCGTCGCCATCGCCGTCGCCTTCGCCTTCGCCGTCATTGCCTTCGTCCTGCAGCTACCAGAGCGTGTGCACTCTCGACAAAGTAAAGTCGGCGCTAGAGAAAGCAGAGCGAGAACCGTTGAAGAAGAGCTTGCTGGCCCACTGGAGATCACCATCATCATCCTCATCTCTATCGCCTTCTAATTCGTCGTCGTCGTCTTCGATCAGAGAGAAGCAGCACCGAGAGGCGAACGATGAGAAGGTGTCGCCGACCACAGCAGTGGCAGGATGCCCGAGTTGCTTGCTCTATGTATTGATCTCGACGAGCAATCCGAAGTGCCCGAGATGCGATACGATGGTGCCATTCTTAAAGAGACCTCGGATCGATCTCAACATGTCAATATGAAGGGGGGGAATCGCATTGTCGAGGTTTTCAATTTGTAAAGAGACCTCCTTTAGATATAAAATATTTGTTCATGTTTAGTTGGGAAGTTAGTAGTGCAATAGCGCCTATAAATTTAGGCTATTTAGCCTTTAGAGCATGTGCTGCCGCTTAGCCATGGGCGAATAGGACTATATCACAGAGAGAGCAAGTTGTCTATTTCTACTCTTTTTCCTTTTTCTTTTTAAATTCGGAACTCATAGCTTGTATAGGTGCATGGTAAGTTGCCGCGAATTTTGGCAACGGGGTTAATATTTCCATGGAATTCATGAATCGGGAGGGAGACGCGAAACTTGCGATCGTTCATTCTAGGTGAGATCACTGAGATGACTTTCGGGTTTCCTCTATGCTGATTGATTATTAAAGTCCCTCTACTCGAATTGGCTTCTAAATTCGCGATCAAGCTTTTCCCGGTTGCTTACATAGGCAATAAGAGTCATTGTGTTCCGTCTTTTACGCAGCTTCTGCTCTTCTCTGATCGTTCCATGCGCACATCAACTTAGCCCAATTAGGCTGAAAAGGCTCTGACCCAGCTGGAATGATCTTTGGGCTTGGTTGTGCTGTGCCGAAAGAAACTTGGCTGGATTTCGACATCGAATTGATAAACAGTATCCGCACCTCTCGAGTTAGCTGAAATAACAGAGGGACAAAGATAGCCGTGCTCAGACTAACACCATATCAAACTAAATTAAACCAGAGAAAAAAGGATTTTACTGTTCATTTTCCTCTCTGCTCTAAGCTCCCATCCTCAGAAGCTTGGGTTGCTGGGCTCGTCTCGGGCGGCTATCGGCGCCGGAGTAGGCCGAAATCTGGAGGAGAAGTTGAGGTATAGGCGACTAACGGCTTGTCCCTTCCTCTGCTTGGGTAAGTTTGTTGATGCGAGCTGCGATGGAAGGCTAGCTTGGCTTCTGTGGTAGCTTCGATCAGGCAGCTACTGGCCCTGGTGACCTTCGTCCGGAGGAGAAACTGAGCTGAAGGCGACTTACCTTATCCCCTTTCTGCTCTGGTAAGACCTAATCCCCTGCGAATTTATTATGAGATGGGGGGTTATTGCTGGGTTTAGGTAGCTGGAATTGTTGAGCTATGGAAGGGCGTTCTGTTGTCCCGCAATCTCGAATGGGAATGGGTGGTGGGCGTCATCGCAGCCGAAGCAAAGCCCCTGCTGCTCGATATGCGTCTGGAGAACCGGTGCCAAGGGGTAAGTATATTGCCCGCAATGCTGCTGCTGGGGGGGCCAATATTGACCGTAGAACAGGTGGTGATGCTGGTTCTGGCCAAGTTCAAAACCCCACTTCAGCAGAGCAAAGATCAACCTTGTTGCCTCAAGTTGCTGGAATTCCGGTCCCAGCTACTCGCACCTGGGCTAATGTAGCCAAAGCAGCTACGAAAGGGTACTCTCTTACTTATTTTGATCCTTGTTCTGAAGGAAAATATGAAGTTCATTGTTCGGATGAAGATCTGAATGCTGCTGATCCTATATGGCATGAGTGTCTAGTAGGCTACTTTGTTGGGAAGAAACTCCCGTTCAAATTAGTCGAGACAGCCCTTAAACATCTTTGGGGCCATAGATTACTAGAGGTCAAGGCTAATGACCAAGGATTCTTTTTTTTCCATATATCGGACTCTGAATTTAGACGGGAGGTGATTGAAGGGGGTCCTTTGACGGTGGCACGTGTGCCCTTAATTCTTCAACAATGGTAGCCCATGCTAGAGTTGAAAAAAGGAGATCATTCCTCAATACCGGTATGGATAAGACTAAAGAACCTCCCATATGGGTTATGGTCTGCTACGGGGATTAGCAAAGTTGCTAGTGCTGTAGGTAGACCGCTTTATGTAGACCAAAGAACGGAGCAATTGAAAATGATTTCATTTGCTAGGGTATGTGTCGAACTAACGGTCTCCAATTCCTGCTGTGATGCTATTACGGTCCACTTGAATGGCCAAACCCGTATAGTGGATGTTGAATATGAATGGAAACCAATTTCATGCCTTAAATGTGGTACTTTTGGTCATCGATGCCCTGCTCAAGACCCCTGTCCACCTGAGTCTATACCGATTCTGGAATCTGTGCAACCTGCTACTGGAAGTAATGGTCATGGCACCACTCTTAACAACGCTCCTGGCCCAGCATTATTGAATGGACTTCCTACTACTGTGGAATGGATACAAGGAAGAAGAAAGCACAATCTAGGAAAGAAACCAGCTCATGTGCAACATGAACCAGCCGTTCCACCCTCCTTTGAATTTGCGGATGACTTGGATGAGGATACTGAGGATGTTGCTGGTTCCGGAGCTGCTGATGCTTGCTGTGGTGATACAGATCAGGGGTTATTTGCTGCTGCTACTGCTTCAAGACTAACTGATGATAACCCTCCAGGACAGGGGACGATCCTTGCTACAGGCCTCTCAGGAGCTGGTGCTGCTGCTGTCTATTCTCGCTCTCGGTTTGGCTACCGGTTGCTCTATTCTTCGGAGCACCCGACCCCTCCCCGACTGCTAGCTGTTATGGGGTTGTTGGTGCTGACATTACCCCCTCCTTGGCTGATGATTTTTTTGGTTCTGTTGCTGAAGTTGATACTCCCTCCTTGGATGATGCAATTTTCTCCATGACCGGATTAGTTAACCCCCCCTTGTCTGCTGGCTGTTCTAGGCCTGTTCTTGCTGCCATCCCTCCTCCTTTGGCTGTTGGTTGTTCTGTTTCTTCCTTGGCTGCTGGTTGTCCTAGGTATACTGCTGGTTCTCCTGGAGTTGCTGCCATGAATGATGCTGGATGTGTCACACCAGCATTTGCTAATGAGGGGCACCCTGCTGCGACCAGCCCACTTGCTAGGGTTGTTGTTTGCTCAGGACAAAAGACAAGTCCAGCTTCTGGTATCTTGGAGACGATTACACCTGACCTCCAATTGACTGATGTGAGGATTGAACAAACTAGTAGGTTGAAGCTTCCCCCTGTTACACCTTTTACCAGGGCAAAAAACTCTAAGCATGTCTCCAGATCTGGATCCTCATCTGGGAAAGCTGCTGCCAAGGCAAAATCAGCAGGCAGAAAGAGACGCTCAAAAAAGAAATAGTCCACTTGCCCTCTCCTTTTATTTTCTTTTATGTCTTTTGGTTTTTGGAATGTTAGGGGTCTAATGAATCCTGTCAAACAAGCTGAAGTTAGATAGTTTGTGCGCCATAACAATGTATGCTATGTGGGCCTTTTGGAAACCAAAGTTCCAGCGACTTGTTTTCTTAATATTTCTTCTGGACTTATTCCTGGTTGGATGTGGGTATCTAATTATGAGCACTCTCCTAGAGGGCGTATATGGGTTGGTTGGAACCCGCTTTTGGTATGCTTCAGTACTCGCACCAGTTCTAACCAGATTATTCACGGTGATGTAGAATTTTTGAACTCAAGGTCTGTCCTTACTCTCTCGGTGGTTTATGGAGAACATACTTTTGTTGCTAGGAGACCTCTATGGAGTAAACTTGTCAGTTTGAGCTCTTCTCTAAAAGAATGCCCTTGGATGGTTGCCGGGGACTTCAATGCCATCAGGGATTCTTCAGATCGCATGGGGAGCCCAGATATTTGGATTCCTGCCTTTGATGATTTCAAGGAATGTCTGGATCAAGCTGAACTGATCGATCTTCGCTATGTGGGTTTCCGGTTTACTTGGTCCACCTCCTCTGGTACTCGAAGGAAGCAGCGGAAGATTGATCGGGTTTTGGTCAACAACTATTGGTGCACTACCTTCTCCTTCTCGAAAGCATCTTTCATGGCCCCGGGCCTTTCTGACCATACACCTATGGCTGTCAGGATCCTTGCTCCTGGTACTCGTCGTACTCCTTTTAATTTTTTTAATATGTGGATGAGTCACCCTGATTTTTCCTCACTAGTTACCCAGGCGTGGGAGACACAAGTTTCAGGCTCTCACATGTACAAACTCTATTCTAAACTCAAGCTCCTAAAAGGTCGGCTCAAGTGTCTCAATAGAGATGCATATTCAGACATCTCCATGAGGGCGGCTACAGCAAAGAGGACACTTCTGTCTACCTAAGAGGCACTTCATTTGGACCCGGGGAATAGCTCGCTGGCGATAGAGGAGCATTCCCAACTGAAGGACTATTATGAACTCCGAGCCCATGAGGAGGCTTTTTTCAGACAGAAATCTAGAATTCGCTGGCTTAAGGAAGGGGATCATAATACTAAGTTCTTTCACCACTCGGTCAATCACAGGAATCTCCGAAATCGCATCCTCTCTGTGTTAGACAGCTCAGGCCAAATGGTAACGGATTCAAAGGAAGTACCGAAAGTCTTTGTCTCATACTTTCAGGACCTCCTTGCTCCAGTTGTTATGACTATGAGACCTTCTATACAGGAGATCAAAGACGTTATCCACTCCCCTCTCAAGGAAGATCAGATTAGCATGCTATCCCAGCCTTTTCTTCCTTCTGAGATTCGTGAGGCCATATTCTCATTGGCTGGAAATAAAGCCCCCGGCCCTGACGACTATAATGCAGATTTTTTTAAAAAGAACTGGGACAAGGTGGGGCCATCAGTCATCGAGGCGGTATTGGATTTCCTTGAATCTGGCTGTTTGCTTAAGGAAGTCAACAATACTATTATTGCCCTAGTACCAAAAATCCCCAATGTAACATCGGTATCGATTTTCGTCCCATAGCCTCTTTGTAATACAATTTACAAATGTATCACAAAGATATTCTCCTCTAGAATTGCCGCGGTTCTCCCTTCTTTGATTAGTCCGGCTCGAACATCTTTTGTTAAAGGAAGGAGAATCAGTGATAATATCCTTCTCGCTCAAGAACTTTTTAGTGGGTTTCACAACAAGCCTAATGTACCAAAATGTGCTATTAAGGTGGACTTCAGGAAAGCCTATGACACACTTGACTGGGATTTTCTAGAGAAAACTTTACAAGCATTTGGGTTTCCTGGCCATCTCACAAGGCTCATTATGGTATGCATTCGTACGCCAAAATTCTCCCTATCCATAAATGGAGAACTCCATGGTTTTTTTGCAAGTGGACGAGGTATAAGACAAGGTGACCCTATGTCTCCATACCTCTTCACCCTAGTCATGGAGGTTTTTACTGGGATTCTTGATGCACATACTCGACATCCAGATTTTCAATATCATTGGAGGTGCAAAGCTACACGGCTTTCACATCTTTTTTTTGCGGATGATGTGCTTTTGTTTAGTAAAGCAAGCATGGCCTCTATTTCTTGCATCCAAGATGGGCTTAACTTATTCTCTTCATGGAGTGGGCTAGTCCCTAATGCCAACAAGAGTGAAGTCTTTCTATCGGTAGCTTCTGAGACTACTAAAAACCAGATTCTACAAGCTCTCGGCTTCAACCTCGGTTCCCTTCCTGTGCGATACTTGGGGGTGCCCATCATAACATCGCGACTGTCTAAAGTAGACTGTAATGCTCTAGTATGTCGTCTCACTGCTAGAGTCCAATCCTGGACGCACCGTTTCCTTTCCTTTGCATGCCGATTACAACTTATTAAATCTGTGCTACATGCCATCCAAGCCTACTGGGCCTCCATATTTTGGTTCCCTTCTTCGGTAGTGGATAAAATAGAACAAATTTGTAGACAATTCCTCTGGAAGGGCCCAACCATGGGTACGGGAGGAGCAAAAGTGTTTTGGGATGATGTCTGTCTCCCCTTCTCGGAAGGATGCCTTGGTATAAGAAGAATCGAGAGAAGAACAAACAAAAGCCATGGCTAAACATATCGGGTGCTATTCACTGACAAAGAATCCCTATGGTGCAAATGGATTCATGCTACATATCTCAAAAGAAAGAATTTTTGGATCTCTACGACTCCTTCCCTTTGTTCTTGGGCTTGGCGGAAGATCCTTGCTCTAAGAAAGGAATTTCAACCTCATTTCAGATGGAAATTAGGAGATGGGGATTCTATATCGCTTTGGTTTGATCCATGGCTAGAACTTGGTCCTCTAAACACGGTATTTTCAAATAGTGACATTGACCAATCGGATCTTATGAGACAAGCAAAGGCCAAGGACTTATATTCCCCTGATGGGTATCATTTACTCCAAGAGCTGATAATGTGGCAAATACCGATTCCCCTCCTCTCTACTGGTCAAGACATCTTTACATGGGTGGAGGACACCAGTGGAAAATTTTCTACGGCTTCGGCTTGGGCCAATATCCGACGCAAATCAAACCTGGTTCATTGGTCCTCTTTTATCTGGGATAGAGCATTGGCCCCTAGACACCAATTTCTTCTCTGGCTTATTACCAAGAATCGTCTCCCCACTCAGGTACGCCTTATGTCATTTGGCAGGATTCCTAATTCGGTCTGTGCCTTGTGCAAATCTAGGTCAGACTCAGTTGATCATCTGTTTTTTGATTGTTGTATTTCCAATTCTCTGGCTAATTTTTGGGCTGCGAAATGTAACCTTCCCTGGAGCAACTCCTCTTGGTCGAACAATCTCCAATGAGCTATAAATCATATGTCAGGAAAATGACTTTATCCAGAGATTGCTCGGTTCTCGTTTGGTGCTCTATGTAATATCATCTGGAAGACTAGGAATGGCATTCTTTTCCGTGGTCACAACTTGTATGCTCCTTCCATGAAATCCTACCTCTATAAGGCGGTCAAAGACAAAAGTCTCACTTTCAAATCGGTTGTAAACAACCCCAGAAACAGAAGGATGCAGCGTAGCTGGGGGATAAACCCTTAGTTTTTTGGACTGGAGAACTCTCAGCTTAGCGTAGGATGATACAGGTCTCTTGTAACTTGTATTCCTAGTATATAAGGTTTATTCTTTTGGCGACCGCGGTACCCTCATACCCCGGTGACATGTCGTCCAGGTTGAGTGTTTGTCGGCACCGTGTTCCCCTCTCTCGATATATATTTCTCTCGGTTAAATTTTACAATCTTACCTTACCAAAAAAAAAAAAAAAAGATAGCCGTGCTCAAGCCAGAATCCGGACGATGCGAATTTTCTAAAATAAAAAGGTGGAATTCCCTTAAATCACAAAATAAACCGAGTCCAAAATAATTACATTGTATACAACCCAATGCTAAATGTTTTTTGGGGGGACCCACCATTTGCCCGATTGTAATCATGTTTCGAGTTTGATTTATTGAGATCATATTATTCTTGCAATTGAAAACTATAAATGTGGGGGCCAATTAAGAAAAAAACTTGCATCTTTTTTTCGGTCGATTCTATACCAAAGAATATCTTATTATAGCGTGGAAACTAAGCAAATGATATACTACTTTAATGGATCAGAATATTTCCTCGATTTTTTGCCCCCTTTTTTCTTTGTGCTAGCAAAGTATAAACATTGCATCTGCCCATAAAAAAAAAAAGCTGAAAAAGTATATACATGGCACCATCAACACATATAGGGAATACTTTACCAAAAAAAGAAACACATAGGGAATAAGAAGGGCACACAGAAAGAGCGGCTATTGAGTTACATTCAGCCATTTTCCTTCTTCTTCTTTAAAAAAAAATAAAAAAAAAAAAAAAAATATATATATATATATACATACAGAGACTTTCCCAATAATAAAAGAGATATAAAGATAGATAAACAAGATTTTTGATAAAAATAAGAAGTTGCTTTTCAAGTTAATCGAAAGTGCATCTTTCCGTGAAACAAAGATTTTCTCCTATATCAAAATCATTCGGATTTGTTTTTGGGTAACCTTTGAGCACAATTGAATACAAAATATGAATTTGAAAGCATATTATTTGAAAAGACTATCTGGGTAACAAATAACATTATAAAGAAATAGTGAAACACTTTTTATTTTTATTTTTACTTGTACTTTTGATATCAGGGATTATGTTGATTTTTATCGTTCACCATTGAAGGCCCAACACAAAGGTAATGTCATGCGCAAATAATCCATTTATGTCCTATTATCAAATAACTATTATTTCCGTCCATTAAATATCTAATATAAGTATCATCGTTACGTTCGATTATTCTTCTTTGAACTTTTGCGAAAGTTACTTTTTAAATAGAAGAGAATATAATTTGCAAAAGTGTCCTGCGGTCCAGATCGACCTAATATGCAAGCAGACTTGAAGATGCACCGTCAAAAAAGTAAAACGTAATAATAATAATAAATATAGAGGAGCACAAACGCCATTTTCACACCTCACCGTCGTCGAAGTCAAATCCGCACCTTAGAGCGAAATAGCGAGCGAAAGGAGGAGGAGGAGACGATGCAGATCTTCGTGAAAACCCTAACGGGGAAGACGATCACTCTCGAGGTCGAGAGCAGCGACACCATCGATAATGTCAAAGCCAAGATTCAGGTCCATCACTCTCGCTCGCGCTTCTTCTTTTCCTTTTTGGTTCGGCGGTCGTGTTTTCGTGAGGGACGCACTCTGCTTTTGTCTCTCGCGCCTGCTTGTTTTCTTTTCAAGGTCTCTGCTCGGTCGATTCCCCCCTTAGGATAATTCGATTAGGTTTTTCTTTTTTCTTTTTTTTGCTTGGATAATCTCTTTAGCAAGCGGAAGCTTCTAGATGATTTGGGCTTCTAATGGCGTTGTGGCAATCAATCAAACTCTATTTTTGTTCTGGTGTGCGGGCAGTGTGCCGTTCTTATCGAGTCACGGCAACGAGTAACCTATCTAGTTCTGATGGACTGATGATGTCTTGCATGTGGCCTTTGAGTTTGCTTGTAGAGGAAATTTGCCGGTCGTGATTCTAATTAGTTGATTATTCATGTTGCGCTGAGACGTATGCTTAAGAATCGTCCTTTGAAAAATCGATTTCAATTTCGGGTTTCGGATTATATGTGTGGAGACCAAGGAAAGCAGATAAGCAATATGCTAATAGGATAGGATGGGGGGTGTTTGTGCTTGGTTTGACATGAGTTCTGCTTTCTTTAGGACAAGGAAGGTATTCCTCCGGACCAACAACGGTTGATTTTTGCCGGTAAGCAATTGGAAGATGGCCGAACTCTTGCAGACTATAACATCCAAAGGGAGTCGACTCTTCATCTGGTGTTGAGGCTTAGGGGAGGAACTATGATTAAGGTTAAGACCCTTACTGGAAAGGAAATTGAAATAGATATTGAGCCGACTGATACCATTGACCGTATCAAGGAAAGGGTCGAAGAGAAAGAAGGCATTCCACCTGTCCAGCAAAGGTACTCTTCCTCTCTCGTAATTTTTGGTGCTATTATTGCATTGTTTTTCTCTTCCTTTTGACTCTGTGCTAATTTCCGAATTTCGAATTGCTTCTTATTTTGTTTCACTCCTGCATTGCTGCAAGTCTAACTGTGATTTCCTGCAACTTCCTTAAAGTATCATATGGTACAGTTTTCTTGCTTTGCATGTGGATTTGGTAGATTGTGAAACTCTGTGATATCCTTGATACTTATCTGGTCCTGTTAATCCAGTTTATATGGATTTTCTGACATGAGTGTTTTGCTTAATCATTCTCCTTGGAATCAGAGTGAGTGATTGGGTTTTCTCTTCTGTTAGCTTATTGCTTGGTTCCTGGCTTACCCTTTCTTCTCCTTTTCTGGCAAAACTGATAACTCACTGTTCTTGGTGGTAAAAGATGAAATCTTTCTTGGCACACATTTACTTTTGTCTATTGCCTAGTGATCTCATTCCAGGTTCATGAATCTTCATGGGATTCCTTAGAGGGGTTGTGTTTAATTAGACTTGGGATTGGGTCTTCATATATTCATTTTGTGAAATTTTTGTTTCCTGGCTGTCTGTCCTTTTGGCTTTTGCTGTGGAGATAGTTGTTACTATTCCCAAAAATAAAAGGAAAAGAGAGATGTCTAAAAGTCTGCAATGTTTATGGGTGTAGATTCGTCAGTGTCTATAGCGTTGATCATGAAGTAAGCTCTACTATAACATGTTTTATGCCTTAAATTCTAAATCTCTGATCCTTTAGCTCAAAGTGAAATCCTCACAGCTTTGAAACTTTGGGTGGCTTGGATGGTAATGATAAATTCTGGGGAAACCTTGTTTTCCTGGTCTCTTTGTAGGTGTTTATTTCCAAGAGTTGTCTTCGAGCTATTTGTGGCATTTAGCTTGTTCAATTGATGATTAATATTACAGGCTTGTTCTATCACTTGCTTCATTGTGGAAGAAAATGATAAAGCTCCCTGCAGTCAACATTTTTACTTCCTTGTTCTAGGAAAATGCAACTTTATTAGTCTTGAAACTTACGAGACTGCTCTTCATCCACTTAATTCAGTTTTTTATTTTTTTATGGGAGTTCATAGTAGTTTGGCAAGTGAGTAATTTCATTGTAGGGATAAGAAACTACACAGAAATGTACTCTTCTATATTTACATTGGGGAGGTGTTTGTGAAAATTGGACCTGATCTACATTTTTGCTTGCAGTAATATATTGATATAATCCTATATCATCCTGACTTTATCAAAAGGTCTTGGTGAATTGCTGTTTTGACATCTGCTAAAAACTTCACCACCTTCTAATATTTTGTTTCATTATTATTTGCATTCCCATGGTTGCTGCAGCAAAGATCTTCTGTGAGTGAGTCCATATATATATGATCAATGTTCTTCTGCACTTCCATTATTTCATTTTTTTCCCTCATTGAAACTGATATCGACGGTGATATTTCTTTAGTATAAAACTTCTGAATCTTATCATACTCTCTTTCAATTGGTTTACAGGCTTATATATGCTGGTAAGCAGCTTGCAGACGATAAAACAGCTCGAGACTACAACATTGAGGGTGGCTCTGTCCTCCATCTTGTGCTTGCGCTGAGAGGTGGCAGATTCTAATTGAATCTTACACCATATTGGGGTTGTGTGTGAAATGTCGGCGCTTCAGCGAACTAAAAAAACTTTGCATAAACCATTTGCAGCGTGGATAGACTTGCGATGTTATAAGCAACTCTATGAACATGATAATTGCCTTTTTGCTCTGTCGTTGCTTTATCTTAATTCCGCTTTTGCATCAGAGCGTTGGATCACCAATATTTGAACTCTTAAATCATAACGCACAAGCATGCTTGATTGCCACTAGGTTTGCTCAAGCAGTGCTGCATATTTAGAGCGTTGAGTTTGTGCATGGATCGATCTTTGGATTGTTGACAAATCCGGTATGACGTCTCACGAACTTTGGAGCGAGCATGTCGGACATAAGATGTCCAAAGCTGTTTTGAATACAGCTTAACATGATTTGTTGCAGTAAAACTGCAATTTCATTTTCCATCGGTACAAGAACCATCCAAAAAGGATGCGTTTGGTCGTCCTTTTTGGTCCGTCAGGACAATGGGATAGAATAGGATGACGATCAAACGGGATAGAATAAGATAAAGTGGGATATCAAATCTTCTTGATAATAAAGGCGGATCTATCTAATTCTATCAAGTTTGATACATTGCAAAATAGGATTAAAAAGACATGAAATATTGAATTAAATTATAAATTTAAAATTAGAAAATTCAATTAAACAAAAGCTATGGAAAAACCCTAGGTCTAAGAATTGTGGCCATCGCCTCCACTGCGGCCGCGATTGAAAATGGTGACCACCAACTACGTCATGCAGCGACGACATAAATTCGTAAATCTGAGTCTTTGCGCCGCCTCAGATTTATTGAGGTCCTGGTTGTCGGCGATATAAAAGATTTATAGCCTCTTCATCACCATCTTCCCCTCTTCCCTTGAGATGTTCAGCGTCCTCCGTGAGGATTCTAGCGCTGCGGCAGAGTCCTGCTTTTGTCCACTGCGATATTGAACACCGTGTCAATGAGGTGGTGCAAGCGTAGCCAGAGTTCCAGCCACCAATGTTTGAGGTGGCAAGCATTGCTTCAATTAGTTCAACAAGAGAAACATGAGCAAGAGAACTTCCTTTGGAACGACCAGAGGGCATCTCAAAGACCCGATGAAGCAGATGCCCAAGAGAAAACTTCCTGAAACCAGTTGGATCCAATTGATGTAGATGCCTACAATCTCTTCTCCTTTTGTTTATTTTCTTTTTAAATTTCTTGCTTAATCTGGGTTTATCATACCCCTCCTTGGATATTTTATCTGGCATTTTATCCAGATATAATTCAAGTTTGTTTGGTCTAGTGGACATTCTCAAACATCGGATAGAATATTCTATCCAGACTTAAATTCGAACTGCCAAATGCGGTTGGAGAAATGTTTTCTCATGTCAAAATCAGCAATTTATCCTTCTATTTTCTTCATTACAGCTACGTGCCAACCGATACTTGAGCATGATTATGAAGGTTACTTCATGCTTGCCGTCAGCCAAACATCATGCATAAATCTGCTCTTGAGCATAAGGTCAAAAAATTGATGCTTCATCGATTCTTAGAAACTTTTATCCAACTTACCAAACTCAACGAGCTGTCAAATAGATACGATTGCTCATTTCTATGTTCACGGATAATTTCTTGTCCTGCATCAGGTTTTTCTTGTGTGGCATCATCCGACATAATTCTTTTAAGTTGCGTTTGGTCATTGTAATTCGAATTAGAATGGGATAAGATAAGGTGAAATTATATATCCTTCAAATATTTTTCGGATTGCAAAAAGTTCTATCATTTGTTTGATGCAACCTAAAAAAGGATTGAAAATCTTTTGTCGTGTTTAGCTGTTTCGCCCTCAAACTTCCAACACTCCCATAGTGCTCCCAATTTGGCCCACTTACACAGCGCAATCTTTGGTGAGATCTCTGGATCTCGCTCCTTGAGCTCCCTCATTAGCGTTGTCAAACTCGCTTTCTTTAGTTCCTTCTAGTTCGTCTCATTTGCTGCCAACGCCACCTCCAGGTCGTAGTCCTCGCTCAGCTTTGCCGGTGTCCAGATGAGCCTCGGCTCACCGAGGGCATCACAGAGTGACTGGGGGAGGCAGCGGTGGCAGTCGATATAGTAGACAAGGCAACATTGGTTAATATGGAGATGAAGGCTGGCAATGAGGGGGCAGACGCCACGCTCAAATTTGGAGCACCACTTGACGGCGAAGCCAAAATTTAAATCCGAATTTAACCCATCCCTCTCTCAAGTTTCTAATTCAACATTTTATCCGCATATATTCTGGTTTATTTAGTCTAAAGAACAGTGTCAGACACCGGATCCAATAATTCTTACTCTATGTAGACTTAAATTCGAATTATCAAATGCCGCTCTCTCTCTCTCTCTCTCTCTCTCTCTCTCTTTATAGATGATAGAACCGTATCTTTGAGGTAGACTGTTGTTGAATCACTCCTTTAGGTACAATTATTGCTTTGAACTTGATATATTCTCACGTTGTACTTGGTCAACACACGGCAAATTTAGGTACAGTTATCACTCTTAACTTGATTACGTTAGATTCTCATATGCTGTACCCAATCAACAAAGAAGGTAAATTTATCACGTGGTTTTTGCTCCACAGAATTTTGAAAATTGACAGTATAATATAATAAAAGTCCCCCTCCCCCCGGGAGTAAGATACATAGAATCTAACACATAAGCAGAGCTCCTATCATGAATCATGCAGTCATTTTAACTTTAAATGATCCAACTGTTTAGAATGCGTTTGATCTCTGCCTTTGCGAATGGACAATATTTACAATGCTGTTAAATCCTGCGTATCTCTTTGTGGGTGCGTGGAAACATATTATGCATGAGATTGGCGAGTGCTAACTTGCGATTTCAATGGAAATGAAACAGTACCCAGCTTTCATTATCAATCAAAGACTAGTCAGAAACACAGAACCATCTATATCTTACGAAGTACGCCATCCAGAGGGGAGGCACTGGGAAAAGAATCGAAGGGAGAGAAAAAAAGGGGTCATCTAGAGAGGATGGTTACATTCTGTGGAAAAAAATTGAAGTTCAGCGCTTACGGAGGTGACTTTTCTAAGCTGAAATGACAGCGCACAACAAGGACAACCATGTTATTGTCTAGACCATAACTGGTAACTTTGAAAAAAAAATCCAAAATCCACTCGTGCGCGCGCGTGTATGGAGACAATTAGAAAATTCAGAAATCGTGTTTACGACTTAAAAAGCTCCTGATTTTTCCAAAATCGAGACCATCACGCAATACATAAGATATGCGTCATGCAGAGGTTATCATTGCACTGTGGGATCTCATGCTGCTACTGGACAAATCTCTTCTGCAGTTTGGCAGTCAATTGGAAAGTCAGACCGGTTAGTGAGAGCCCTACTTACCCACCCGACTCCAACATGTCAAGATTAGGTATCTTCTTCTCCCCTTTTTTTCTATTTTTTTCTTTATGGGCTAAATTCAACATTAGGTGTCGAAATGGTAAAACACCCAGATTATTATTGTTAGCTTCCCTAACTATAGACTTTGAATCCGTGCACATTAATTAATTAAATGCCCCACCCCCCAACCTCTTTCTTTCTTTTTCCTTTCAGATTGGTAGATTGATTGGACTCGCAAGATTACATGGTGCATGGCGTTTTTGCATCTCGTTATTTATCTACGTTACTTATTTATGAAATTTATATACTTTTGATATATAGGCAGGCTTTCTCCACCTATCAACTTGAACTTAAATTGGACATTCGAGCATGGTATTAGAGTTAAGCACTACCTCCATTGATTTCACGTGTGTTGGACCGCATTTGTTAAATTCCACGTACCATTCTTAACCTGACTTGTAGGTGAGAGTAGGGTGTTGAAATATCCCACATCGCTAGGGTAGACATTAGAACGTAAATGATAATAGTGGAAAGCATAAGGAAGAGCCTAAGTCTTACTAATATTTTTCAATATTGCCCAATATGGGGAGGGTCACCTAAATCATTGGACTTGAAGATTTTGGTCCTGAGACTTTCCCTCAATGCCGTGGGGCTGTTGACATGGACGGGTACGATCTTTCAGACATGCACGCTTTGAATCTTGCAGCTCCAAGACATTCCAACTTGTGGTTAGTTAATTTTTTATATTTCTCTTTTGTTGGTGAAAGCGGTCCACATCAAGAGATATCGATTTCTACAAATTGACACGTTGTAGACATTCCGGGAGGGGGGGCAACTATTAAATGGCGATAATCTAATTCAAAGGGATTAGTTCACTGAACGAATTCATTGGCGGTGTATCTGCTTCTCGATCGTGCCTCCAATTAATGAAGAAAATTCACTTGTAGGCGACTTGCGTTGATCGTTGAATTTGTGTTTCTTCAAGTTCCGTAGCCACTTTGAAGACCAGCCCCTTCAATCTGGAGACGTATGTCCTTATGAGCGGTGGCATCTCTTCATATTTGTATAATATATATAGAGATGCATGCACTATCTCTTTACTTTTCGATTGTAATTTCATAGCGACTTTCCACAAAAAGGGATGGAGGAAATGAAATGTTATTTTTCTCTACAGGGGACCCTACCATGATAGAAAAGAAGGGGAGCTCAAAGTGTCGTTCTCGGCTGAATTTCGTACCTACATTTGCGAAAACAACAAGAGATGCGATCCAACTTTATCACCTCCCCCTCCATGACTTCTTTACTCTATTGGTATGAACCTGTCAACGTAGCGACAGAAGAGTTGATTCACCAACCCGGCCAAGGATTGAAAGTGCCTTTCCAATTCTTTATCAAATAAGGGATGTGATTGAGTTTTCTTAACAAAAGCAGCGGCTAAGTTCTTTTGTTGTCATATCAATTAGGGCAACTACCAAAAATAACCCCCAAACTATGTCTATTGTGATACAAATACCCTTTAACTCTTTTTCTTTTTTTTTTTATCAAAATCCCTAAACTTGCTTGCTTTCCTTTTTCTTTTTTTTTTTGGTGTCACAAAAAAATTAAACTTATACATATGTAACACATATATATTCTTTATTTTGGGTCCATCTAGGATATATTTATCACACTAGTATAAATTTAGGGTTTTTTATGATACAAAGAAAAGCTTGAGGTATTTGTGTTACAATGGAAAAGTTTAGAGTTTTTAATAACACAAAAAAAGTTAAGATATTTGTGCCACAGTGGATAAAATTTAAGGTTTTCTGTGGTATAAACCCTATTAATTATTAGCACAAAAGTTGGTAATTAGTTTGTCTTATCTTTTCATTTCATGATTCTTATAATACCTAATTGTCCTCGGAGACCGAACTCAGAAAGCATAATTTGGACTCATGTTTATGCTTGCTTCTGTTGTTAGCAGACGATTCTAGACACTGAATACATTTAGACCTTGAGGTTCATTCTTATTTACACGGTCATCCTATGTTAGGCTAAGGGTGCGTTTGTTTCAATGAAAGGAGTTTCTTAGAAAGTGTTTTCCGGACTTTCCGTTGTTTGTTTTTCCAAAAACAATTTGGTCAATAGAAAATATTTTTCAGTCAACATAAATATTATGTATTATTTTAGAAAAATGAATTTCTGTGCATGGGAAGGGGAAATCACTTTCTCTCTTTATGAGGTCTTTAGGTCATTTTCTTTTTATTAGTTCATATGTTATTCAATCATTTTCTAAATGCGATTCAAACGTCTGAAAACATTTTCAATCACACATCATCAAACACAAAAAAACTAATCATTTTCATGGAAAATGATTTCCTGGAAAACATTTTCCAAAAATAGTACGATTTCAGCGAAACAAATGCACCCTAAGTTTTATATCGGAGTGTGTGATCCAAAGGAAGCCACTTGATGTTGTTCGATATCTTCTCAACCTCTTGATTGAATTGTTATAGCATTGTTTCGTAAGAATATTGACAATCTTATTTATAAAAATTCAGAGAAGAGAAATGTTACATGTACTGAATTTGATTTGTAAATTTAATATATTGAGGGTGCGGCAGATTGCTATTGAGTATTGCATATGACCTACTTGTTTAAATGGTGATTTTTCATCTACTATATCACTTGTTAAATCAATATATCAACCAGTGGGGTGTACCTCAATGGTTACCTTTCCCACTTGAGAATAGTAAAATGGAGGGTTCGAATTCTCATCTTCTAAGAGGGTTGGGTGGGGATGTTTAGCTTCAAGTGCTGGTTTCAACTCCCACACCCAACAAATAGGTAGGATTACAATCTGAGAGTGAGTATACCAATCTTATGGATAAGTTTTGTTATACTTGACGTTGCCATAGAAGAGAGTACTTGCTTGAATTTATATGATCTAATGCATCCATAGAATACTAATCAATAATAAATACAATTTTTTTAGTTAATACCATCAAGGTATTTATTTGAATAACAAGAGAGTTTACTCATCTTCCTTCAATTTTGAGTTAAACCGATGTTAGAAGCTTTTTAAGGAATTAAATTCCAATGCACAAAGTCGTGGGCGAGAGTAAGCCCTTAAAATCCCTAGAGAAGGTGAGCTAGTTGAGTTGCACAAAAACCAGTACAAACATTGCCTTACCAATATTCGGGGTATTTGTTAATCACACTTTCCTACGTTTGTTTGGTAGGAAACCTTTTTTAGGAAAACATTTCTCTCATTATTTGGCGTTTGGATTGTTTAAGGGAAATGAATTAACAGAAAATATTATCCGAGCCAACATAAAAAAAATTTTGCTTAAATTCAAAATAATGATTTCCTTTTTGAAAAATTAAAAATTATTTTTAGCAAGGTTAGGCCGAGGTCCAAAGAGGCTAGGTTCAAGACCCCAATGCCGAGCTTGATTCCCCAAAGCTTAGACTTGGCTTAGGTCCATAAAGGCCGAGCCTAAAACTTGAGCACCTGGGCCTAAGTCCATAGAGGTTAGGCTCGAGACATTGACACTCATGCCTAGGACCCTTGGCCTTTATGCTCGGGTCCATGGTGCATCAACCCAAGTTCACATAAAATAGGCTCAGGACCTTAGTACCTTTACTAGGCTTCTTGGCCCAAGTTTACAAAGGTCAAGCCTAAGACCCTAGTGCTCGTGCCCAGATCCTCGGCACCTGGGCTTGGGTCTATGAAGGTTGAGCTAAGGATCTTGGTGCTTAGGCTTGGTCTCTAGCATGGCGTGCTCAAGTCCATTGAGGCCAAACACAAAACCCTAGGTTGATGGAGGTCAAGCCTTAGCCTAGGACCCCATTGTTCAGCCCCGAGTCTATTGAGACTAGGCTCAAATCCCCGGCAACCAATCCCGAGTACATTGAGGTTGGGCTCAGTACCCTAGTGTTGAGGCCTAACGGCACCATGGCCTGACTCCACACAAGTTGGCCTAGGACCTCCATGCCCATGCTTGGTCCTCAGAGTTCAAGCCTAGGTCCATAGAGGCCAAGCTCGGGACCCCAATGCTTGTGTGCATATCCTCAATCATCAAATTTGGGTTCATCGAAACCAAACCCTGGCACTAAGGACCTAGGCATGGGTATTGGGGTGTCAAGCTTGGCCTACATAGACCTGATGGGGTGATCACCAAGATCCTTGGCCCAAGGGCCAATGACCCAAGCTCAGGCACCGAGATTCCATGGTTGTTGGAATCTTGGACCAAGCCTCTATAGACCCAAGTCCATCTTCCATGGACCAAGAGCTAGACCTCAATGAGCTTGAACCTAGGAACTCTAGGGTCTCAGGCCCAACTTTTATAGACTGAGGACCGGTGTTCGTGCCCAAGTTCTCGATGTTTGGGCCAAGGTCCATCGAGGGTAGGCTCAAGTCCACAAATGCTAGGCCTAAAACCCTATTGTTGCGCCCAAGTTCCTTGGCTATTGTGCCCGAGTCACTAACTCCTGAATAATGCATGTCTACTTAGGAAAATAAAATCGGGTTTGTTTTTTCAATGATGGAAAATAATTTTCAGCTTATTTTCAAATTTCAATAAAAAATGAAGAATATTGTCATTTTTTTGATAATATTTTTTACGAATTAAACAGAGTTTTAGTAATGAAATGTTTTAATTTTCAATCTATTGATTAGTCTTGACCCAATGGAGGGTGAATCGAAAATAACGATGTCTTTTTTGGTTGTTATGAAGAAAATCCAACCAAACAAATTAAATTGATGAGACCACCTGATGGGCGTAGCTAGCTCAATGCTTTTGCATGTACTTTTAGAATTCTTTTATTTCATAGAAAATGAGTTATTTAAAAAATATTTTTTTAAAATTGATTATTTGTATTGTTTACAAAAATAATGTACGAGAAATATTTTCATTAAATATGCAAATATTTAGACACAAATTATTGTCATTAATGAAAATATTTTCATTGACTAATTATTTCAAGCAACACAAGTAATGAGTTTTAGAAAAATATTTTTCATAGACTAATTATTTCAAGCGACACAAGCAATGAATTTTAGATAAATATTTTTTGAATTATTTATTTTTCGTAAAACAAACAGAGCATTTAATTACCAAATCAGATGAAACGGTGGCCCTACCATAACATCATGCGTTAATTGGATGCTCTAACGAGGGCCATGTAGAATTGCAGGACCACTAGTAAGCTTTTAAATAACTTAGGGTGCATTTGGTAACATTTCTACTTTTGGGAACAGTTTCTTTTGAGAAATAGTTCTTTTCTATTTCTACTCCCTAGAACAATTTCTGAGTAAAATGGGGTGTTTGGTAACTACAAAAATTTCTTATTCTCGGAATAGAATAAGAATAGAAATGCGTTTAGTATCGACAAAAATATTTATTTCTTTCTTCCTCGATAGCGGCGGTGGCTGGCGAGCGGGGCCGGTCACCGGCAATGGTGGGGTGTGGATGGCGACCGAGGGCGGCGGCCGGTGGGTGGGGGCCACCAGTGACCGACGACCGACGGCCGCCAACCAAGCCGCCACCCGCCGCCGGGCGGCCGTCGATCGCCGGTCATTGGTGGCCCCCGCGCCCACCGCCCACCGCCCACCGACCGCTAGTCGCCGATCATTGGCCGCGCCCTCGATTGCCGTCCGCACCCCCCGGCGATGGCGACCGGCCCTGCTTGCCAGTCGCTGGCCGCCGCTGTCGGTCTCCGGTCGCCGACCCCCACCGCTCACCAATTGTCGGCCGCAGGGCGAAGGACGACAATTGGCGGTCGGCCAGTGGCAAGCGGGCAGTCGCCGCTGTCGGTCGCCGGTCACCGCCATCAACCGGCGGCCGGCGTTTGGCGGCGGCAACTGGCAACCGGCAACCAGCGGTAGGCGGCGGGCAGGTGGCTGCGTGTTATAAGCGGTGTGAAATCCCCAAGAAATAGTTTCTAGAAATTATTCCCAAAAATGAGAAGCTACTTTTTTCTACTTCTCATTTCTACTTCAAATTTATTCCTAGGAACAACTTTCTACTTTCCGGGAATAGAAAAATCAGTTTGCATTACCAAACGCATTTCTATTCTTTTTTTATTTCAGGGAACAAAAGAACATAAAAATAGAGGAAGAGAAATGTTGCCAAACGGAGCCTTAGTAACAATCCTACAAAATTCTATCTAATACCCTTAATTTGTCTCTCAACTTTCTAATTAATTTGAAGTCCCACCCTTAGGGTAAATCCACACTTACAATGAGGAATATTGGTATAACGTACATTAATTAAAAAAAATCTATGTCTTTATCTTAATACTTATAATTTTAAGTTAGTTGTTAGTGATTCTATAAAAATTATACATGGTTAGAACATGCTGGTGTCTACACGCTTTGTACACCTTATTGGTAAGAAAAGATTTTTCTTCCCCTTTAAACCCCGAATTTTACGTCCCAAAATTCAGATGAAATTGTTCAAAACCTTGCTTAAGTCCTAGTTAGAACAATCAATCTCTTAAAAGTGTACATGATCACTTTAAGTGATTAATTAAATTTCAAATAGATAACTTTGTCATTAAAATGGAGTGCACTTAGCGATCATGCCTCTTAATTAAGGACTGCATACACACGATGCGCATGTATGAAATTTTAAAAAAATATATGCCGTAAGTTAAAGATCACGGAGGCTAGTAGTGACGTAGAGAACATAATTTATTAAATTGTGGAAAAAGATAAATTTTTTATTGTTATTAAATGCACAAATTGCACGATTTTGGCACACAAATCTAATTGTCTCTTATTCGATTTTTAAGGAAGGAGATTTTTACAAAATTATCAACATTAATCATAAGTGTTAGACTGAATATTTAAGAGAAATAAAACTAATGAAGATGACATGTTGTTATGTAGAAATCATCATCTGATTAAATTTATCTTAATTAATTTGTTTTACAAGTAATTGAGGGTACTTTGGAAAGAAAAAAATGAAATTATATTTAAATATTATGGCAAGCAAATAAAGGGAGTACTACACTTTTGGGAGAGCTCTACTAGTGCTCGTTATAGTAAGTAAACTAAATTGACTTAAATGATTCTAGAAATAAAGATTCTCTACTCAACGATTATGATGGCACCCGATTCATAAACTTTAAGTTTTTGGCAAATAATTCCCAATCTAAGGTTGTGTTTGTTTTGTAAAAAATAATCGATTTGAAAAATATTTTTCAAAAGATGATTACTTGAATCACTTACAAAAATATCTTCACCGTCCACAAAATTGTTTAGATATAAATTATTATCAATAATATAAAATATTATTCATTGGATATTTATTTTAAGCAATACAAGTGATCATTTTTTGGAAAATATTTTTCAAATCATTTATTCTCCATGGAACAAATGGAATCTAAAAGTAGTTCACTACTCTCCCAAGATACAATTTGATTCATACAGAAAAAAAAAATGAGAAGACTACCTCCATCTCAGCAATGTATTAATAACTATTGAGATGGACCAGGTCTAGGGGTGAGCATGATCTGAGTTGGGCCAGTCCATCTCTTAATCCTGGAACCAACCCATACAGTATCAATCCTCAATTTTTGGGATCGAAACCAATCCAATGGGTTTGATATGGTTTTAGGGTCAATCCGAGACCAATTAATAAATTTTTTAATTATCTTTTTATTCATTGAAAATGCAAACCTACTATTTCAAATTATATATCCATTGATAATGTGGTGTTAAGTAACCAAACTATATATACTAAAACATATTCAACAAATGTAAGATAATGCAACAATAGAAATTTCACACTTATTAAAAGCAAGAAACAATAAAAATGATTAAGACTACTCATAGAGCTATGAGGCAAGCATTGCTTACGAGCAAATAAGGTTTCTAATTAGGATTTTGTTTCCTTGTGATTTACTTGGCGACAAGCAATGTTAACAAAGAGAGGCGAGTAGTGAGCTATGCGAGTTTACTCATGAGAGAAATTGTTTCTTTTAATTTTACTTAGCAAATTGAAGACTAAGAGGATAAAGAAGAAAGAACAAGAGAACAAGAGAATTGGATGAGAAGTACGCTGTTTGAGTTAGGGTTTGTTCCTTAGAGTAAATAAGAAAGTATTATATATAATATATTAGATATTTAATATACCTAAAATAATTATATTCTATATAATATATATTTACATGTAATATATACAATCAGGGTTGGTCCGGGTTGGACCAACTTGAAACTTTCAGGATTAATGATTGACTCAATCCCTTTGAGAACCAAACTAGGATTAGTAGGGTAAGGCCGATCTAAGGTCAGTCCAACATTGACCCTAGACCGATGCATAGCCCTAACTGGGTCCTATAAGAAGGGGAGATATATATTAGTGTTCATTTCATCCATTTCACAATAAGACACGCTCATAAAAGTGACTATTACGTATTGACTACATAATTTGGAGCCATATTTATATAATTGGTTTAGAATTGCTTTAGGAAATTGTTTCATGAAAATGATGTGACAGATTATCCAAGTAGGTTGTTAAATAAATATGGTCGCGTTGTGTATGTTCAAAAACCAAATAAAAATCCGACATATCAATCTATACATGATGAGTCTTTTATGTCTCCAAATATTGTGGGGTCGTGCATTAGATAACAAGAGGAGGGTGGAACTAATGAAAATGGTGAGATGAATTTCATTGGTCAGAGATTATCACCGAGAAGAGAGCAACCCGGGTATAAATTAAATTAACCTAAAGTATCTTCCATATGAGAAATTCAAGAGAAATCTAGCTCAAAGAATAAATGGCCATGTAAGAAAAAAGAGAAAATAGTATCTTTCTTATCATAAAAGACAGTTCTTCAGAATTTTGAATGAATTTCTTGTGCAGAGAAAACACTGAGAAGGAAGACTCTGGTGCAATTGATTTATGTACAGTCAGCTACACAATAGGGCATTGAAACAAAACCCAATAATTCATTGATAGTTGACAGACCATATTAAGGGACAGAGACATGACTCGTGAGGCAGGATTGTGGGATCACCTTCTTATTTATTACCATTCCATAGGGAATCTACTTCTCCCATAGGGAAAGATGACAGAAGCCTGGAGTAATATGAAAAAATTATGGGTTATAGAAAAATAGGGCTTCTATTATAATTAAAAATTAACATTAGTGTGCACACGAAAATTGCACGATATTAGCACGCAAATTTAATTATCTTTGACTCATTTGATAGTGAATGTGATTTTTTATCGAACTATTAAAATTGATTAAGCAAAGTTCATAATTTGATTATGTTTACTATTAGACAATAATTAACATATCCAATTTGTCCATGGATACAGCAATTGAATAATAACTATTATCCATATATTTTTTGAAGAGCTTTTATTGTCATTTAAAAATGGCATTAGTGTCCATGCAAAAAGTGCACAGTTTTAGCACATAAATCTAATTATATTTATTCAATTATTAAGGAATCAGAACTTTTTGTCAAATTAGATCACATGTGGAAAATTGCATTACGAAATTGTTTTGTCAAAATGATGAGACAAATCCAAATAGATATTTAAATAAATAATGTTCTATCATGCGTGTTCGTAAATTAAATAAAAATCTGATATATCAATTTTTATATGGTGAAAGGTTGTGCTTAAGAAGGATTAATGATTCCTGGAAAGACTGACAATGAGATCAAGAATGTGTGGAACATTCATTTGAAGAAGCCTTTGGCCGGTAAGGGCCTTGACCAGTCGAAGCACGCATCCTCCATTAGCTCCTCGTCCTCATCTTCCTTTGCATCTTCGCTCGAGTCCCAAAAATCAATTTATACACGGTGAAATTTAATGCTCTAAGAAAAGTCTGCCTCGGATGGATATTGCTTCACCGGACAAAGGTCTCCAGTCAACTATTGAAGGGAATCCCTTGTTTCTAGTTAAAGTACCGAGTAGGATCAAAGAAAGTAACGGATGGACTAAGATGATTCACTTCCTTTTCTCGTCCCTCCCTCGAAAGAATGCTCCCCACCAAATGCCATTCCTTCCGTCAAAAGCTAAAAGGCTAAAAAGTTTTGTCTAAATTCAATATTTGGAAAGTGGTTTTTCTCCTGACTGGCCAATGAGGAAATCGAATGTTGAAACTACTGCAAATGGCAAGATGAATTTCATGATCATAGATTATTATTGAGAAGAGAGTGACATCCATTTATAAATCAAATTACTCTAAACTAGTCTTCTATTATGAGGGATTCAAGAAAAGACTAAGTCAGATAATAAATGACCTTGCAAGAAAAATGAGAAGGTATTATATTTCTTATCAAAAAGGAGTATTCTTCGGATCTTGCATGGATTACTTGTGGAGAAAAAACACTGAGAGAAGACTCTGGTGCACTTGATTTATGTACAGAGTACCAAACAACAGAGCATTGAAAGAAAATCCAAGAATCCATTAATAGTCCAACAGTTGACGACCGATTTAAGTGATAGAGATAAAACTCATGGGGCAATATTCTGGAGTCTCCTTCCTACTTATTACCACTCCACAGGAACCAATGAAAGATGATAAAAGCCAGGAGTAGCATAGAAAAAATTATGATTTATTAAATTATAGAAAAAATGGGGGCTTTGTTATAATTAAACAACGAAATTAGCATGCGCACATAAATTGCACGATTTTAGCATGCAAGTTTAATAAAAAAAATCTATAATATAGTAAATGAGATTTTTATGAAAGATGATAAAAGCCCGCAGTAGCATAGAAGAAATGATGATTTATTAAATTATAGAAAACTAGGGGCTTTGTTATAATTAAATAATGAAATTAGGGTGCACACGTAACTTGCACGATTTTAGCACGGATGTTTAAAAATTTTTTATTTATATTTTAGTAAGACGGTGCGTTTTAATCTTTTAAATTTCAATTTCTCGTATAACTGAGTGTCCATATTTTACTAGGGGTAAAATAAAATTTATCCATCATCTCCCATTATGAGGGATTTAAAGATAAGCCTTGCTCAGATATTAAATGGCCTTGTGGGAAAAAAGAGAAGATATTCTCTTTCTTACAGAAAAAGACAAGTCCCCAAATCCTGCATGAATGACTTGTGTAGAAAAAACACTGAGAAGGAAGACCGTGGTGCAGATGATTTATGTACAGTGTACAGCACAACAAGTCGTTGAAAAAAAAAACCATAAATTAATTATTAATTAAATAATCAGGGACCTCCTTATATTAAGAGGTAGAGATATAACTTCTAAGCAATTCGCTGGATCTCCTTCCTATTTATTACCACTTCATAGGAAACCTACACCTCCCATATATGAAGGCATTGACACTTGTTTGGGCATCCTCATCAAAACCTCATCCATCCCCCTCTCTCTCCATTTGTATAAATGGCGACAAGGTGGTGACAAGTGAAGTGAAAAGTTCTGTCGTGCCGTGGGTCTCTAGCTTCCTCCCATAAGAAAAAGCAGAGTGTTTGTACATAAAAGACTCCATCTCCATCTTCATCTTCAGCTTCATAGGCGGTAGAGAGATGGGCAAGGGACGAGCACCATGTTGCGACAAGAACCAAGTGAAGAGAGGTCCATGGAGCCCAGCTGAGGATTCAAGGCTCATCTCTTTCATCCAGAAGTATGGCCATGAAAACTGGCGAGCTCTTCCTAAACAAGCAGGTTGACTCTCTCTCTCTCCCTCCCTCCCTCTCTCTGAAAGCAACATAATGATTTGTCTTTGTTTTTATGTTAATGATGGATTTTACCGAGAATAGCTTCCATGTTTCCAATCATTGCTAGCCCATGATGATGTAATCATATTCGAGTTTTTCAATTAATTAGATTTCCTTATATTGAAGATTTGTTTCCATAACAATGCAAAGTCGGTATCTTGCAGTAATTTGATTGAAGGTCGTTAGTTTCGGCATATTATCTGAAGAGATTATCATTTTGGGTGTTAATAATCTCATTAAAACAGACTGAGTCTATAACAAGCTGTAGGATTGAACATTTGAAGTTTCGCATCATCAGCGTGTTACCTGAGGAATGCTGGTTTGAGACGCATCTGCCAACTTAAGGATCATTTTTGTGGGTCCATCTTTTACATTTTTTAAGACTAATCAACTAGATATAAACCATTCAACCCAAAAAAATTAAAAAGAAAAAAAGGGGTTATTTAGTGGGCCTGATTCCTCCCAACGCAAGTCTTTGAAATTTGATACCCACTATTATTGAAATTAAAAGAAGAAGAAGAAGAAGAGACCTGTTTATGAGTGTTATCTATTCATGTATAACCACAATCCTCTGGTCAACCTCATTGCTGGCCTGCATGTATGAGAGGAGTTCAAGACTGTACATGCAATGGAAGCCATGCAGTTCTTTTGAGCACCCCTTGCCCCCCAGGCAATTTGCACCAGTCTTCAAGCTTCTTCTTTCCATCAAGAGTTCTTCAGGTTCTTCAGAAATTTGTGTTGTCAGTTCAGAATATAGCATCTTCTCTTATCCCGATTCTTTTCTTCATTTCGTTCTTTTCCCCCTTTTTGGGTGGTAGGGAGTCTATTTTTGCTACATCGGATGGAATGGTACTCACACATCAGGATGGGATTAGCCAAGATTATTCAGAAACCGACAAACACTTATCAGCTGACAATAGGTGGCTTGATTACATTGGTCTTCCCACTTGTTCCTTAGTTTTATGGGGAAATTAAGCAAATGGTCCTTTGTTTTACCTACCTAAGTACCGCAGATTCATTTAGTCAACCGGGATATTTTTTTTTTCCTTAAGGAGAATAGCAACCCCCCACCCCCAAAAAAAAAAAAAGAGGGGGAAGGACAGTGTTAACTTTGAATAAAAGGAACCTACATGTACTTTGCAATTGCTGTCAGGATATGAGTTGGTACATGAACAACGGGGCTTCCAGAATCGCACGACGTTTTGAAAAGGACGCCCTGCGTTTATCGTTATAAAGAAAGCGTACTCGTTTTTGACATTTTGGCTTGAACAAAGAGTAAACGGGATGCAATATAATAAATTTAAAACTAACCAGCCATTTTTTTCTCCCTAGGATTGTGACAGGCCGTTGCGAATGTTGAACGAGTTTCCTGAGATGTATTTTAGTGTCCTGAAAATTTATAGAGATATATTGCAGAGACAATAAGAGAGTTCAAGACGACATAAATTTGTGTCGTGGGATATTAATTTCTTGTGTTGGATGCATCAGGACTGTTGCGATGCGGGAAAAGTTGTCGACTGAGGTGGATTAACTACCTGCGGCCAGATGTGAAGCGAGGGAATTTCACCAAAGAGGAAGAGGACACCATCCTTCAATTACACCACTTGCTGGGAAACAAGTAATCTTCAAATTATGCGTTTATAATCTCATTAATAATTAGTTAGATTAGATACAGCTTAATCTTTTACTGTATAATCTCATTTGTGAATGATTGATTGGGCAGATGGTCTAAAATTGCATCACATTTGCCTGGAAGGACTGACAATGAGATCAAGAATGTGTGGAACACTCATTTGAAGAAGCGTTTGGCTGGTAAGGGCCGTGACCAGTCGAAGCACAAATCCTCCGTTAGCTCCTCATCCTCGTCTTCCTCCGTCTCTTCGCTTGGGTCCCGTGCCTGTGTCGAGAGGAATGCGCGGGTGGACCTTGAACGTTCAACGGGTCAAGGTCCTCTGGATGAGAAATCTTGTGGTCAGGAAGGCATGGTGCCCCCGCCACTCCCCAATGAAGCTCAAGAAGCCCAAGAGAAATTGGCCAAACGCATGCCTGATAAAAAGGATTCCAAAGATCAGTCGTTGACCTTTTCCGGCTCCAATGAACCGGATCATCTGAAGGGCATGGAAGAGCAGATGGATTCTTTCTTCAGCTTCAGCAGCCCGTATGATCCACGCGCCGCATTGGAGCCAGAGGAAGTGAACAAACCGGATAAAAACAATAACGAATTGGGCAACTTCACAATAGACATCCCATTCGAGTGCGACGTTGAATTTTGGAACATGTTAGATAGCTTGGAACCATTCTCGGTCCACAAAGCCGACGTCGGACAAGATGGCCCGAGGCCCGGAGAAGGGTTATCTATGGAGGATGAGGACCTGAGTTGGTTGTGGTACTTGGAGGACGAGCTCGGGCTTGAGGCAACGAAGGAAGGAGGCGGCCAAGACAATTCAAGAACCAGCTCTAACGCCACAAGTCCATCGGACAGGGCAGTGCCAATGAAGGCATGTTGTCAAGGTTAGGAGTAGAATTTGGAAGCAGCAGCAAAAAGCGTCGCTTTCGGTGTCAAGAATTGACCTAGGTCAAATGTGCAGCGAGGACACACGGTGTTTACATCCATGTCTTTTTCAAAAGTTGGTAGAGAGAGTGGCGAGGTCAAGAATTTGACAAAACGCTATCTACTCTGCTATTCACATTTCAATGCGTGAAAACTTGTGGTCGCATGTGTCTCTTCTAGCATGTAATCAAGCCTGATTTACATGTTCAACGAGAAGCATGTTGCGGTTGCTCCATCACCTAACTCATTATCCGCCTTGTCCCATCGCTGGTTGGTGAAACCTTTTTTGTGTTCCCACCTTATCAAGCTTCCCTTAGCCAAAAAGGAAAATGCCCTTCGATAGTTTCTGCTCAAGAGGAGTCATCGTGACGAAGCACGAATTTAATCACGACTTATAGTGACAAATCCGATGGCAATTGTCATTGTGAACATGGAAAATTCAGCGCAGGCTAGTCGAACGCGCCCACGTATGCATCTAGAGTTCGAGTGAAAAAAAGAAAAAAGAAAAAAAGAAGTGGGAAATGGAGGGAACCGGATCGGGATTTTTTCCCCTATCTCACTCAAAGTCAATCGCCCAAAATTAAGGAATTTCGCGTGCACGTAGGACGAGCACGGAGATTCGGTATAGTTGAAACCGTTGAGATCAGTTGAGAAAAGATTTATGACGCAGCGAAGACGAATGCATATCATATCTTTCCTCTTGGTCTTGAGAAACCAATTACGATTAGATCATTGAATTGTCATATCTAAATTTCAGTTTTTTATGGAACCGAATAACAAAATGGATGATTAGAAAATATCTCGAAAGATGTTATTAACTTATGGAGTTCATTTTGTACATAGCTTCTTAAATATGATCTTGAATGTTATTATCATGGAACAAGCGATCGGACAAAATTAACAAAATAAATCGAACACTAAATTTATATGGTTCAATTCATGTGAGCCACGTTCATGGAAAGAGTAGTAAATGATTCTACTATAAATTAAGTGGAACAACGGATATTAAAATTACACTTGAATCACTCAAACACTATCGGTATTTTCCAACTATTCAATTATACTCAATAACTCACATAATATTTAAACCCACAATTTCTCACGAAATGATTTCTCAATTTCATAAAGGAATTCACAAATCTTCCTACAAGATTTATTGGGTTTTAACACTCTCGAATTATTTCAGGGTGTAAACACAATTAGTCGCCCCTTGGAAACTCATCACAATGAAGATGTTTATTATAGTATGAGAGGAAATCTACTTAAATTATGAAAGTTTCATTTTTGGACGCAAATTCAAGACATATTTGAATAGTCTCTATCTTGACTTGATGTTTGAGTCAAGTTACAATTATTTCACTAGAATCTAAACGTCACTACTACTCTCCTAAAGCCCCTCGTGGGCTCAATCGCAATAAACATCTTCCCATGTCTTAGTCTCTCCTGAACTTTGCCAATTTTATGGAGCTCATCATAATAGTAACTATTCTTGCATCTTTAGAATATTCCGACACTACCTCTTCAATCACAGATAAAACAAAACTATTATTGTATTTATATCTATCTAAACATCAAACGCGCACTTTATCTAACTTAGTAGTTACAACAATCATTGGATGTGTAAGCTCCATCTCTCTACAAGCATCATTTGTGTTGATTATCATGCAAGTACCCACTATCTTAGGAATTGCTAATTGTGATTTCACCTTAAGTTGAACAATGTCTAGATTTGTATAAACACTACTAGTAACACTCTTACCTAGAAGAATTGGGGAATCATCAAATGCAGCTTCTAAGTTGATAATATGGGAATTTAATTCTAAGCACCACAACCAATAACTCTTACATGTTGTTCCCAGCCTATAATCATATACTTTTCGCTCTCCTATCAAGCTTACCATCATTTGCTCGAACATAACACAAACAATCAAATATTCCTAGAACAAAATAATCATCAATGTTACTTGACCACATTTCTTCGGGAGTTTGACATCTAATTGTAGTCAATGTAGATCTATTCACTAGGTAGCTTGCCATACTAAGTGAATCCGTTAAAAAATTTCCGAGCCATACTAGCATTTACGAGCATTTTATGAGTCATTTCTAGAAATGTTTTACTCATCAATTCTGCAACCAATTGTGATTCACTAACACTAATGCAGTGTCCCACTATGCCTTCATTAATGCATAAGTAGTTTAACAATTCTAAGCAAAACTCCATGTCACAATTAGTCTGCACTTGTTTGATTGTCTTACCAGTATCTTTTTTTATCAAAACTTTTAACTACTTTATCTTGACAGCAACATCAAACTTGTGTTTCAACACAAACACCTACGTCCTCCTTGGTAGTGCTACACATTGTCTTATAATGTTAAGAAAATTACGTTGTTGTTTTTTCGCGAATTAATGTAAAATTTGAAGCGGTATAGAATATCAAACAGTTGTAAAACAGGTTCTAATGAAAATAGGGTTGACCTTGTTCCCAAATTGGAAAAAAAAAAAAAAAAAAAAAAGGGTCGGGTCCAAAACAGGGTCTAATAAAATTAGAGTAGGGTATATAGTCCAAAAAGGAGGAATCGGTTATAACATAGTCGATTTCAGGGTCCAAGTCTGGATCCTACCCACCCTAGACATGATTACCCCTAATAAGGAGTCTTTTTGTAAATTACTGGTGATCTCTAGAACTGTCACTAATAATTAGGTGTTTGTCTTATGCCTATAAAAGGCAATGCGTGTAATGTTAAGGGACAAAAGGACCTTCTTTAAAAATAATATTGTGTGGTTTGCTATAATCTTTAAAGCTCTTTCATATCTTCCTTTCTGTGCAATATGAATCTTTAAAAACTATAGATGTCCTGATTAGTGCTAGTACTATGCTTTGCACTCGCCACAATGTGGAACATGTGTATCGGAATTTTGCTATCATGAAATTTTCTATGATATAAGTCAAAAAAGGAAAAGGAATTTAGTGTATTGACACTCAAATTTTGACAACCTAATCATTCATATTTGCATATCAAATTAGGAATTGATTTTTAACACCTAAACAATATATTAGTTTTAAATTGCATAACATATAGTTTTGAGAGCATTTATCATTTAACATATCTCAATTAATTGCATGTGTATTGGATTGACGGTGAATGGACTTAACAAGATGGTCTTAAATTTAATTGAACTAGAGTTAATGGTCTCAAGTATAGAGGTCCTGAACTTAAAAGCCCGCGAGAATATGAAAGTTTGGCTCAGCCCATTAATCCTTTTTATGTCATCAAAGTTTGCACATAATGCGAAAGATTGCAATATCTGAGCGAATTTAGAAGAAACAAAAATCATCGGGATTCCGGTCAAGGGACATTCGTCAAAAGGAGGAAATAAGGTAAGAGGAAAGATATATGTTTGCCGCTTGAAAGATTTCTCACGAGGTTATGTACTTGATCAAGAAGGGGGTAACATTCATTGAAAATATATATTACCATAAAGTAAAAAAAGAAAGAAAAAGAAATCGTGATATTCTTAAAAGAGGCCCCGCAATCTCTGCAATATTGGCAGATGCGAGAAGAAGAGAGCATAGATAGGGGGCTCTTTCACGAGAGAAGGGGTGCCACAAAATAGAGAGCCACGATGGAGGAATAGAGGGAAGGAAGGGGCGTCATCTTCCCTGGCCATCCACGACTGAATGCCCTCAGACATTGCTTTCTCGCTGCAAGTCTCGCGCCCACATCCTTGGTGCAGCACGCCCGTCGCCCGTCATCGCGGATCTTGCACCGGTGACACTGCCCGTCGTGGCTCCGGGAGTTCCACCATCACTGATCCACGACGCTCGCTGCTTTTGGGCTTCCTCGTGGCATTTCCTCCGCTCACTGCCGCTGCCTCCTCTCTTGACCAAATCCGACGAGCTGCTGCCGCTCAGCGTCAACTGCCCTCAAGTAGCTAGCGAAGCCAAGCCGAAGAGGCCGCTGCCCTGTTCGTGTGATTCGATGTGCCACTACCGCTTCCGATGACGACGATGACGCGGAGGAGCTGATGCAAGCACCGGACCGCAACGTCCCTGCTGCTTGTGCTCATCCGAGAAGACCCGCATTGTGATGACAAAGCTGTTCGTGATCTTGCGACGAAAAACCTGTGGCTGCTCCATCCGGATGTCGACGGCCTTGCTGGCCTAGCGTCACATTGGGACTGAGCGCCCCCCTCGGTGCTGTCCGGGATAAATTATTCTTGTGCGTCTGCATAGTTATAGAAAATCCCAAGCGGTGGTCAAAGGAGCGTCGGTGAAAGCTTGATTGAAGAACAATTATTGGGAGATAATCCAAAGTGGGGGAAGGTTCAGTAAAGAAAAAGCGAGGGAATTCTACTTGGAGAGACGCGGCAATCTTTCAAATCCCCATCTCAAGTCCTGCCGATTCATTGTGGTGCTGGTGTCCAACACTACTACGTAGCCCCATCGCCCAACCCTTAGCAAATTCTCACTATGCCGGGAGGTGTTGGATTTCCGCTCTTGGAGGTTTCCGTCCTCGCTAGCCATACACGCCAGCATCAAGCCAAGACCTCACTGACGCTTGAGCCGTTCACCATTGTCACCGCTGTTCAAGTCCTTACCGGTGGTCGGCAAGCTTTCCATCGACAAATTATGAACTTGGAAGCATATTTGCCAATCAGGTAAGAATCTCGCCCGAACTTGATTTAAATATCTTGTTGCCTAGATTGATGAGATTAATATCTAATTTAGTCCTTTTGAGTGTTAGGCATATTATCCCTTAGGATTTTATTGAGGATTTATTTCCCGATGCTTTATTGGGTTTCTAATCAACTCACGACTCAATGTTAAATAACTCTATTGGAAAGTTCGGGCTTAGTAATTCATTAACCTAACAAATAGGTCCTAACATAGTAGCTAACACGTAATACTTATTCTAAAATTGCCGTGCATATGGGATATCATATCTATCACATATTCTGTTTTCATTTTCCCTGATTCATATCACAAGCCATTTTCTGGTATCAGACCAAAAGAGAATAAATGTCCATAGAAGAAATGCTTTTATAACGTGGTTATGTGAAGCGTGGACCAGGTACCTAGCCACAAGACAACTACGTTCGGTCGATATTTCAGCATCTATCAGTAAGATAGATATTTTTTTAACCTTCGCATGAAGATAGATATTTTAACCTTCGTGAAGTGTTAGGGTATGGAAAGAGCTGCCCCCCAGGCTGAGAATTGAGACGACCAAACATCTAAATCTTGAGTGGGCCGATGTTCTTTTAATCCCATAAGTTAATAATCGTCGGAATAAGAAGACGGACTTGAGCTAAAGCCCAAAGAATAAAACAAATTACCTAACTAGTAACCAAAAATGATTCGATACATCAAAGTTTTACTTTTGCAAAAAAAAAAAAAAAAACAAATTGAGAATGTTTTTTGGCTTCATAGATCCATTGCAACGCCGTAGTTTCAACTACTTGAAATTTGCTTAGAATGTTTAATTTCCGTACAAATAATAAGATAGTAATAAACGTGTAGAATGTAGAAAGCTAATTTTAGAGAAAAGAGATGCAAAATGGTAAGAATTTCTCCTTTTTATTTTTAATATGTTAATCATTTCCGAGTCATTTTTCCATATGTATAATCAATTAGATTATATCTACGAGCATCCTTTTCCTTATTTCAATGTAAGAACTAATAAGGGATTTTCTCCTGATGTTTAGAACTGATCTCGACTTGGGTTTTTATTGAGGCCGGTTATACATGGCTACATACTTTTATCTGATATTTCAGATAATATATAATCAGGATATTTAGCTCATTTCTCATTTTTTCCATCAAAATTAGTGGCGTTAGAAGTGAGGATGCCGGAAATTTCGATTTGATAGCAAATCAGGGAAGAACCAAATTTAGAATGTGTCCACGAGTAATCGAATTGAAGCCCAAATTTATAATAATGCTCCATTCATCTCACAAGAAATAGTTTCAAAGAAAATATTTTCTAAATTTTCCGGCATTCGTTTTATTTCCATCAATGTAAAAAAAAAATCTTCTACAATGGAGAAAAATATTTTTCACATTTCAAATAAAGAAAACATTTTCCTCACTCATTTTCTCTTATCTTATACCCTACTAGTCCCCTCTTCTTTCTTTGGTTCTTTTATAAAATACGAATTTCCTTGGCAAGCCTCACCCTTGTGCTCATCACAATCTAATGAGCCTTGAGCTTGCCTTTGGGCCAATCGACAGCCATCGTTGTGGCTAGCAAGCCTAATTAATATTTGCAAATTTTTGGCTGTAATTAACCTCAGGCTCAACTTGGGGCCTTTTAGAATGTGAGCTCACATTGAAATGAAGTTGAGATCAACTTTACTGACTCCTCTAAGGGTATTTTCACCTACGAAAGTTACCAATAGTAAACTGCCTTGCTTGACCTCTTTCTTTACTTACTGTATTCGCATGCCTCGTATATCAGAGTTTAGATAAAGCAGTATAGGCTCTGTTTGATAACGTTTTTATTTCTCTATTTCTTTGTTCTTTTGTTCTCGGAATAGAAAAAGAATAGAAATTCGTTTGATAACGCCAATTGATTTTTCTATCCTCGAGAATACAAAGTTATTTTTGGAAATAGATTTAGAATAGAAATGAGAAATAGAAAAAAAATTTCTTAATCCTAAGAACAATTTCTAAAAACTTATTTCTTAAGGACTACTCGCTGCCCATAGCACACCGTTGTCCGCCCACCACTACTTGTTGTCGGTTGCTGTATGCGGCCACCCGTTGTCGGCTGCCCTTGCCCGCTCGCCGCTTTCGTCGTCGGCCTTTGCTCCATTACCAATGACCCGGCGCAACCGAAGGTGATTGGTGGCGGCGACTTGGGGATTAGCAACTTGGTGTGACTAGAGGCGACTGGCAACCCAATCCGATCAACAACGGTGACCTAGTGAGTAGTAGTGACTAGTGGTGGTGACCAGCAACCAACGACCCAACGTGACTAGAGGTAATCAGCAATTCGACATGACTAGCGGCGGTGATCGACGACAACAATTGGCGATGACGACCAGCGACCGATGACTTGGCATGACTGGAGGTGACCGATGACCTAATGCGACCAGCGGCGGTGATTGGCGGTGGCAACTAGCGGCGGCAATCGACGATCAATGACCTGGCGTGACTAAGGTGACACGCGATTGGCGAGGGTGACTAGCATTAGCAATCGGCGTTAGCGGCGACAACCAACGTTGGTCGCCGCGATCACCCTTGGCCGTCACCGCCCCCGATCGCCACCGCCATGGGAAAAAAAGAAATAAATTTTTTTATCGGTATTTCTATTCTTTTTTATTTTGAGAATAAAAAAATTTTGTAATTACCAAAAACTGTATTTTACTCGAAAATTATTTTATGGAGTAGAAATAGAAAATAATTATTTAAAAAAAAAAAAAATATTTTTAAGAGTAGAAATGTTACCAAAAATATCCTTAAGGATTTACTCAAATCCTTTTGATTTTTTTTTTTGCAAAATGATTAAAGCCTAATTAATATTTGTAAATTTTCTGCCATAATTAATATGATAATTAATTTAGTTTTTAGTACGAACGAAAAATTCGAGAGCGATCAAATCTTCCTCTCTCTCTAGCGTTTTCCTCTCCTCTCCCCTCTTTGCGTTCTTCTACATGTTGGCGAGTCTCTGTGTGTCTTTGTCTTGTCTCTGTGGCTCTTTCGGCCCCCGCGTTTCTTGGCGTTCGAAGATCATCGAATGGAGTGGATGGACATGGTGGCGGGGAGCAGCTGCTGCTTCATGGACGAGGAAGAAGCGGAGAGGAGGAGCAGAGTGATGGCGGAGCTGAAGCCTTATTGCCTGGACCTGCTCGACCTCGTCCAGCACCCCAAGAAGCAATCCCCTGCCCTCTCCGCTCTCCTCCGCTTCCTCCGCGACTCGCCCCCCGACTCTCTCCAGCCCTTCTTCGAGTAACGTCCCCCCACACCCCACTTCCCCTCTTCCTCCAACCCCAACCCCATCTTTGGTGGTTAAGCGGATGCCGTTGGCTTGTTATGATACTGCAATTTTGTCTGATACGGATTCCGTCTCCTAGTTCCGGGCCGTGGCGTTCGGTCTCGGATTGTCGACTCTAGTAAATGTGTCGCCGCCTTCGGAGTTCGCGTCGGTGCTATTTGTTGAATATAATGTCCTCCTGCTAGTTTTGTCTTGGATTGTCTCGCGTTGTCGTTGTTGTTCGTTTCCGCTTCCGCGACAAGTAGTAAAATTATGGAGGAATTAGGATGAATTTGTGGTGTAGCTACTGGCTCATGAGATGATTACTAGGTGGAGAACAGGTACGAAATCATTCTTCCGTTCCACATTTCGATACACATGGGAAATACTTCACCAAAAAGAAGAAGAATAAGAAGAAAAAAATATTCTAGAGTATCATTTAACCGAAACGTTTCATACCTGATTAAAGAGGCTGACACTGGAACGTCTGTAGTTTGCTTAGTTTTTTGGACTGTAGGTCAGATGCCTGCTGTGTCTTGCTCAATTTTCTTGCTTTTCCCCTGTCTTGGGAGTGGAGATGTATCTTTGTCCATTCCGCAGTTCTTTTTGACCTGAGCATTTGTGTGTATCCAGCTATACATTGTTTCCACTGCTGCTTCAATTAGATGCGGCAGTTGATGACCGAAAGCAGCGCAAGATTGATACCGAAGAACATGAGGTTCCACCATCTCATAAACCCAATAGGGTGAGTGATAAAGTGGCAGAAGATGTGCTCCAGTGTTTGGAGGAACTTCTGAAGAAATGTTATCTAGGATCGGTCAATCAGGTGGTTCTGCTTTTCTCTTTCACCTTTTCACATTTTCTATTGTCTGTATTTCCCTTTTGTTCCCTTGCACCTCGTGGCGATATTTAGTGTCATTGAACTTCTTTGTGCCATATAACTAGTGGATAGGCCTGGTCCACATATTTTGCATGTGATGCTGTTCGGATAAATTTGACCTTTATTTTGTGCCTCTTCAAACTCTTTGTACTGTGTGCACTGCTGGTGCTACTGAGTGCTTCCGAACCTCGCAAAATCTAAATGGCCATTGCAATGATTCTTTTATAGCTCAACTCAGTGAAACTTGTCATGTTACACTACCATGTAGTTGTTGTTAGGTTCGGACTATCTGTCGGTAGCAGGTAGGCACTGCTGTAGTCTTTGAAGGCGTGGAGACAATGTCTTCGAGATTTTTCCTCTAAAATTTATATGTGAGTATAGTCTTTACTAGGATTTCTTGGTCTAATGCATTCAGAGAACATCATCACGACAATAAGTTTGTTTCTTGGGAGACTCATTACTTCCCTTTCCTAAAATCTATGAGTCAATACTGATTTTTCAATGGATTGGTAGTGCATCACCTCCAAATTTGGGGCTAGGGATGATGCTGGATGTCAGGTTGCATATCCACATTGTAGTCCATAGGCATCCTGAATGACACCTACAAGCCGAATCATTTTTAGATGTACTATAACCAGCCTTAATATCAGATTCCTTAACCCATTTCTTTTTGTTGGAATATGATCCATTCTTCTTGCAGATGGTTGTGATACTAAATAAATTGAGTAATGGGGCTTCGCTTTCTCCCTCTGTGGTCTCTGAAGAGTTCCGTGAAGGAATTATCAAGTGTTTTAGGGCGCTTCTTTTGAACTTGCTGCCATGCTCTGATAGTTCTTGCTCATGTAAACAAATTACCGGGTTGCCTGCTCTTTTAGTTGGTGATGATGTGCTTACTCGCCCTCTTGGATGTTCAAGAAAAAACTTGGGAGGGGAATGTTTACTTGCATTTCTTCAGACTCAGACTGCATCATTTGCTATTGGATACTGGTTATCACTTCTTCTCGAAGTATGTAAACTTTTTTCAGGCATTTCTTGTTGCACTTCAAGCAAATTCATATGGAATTAATGTTGGCGTTTATGCAAAGGCTGCAGATTTTGAGGCTGCACGCGGGCATAGAGGAAGTGCAAAGCTTCGCATAGAAGCCTTCTTGACAGTACGGGTTCTTATTGCTAAGGTAATTCTACAAGGTGTAGGGTTGAAGATAGGGGTGGCAGTTCCTGACATGACACCAACACATGACTTTAGAGCATAAGTAATTTAGTGATAGAAACCTTAACTAAAATCGACATGAAATGACAGATTGTTATAGAACTGAATATAGGAATTCTACCTAATCTGTGAGCTTAAAATTGGTGGACAGTAAAGGTGTTTCAATTTTGGAAAATTTCAACAATATCAGAGTTGATGAACTGAGGAGGGTAAAAAAAGGGCACTGTGGTTCAAAGCATAAATTCTTGCTACTTCGAGATTTTTTTCAATAGTTTAATGACATGTCTATGTATATTATAGATGTTGCAAATGCCTTCTTCCAATTGATCCTGTAATTTGTGAACAAAAGAAGGGCCTTTTCTTTTTATGATGAATCAAGTTCATCCCCCAAATTGCACTTGTCAACTTTTTCTCTGACCAGTTCAGATCTCTCTTGTGGCAAGAATTTATTGACGAGAAATTTTTATTTTTTCTTGATGGAATTGTTTGCAGGTTGGCACTTCTGATGCATTAGCTTTCTTTTTGCCTGGTGTTGTTAGTAAATTTATTAAAGTTTTGGGTTACGCAAGAACAATGGCAAGTGGTGCTGCTGGCAATATTGAAGCGATCGATCAATCAATTAGAGGATTAGCTGAGTATCTGATGATTGTTCTTGAGGATGATGCTTACTCGCTTTGCTTGGAGATGTCCTTGAATAGTAAGATGAATTCAGAGATTTATGACTCGACAGATTCTTTCATCAAGGAACTTCGCCGGTTACCTATCAGAGATCAAGGTCATGAAGTTTTAAGTGAGTATTCAGATGTTAAGGTTGAAAGTAAGAAAACTGTAAATGAAATCCAGGAGCAGGATAATTCTGGACCTAGCAAGGGGTTGCCAACTTTGACAGTGAATCAGACAAAAGAATGGGTTGAAGAAACTTCTGCCAATGTTCATAAACTGCTTAGTGCCACTTTTCCACATGTATGTGCCTTCAATTTTATGTGTTTGTGATTATCCGAGGAAAATGAGAATGTACTTGGCCTTTCTTAAAGCTACTTTATAATCTCAATGATATATTTTTGTACTTTTTTATATTTGATTCATTGTTAAAACTCTTACATGTTTTCTCAGATTTGTGTTCATCCAGCGAAAAAGTTGAGAAGAGGACTTCTTGCTGCTATAGAGGGAATTCTCACCAAGTGCAACAACACACTAAAAGAGAGTAAATTGCTGCTTCTGGTGAGAGGTTGCCTCGTCTTTTTTTCCTAAAAGGAATAATAATTTAAAGCAAATTGGTGTGCTTGTATAGGTTTGCAGTTTATTTATTTTTTTGCTGCATGACTATTCATGGATCTATTTCTCCATTCTGGGAGTGGGAAAAAACTCTGAGGCTCAGCCCCCTCCATTGTGCTACATCTGCTCTATAGAAGTGAACACACTATAGAAGTGAACACATTTTAAAGCCAAGTGAACACTTTTATTTCATCTAAGGAATTAACTGCAAGTTTTCCTTGACATTAAGCCTGTGTCAAGTGGGTGACCTCCTTGGACATCTAAATTATTAGCATCTTGACCTATATCTTTCATCTCCATCATTCAATACAAGATATCTAATTTGTAGTGCCGTTCAAGATAGTAATGAAAGCAGCAAAGACAGTGTTATAGGGGAGACAAGCGAATATTTGAGTGATCTCTGTTGATTTTTTGAAGTATGCATGGAAAAGTTGGTATCGACCAAAAATAACAAGGCCTTCTTCTAAAGTCATAGTTACTTTGCTAAGAAAATAAAAGCCTGGTTGTAAAGTTGTCATCGATATGCTTCTGGGGGTCACTTATTTTCTTATAACTTATGTGACTTAAAAGCAACTAAATTCTAATCCCTATATTCATCAAGTATGCTGGTACAGTGTTTTGAAAATAATTTTTTTTTCTCTCTCAAGCATGCCAAACCATGTGCTATCTACAAACTGTGAATATCATTTCTCCTTTTGAATGATTGTGCAAGTAAAATGCTAATTCTGTTGCTCTCTTGCCTGGCATCATGACCTTTTTGGCTTATGTTATGCATTGAAACTTAAAATGGCTATGCCTCTGACTTGAAGTTTATGGTATTCCCCTAATGCAGGAATGTCTATGTGTCTTGGTTGTCGATGATTCTGAAGAGATTTCCACATCTTCCCAGGAATTTCTCAGATATCTATTGTCTTTCGGCAAGATAGAGACGGTAGAACGTGATATTGCTGAAATGTTAAGCAGGTTTGAGCTTGACCATGGTTAGGAGATAGGTTTTGTTTACTGCTTCTGCTTGAGAGGTTGAACTAAGACTTGTTTCAAGCAGGCTGATAGAGAAACTTCCGAAAATGGTGCTTGAAGATGAGGACTCTTTTGCACTATCAAGTGCTCAGCAGCTGCTTGTTGTCATGTACTTTTCTGGTCCTCGCCTTGTTGTGGATCGGCTACTCCATTCTCCTGTATGTACGACATATCATTCATTAGCTTATTGTCATTGTTAGAATATTTAAATAATAAATCATGCTTTCATCTAACAATTTAAGCTTTTAAAACAATCAGCAATGGTCCCACAAAATCTTACATGGTATTAGAATTGGAGGTTTTGAGTTCAAATCTTTCCAAGCCCCATTTGCTGCCCCAATTAAATTTAACACCTTAGTACTAGGCAAAAAACCAAACTAAGTGTGAGGAGAAGTATTAGAATGTTTAAATAATAAATCACGTTTTCATTTAATAATTTAAGTTTTTAGAACAGTTGGTAATGGTCCACAAAATCTCATGGTCATCTTAAGCTTTGTTGGTTCTCTCCTGGAGATTGATGCGGAAATTAAATAACCCTGATTTTATCATCTCCAGTCTTATGGAAATATGATTGAATATTTGCTTTGCCCTCTCCCTTCAGTATTGTGTCCTATTTCTTCTCACTGGAGCAGTGACTGTCATAAGAGTCTTAACAGCTTTGTGTGTATGTACATATTGGGCAAGAAATTCATCTTTCTTTTCCTCCCCTTCAGAAAATTAATTGAATCTAGTTATGCTTTAGCTCAATCATCATGTATTACTGTTTAATCATTGAAAGTCCTTCTGTACCTTTCCATCTCTTTTATCAGTAATTTCACATTCGTTTGACTACTTTGCTGATGCTGGAGCTGACTTAGAATTGACATTACTTTCTTAGACATGTTAAGTAAGTTATAAAAAGAATCGAAGTTTAGTTGACAGCTCTGTTGTGCTTTCCTCTCCATTGACATTCTTTTGATTTTGACTGGATTTAAAATCCTCAAGTAATTTATAAAACAAGATTTTCATCTGTAGAGCTTCTTGATCATAGATATTAATCCTGCTTCTCCTGTGATGTATATAGGTAACAGCTGCACGGTTTTTTGATGTCCTTGCAATGTGTCTGGGTCAGCATTCAGTATTTGCCGGTTCTCTAGAAAAGCTTCTTCTGGCTAGATCATCTTCCATGGGATATATCCACTCTGTTGCAGAGTTAAAATCCCAATCTCATTTGACCAGAGATTATCAGAGTGCCTTGACTGCTGCTCAGCATGAAGGTGCTCAGGTGAAAGAAATAGGATATCTTCAAGAAAACATTGAGAAGAGTAGTGAGCTTCCGCGAATGCCCCCTTGGTTTGTGAATGTTGGTAGTCAGAAACTATACCAGACCCTTGCACAAATCATTAGACTTGGAGGTTTATCTTTATTGGCAGGTGATTCCTATGCTCAGATATTGTTTTCTGCAATTTCCCTCCATCATTCAGGCAATTCTATGCTTACTGTTGTCACCACTCTTTCTGATTGTTGGTAGATTCAAGATATGAAGGCCATTTGTCGGCAATTGCTGATATTCCACTTGGATACTTGCGAAAATTGGTTTCTGAGATACGGATTAGAGACTATAATAAAGAGAGCTGGCAGTCTTGGTATTATAGAACTGGTTCAGGACAGTTACTGCATCAGGCAAGCACTGCAGTTTGTATTCTAAATGAGATGATATTTGGATTATCAGATAAGGCCTTGGAAAATCTTGAGCAGATGTTCCCTAAATCTACTGTAAGTGGAGATGAACTTGAGAAGCTCAACTCTGGTCTTGATGATGGTCATTTTCCCACATGTCGTCCACATGAACCATCTACATGGAATCTCGCACGTGAGAATAGCGATGAAAGTCAACTGATTGATTGCATTGGTAGAATCTTACACGAATATGTAAGTCCTGAAGTGTGGAATTTTTCACCTGGACAAGGATCCTCACATGACGGCAAAGATGAAGACCTTCCTTTACACTTTCTCCATGATGTGGCCATGTTACATCAGGAAAGTTCAGCTTTTCCAAATTAAATGTGCTTGTAAAATCTAATAATGTTTATACAGCAGAAAAGATTAATATTATTCTGTTCTCTTCTTCTCGAGCAGGTCATTATTGAGGGGATTGGCATTTTTAACATGTGTCTTGGCAAAGGTTTTGCTTTCAGTGGCTTTATGCATTCGTCTCTCTATTTGTTGCTTGAGAATCTTGTTTCTCCAAACTTCCACGTCAGAGCAGCTGCCGATGCTGTCTTGCGTGTCATTACTAAGACATCAGGCTATCTATCGGTGAGTTCTGATGTAAACTCTTATTTGGTTATACTATTAAAGGGTCACGAGGATGTTGTGGTAATTTTCAGGTTGGCCAATTAGTTTTGGAGAATGCAGATTATGTAATAGACTCTATATGTCAGCAATTACGTCATTTGGATCTCCACCCACATGTGCCCAGTGTGCTTGCTGCTATGCTTTCTTACATTGGTGTAGCTCAGAAGATGTTGCCATTGTTGGAAGAACCGGTATGACTATGGTTTATATTCGGTTTTACTTAGAGCAAATGAACTTTCAAAAACCTTTTCTTTGAAGCATAGCTATAACAGAGTTTAGCCTAGTTCATCTTTGTAACATATCTTGTGACTCTTCCCTATAAGGGCTCTTCATAAGTGGTATTCTTGTATCAAAAGTCGGTGCCTTTCAACATTCCGTTTATGTAGTGATTTCTTCTCTGATAGTCGAGGATCTTGTAATGTTCTCTCTATATTAATTTGCTGCCAATTTTGCAAATTTTACAGATGCGGTCTGTTTCACTCGAACTTGAGATACTTGGGAGGTATCAACATCCAGATTTGACAATTCCCTTTCTAAAGGTCTATCCAGTCCTCATTAATTAGCACCTTTTAAGTATGCATTGACTTGGAATTTGCTGTGCTCCTCTGTGCTTGTACGAAACACAAAAGAAAGAGGGAGACACTTCTGGGCAATAACTATTTTTAAGAAGATATATTGAGTTGTGAATGACCAGAGCGAACTAGGAACTTAAAGTTACCTGGCTTCTCATTAGTTGGCATCACCGGCTTCTTCCTTTAACTTCATCCTGCTCGATCTCATTATTTGATTCTTCTTTTGTGTAATGGTCGTGACAAATTGCAGAGCATGATGAATCTTGGGTCCTCTGTCACTGAGCTTGAATGGTGCAGCTTGGTAACTTTGAGCTTAGATTTCCACGACTTAAATGTCATACTAGAATGATGGACTGTTGCTGGACTTAGAATGGTGTTTTAGTTGTTACAGAGCTTTGCTACGCAGCTCATTTTAACTGAATTTTCCATGAATTGTCTTCAAAGTACGATGCTTTCAGCATGCTTGAGTCATAGACTTAATGGCAATGAAAAAACAATATTTGTCTCTGTCGACATGGAGAGATGAATTTACATTTTGGTTTCCCTGACCTAGTGTCAGTTCACATGCTAGACTCTGGATAATTATCTCTTCAATTGTATTATAGTTATTGAGATTGTGTGGTAAATGCTGAACAAACTTTTGTTCATTATGCATATCTGAAAATCATTCAATAGGAAGCTGAATGATGATATTATTATATATGTCTAATATTCTGTGTTCTTCAGGCTGTGGCAGAGATTGCAAAATCATTGAAGCGGGAAGCATTTTTGTTGCCCACTGAAGCTGAGTCTTTCCTTCAGCATGTCAAGGTGAAAATTTTAGAAAAGGAGCAGAGGTGTAGGACAGGGTCAGGTCAGTCTTCAAGGTTGCATCACGAGGAAGGAGCTTCCTACTGCACTCATTCAGGTGATTCTTATGTAATAGTATGTTATTGCATTGTTTGGAGAGTCGTTGTTTAGGTCAAAACTACTATAGATCTTGGTTCAATTTTGGAGTAGTACTAGGCCACTGCTTCCCCATTGCACTTTAGCCTCACAACCCACTATACTTCTCACAATTGCCGATTTGTTTAGAATCAGTGGTTTTTCCTAGACAATTGTTTTCAACCACCATGTCGGTATCATGTATTTCTTCCAGAATAGAGTAAATTTTTCCATTCTCTATTAGATGCGATGTTAGATTGTTGCTGACAATATGACAAGTATCAGTTTGCAATTCTTATAACACCCTGTTTTAGATGTGAAGCAAGAAGTGTGCATGTAGATAGATTGGACACATATTTTCCCTCTCAAAGCTGTTTCCTCTATGTAATTATTTGGCCAGATGGATGTTGGGAAGGGCAAGAGCTGCATGATTGGCATTTTTGAAATCAATCCTTTTATCAAGTATTTGTTCAGACAGTATCATGTGGTTCTTATGGTCGTTCCTCTCAGATATTTCCAATGCTCTGCCATTGATCTTTGTTTGCATCTTTTCTGCTCTTTTTCCAGCGAAGAGATTGAGATAGAGTTGTTGAGCTTAATAATGCACTTAGCACCATATGTCAACTTTCATTGATATAGACGTTTTTGTTAGATTTCTTTTGACATTTGGAGCATAATTTTTTTTTTCCTCAATGATTTGGGTGTCATCTAGAGATTTCTGTTAGGACACAGTAACAAAGTGGAAATATTGAAATAATGTCGAGCTGAATGATTGTCATGAGCTCATGATTCATATGAGATTATAGTAGTTAAGATTAAACGTACTTCCATTTTTAAAGACTGCGAAAAACACTACCCAATTTGATTGTTTATTATAACTTTGCACAGAAATCTTTGACTGTGCCCTCTATACGTATGTAAGAAATGCATGATTTATGTCATCTCCATGTAAATAATTTATCCTTTTTTTGGCCAAAACATAATTTATCCTTGTTCAGTGCCTAATTAATTCTGAATTTTTTTCCCTTTTGTTTGACTTGATGAAAACAGATGTAGCCGGTTGTCTCCTAGTTTGGTGCCTAACTAATTCTGAATTTTTCTCCCTCTTGTTTGACTTGATGAAAACAGATGTAGCTGGTTGTCATTTTGCTGATAGTAGTGTGCACAAAGAGTTGGAGGAAATCACATTCAAATTGAACAGTTCCAAGAGGTATAGACGAACAATTGGATCGATTACTGCTTCGTGTTTAGTGACTGCAACCCCTTTGCTTGCCTCGTCAAAGCAACCAATGTGCTTGGTGGCATTGGATATCCTTGAGGTACTTTAATCTACATGCCTGAATCATTTTATCCTGTACATGGTGCTCTTGTCTGTCAGTAGACAAGTCAATTGTTTATGCTTTTTTAGTAGTTGGAATAATGTATGAATATTAGGAGAATGGTTGTTGTGGGTATAAATGAAAGTAGGAGCTGGAATTGTCTGTGAATTCAAGTGACAACAGGAGCGATCAAATCCCATCTTGGAGGCTTAAGTTTAGATTCTTGAGTTTTGCCACATTTGTGATAGATTTGTCTACAAGAATACCATTTTGCAAAGATTCCTTATGCGTGCTAACATTTCTTTTGAAGGATGGGATATTGGCTTTGGCAAATGTCGAAGCAGCCTACAGGCATGAGACTCAAGCAAAAGAAGCAATTGAAGAATTTATCCAATCATGTTCGCTGTATCAGCTTCAAGATTCATTGGATGCTGCTGACCAACAAACAGACGAGAATAGGCTACTTCCAGCAATGAATAAAATATGGCCTTTCTTCATAGTTTGTGTTCAAAACAGTAACCCAGCGGTGTGTGTTGATTTTACAGTTTTACTTTTTCTCCCCCTACGCCATGTGATGGTTGAAGTACAACAAGTTAAATAAAGACGAGCACACTAACTTTCAGAGCTATCTTCTGGGTGACATTTGAGTTCTTTTTTTGTCAGGTTATCAAAAGATGTTTAGCTGCAGTGAGTTCTTCGGTGCAGATCTGTGGAGGAGATTTCTTCTCCCGCCGGTTCCACACCGATGGTGGCCACTTCTGGAGACTGCTGACCACCTCTCCATTTCACACCAAGCAGGATGTCAGGAAAGAAAGGATGCCATTACAGCTTCCTTACAGGAATGTGGTTCCATCTTCGGAAGAGCCAATGGCTGAAGTTTCCACCCTCAAAGTTCAAGCATCAGTTCTTACCATGATCTCTGAATTATCCCAAAATAAGAAGAGTGCATCGGCATTGGCAGTAGTGCTGAATAAGGTCACTGGTCTGGTTGTGGGCATTGCTTGTAGTGGAATTGCTGGCCTTCAAGATGCTGCTGTAAATGCCTTACAAGGACTTGCATCCATAGACCCTGATCTTGTGTGGCTTCTTCTGGCTGACGTTTACTACTCTGTGAAGAAGAAAGACATACCTTTACCGCCTACATCTGAGTTACCAGAGATCAATCAAGTGTTGCCCCCGCCTTCTTCTCCAAACGAATACCTATACGTTCAGTATGGAGGGCAGACATACGGTTTTGAGATTAATGTTTCTGCTGTAGGAGTAATCCTCAGGAAACTAAATTTTCTCGTTTTTGCCAACCAAATGTTCAGCTAGATCAGAATCACTCTTTGCTATCTTACTGATATGAATCAAGGTTGCTTTTTCTCTCTTGTGAAGCCGGGGAGGATATTTGTTGGTCATGGTGAGATATTGCTAATTCTCTGTAAATGCCAAAGCTGTCTGCAGGATGTCAGCAGTTCCTCGAGAACTATTTTCAAGCAGACATCTAGCATGCTTCCTAGAGAAATTGTGGATTGAGCGAACTCTCCCAGCCTGTCATTTTATCAGCCCTGTTGCCTAATCATCAACCTCTTACTCTCCCATCAACCTCAAAAGGAAATATTTCATCGACGAAAAGAAGGAAGGTTTTCAGCAATGTCTGCAGAGAAAAAGAACGAGCCCTCAGCCAAGTGTAACATGTCTCGCTTGACAACATCGCTTTCCTTGGAACCTCAGTCGGGCCTTTTGACATGCACAATTACTACATAGTAAGCATAATGCGCGGACAAAGGGCTCAAATTAGCGTCAGACTTGGCATATTCGTTGATCTTCGCATAATCAGTTACAATGTTATGTTCGCCCACTCATCTCTTTCCCCTCGTCTGTCATCTGACCACCTCGCACACAGCCACTGCCAATGCCCATCACTACCTCTCACCATTGTTGCCTCGCTGAGCACCCCCTACTTGCCACTACCATTGGTGACCTCTCTCTCTGGCATCACAGCCATGTACTACCCGCGAAACTGATCTGCCTGGTACAGCTCCATCTCAACACCCTGCTGTGTCATGGCCTCTAACCCACCATAACTAACTCACACGTGAAGAAGTAGCCTTCGCCAACTGCCTCCACAAGTGCGGTGGCATTGACGTGATCAACCTGCATTGAAGGGCTATTATCACCATTACTCCCAAGAAAAGTCAAACCCCGCTGTGGCTAAAACAGGGGTCAACCACAAGCGCTCCTTGGAGCTCGTCCAAGTAACCAATCTCAGGCTCAACGTTGAGCTTTATTTCTATCATGAGTGCCTTGCAGTGGGTGATACTTGATGCGGAAGGGAGCTTTATTTCTGTCATGGAGTGCCTAGCAGTGCGTGATACTTGATGTGGAGAGGAGAGAGAGAGGGAAACAATCTGAGGCAATGATTGCATTATATTACCGCTCATTTTCTAAATAGAAAATCTGTATTTCACTGGTAAAAGAACACAAACACAACGATGGAACCAACTGAATATGATATCACCTTTGAGCAAAAATGTGTGATCTAAGTTAATGTACAGAATGCTTCCAGAGGCATGTCTCTTTCCCAACTTACTTTCTTTTGGTTTGGCAGCCTTGCTCATAATCAAATGCTATCCATTATCTTGTTCATGCTCGTACAGGTTGTATTGATGGAAGAAATTGAGGGCCAGATGGCTGAAGTACTTAAGCAAAAATGCTCAGCTAAGGTGTTTGAGATTGAAGATCTTGCTGATGGTAAGTCACCCTTTCTTTAGCTGCTTTGATGGGAGAAAGAGTCAATGGGCCGTTCATCCTGAGAAATGCCATCTAGATGTAGTTCCCAATAATTTGGTGATATTCTGGATTTCATACTGTTTGTTAACCAGGGTTTGATCTCTTTTCTTTTCCTTGGATTTTCTTGAGAGACAGCTATGTTGTTGTTCAGGTTAAAAAAGAGCAATTGTTGCCAGACCACAAGCTTGCACACTTTGTTGAGAATGCATCAGACATGGTGAAGACTGGGAGAAGTGTGTATCCTTACGCCGAGTTAAGAATCATCTTATTTGTAAGTAATACACAATGAGGTGCATGCGCACATCATTAAAGCTAAGATAAAATCCTGCATTAAGTACGGTCTTAATTAATTCTCTTTTGCCTGTTTTTAGTTACCATCGAATTGACCGGAGCATTACCTCCAGAAGTGTTGTTTACTGAGGCAGTGAAGATCTTGGAGGACAAATGTGAACGTATCATAAGTGATCTCTCTTGATGCTCCATCATTTGGACGATTGTCAAACAGAGGTCTGATGCCTTCAATGCTGGGGAATCACTTCGCATGTGTTTTCCCAACGCCCTTAATAGCATGTGCTTCAAATTCAATTTCCTACAGATGACACCATTTACAAGATTTACCAGATTTACAATAAGTTGCTCAATGACAAGTTTAATCACCACTCTCTTTAATTGCTTTAAATATTTCCTTGAACATGATGCACGAGAAGCTTTTAAAAAGCAGAAAGCATCTATTTGACAAAGCATATCAAAGTAGCTTGAAATAATCAGGAGTAAAATAAATGGCTCCCCTTAAGAATTCTCAGATCACAAAGTGTCATGTCACATGTGACTAGAAATTTCATCAAATATATTGGACAATTCAACAGTACTTCAGCTATTATCGGAAATTTACTAGTAAGCCGATCACTGCACCGTAGATAGAAAAGGTCTTCCAGTTCCATGAATTGCTGAGCCATCTTGCCATCAGAACCAAAATAGACTACATTTCCGAAAAACAGATAGCTCCCTGATTGACAAACCTTTCAAGAGAAAAGGGGAAAAAATTAAAAACTGATAAGAGCTCTTTCCTTGGATGGGATGACTGCCAGAAACAAGGATGCCCTTGCTGAACGACCAGAATGAGACATAATCAAGGAGTTTGCTGATAATTTAATGCTTATTCAGTTCCCTAGCCATGCAATAGGCTGATACACAATAGTCAGGGTAACAAGTTCTACCACAGCATTCCATGGCCGCAGCAATGCTTAGCCACAACCGGTTCTTATATTTGTCTTAAATTGATGCAAGAGGTCTCAAAGCCATGTCATGCAAAGCGTTTGCCACCAAACCTCCCATTTGAACTATACCGGACACAAATCAATGCCCGTGACTTGAGCCGTTACACTTGATACCGGCCTATCGTGCCTCCACACACATCCAAGTCCAACGTGCTCTTTTTTTCCGTAACTCGGGGCGTGCTTGAATAACACATAAATAACCCATACAAAAGCTAGTGATAACCAACACATACAAGCACAAACAAGAATACAATTCATGCCCGGACCACGTAACATAATGCCCTATCCAGATATTAGTAAGTTTACTTACTACTAAACCAAAACGTAGGTTTACAAGTGTTGGACAATGACGTGAAAGAGAGAGAAAGGCAGCAGGAGAGAGAGAGAAGTGGGCAAGTGGGGTAGCTTGGAAGACTTCTCTATTTATAGTCATGACGGTTACTAAATAGCCTCCCTTCACACTTTGGCCTCATTTGGTTCAGCATTGAAAATGAGCTTTAGGCTTTCAAAGCCCTTTGAAGAAAATATAAAGTGTTTGGCAACCATTTTGAGAGCCCCTTGATCAAATACCAGCATTCCAAATGTTGAAAGCCCAATATAAGTCTTGGGGTTCTTTGGACTTTTAGCATTTTGAGAATGCTAGTGTTACTCTTCACTTTGTATGCACTAAAGAGCCATTGGAGCCAACGATTGCCGCCTAGGTCACATGACCTTGGGTGACCGCCACTTGAGGTCACGCAACCTCCGACAACCTAGGCGTCGCCGGAGGTCATGCGACCCAAAGGATGTTGCCTGAGGTCACTCGGGTGGCATTTAAATTTGGCCGCCATGCCTAAGGTTGTCTGACCTTAAGCAAGCTGGCCAATGGTGGAGCTCCACAAGATTGAAATTTTTTTTAAAAAAAAGCCCTTTGCAAATGTAGTATTACCGAACAGTATTTAAGCCAAAACTATTTTTTAATGCACTTCAAAGTTATAATTTGTCAAATACAATAGCATTTTCAAAAACTTTATTGGCTAAAATATATTTACATTTTCTCAAAGTCATTTCCTCAAAACTGAACCAAAAGGTCATTTGTCCTATCCTAAAGGTTCACCCCTCTCTTTGCAAGAGCTAAGCATTTCTTAAGAGTTAAAGTTGTCTTGCAAGTCTCAAAGATAGGATAATTGTGGCCTAAGACCTCCTAAGTGGACACATAAGCCCACGGCTTATCTCTTGAATTTAAGGATTAGCTTCCAAAGTTCTTAAATGCTTGTCTTGATCTTTCTAAGATAACTTGTTTTACAAGGGTCTCTCCCCCCTAGGTGTGTCCTTCTTCCTATCGTACTAATATTTATCCGCTTTCAAGACTCAACTAGCCCAATGATGATCCCAAGCTTTCATTGAATTGCTAGGCCCCAAGAGAACTAGCGCAACTTGTTTTTCTAAGGAGTCCCCTAGGCCTGAGTTACCTCCTTACATTAATAGTTTTGGATTTATTTATTTTTTGTTCATTGACCTGGTAGAGTTGATTCTTCGAGAAAGCTTATCCTTTAAGAGAATTGACTTGGGACAGACTCATCTTCAAGAAGGCTTAGGCGTGAGCCTCATTTTGACTTGGTGGAATTGATTCTTTAAGAAAGCTTATCCTATAAAGACTTGTAGTTGACTTTCTTTTTCATTAGCTAATTTCTTAAATAAAAGGCCTTCAATGAAAAAGAACTAAATCATAGTACCGTCTTATAGGATGGAAGTTTCCCATACTGGTCTACGATTGATGGTCCTATCCTTTGTGGCCTGAGACGGAGGATGTCTCACCATGACATATGGGCCCAAATTTATTAATATATAGTAAATTGAAGATTTTGCATCTCCGATTAAGCAATAGTGTTTTCTTGCTTTTTCACTAAAATATAAAATATTATTCAAATTTCAAAAAATTATGAGAATATTATATGACATATGCAATTTGTTGAAAGTTTCAAGTGTTTTTATTAGCAAAAAATTATGAGAATAATTTCAGCTTCTCCCCTCAAATCCAAAACCGAAATACAAAGCAAAGGAACGGAATAGAAAAGGCGGGAGCACCAGTTGCTCTCTCTGTTCCCGCCACCTCCATTTTCCCTCCCACTTCAAGACTCAAAATGCCCAAAACTCAAGTCCCTTCCTACTTCATTCTCTCTCTCTCTCTCTCTCGGTTTGTCAATAAGAAGGAACGGCTAAAGCTGCTGCTTCCGTCTACGAGCGAGGGCAATGAACTACCAGGCCTTGCCTCATCTCAGACGATTCCCTCTGTTGCAACAAAGACAGAATCAGGGGAACACGGACCCCGACTCGAACTCACCGTCTTCCCACAAAGAAGCGCAAGGAGTCTCGCCACTTGACTCTGCTTTCTTCAGATCTCGCAGCCCGCACCACTACCTATTGCTTGCCCACGAAGAAGAGAATGGGGGCCCTGGACCCAGATATGACGCCCCTTTTGCCTCTCGACCTCAATGCCTGAGTACAAGTCTTGTATTCTCGAAGTTGGATCCGAATCAGAGGAGGAGACAGCTTCCCAAACCAAGAAAATCAAAGAAGAAGATATGAAAAGGAACAGACAGCAGTCAAGAAGATCAACTGGAAACAAACGTGGAAGAAGAAGAAGAAGAAAGAAAGAAAGAAAGAAAAGGATAGAGAAATGGTCATGGCTATGACGAGGAGGACGGGATCGTCTGTGCTATTTGTTGAAGTACTGACGGAGACCCAGAAGACCCGATCGTGTTCTGCGGCGGTTGCCATTTGATGGTGCACCCCACTTGCTATGGGAATCTTCTTGTGAAGGGTGTTCCGAGAGGCGACTGGTTCTGCAATCAATGCTTGGTATCTAATACTTCTGAAAACAGAGTCGAGTCCTTCTCTTGTTGTTTGTGTCTAAATAATGGAGGCGCTTTGAAATCCACCACCGAGAGCTCGTGGGCTCAAGTTGCTTGCGCACTGCTTGTCCCTAGGGTCTTCTTCAAGGAACCAGAAGGGAGAGATTCGATCAATTGGTCCAAGGTTCCAAAGAGGTGGGAGAAGAGGTGCTATGTTTGCCAAGACACAAACGAGGAGGTACGGATCTCTGGAGTGTCAAAAGTTGGCACAAAAGATCACTTAAGTGCCAAAATCGGAGCAAAAATGATCACTTAAGTGCCAACGGCGAGAAAATCCGGCCAAAATGCATACGTGGCATTTTCCGACGACAAAATTTACTTAGGTGACAATTATGGAAAAAAAAAAAAAAAAAACACATGTGGCATATGAAAATTATCGACGTGGACTATAAAAATACAAGTGGACTCGTGCAAGCTAAACGACGTCGTTTTTTCACAAGAAAGAACGACGTCGTTTAACTTACTTTGGCTAAACACGATAGGGTTCAGTTTTGTCTTCGTCGCTGGCTCAATCTGTCTTTATCACCGTTCATCTTCACAGAGGAGAGGGCACTTCATCGCTAGCCGTCGTCGCTCGCCGTCGTCCCTCGCCGTCATCCCTCGCCGTCATCCCTCGCCGTCATCACTCGCCGTCGTCGTTCACTCGCCGTCGTTCACTGGCTGAGGTTTGTGATTTTCTCTCTCTATGGATGAAATTAGGGTTCGGAATTGTCTATTAGGGCTCGAATGGATAAATTGGGGCTCGGCGTGAAATGTGGGGTTTGACTAGGAAAGATAGGACTCGTATGATATTGTGATAGATGATTTAGGGCTTAAATGTAGTGCTAGAGTAATTGAAGGGTTCGCATTGGCAATTTAGGGCTCGGCCGAGAAAAAATTAGGGCCGGTATGCTACTGTGATGTGTGATTTAGGGCTCGAATATGGTTTTGTGATATGTGATGGTCTTTTTAGGGCTCTGTTGGATATATTGATGTGCGTGGGTATTTTTAAGGCTTCGATGGGATATTCTGTAATATGCGATAGCGATTTCTAGGGCTTGGAGTGGTTGTTGTGGGGAGTTCTGGTCATTTTTGAAATCGACATATTAAAATGGGTATCGTGGGGGAGTTGTCCTTGTTGTGGGGACCTCTATTTGTTGGTTTTATAATAGAAGTTATTATAATAGTCAGATGCTCCTCTTTCTTTAATAAAATGTATGACAGTGTGGGGACCTCCATGTGCAATTGCAATTGTCAATTGTCTCTTGTCGATGTGGTCCCAAAAAGTTAACTGTTTTCTTTTGTCCTTGCTTACAGAAATGGCTTGTAATAAAGATTGTGTTGCTCTTATTGTTTGCTACGGAGGGGACTTTGTCATTGGGGAGGACGAATGGGAGTATGAGGGGGGAAACAATGGCACTATTTTTGTCAAAGTACATAAGGCATCTTATATTGGGTTTGTTAGAGATATCATAACATATTTGCCTTGCAAAATACAGAAGTTGTTGTATTGTGTTCCGGGGAAGGATTTGAAAGATGGTTTGAGAAGCTTAGAAGATGATAATGGATTTAGAGATGTTTTATACCATTATCTTCATGGCGAAGAAGCGAAAGTATACGTTGAGTACAATAGTGAGTCTGAGGACGAAGATGATGGAGAGAGCACCCAAGTAAGAGAAGAGGGAGATGGTAGGAATGAAGGACAACAAGATAGACAGGAAAGTGGTGATATCACAATCACTGGATTAGATTGGGAAGTAGCTCAATCCAATGATGATGACGATGAAGGGTTGGCCGTTGAAAATTTCTTAAGTGATGAGGACAACGAGGAGCTTGTACAGTCAATGAGAAAGCAAAGGGACTTTTTGGCCAATAAATTTGCAGCTTTGCAAGTAGTTGATGAAGCTCCAAACAGGGTTGAAGGCCCTGTAGATGCTGGTGATGCTGGTGTTGACCCTGTAGATGTTGGTGATGCTGGTGTTGGCCCTATAGATGCTGGTGTTGGCCCTGTAGATGCTGGTGTTGCTGGTCAAGAGACTGATTATGAAGAAAGCATCGACAATGCTACTTCCGAGGGCAAGCTTGAAGAAGATGAACAACTCCGTGCGTAGAAGGAAAAGTAAGTTTCCTTCTTATGATCCATCTGTTGTTTCCCCTTCTTTGTCAGTAGGTATGAAATTCCAAGATGCCAAACAATTTAGGGAAGCTATACTGAAGCAGTCCATTGCTGAACAAATGAATATTGACTTCATTAAAAACACTAAAGCCTTTGTAAGAGCTAGGTGTTCACAGCAAAATTGTCCATGGAAGATCTACGGCGCGTTTGTTAAGAGAAGTGGATCCTTCCAGATTAGGTCTTTCCAAGAGGAACATATTTATTCCATTAATTTTCAAAACAAAAGGATAACAAGTGCATGGCTGTCGAAGCAGTTCTTTGATCTGATGAAGTTGATGCCCAAGATGAACAGTGTGCAGTTCAAGCAGTTGGTGAAGGAGCGTGTGGGCATTAATGTTTCCAAGAATCAGTGCAAAAGAACGAAGCAAAAGGTAATAAGGGAACTCATTGGTCAGTATGGTGAGGAATATGGGCAAGTGTGGGATTATGCTTGGGAGTGTAGGGTGCAAAACCCTTCAAGTAGGGTGTTTGTTGAGGTCGTGGAGAGGCCACTTCCTGATAGTGGAACTAAGTTCGATAAATTCTATGTGTGCTTCGATGCGTGCAAACAGGGATTTTTAGCCGGGTGTAGACGGATCATAGGATTGGATGGTTGTTTCTTAAAGGACTTGTGCAAAGGAGAATTGCTGGCTACAATTGGAAGAGATGCGAACAACCAAATGTTTCCATTAGCTTGGGCTGTTGTGAAGATAGAGAACAAGGACAATTGGTCTTGGTTCCTAAAAAATCTCATGGCTGATTTGGATATAACAAATGGGGAAGGATGGGCATTTATGAGCGACCAACAAAAGGTAATGTCATAGTGATTTGTTTGTTTTTTTATATTAACAACATGCTATTTTCTTACATTTCTTGTTTCAAATTATTGTAGGGATTCGTTCCGGCATTGGTCGAGTTGATGCCCTATGCCTAACATCGAATGTGTGCACAGCACATATATGCAAATTGGGCAAAGACCTATAAAGGGGATAAACTACAATTGCAATTTTGGCAGCTAGCAAAGAGCACAAACATGGCTGACTTTAGGATGGCTAAAGAAGGATTGGTTCAATTGACCAAGGAAGGCTCTGATGCACTATTCAAGACAGAACCGAAGCATTGGTGCAAGGCCTTCTTCAGCGAGCAATTCAAGTGTGATCACGTCGACAACAACATATGTGAAGCATTCAATGGGAGAATAATTGATGCGAGATGCAAACCAATCATTTCAATGCTTGAAGATATACGAGTATTGGTCATGACTCGGCTCTACAAACAAAGAGATGAGGCTACGAAGTGGACTAGGCAATATGGTCCTAGGATTGCCAAGAAATTGGATGAGAACTTGGCTGCAAGTAGATATTGTCATCCCATCCGGAATGGGGATGAAGGATATGAGATAATGAAGGGTTCGATAAGTATGTTGTCCATCTAGGTAGGAGAAATTGTTCATGTCGAGCATGGCAACTAAGTGGAATTCCTTGTGTACATGCCATATGTGCCATCCAATTGAAAGGCCATAACGTGGACGATTATATTGATAATTGGTACAAGAAAACGACATATCTTGCTTCATACCAATTCATGATGCAGCCAATCAGAAGTAGCAAGTTTTGGGAGCCAACAAATCGTGAAGCACCTCAACCTTTGCCGCTGAAAAAGCAAATGGGAAGGCCAAAACGAAGACGAAGAATGTCAGAGGGGGAGGTCTCAGGTCAACAAAGAATGAGTAGGACAGGTGGGAAGATGACATGCTCTTATTGCCATGTAGCAGGGCACAATACTAAAGGTTGTCAATTGAGAAAGCAGCAAGAATAGTCAGGTGAGAGGCCAGTGGAAGGGCTTAGTGAAGGGATAGGTAGAACGACAACTGAAGGCCAAACAAAAGGGCAAAGTGAGTCCACTGTTCATCAGTCAACGACAAGAAACTCCATAAGTTATGATATTTTTTTTTATGTTATTTTTGGTTTATTACATATTTGTACATAGCATAATTAGCAGGTATTTTTAATGTGTTTGTCAGGTGACGAATAGGACACTTGAAGGATTGGCTGAAATGGTTCTAGTTATATCTGAAGGATTAATTGAAACTGCACAAGGTTAAGTTCAGTCGACCATTCCTCAGCTGAGGAAAAAATACCCAGTAAGTTCAATGACTTCTTTAGTTTTCCTTTACGTTATTATATGGGCTGATGTTATATTCATAATGTCTTTATTAGGTTCGAAGAGGGCAAGCTCCAGCTCAATTGCCAACAGAAGGGCCAACAACAGAAAGGCCAATAGAAGGGCTACCACACGGGCTAGGTGAAGGTGTCGGTGAAGTTGAAAGACTAGATACGAGAAGGACAACTAGAAGAAGGGCAGTTGAAGGGTTAGCTACCAAAAGGCCAGTTGAAGGGCTAGCTACAAGAAAGCCACCCAGAAGACGCCTAGTTGAACAATTGGTTGAAGAAGCCCCTGTTGCACCCGAAGAGCCAAATGTAATCAAGCTGAACGGCCATTAGAAGAGCTATATGAAGGGCCAACTAAAGGGCAAAAAGAAGGGCTCAAGAAATCACAAGTCAAAAAAAGGGATAATAAATCACAAGATGCTGAACGTGATGCTCCAATTCGAACAAGAGGGGCCATTGGGAAGAGACTAAGACAATATGGTTATGGCCTTTATACGGATGACCGTACTGGAACAGTCATTCTTAATGTAAGTTTTATTGCTTGCATTTAATAAATTGTGCGAACTTTTGCTTATAATTTACTTGTGTTTTTTTTAGCCCGGGAGAAGTTCGGAGGTTCTTATTTCTCAAGGCCCTACTCAAGAATCAACGGCACATATATGCAAGAAAACGACATCGATTGCGCCAAAAAAAGAAGACAACATCGGCTGCGCCAACAAAGAAGACAACATCGACTGCGCCAAAAAGAAGACGACATCGATTGCGCCAACAAGAAAGACCAACAACTCAGCACCAGCTCCATCTGAATCAGTTCATCCTGAGACAATTGCAGCTCCATCTGAATCAGTGCATGAAGAGACTATTGAAGAGGAAGTTGTACGTCCAGTTAGAAAGAGTGCAATGATAATGAATCGAGATCCATTGAAAGGAGCACAAACAAGGGGGCCTATGCATATTGATATTGATTGATAAGAAGGGCTGGTTTTGTTACAACTTGTTGTGGATGATTTTTTTTTTTTTTTTTTTTTTTTTGGTTTGTCGCTATATTGGTGAGACTTGAAATCGATATCAATGGAATGATCTTGCTACTTATATTGTTGTTGTGTTTTTGATATTTTCGATTTACATTCTCGCTTTACTTGCTCTACCGATGATTGTTGATTATTAGTGGTGGGTGTGTGGTGATGCAAGAGGCCCCCGCAACAAGTGCAAGTGTGCGGTTTGCACATCTTGCACCAGGTGGTGCTTGGTGCGATCATGCTATGATGGTGGTGGTGGTTCATATTCTAGTCGTACTAGAGCTGGTTGTGTTGAAGGTTTATGCCTGTTGGTGATGGGTTTGTAGTGGTGGTTTGGGGGGTTTGTGCAGAACCTGATACAAGTGTGCATTCTGCATATCTCGCTTCAGTTCGTGCTAGAGCTGGTAACCTACACTTAAGTGCACCTTTCCTGGAGAAGTTGACACTTAAGTGTTCACTTTTAAGCACCGACTGGCACTTAAATGATCACTTTCAATAATAACCTAACACTTAAGTGATCTTTTCTTTAATTTGACTAGCACTAAAGTGATCACTAAATACAATTTATGGCACTTAAGTAATAGCTCGTGCCTGTCCTATGATATGGCAAGCAACAAACCTAAACCAACTCTAATTCAGCTGGGTTAAGGTTAACATTGCGAATAAGAACAAGACCTCCCTATGGCAGCAAGCAGCAAACCTAAAACCAACTACATGTGTATCATCTCATCATTCCCTTTTCTTGACCTCCCTCAAAGCTGATCGATGGTGTGGACAACACAAACACAAATAAAATAGTCTACATTTAATCCAAAACAATTACATTTATCAACTCATTTTCAACTATGGCAGCTGAAGAAACTTCTTCTTATCTTCAAGTGCTTTACATTTGATCATTAAGTAGGCTATATAACAAAACAACACTATAATAAACATTTGATAACACTTCCGTTCAATTTTCATTCTTGAAACTTCATTCTTCAACAAATAATTAATGAAGATACTTCAGCTTGCTTTGAGACTTCATTCTTCAAATAATTAGCCGAAGATGCTTCAACTTGCTTTGAGTCAACGTCGTCCAAGTCGTCCACGAACGTAGATGGAGGTTGATGCCGCCCATCAAGTAGGTCTAATATATCCTCTGTCGCTCGGTCAGAGAACTTCGCGTCGATCCATTTGAAGTATTTGCACTTCAACCCTTCTCTATATCTAGCGCATCCATAGAATCTTCTCCCAGGATTCATTCGAGTCCACGATGTTCTTCTTGGACTCGGCAACCCACAATAACAGAAACGTTTGCGCTCGCCTTCTCCGTCGCTTTGATGAGACGAATTCGAGCTGCTGCTTAAAATTCTACTCTCCATTTCCAGTATTCAACGCTCGGTAACCCACAACAATAGATGAATTCGCGCTTGCCTTCTCCTTCGCTTCGATGGGATCTGGGGTTAATTGAAATAATTCGAGTGCTTGAGGGATTTTTGGGGCAAATTGAAATTAGGGTTCGAGCTCTTCTTGGGGGATTTGGCTGATTTAGGGATTTGGTCAGCAATATGAGATGAAAATGGGGAGACGACGCCGTTTTGGCCATTTTAGGGTCTTTGCTTTATCCATCTATGGAAACAGCGTCGTTTTGGGTGAGGGTTAGCGAGGTGGATCTCCGGCGAGCCACGTTGGCAAGAATATTAATAAAAAATTGCCACGTAAGATTTCCAGCTAAGCTCCGACGACTTGGCACTCAAGTGATCCATTTTTTTTGAAAAGTGGCACTTAAGTGTAACTTTTGTAACTTTTGGCACTTAAGTGTCCCTTTGTGCCAAGTTTTGGCACTTCCGCTGTACTTTTGCCCACAAACGAGTGTGCCATTGATTGCTTTGAGCCTAAATGCACTCTGGCTTTTCATGTCACTTGGGGTTTGAGTCAGGATCTTTGCATTGACCACCGCAAAGGGAAGAGGAATGCTGCCATTGTTGCTGGTTTTTGCAAGAACCACACCAAAATTGCAGAAAAAGGTACGATTTGTCTTTTGTTTCCCCTAAAGTTGTCTAGTTAATCTGGCAAGGAGAATGTCCAAATTCAAAGAACCTAATTCCTCGAATTGTTTGTATTGGATGTTTAATTTGTTGTGGATGAGTTCACAAGTCCTGTTACTTTATGGTTTCTTGCAGCAAGAATGACCAGGAAAGTTTGAGATTGTAGCTAGAGAAGAGCAGCGGTAGCCAGAGCTGGAGCGATTGAGTTTAGATGTTGTGGTGGCAATATTGATAAGTCTTGCTTTGCGAATTGGTGAAAATGAGATTTTTCACTATTGGAATAGTTAGCTTGTAGTTCTGTAGGTTCTGTTATGTGTTCGACTCCTTAATCTCAGTAGTCTAATGCTTGAATAACTGATAAATGAGTCGTAATCCTTTGCTCGGTGTTTTTTGTTGTCAACCTAATTTGAATGAAATTTCTTTCTTCATCAAATCAACTTCCACTTCAGATGCAGTTGACTGGTGGCGTAGTAAAGTCTATTTTTAGCTGTCAATCATAAATCCTAGGACAGTATGTCTTCAATGTCTGGAACTGCTTTTTTTCATTTCTGAGCAACCCAAGATTTTGATTGTGAGGTAGTCATTCTCATTGTCAACAATGAGTCGGTACTTGTCTTATATGCCGACACCTGACTGAAAACTGAAGTCGCGTTGCACTCTTGGATGAGCATTATTATCTAAATGCTATCTTAACACAAGTTGTTCTACTAGAATAAGCAGGATATAAAATGCTACTTGTTCTTGATTAGAAGCAGGGGGGTACGCCCCTCTGGTGACAAACGTGGTCTCCTTTCAATGAGGATTCTTTTACTGACAGACCATCTATGAGCTGCTTGCTACTAGATTTCCTTTTACGATCAAGTTTAGTGCTCCGTATGGCATCTCATTCGATAAGAAGTGACCTGTTCGTGCTTTGGGGCTTTGGCAAGAATGCTCACCATGAAGAGTTCCTGATAAGAAATCTGCTCTGCTGGTGAAATTCCCGCCAATTCAGATTTTGTTGAAGGGAAAAAGCCATGAAAAATAATATACTATGTTTATTCTTACGTATTTATCCTAATTTCTTTTTGTGATATTGAAAACTTCAAATTTGCATCCGCTTTGTTTTCGTGATATAAAAACTCTCAAATTTTGATCCATGTGACATTTATCCAAATTATTTTTTTGTGATATCAAAAATTCAAAACGTGTATTTATGTGGCACATTTACTCCAAATTTTGAAATAAATGTGTCACATGAATATAAATTTAAGGTAAAAAGTGTCATAAGAAAAATTTTGGAGTAAATGTATTACATTGGTACATATTTAAGTAAAAAATAGCACAAGACATATCGATACAAATTTAAGGGTTTTTAATGTGTCACAATAGGCATAATTTAGGATTTTTGATAACTTTTTCACTTTATTTTATTTTCAACATATCCTCCATTAGTTGGCACATTAAAAAGACAAAACCATTGGCACGGCATAATTATGCACTATCGTAATTTTAGAACCATTCTACTCACTTATGCACATCAAAAGAGTAATGAAATCAAGACTAACGAATGAGATTCTTGATATGCCCGAAGAAATTAAAAGAGAATCAAATCGAGCCATCTTTCAATTAGAGAAATATCATTTACACGTAAATAATGAATGGAACGAATTTGTGACTATCACAAGCAAGGCCAACTTTGCCAGGAGTAGTTTCTTATTTAGAAAATGGTGTTGAGAAAACCTCAAATCGAATTTAAGTTGACAAAACTTTCCAATTGTCTTAGAACAGGTATATCTAAAATGGAGTTTATGCCAAAGACCTTTAACGCAGTCTTTATTATTTTGGATGCGCTCATACTTTACATCTTTACAAAGTTCAGATCTTGTAGAAGTTGTGCAAGCTCGTAACAAAGGCAAACTCAAAATGTAATTGATATTGCTAGTAATCTGGTTTGGATTTTATTTCCTAAAATAAATTAATTGACTTAATCAAATTGCTTGAGCAAATCATTCCCAAAGACAAGTTCTAAAATGAGATAGCTACACTTACGGAATCCTATATTATGTTTGTATGAACGACCGGAATCAAGAGGAGATTCAATTTTTGTCACGTAACGGCTGTGAGATTTCCTTAAATTTTTCTGTCCAATGGGAAGTTTGGAAGATCATTTCCAAAGACTGTCCAACGGCTACTATGGAAGTCGAGGAGTATTTAAGGAGATTAAGATGCTGAAGAATATAGTGATTTAGAATTTGAAATTCCAAAGTTTGATGCTTACCTCTATCATTTGCCTGCCAATTGAGTGAGAAACATTTTGTGATTGTGAGAGATCTACATAAGAATGACTTAGTGGATAAAGTTTGATCCATTACTGAGTGATTACACTTGATGCTATAAACTCTTGTTGATCATATTAGTGAAATTTAGCTAGTAGGTTGTCAGCATAGGAGAATGAATGTAAACTTAATTTAAGTTGAACCACAATAAATCTTGTGTGCAATTTTTTTCTCTTCTCTTCTCCGATACTCTCTTTAATTATTCCTTTAGTAAATTGCACACTTGCACAATTTTATTAAGATTTGTTTTGCGTAATCTAATTTTTATTTTATTCTGCATTAAAAATTCATAAATCTTGTGAAATCCCCTATTCATTCCCTTTAGGTGATATCTTACTAGCCACCTTCAAACAAAAGATGAGATAATAGTTTTAGAAGAAAATTATAATCAAAGAAAAAATAAAACTGAAAACAAAGATTTCAATCATTGTTGTTGTTGTTATATTCTATATAATGTCATCATATGTCCCATCATTCACCTAGTTTTTCTTTACTCATCATCATCATTTTTAGTATTGTTGTTCTCGTTGGTTTTCTCTAATTATTTTAAGAGATATTTCTTTTAATTTTTCCACAAATTTCTCTAATTTTAAATTTATCGTTGCTCATTTAGTGGCAAAAGAGTTATTTGACTGAAAAATGGAGAAGAGTTACAATGTTATCCCAGAAAATTGACATGTTAAGCGCGTGCATAAACTATGGGTTGGTAGCTGTAACAAAATGAAAATAGTAATTATTGAAAGTTGAGAAGCAGATATGAATCACTTTAAAAGTTTTAGAAGAATTTCGTACAATTTCCTTAAATTTATATAAGGTTGATAAGTCAGAGATGTCTTTGATATTTGCTTTGAAACACGGGCCTGCAAGCACTTCAATTGAGTGATGCATTCCATCCGGCGTATGTGTACGGCTATACTATCAAAAGGGCTCCGACCTTCAAATCATGATTTCGCAAGACTCAGCTATTACTTCATTTTGAACCTGTTCATACTCCCCAGATGAACCAGCGAGCTAATGATGGCTTTTATATCTGGGCTATGTACGTTCTCGGCCCCTGGTTCCTATGGCCTTGAAGTTATCAATAACCCATGATGGCTTTCAGACACAATACATAGTGGGCTTTGCTTACCTAAGAGGGTTCTTTTCATCGACTTCTCTTGAGCAATGGGTGAGCTCAGTCCACAATATAACAGCGAGAGAAATTGCGCCGGTGAAATTCTAGGAAGCTCATTCTGGAAATTCCACAAGGAGTGCACATACTTGGTAATCGTATCCCCGCAATTAGTACGTGTAAAAAGTTTAGTTTGCCCTTCATCTGCCGATCTCATCTGCAAAGGACAGATTTCAAGAGGGAATGAATGAAGGGAAAAGGGAAGATGGGAGATACTCGTGTTGGGGAAGATTAATGCGAGAGAAAATAGCAGAGCGCCAAACTTGTACATTACCTGTTTCCCGTTATACTCAAATTCATCATTGCCACATTTTTCACACTTGTGAGTTATCTGAGAGGCAAGACCAATATAAGAGGACATCACAATCCATTCACAAAGGAAACATCGTGCCAAGATACTAATACAGCAGAATCTAGCTGCTACCGTATCTAATTTCAGCTTCCCCTCGTCGAAGGCAGATATGCCTAGCTCCCTCCTTATGTCCTGCAATGCAGTAGATGATCATGAGAAGCTCACTTGACATTGTCAAATGTGAGAACTTCGATCTATAGAGATCAAGGAAAATCAAGAAGGACAACAGCTCTTTCTCAACTGAAGCACTACTCTAGGTGTTGCTTCAAAAATTAAAAATAAAATAAAATAAAAATAAAGGTCCGTGATTCCATGTGTTGATGAAAAAAGGTTTAAGATAACACAAGCGTTGTTTTTTTTTTTTAAAAATAGAATTATCTTCAACGGGAGAAAAATACAAGCCTAGCCATCCCTATTAAAACTCTTCACGATGTCATAAATTCTAAATGATGTGGGCACAATCTGATTCAACAATGTTAGAAAAGCCATCGAGAGCTCTGTGTGTCTATGTCACAGCAGAACTACACATCTTAGTAACTTTCGTTCTCAACGTCAGAGGTCAATTATTGGAAGCAACAAAAAGTAAATGTGAAAAATTAAGCTTCACCAACAACAGATATCATCCTATCCAGGTTGTGGCCAATGAATTGCAAGCCTTCCAAAAGTGAGAAAACTTGACGCATTTTTTCCATCGTGGGCAGAAGTTCACAATTTTGCCAAGTGACGCTCTTTATAAACCTCAAATGCTCTTTAGTACTGAAGAGTTACTGTAGCCATTCAAATCTCTAGCATTTTCTATATTTGGTGGTCACTATAAAATGATTACGTAGGAAGTAGAACATGACGAAACATAAGTATGTCCTCTCAATTGTTGAACTAGTAGAAAAGCATTACATGTACGCACTCAACTGATGAGATCCAACAGAGTGCATGCATCGATCGGCTAGCCAATTCAAGGCATACTTGAGTGGTTAATTTGTACTTCATTTCTCTTCCAGCAAAAGCTGAGAGCAAAGTTATCAATAAGGCACATAATTGAGAAATGTAGAAATTGACATGAAAAGCAAAATGGTCAGGTCTAACAAACAGCTAATATCTGAAAAATAACAGTAAAAACACAAAATGACTCAACCACCGCACCACTGCAAACATAAAGACATAGTTAGAGAATGAGACGACCGTGCTAAGATACGCATTTCACATTGATGATTTGACTTGAAATGGCTATTTTTTTCCCCAACTAGTGGTCTTAGGTGTAACCAATACCAAATACTACCCAAAAAAAAACCCATTGAGGAGTGATTTTGACCAGCACAATAGTCTCTCCAAGTTCAAATGAGCCTATGGTTGATCACACCCCTGCCATAAAAAGAGTTCCTCTTCGGCCTTTTCCTATTTACTCCTCTATTATCGGATTGTCAGGGTGCCTCTCTATGGATCACCATCCTCATCATCCAAAATCAAGACCCAAGATACTTCTAACCAATACAAACTCACAAGGGACAGGTCCTAAGGTATGCAGAAATTTCAAAATGGAAAATATGCAGATGGAAACATGAAAAATTTATGATATCATAGGCAAATAAATTATTTCTTTTCAATACATCGCGTGAAAAGGCATCAAAGCTTTGCAATATGAAAGAACAATCGTGGACACTGCCACTACAAAGAGAGCAGAACATAGAAATGGAAGGCCGCAACAGCCTACCCTGAGAAGCAATACTTGACAATCTTGAGACTAAGTATAACATTTGCTCTCATGTCAACTCCAGGAAGGATAATAGCCATTCTAAGGCGAGCATCATCCTCACCTTCACAATTTTCGTGAGTGCGATATCTAAGTATGTACCTCACATCAAACACTGCAAATTGTTTAACTTGCAATACGAATTCTGTTCTGATATTGAGAATGCTAGGATAAGGAAGAAAAGGAAAAAAATCATAACTATTTAAGAATCCTTCTCGTCCTCGTCCTCCTCCTCCTCCTCTGGATAATCAATCTCTTATTCCTCACTGTTTGGATACAAATTCTCAAGCTCATACTTGAATGGACGTGGATAATCCTCCTCCTCGTCATGCTCATATAGATATGGATATGGATAAAAACAAAACCTCCCCTCATTCTTGTATAGATACGTATAAAAACCCCCTCCTCCTCTTTCTGCCCTCCTCCTCCTTTTTGGTTCTGCTCTCCTCCTCCTCTTCTTTCTGCCCTCCTCCTCCTTTGTTCTGCTCTCCTCCTCCTCTAGAAAGATTGACAAGTGTCTAAACTACAATAAATCTACGTTTAAATACTTTGGATTATCCATATCCATACGAGGATGGATATGTATCCAGACGAGTATTTTAGAACTGAATTGCAACTGCCATTCAATCGGGTAGTTTGGCTTATGATTTTCTGTTTTTTTCATTTTCATTTTTCATTTTAATTAATAGGTCGAATTGGTTTTCGCGAACTTTGAATCTAATGTCACAGGTCGATTATTTGGGATCGTAACCGTGCACCGACTTAGGCTATTTTTATTTGGGATCATAACCGTGCGGCGAATTAGGCTATTTTGGATCGCTTGGATAGACCGATCATTTGGGATCTCTTATGGGATTTCTTATTTTGGATCGTTGGGGTTAAGCCAAGCCTATGTGGCACGACTTAACTCACCTAGATCGTAGAAAGAAATCTAGAGAGAAGCTCTTAAATGGTTGGATGGATACAAATGAGGGGGAGAGCACCCATTCTTATACTTGAGACCCTCATATTATAACCATTGATCGAGTTTTGATCCTACGGACGAGATCATACCCCACCTACCACCTATTGGTATTTATATCGAGAAAATCTAGACCATGGCATAATTATGGGATCGCCCGTCCATAGGAATATTCCGGAAGCACTTGGATGTTTTGAGGGGCATTTTGGTCGTTCTTTCTCAATTATGAGCGCTCCATTAATCATAGAAACCTCAACTCCATGACACTTTGCAAAGATATTATAAAAAGAGGAGGAGAGAATTAGAGTAGAATAGACTGAAAAAAGAAAGAAGAAATTGTTACACCCTAACTAAAACTCTAGTATTAAAAGCAAGACCTTGCAATATCATAAGGGATTGATAAAATTCATAGCTTTAATAGTACCGACAGATTAACAACGATGACAACAAAATTTGACATTATCATACGAATTCTTTTTTGAGAAAAAGACATTAGATGCTTGTTTTGTTATTTTCTCAATGACTGAAAATGGACATGTATTTAAAGTTCAAAGTACAAGAGAAGTATTTTAAAATTACCATCGAGAGGGCAAGGATGAGATTACCCCCACAAGAATAATTAAGTAATTTTACGAATTATACCTACTTGATAGAATTTGGATAGTTGATTTCTTCGTTTGACCTCTTTATAATTTTGTGGTCCAACTTTACCTCTTTGAGTTACCTTTTTTCTTTATTAAAAAAATAAATAAACGGACTTATAAGGGCTGTAACGGAAGCGAGAGAATCGAACCTTTTTTCTTGAATGTGTCGAGAATAATAGTGATAATGATAAAATTTTCTAGTCAACCCAATGTTCCTGCTGGGATTTTTATTTTTTATTTTTTCACTGGAAACTCCCTAAACGCAAGTTCCTTGACATAATCAACCGAGTCTACATATACTACTTGCTCATGCATGATTAGCATGTATAATCATTTACTATATTCTCGGGAAATAAATCTTGATTGATTCGGTGCTTTGATTTTTTAAATTTATCTTTATTTCAACGAGAGTTACATCTTATATTTATAAATGACTGAATTGAGAGGATCAATCACAATATAATATCTTACAGGTATTTTTATTTCTTAAAGTTCTTGTGAAATTCCTTAAAGGACAAAGTTTGCTATCACCAGGACCCGTGGAGAGCATTCATGATATTCTATAACCCACAAGTTAAATTGCACGGAATGAACATTTTATGCATCAACCCCTCAGCCCTTGTCATAGCAAAACTTGTTAACTTTAATAAACTTGGAATTGGACTTTAATGTTGTAACTTGTAAGTGACAGGTTAGTTGAGCAATCGATATGTGTGACTGTTAGTAAACTAATAGATTTAAAGGAATTTTTGCAAGGCGTCACGATATACATACATTTGTGAGATTTATGTTAAACTAAAGATCGGGGTAAATGTTGTAAACAAAATGGTAGAATCCAAAAATAGGTATGTAATTTTGTAATTGAATTCACAAGCTAGACAAAAAGAAACAGGAAAAAAAATAGTGCAAAGGAATTGAAATAAAAAATAAATAATAATCAGAACGACGAAGTAGTTACGCAGGAACTTTAGAAAATAGAAGAGCCGATAAATATATTGAATTGTGGATGATTCTCTCAATTAAATCAATTATAAATATAGGATGTACCTCTTGTTGAAATAAAGATAAATTTTTAAAATCAAAACACATAATCAATCAAGAATTATTTCACGAGAATATAGTAAATTAAAATGAAAAAAAAATCAAGATATACCACGAGCAAATTGACTGATTAGATATCTTAATTCAAATCAAGAAGCATATAACACAAGCAAATTGATTAATTAGATATATCACTGATTTTCGTGAAATACACACAAAAATAAATAAAAATTCCAACGAGGACTTTTAACTTACCAACCCAAATATGCCTCTCACCATTATTACCTTGTTGAGCCCCCTTCTTGCCACCCGCAACACGCTGGTTGCCGCTGTCGCCATGGAAAAAAGAAATAATTTTTTTTTATCGGTACATCTTTTTCAATTTCAAGAATAAGAAATTTTTATAATTATTAAAATCTTTATTTTATTCAGAAATTATTTTAAAGAGTAGAAATATAAAATAATTATTTTTTAAAAAAATTATTTTCAAGAATAAAAATGTTACCAAAAGTATTCTTAAGGATTTACTCAAATCCTTTTTCTTTTTTTGCAAAATGATTAAAGCCTAATTAATATTTGTAAATTTTCTGCCGTAATTAATACGAGAATTAATTTAGTTTTTAGTACGAACGAAAAATTCGAGAGTGATCGAATCTTCCTCTCTCTCTAGCGTTTTCCTCTCCTCTCCCCTCTTTGCGTTCTTCTACATGTTGGAGAGTCTGTGTGTGTCTTTGTCTTGTCTCTGTGGCTCTTTCGGTCCCCGCGTTTCTTGGCGTTCGAAGATCATCGAATGGAGTGGATGGACATGGTGGCGGGGAGCAGCTGCTGCTTCATGGACGAGGAAGAAGCGGAGAGGAGGAGCAGAGTGATGGCGGAGCTGAAGCCTTATTGCCTGGACCTGCTCGACCTCGTCCAGCACCCCAAGAAGCATTCCCCTGCCCTCTCCGCTCTCCTCCGCTTCCTCCGCGACTCGCCCCCGGACTCTCTCCAGCCCTTCTTCGAGTAACGTCCCCCCACACCCCACTTCCCCTCTTCCTCCAACCCCAACCCCATCTTTGGTGGTTAAGCGGATGCCGTTGCGCTTGTTATGATACTGCAATTTTGTCTGATACGGATTCCGTCTCCTAGTTCCGGGCCGTGGCGTTCGGTCTCGGATTGTCGACTCTAGTAAATGTGTCGCCGCCTTCGGAGTTCGCATCGGTGCTATTTGTTGAATATAATGTCCTCCTGCTAGTTTTGTCTTGGATTGTCTCGCGTTGTCGTTGTCGTTCGTTTCCGCTTCCGCGACAAGTAGTAAAATTATGGAGGAATTAGGATGAATTTGTGGTGTAGCTACTGGCTCATGAGATGATTACTAGGTGGAGAACAGGTACGAAATCATTCTTCCGTTCCACATTTCGATACACATGGGAAATACTTCACCAAAAAGAAGAAGAATAAGAAGAAAAAAATATTCTAGAGTATCATTTAACCGAAACGTTTCATACCTGATTAAAGAGGCTGACACTGGAACGTCTGTAGTTTGCTTAGTTTTTGGACTGTAGGTCAGATGCCTGCTGTGTCTTGCTCAATTTTCTTGCTTTTCCCCTGTCTTGGGAGTGGAGATGTATCTTTGTCCATTCCGCAGTTCTTTTTGACCTGAGCATTTGTGTGCATCCAGCTATACATTGTTTCCACTGCTGCTTCAATTAGATGCGGCAGTTGATGACCGAAAGCAGCGCAAGATTGATACCGAAGAACATGAGGTTCCACCATCTCATAAACCCAATAGGGTGAGTGATAAAGTGGCAGAAGATGTGCTCCAGTGTTTGGAGGAACTTCTGAAGAAATGTTATCTAGGATCGGTCAATCAGGTGGTTCTGCTTTTCTCTTTCACCTTTTCACATTGTCTATTGCCTGTATTTCCCTTTTGTTCCCTTGCACCTCGTGGCGATATTTAGTGTCATTGAACTTCTTTGTGCCATATAACTAGTGGATAGGCCTGGTCCACATATTTTGCATGTGATGCTGTTCGGATAAATTTGACCTTTATTTTGTGCCTCTTCAAACTCTTTGTACTGTGTGCACTGCTGGTGCTACTGAGTGCTTCCGAACCTCGCAAAATCTAAATGGCCATTGCAATGATTCTTTTATAGCTCAACTCAGTGAAACTTGTCATGGTAACTACCATGTAGTTGTTGTTAGGTTCGGACTATCTGTCGGTAGCAGGAAGGCACTGCTGTAGTCTTTGAAGGCGTGGAGACAATGTCTTTGAGATTTTTCCTCTAAAAGTTATATGTGAGTATAGTCTTTACTAGGATTTCTTGGTCTAATGCATTCAGAGAACATCATCACGACAATAAGTTTGTTTCTTGGGAGACTCATTACTTCCCTTTCCTAAAATCTATGAGTCAATGCTGATTTTTCAATGGATTGGTAGTGCATCACCTCCAAATTTGGGGCTAGGGATGATGCTGGATGTCAGGTTGCATATCCACATTGTAGTCCATAGGCATCCTGAATGACATCTACAAGTCGAATCATTTTTAGATTTACTATAACCAGCCTTAATATCAGATTCCTTAACCCATTTCTTTTTGTTGGAATATGATCCATTCTTCTTGCAGATGGTCGTGATACTAAATAAATTAAGTAATGGGACTTCGCTTTCTCCCTCTGTGGTCTCTGAAGAGTTCCGTGAAGGAATTATCAAGTGTTTTAGGGCGCTTCTTTTGAACTTGCTGCCATGCTCTGATAGTTCTTGCTCATGTAAACAAATTACTGGGTTGCCTGCTCTTTTAGTTGGTGATGATGTGCTTACTCGCCCTCTTAGACGTTCAAGAAAAAACTTGGGAGGGGAATGTTTACTTGCTTTTCTTCAGACTCAGACTGCATCATTTGCTATTGGACACTGGTTATCACTTCTTCTCGAAGTATGTAAACTGTTTTCAGGCATTTCCTTGTTGCACTTCAAGCAAATTCATATGGAATTAATGTTGGCGTTTATGCAAAGGCTGCAGATTTTGAGGCTCTTTGCGGGCATCGAGGAAGTGCAAAGCTTCGCATAGAAGCCTTCTTGACAGTACGGGTTCTTATTGCTAAGGTAATTCTACAAGGTATAGGGTTGAAGATAGGGGTGGCAGTTCCTGACATGACACCAACACATGACTTTAGAACATAAGTAATTTAGTGATAGAAACCTTAACTAAAATCGACATGAAATGACAGATTATTATAGAACTGAATATAGGAATTCTACCTAATCTGTGAGCTTAAAATTGGTGGACAGTAAAGGTGTTTCGATTTTGGAAAATTTCAACAATATCAGAGTTGATGAACTGAGGAGGGTAAAAAAAGGGCACTGTGGTTCAAAGCATAAATTCTTGCTACTTCGAGATTTTTGTCAACAGTTTAATGACATGTCTATGTATATTATAGATGTTGCAAATGCCTTCTTCCAATTGATCCTGTAATTTGTGAACAAAAGAAGTCCCTTTTCTTTTTATGATGAATCAAGTTCATCCCCCAAATTGCACTTGTCAACTTTTTCTGTGACCAGTTCAGATCTCTCTTGTGGCAAGAATTTATTGACGAGAAAGTTTTATTTTTTCTTGGTGGAATTGTTTGCAGGTTGGCACTTCTGATGCATTAGCTTTCTTTTTGCCTGGTGTTGTTAGTAAATTTATTAAAGTTTTGGGTTACACAAGAACAATGGCAAGTGGTGCTGCTGGCAATATTGAAGCGATCGATCAATCAATTAGAGGATTAGCTGAGTATCTGATGATTGTTCTTGAGGATGATGCTAACTCCCTTTGCTTGGAGATGTCCTTGAATAGTAAGATGAATTCAGAGATTTATGACTCGACAGATTCTTTCCTCAAGGAACTTCGCCAGTTACCTACCAGAGATCAAGGTCATGAAGTTTTAAGTGAGTATTCAGATGTTAAGGTTGAAAGTAAGAAAACTGTAAATGAAATCCAGGAGCCGGAGAATTCTGGACCTAGCAAGGGGTTGCCAACTTTGACAGTGAATCAGACAAAAGAATGGGTTGAGGAAACTTCTGCCAATGTTCATAAACTGTTAGTGCTACTTTTCCACATGTATGTGCCTTCAATTTTATGTGTTATGAGATTATCCGAGGAAAATGAGAATGTACTTGGCCTTTCTTAAAGCTACTTTATAATCTCAATGATATATTTTTGTACTTTTTGATATTTGATTCATTGTTAAAACTCTTACATGTTTTCTCAGATTTGTGTTCATCCAGGAAAAAAGTTGAGAAGAGGACTTCTTGCTGCTATAGAGGGAATTCTCACCAAGTGCAACAACACACTAAAAGAGAGTAAATTGCTGCTTCTGGTGAGAGGTTGCCTCTTCTTTTTTCCTAAAAGGAATAATAATTTAAAGCAAATTGGTGTGCTTGTATAGGTCTGCAGTTTATTTATTTTTTTGCTGCATGACAATTCATGGATCTATTTCTCCGTTCTGGGAGTGGGAAAAAACTCTGAGGCTCAGCCCCCTCCATTGTGCTACATCTGCTCTATAGAAGTGAACACATTTTAAAGCCAAGTGAACACTTTTATTTCATCTAAAGAATTAACTGCAAGTTTTCCTTGACATTAAGCCTGTGTCAAGTGGGTGACCTTCTTTGACATCTAAATTATTAACATCTTGACCTATATCTTTCATCTCCATCATTCAATACAAGATATCTAATTTGTAGTGCTGTTCAAGATAGTAATGAAAGCAGCAAAGACAGTGTTATAGGGGAGACAAGCGAATATTTGAGTGATTTCTGTTGATTTTTGGAAGTATGCATGGAAAAGTTGGTATGGACCAAAAATAACAAGGCCTTCTTCTAAAGTCATAATTACTTTGCTAAGAAAATAAAAGCCTGGTTGCAAAGTCGTCATTGATACGCTTCTGGGGGTCACTTATTTTCTTCTAACTTATGTGACTTAAAAGCAACTAAATTCTAATCCCTAAATTCATCAAGTATGCTGGTACAGTCTGTTTTGAAAATAATTTTCTTTTTCTCTCTCAAGCATGCCAAACCATGTGCTATCTACATGTGTGAATATCATTTCTCCTTTTGAATGATTGTGCAAGTAAAATGTTAAGTCTGTTGCTCTCTTGCCTGGCATCATAACCTTTTTGGCTTCTGTTATGCATTGAAACTTAAAATGGCTATGCCTCTGACTTGAAGTTTATGGTATTCCCCTAATGCAGGAATGTCTATGTGTCTTGGTTGTCGATGATTCTGAAGAGATTTCCGCATCTTCCCAGGAATTTCTCAGATATCTATTATCTTTTGGAAAGATAGAGACTGTAGAACGTGATATTGCTGAAATGTTAAGCAGGTTTGAGCTTGACCATGGTTAGGTTATAGGTTTTGTTTACTGCTTCTCCTTGAGAGGTTGAACTAAGACTTGTTTCGAGCAGGCTGATAGAGAAACTTCCGAAAATGGTGCTTGAAGATGAGGACTCTTTTGCACTATCGAGTGCTCAGCAGCTGCTTGTTGTTATGTACTTTTCTGGTCCTCGCCTTGTTGTGGATCAGCTACTCCATTCTCCTGTATGTACGGCATATCATTCATTAGCTTATCTTTATTGTTAGAATATTTAAATAATAAATCACGTTTTCATCTAACAATTTCAGCTTTTAGAACAATCAGCAATGGTCCCACAAAATCTTACATGGTATTAGAATTGGAGGTTTTGAGTTCAAATCTTTCCAGGCCACATTTGCTGCCCCAATTATATTTAACACCTTCATACTAGGCAAAAAACCAAGGCAAGTGTGAGGACAAGTATTAGAATGTTTAAATAATAAATCACGTTTTCATTTAATAATTTAAGCTTTTAGAACAGTTGGTAATGGTCCACAAAATCTCATGGTCATCTTAAGCTTAGTTGGTTCTCTCCTGGAGATTGATGCGGAAATTAAATAACCTTGATTTTATCATCTCCAGTCTTATGGAAATATGATTGAATATTTGCTTTGCCCTCTCCCTTCAGTATTGTGTCCTATTTCTTCTCACTGGAGCAGTGACTGTCATAAGAGTCTTAACAGCTTTGTGTGTATGTACCTTTTGGGCAAGGAATTCATCTTTCTTTTCCTCCCCTTTGGAAAATTAATTGATCTAGTTATGCTTTAGCTCAATCATCATGTATTACTGTTTAATCATTGAAAGTCCTTCTGTACCTTTCCATCTCTTTTATCAGTAATTTCACATTCGTTTGACTACTTTGCTGATGCTGGAGCTACTTAGAATTGACATTACTTTCTTAGACATGTTAAGTAAGTTATCAAAAGAATCAAAGCTTAGTTGACAGCTCTGTTGTGCTTTCCTCTCCATTGACATTCTTTTGATTTTGACTGGATTTAAAATCCTCGAGTAATTTATAAAACAAGATTTTCATCTGTAAAGCTTCTTGATCATAGATATTAATCCCGCGTCTCCTGTGATGTATATAGGTAACAGCTGCACGGTTTTTTGATGTCCTTGCCATGTGTCTGGGTCAGCATTCAGTATTCGCCGGTTCTCTAGAAAAGCTTGTGCTGGCAAGATCATTTTCCATGGGATATATCCACTCTGTTGCAGAGTTGAAATCCCAATCTCATTTGACCAGAGATTATCAGAGTGCCTTGACTGCTGCTCAGCATGAAGGTGCTCAGGTGAAAGAAATAGGATATCTTCAAGAAAACATTGAGAAGAGTAGTGAGCTTCCACGAATGCCCCCTTGGTTTGTGAATGTTGGTAGTCAGAAACTATACCAGACCCTTGCACAAATTGTTAGACTTGGAGGTTTATCTTTATTGGCAGGTGATTCCTATGCTCAGATATTGTTTTCTGCAATTTCCCTCCATCATTCAGGCAATTCTATGCTTACTGTTGTCACGACTCTTTCTGATTGTTGGTAGATTCAAGATATGAAGGCCATTTGTCGGCAATTGCTGATATTCCACTTGGATACTTGCAAAAATTGGTTTCTGAGATACGGATTAGAGACTATAATAAAGAGAGCTGGCAGTCTTGGTATTATAGAACTGGTTTAGGACAGTTACTGCGTCAGGCAAGCACTGCAGTTTGTATTCTAAATGAGATGATATTTGGATTATCAGATAAGGCCTTGGAAAATCTTGAGCAGATGTTCCCTAAATCTACTGTAAGTGGAGATGAACTTGAGAAGCTCAACTCTGGTCTTGATGATCGTGATTCTCCCACATGTCGTGTACATGAACCATCTACATGGAATGTCGCTCGTGAGAATAGCAATGAAAGTCAACTGATTGATTGCATTGGTAGAATCTTACACGAATATGTAAGTCCTGAAGTGTGGAATTTTTCACCTGGACAAGGATCCTCACATGACGGCAAAGATGAAGACCTTCCTTTGCACTTTCTCCATGATGCTGCCATGTTACATCAGGAAAGTTCAGCTTTTCCAAATTAAATTTGCTTGTAAAATCTAATAATGTTTATACAGCAGAAAAGATTAATATTATTCTGTTCTCTTCTTCTCGAGCAGGTCATTATTGAGGGGATTGGCATTTTTAACATGTGTCTTGGCAAAGGTTTTGCTTTCAGTGGCTTTATGCATTCGTCTCTCTATTTGTTGCTTGAGAATCTTGTTTCTCCAAACTTCCATGTCAGAGCAGCTGCCGATGCTGTCTTGCATGTCATTACTAATACATCAGGCTATCTGTCGGTGAGTTCTGATGTAAACTCTTATTTGGTTATACTATTAAAGGGTCACGAGGATGTTGTGGTAATTTTCAGGTTGGCCAATTAGTTTTGGAGAATGCGGATTATGTAATAGACTCTATATGTCAGCAATTACGTCATTTGGATCTCCACCCACATGTGCCCAGTGTGCTTGCTGCTATGCTTTCTTACATTGGTGTAGCTCAGAAGATGTTGCCATTGTTGGAAGAACCGGTATGACTATGGTTTATATTCGGTTTTACTTAGAGCAAATGAACTTTCAAAAACCTTTTCTTTGAAGCATAGCTATTACAGAGTTTAGCCTAGTTCATCTTTGTAACATATCTTGTGACTCTTCCCTATAAGGGCTCTTCATAAGTGGTATTCTTGTATCAAAAGTCGGTTGCCTTTCAACATTCCGTTTATGTAGTGATTTCTTCTCTGATAGTCGAGGATCTTGTAATGTTCTCTCTATATTAATTTGCTGCCAATTTTGCAAATTTTACAGATGCGGTCTGTTTCACTCGAACTTGAGATACTTGGGAGGTATCAACATCCAGATTTGACAATTCCCTTTCTAAAGGTCTATCCAGTCCTCATTAATTAGCACCTTTTAAGTATGCATTGACTTGGAACTTGCTGTGCTTCTCTGTGCTTGTACGAAACACAAAAGAAAGAGGGAGACACTTCTGGGCAATAACTATTTTTAAGAAAATAAATTGAGTTGTGATTGACCAGAGCGAACTAGGAACTTAAAGTTACCTGGCTTCTCATTAGTTGGCATCACCGGCTTCTTCGTTTAACTTCATCCTGCTCGATCTCATTACGTGATTCTTCTTTTGTATAATGGTCATGACAAATTGCGGAGCATGATGAATCTTGGGTCCTCTGTCACTGAGCTTGAATCGTGCAGCTTGGTAACTTTGAGTTTAGATTTCCACGACTTAAATGTCATACTAGAATGATGGACCGTTGCTGGACTTAGAATGGTGTTTTAGTTGTTACAGAGCTTTGCTACGCAGCTCATTTTAGCTGAATTTTCCATGAATTGTCTTCAAAGTACGATGCTTTCAGCATGCTTGAGTCACAGACTTAATGGCAATGAAAAAACAATATTTGTCTATGTCGACGTGGAGAGATGAATTTACATTTTGGTTTCCCTGACCTAGTGTCAGTTCGCATGCTAGACTCTGGATAATTATCTCTTCAATTGTATTATAGTTATTGAGATTGTGTGGTAAATTCTGAACAAACTTTTGTTCATTATGCATATCTGAAAATCATTCAATAGGAAGCTGAATGATGATATTATTATATATATCTAATATTCTGTGTTCTTCAGGCTGTGGCAGAGATTGCAAAATCATTGAAGCGGGAAGCATTTTTGTTGCCTACTGAAGCTGAGTCTTTCCTTCAGCATGTCAAGGTGAAAATTTTAGAAAAGGAGCAGAGGTGTAGGACAGAGTCAGGTCAGTCTTCAAGGTTGCATCACGAGGAAGGAGCTTCCTACTGCACTCATTCAGGTGATTCTTATGTAATAGTATGTTATTGCATTGTTTGGAGAGTCATAGTTTATGTCAAAACTACTACAGATCTTGGTTCAATTTTGGAGTAGTGCTAGACCACTGCTTCCCCATTGCACTTTAGCTTTAAATGAACCTCACAACCCACTATACTTCTCACAATTGCCTAATTGTTTAGAATCTGTGGTTTTTCCTAGTCAATTGTTTTCAACCACCATGTCGGTATCATGTATTTCTTCCAGAATAGAGTAAATTTTTCCATTCTCTATTAGATGCAATGTTAGATTGTTGCTGACAATATCACAAGTATCAGTTTGCAATTCTTGTATCACCCTGTTTTAGATGTGAAGCGAGAAGTGTGCATGTAGATAGATTGGACACATATTTTCCCTCCCAAATCTGTTTCCTCTATGTAATTATTTGGCCAGATGGATGTTGGGAAGGGCAAGAGCTGTATGATTAGCATTTTTGAAATCAATCCTTTTATCAAATATTTGTTCAGACAGTATCGTGTGGTTCTTATGGTCGTTCCTCTCAGATATTTCCAATGCTCTGCCATTGATCTTTGTTTGCATCTTTTCTGCTCTTTTTCCTGCGAAGAACATTGAGATAGAGTTGTTGAGCTTAATCGTAAAGTTAGCACCATATGTCAACTTTCATTGATATAGACGTTTTTGTTAGATTTCTTTTGACATTTGGATCATAATTTATTTTTTTCCTCAATGATTTGGATGTCATCTAGAGATTTCTGTTAGGACACAGTAACAAAGTGGAAATATTGAAATAATGTCAAGAGCTGAATGATTGTCATGAGCTTGTGATTCATATGAGATTATAGTAGTTAAGATTAAACGTACTTCCATGTTTAAAGACTGCGAAAAACACTACCCAATTTGATTGTTTATTATAACTTTGCACAGAAATCTTTAACTGTGCCCTCTATACGTATGTAAGAAATGCATGATTTGTGTCATCTCCATGTAAATAATTTATCCTTTTTTTTGGCCAAAACATAATTTATCCTTGTTCAGTGCCTAACTAATTCTGAATTGTTTTCCCTTTTGTTTGACTTGATGAAAACAGATGTAGCTGGTTGTCTCCTAGTTTGGTGCCTAACTAATTCTGAATTTTTCTCCCTCTTGTTTGACTTGATGAAAACAGATGTAGCTGGTTGTCATTTTGCTGATAGTAGTGTGCACAAAGAGTTGGAGGAAATCACATTCAAATTGAACAGTTCCAAGAGGTATAGACGAACAATTGGATCGATTACTGCTTCGTGTTTAGTGACTGCAACCCCTTTGCTTGCCTCGTCAAAGCAACCAATGTGTTTGGTGGCATTGGATATCCTTGAGGTACTTTAATCTACATGCCTGAATCATTTTATCCTGTACATGGTGCTCTCGTCTGTCAGTAGACAAGTCAATTGTTTATGGTTTTTTAGTAGTTGGAATAATGTATGAATATTAGGAGAATGGTTGTTGTGGGTATAAATGAAAGTAGGAGCTGGAATTGTGTGTGAATACAAGTGACAACAGGAGCAATCAAATCCCATCTTGGAGGCTTAAGTTTAGATTCTTGAGTTTTGCCACATTTGTGATAGATTTGTCTACAAGAATACCATTTTGCAAAGATTCCTTATGCGCGCTAACATTTCTTTTGAAGGATGGGATATTGGCTTTGGCAAATGTCGAAGCAGCCTACAGGCATGAGACCCAAGCAAAAGAAGCAATTGAAGAATTTATCCAATCATGTTCGCTGTATCAGCTTCAAGATTCATTGGATGCTGCTGACCAACAAACAGACGAGAATAGGCTACTTCCAGCAATGAATAAAATATGGCCTTTCTTCATAGTTTGTGTTCAAAACAGTAACCCAGCGGTGTGTGTTGATTTTACAGTTTTACTTTTTCTCCCCCTACGGCATGTGATGGTTCAAGTACAAGAAGTTAAATAAAGACGAGCACACTAACTTTCAGAGCTATCTTCTGGGTGACATTCGAGTTCTTTTTTTGTCAGGTTATCAGGAGATGTTTAGCTGCAGTGCGTTCTTCGGTGCAGATCTGTGGAGGAGATTTCTTCTCCCGCCGGTTCCACACCGATGGTGGCCACTTCTGGAGACTGCTGACCACCTCTCCGTTTCACACCAAGCAGAATGTCAGGAAAGAAAGGATGCCATTACAGCTTCCTTACAGGAATGTGGTTCCATCTTCGGAAGAGCCAATGGCTGAAGTTTCCACCCTCAAAGTTCAAGCATCAGTTCTTAACATGATTTCTGAATTATCCCAAAATAAGAAGAGTGCATCGGCATTGGCAGTAGTGCTGAAGAAGGTCACTGGTCTGGTTGTGGGCATTGCTTGTAGTGGAATTGCCGGCCTTCAAGATGCTGCTGTAAATGCCTTACAAGGACTTGCATCCATAGACCCTGATCTTGTGTGGCTTCTTCTGGCTGACGTTTACTACTCTGTGAAGAAGAAAGACATACCTTTACCGCCTACATCTGAGTTACCAGAGATCAATCAAGTGTTGCCTCCGCCTTCTTCTCCGAAAGAATACCTATACGTTCAGTATGGAGGGCAGACATACGGTTTTGAGATTAATGTTTCTGCTGTAGGAGTAATCTTCAGGAAACTAAATTTTCTCGTTTTTTCCAGCCAAATGTACAGCTAGATCAGAATCACTCTTTGGTATCTTGCCGATATGAATCAAGGTTGCTTTTTCTTTCTTGTGAAGCCGGGGAGGATATTTGTAGGCCGTGGTGAGATATTGTTAACTCTCTGTAAATGCCAAAGCTGCCTGCAGGATGTCAGCAGTTCCCCGAGAACTATTTTCAAGCGGACATCTAGCGTTCTTACTAGAGAAATTGTCGATTGAGCGAACTCTCCTAGCCTTGTCATTTTATAAGCCCTGTGGTCTAATCGTCATCTCTTACTCCCCCATCAACCTCAAAAGGAAATATTTCATGGACGAAAGGAAGGTTTCTAGCAATATCTGCATAGAAAAAGACTTGAGTCCTACCACCCCATGTGGTGGCGTAGCTGGCTTGGGCTTTCTCCCCCTCACGAAAGGGAGGAGTTCAAATCCCAGAGGCGTCATTAGTGGACTTACCTTGGTGGCACGTGCTTGGTGGTCGCACGTGTCGCCCCCAGGATTTACTCCCCGGCTGCCGGCCGTGCGGGGTTTCCTGGGTCACCAAAAAAAAAAAAAAAAAAAAAAAGACTTCCCTCAGCCGAGTATAACATGTTTCACTCAACGACATCGCTTTCCCTGGAACCTCATTCTGGCCTTATGACATGCGCAATTACTACATAATAAGCATAATGCGCGTGCAAAGGGCTCAAATTAGCGGTAGCTAGGCAACAGGAGCTGCTACCGCCAGGTGTCGCTCATTTATTGATTTTCGCATAATCAGTTACACGGTATAATATTTGCCGACTCATCTCTCTCTCTCTCCTCTTTTGTTTGTCATCCGATGACCTCACACACAGCCACCGTCATAGCCCATCACTGCCTCTCACCATTATCGCCTTGCTGAGCCCCCCTTGCTTGCCACTACCATCGGCGACTCTCTCTCTCGCATCACAGCCATGTAACTACACGCGAAACAGATCTGTCCAACAGAGGTCCATCTCAACACCCTACCGTGTCATGGCCTCTAATCCACCATAACCAACTCGCCCACGAAGAAGTCGCCTTCACCAACTGCCTCCACGAGTGTGGTGGCACTGATGTGAGCAACCCGCATTGACAGGCTGTCGTCCCCATCAATCCCAAGAAAAGTCAAACCCTGCTGTGGCCAAAACAGGGATCAACCACAAGCACTCCTTGGAGCTCGTCCGAGTAACCAATCTCAGGCTCCAGGTTGAGCCTTATTTCTATCGTGTAGGGCGTCGCAGTGCATGATACATGACATGACATGGAGAGAGAGAGAGAGAGAGAGAGGGAAACATTCTCAGGCATTGATTGTGTAATAGTACCGCTCATTTTCTAAATAAAAATCTGTATTTCACTAGTAAAAGAACACGAATACATCGATGGAACCAACTCAATATGATCTCACTTTTGAGCAAAAATGTGAGATCTATATTAATGTCAATGATTCCCCAGCATTGAAGGCATTAGACCTCTGTTTGACAATCGTCCATGTGATGGAGCATCAAGAGAGATCACTTATGACCCGTTCACATTTGTCCTCCAAGATCTTCACTGCCTCAGTAAACAACACTTCTGGAGGTAATGCTCCGGTCGATTCGATGGTAACTAAAAACAGGCAAAAGAGAATTAATTAAGACCGTACTTACTGCAGGATTTTATCTTAGCATTAATGATGTGTGCATGCACCTCATTGTTTATTACTTACATATAAAATGATTCTTAACTCGGCGTAAGGATATACGCTTCTCCCAGTCTTCACCATCTCTGATGCATTCTCGACAAAGTGTGCAAGCTCGTGGTCTGGCAACAGTTGCTCTTTTTCTACCTGAACAACAACATAACTGTCTCTCAAGGAAATCCAAGGAAAAGAACAAGATCAAACCCTGACTAACAAACGGTATGAAATCCAGAATATCGCCAAATTATTTTGAACTATGTCTAGACGGCATTTCTCAGAATGGCCAGCCCATTGACTGTGTCTCCCATCAAAGCAGTTGAAGAAAGGGCAACTTACCATCAGCAAGATCTTCAATCTCAAACACTTTAGCTGGGCATTTTTGCTTAAGTACATCAGCCTTCTCGCCCTCAATTTCTTCCATCAATTCAACCTATACAAGTATAAACAAGATAATGGATAACATATGCTTATGTCAAAGGCTGCCAAACCAAAAGAAAGTAAATTGGGAAAGAGACATGCCTCTGGAAGCATTCTGTACCAACAAGTGGCAACAGGAGACCACTTTGCATGTGTTTTCCCAACGCCCTTAACAGCATGTGCTTCAAGTTCAATTTCCTGCAGATGACAGCATTCACAAGATCTACCAGATTTTACAAGAAGTTGCTCAATGACAAGTTTAATCACCACTCCCTTTAATTACTTTAAATATTTTCCTTGAACAAGATGCACAAGAAGCTTCCAAAAAGCAAAAAGCATCTATTTGAGAAAGTGAATCAAATTAGCTTGAAATAACGAGTAGTAAAAAAAGCATTCCCCATAACAATTCTCAGATCACAAAGTGTCATGTCACCTGTCCAACTAGAAATTTCATCAAATAAATTGGACAATTCAACAGTACTTCAGCTATTATCTGAAATTTAATAGTAAGCCAAGCACTGCACCATGGACAGAAAAGGTCTTCCAGTTCCATGAATTGCTGAGCCATCTTGCCATCAGAACTAAAATAGACTATATTTCCAAGAAACAGATAGCTCCCTGACTGACTTTGTTGAATAAAATTTTTGAGAGAGAAGGGGAAAAAAAACTGATAAGAGCTCTTTCCTTGGATGGGATGACTGCCAGAAACAAGGATGCTCTTGCTGAACCACCGAAAAGAGAAAGAATGAGTTTGCTGATAATTTGCAGCTAATTCAGTTTTCTAGCCATGCAATATGCTGATACACAATAGTTGGGGAAACAAGTTCTGCCACAGCATTCCACAGCAGCAGCAATGCTTAGCCACACTAGCGCTAGGCATTTTGCATCATGCTCTGGAGTTAAGACTCTTACATGCAGTGAAAACCTTCTTATTCTTTTAGGAGAGCAAATTCAAAACAATCCCCTTGCTTTCCCCTCTCAACTATAAATTTCTAGCCCATAAAGCATGCTTACGGCACAAAAAAATAAAAAACAACAAGCACGTAATGGATAAAGGTAAATACATCATCAGTAGAGATTACTGTAGCTCAGAACAAGAATGCATATAGCAAGATGTAATGCTTCTATTGATGCTGTTGAAGAGTAACATACTAGACTAGACGACAGTAAGAAGACATAAAAAAAATTATGACAAGTACACGATATATAAGACCATCACCTGGCCAAAACCAAGCTTAGAAATGATGATATCAGGATACACCCTAATTGGATTGCCTGCAAATTCTGGCATGGAGTCCTGACTGCATGTAAACGAAGTGTAGGTTTCTGGTTTTGAAGTTGAAGTCAAACTTTCAGATGTCTTCAAAAACTCGCTCCCCTTTGGCAGCCACATTAATTCATTTGATTTCACTGTATATACACCAAAAATCATTATGAGGAGAGATGAGAAAACCAAACAATTTGAAATACTTTCAAAAAATAACCAATCAATAAAATTGATAGATATAACTTACCAGTGAGACGCTGCCCACGTTCTTCACATCGGACATGGAGTTTGAAAACTATGGTATTCTTCTCATTCGGTGTATCATTCTCTAAAGGTCATAAGTGAAAATGGTAAGTCAACAATATAAAACTCATAAGGTGTCATCATATATTAGTTCTTCAATATGACAAAGAAGTTGAACAGGCAAGCATGTAAAGCCCGACCTGATAAATAATCGAAAAGCCTTGGGTCAACCTTGATGGGAATGAGACCCAAGCGATGAGCAAGAACTTCATCTTGTACCACTGATGTATTATTTGCAATAAGAACCTTTTCAATAGCCATGGTGGGAAGCTGCATGAGCAAACATGGACACATCGGGAGATTCGATTAATTTCAATCGATCAGATAAGCCAGTTGCAAAACAAACCCAAAGTACAGTTCAAAATAAACAAAAGCAAACTTTGAACCAATGAAATCTTGAAAGATTAAAAACCCAAGAATTCTCTTTCGATTGGACTGTCTACGGCTATTCACAGCTAAAAGAAGTACAGATGATATAGTTAAGGTGACATATGGATTTACTGGCTTAGTGACTGAAGAGACAAAGTCACAAATCAACAGGAATGCGTTCTGAATTTGAAGTGCAACACAGATAAATGGAATCGCATTGCCCTTGGCGCACTCGGGGAAACAGGTACAGCACAAATATGAAGTGAAGTCGTACTGATTATCGAAGCTGCCAAAAGCAACTAGAATCCACAGACAGTTGTCAAAGAGAAACAAGTACATCAAGGAGACAGCAAGGGCTTGTAGGAATGGAAAATATAAAAAAGGAAGAAGCGCAAACCTCGGCCAGGAGGATCCTCCGGAATGCATTGGCAATAGAAGGATCCACGCCGACCATATCGAATTCCATATCATCATCGCTAATTCTGGTGATGTCGACTCTAAAGTCCTTGCAGAAATCAGCAAATCTTAAACTATTCTCATGTCCAAGAGACGCGTAAGCTCCAGAGTATTGGATAGTATCTGTCTAAAAGCAGCAAGCAACAGCAGTAGTTAAAAAGCGCGAAAAATTCTAAACTCCTCAACCTCAACATCTCTCGATTCGATGAATGGACAAGGAAAATAAGATAGCACAGCAAAGCGACGCAGAAAAGAGGGTGAAGAGGAGTAGAGTACATTGTCAGGAGCATCGACTTTACAGAGAACACGAGTTCTGCGAAGCTCGAGGTGTGAGGGGAGTTTCGTGGAGGGAACTCCGTCGGCTTCCGCCATCGCCTCTGGTTCGGAATCGGACATGACAGGAGGAGGAGGAGGAGGAGGAGGAGGTGGTCAGCTTTACTGCTTCGAGAGAAAGAAGAGAGGAGAGGAGATACGGAGGGTTTTAGGGTTTAACTACAACGCTTCCACTCGCGCCCAAAAACCGGTTACGCTTTTGCAAACAAGCCCCTTTTATTTCCTTTATTTGTAATATCACCAAAAATCTTCAACTTTACAATTACGACAGATTTATTATAAATTAATTTTTTGACCAATAAAAGTCACAAACTCATGCATCCTTGAGAAATTTACCACGAGTCAATTTGCTGCCCACCAAAAACTTCAAACTAATATATTAATAATAAATTTACCTTTTATTTATTTTCGATAAATTGGATTAATATCACAATGAACCACAAACTAGTAACAAATAAAGGAGAAAACCTCAAATTGACATACTCGTCAATTACGATCCAACTTAACAATTTAACAGTGAAATTTTACAGAAATTAATAAATAGTAAATTTATTATAAATGTACCAATTAAGTTTTTAATTGTCAAAAAAAAAAATTTGGATAAATTATTATAGATGTATTAATTTAGAGTTTTTCGTAATACTAAAACTTCGTGTTGTTCGGCCCTATACAAATTTATCTTAATCCATATGATGTATTCACAACAGTGTTAAAAAAACCATTTGAAAAAGAAGAAGAAGCTTTTTTAGCTCATTTTAGCCCAACATGCGACTACAATTTGATTAATTAAGTTAAGGTGTGGCATTATCACAACCACCTCTCAATCCGAATTGGACCTGCTTACCTTCACGTCAACCCTGCCAAGATTGAAAAATAAACGCCTGTGTGAAAATAATTTATTATTAATATTTATCATTATTTTGCTTTTTTAAATCGCAAGCGAGTGTTACCTTATTTGGTTCCACTATTGGGCTCTTTTCTCGGCTTACGGTGAAGTAGAAACGACCAAGGCCGAAGGAAATGTCAATTATAGAGGAGGTGCAGTGGAAGAAGATGGACGCTCGCGTGGATTTTATCTCAGGTTGGATCTCTACCATACGTAAAGTAAATTAGAGCTATGTTATTATCAAGAACATTAGTGCAAATTGTTGTAAAATATCGCTTCGCAAGTGTATAAAAGAGAGAATGGAGGGAGATTAAGTAGAGAAAACATATGACACCAGAGATAGTAGAGAAAAAGTCAGGAGCGGAAAATCTTTTATTTCTCACTATTTGTGCTCCTATTTATAGGAATGCACTTATCATGAACATCAATGTATCTGATAATACATGTATCGGATATGGAGATGAACATTCATCGGATAGGGAGATATACTTAAAATGTATGATATAAATGTACCATAATAAGTACATGAATATAATGAATATTTATACATGTATTTCATAACACTCCCCCTTGAATATTCATTGCATTATATTATGAATGTGCATTGAATAATACTGCCTCATTAAAAACCTTAAGCCGGAAAAACCCAGTGGGACAAAAACCGGACAAAAGGGAAAAAGAGTACAGAGCACAAATTTTATGATTTCTCCCTTTTATGGATGCATTAATTGCCTCGTTAAAAACTTTAAGCCGGAAAACCCTATGGGAAAAAACCGGACAAAAAAGAAAAAAGAGTGCAATGCATAGTTGATAATATCTCCCCCTCAATTGAGCCGTATAGCCACTGCTGGGGCTAATCAATCTTGTATCTTATGTACTCGCTAGATGCATTAATTGTCTCGTTAAAAACTTTAAGCCGGAAAACCCTATGGAAAAAACCAGACAAAAAGAAAAAAGAGTGCAATGCATAGTTCATAATATCTCCCCCTCAATTGAGCCATATAGCCACTACTGGGGCTAATCAATCTTGCGTTTGACAGCATTCAATAATAGATTGTAGCTCACAATCATCATCCATAATTTTATAAGCAATTGAGAATACAAAAGCATCATCAATGATGATTTCATTCCGATCCCAAATTTCATCACAATATGTAATAGAATTTTCAGTATTCCGAGAGTTTGTGCCTCTTCAGGGGCAATAAGCTCTTTGGGAGCCAGCATAACATCAGGCTCATCTGGAGCAGGCGACATTACGTGTAGATAATAGGCAAACATGGGACTATCTACAGGATGCATCCACTAGTACCATAAAATATCGAAACGGTCCACTTGATGGTTGTATTGGTCCACATATATCACCCTGAATTCTTTATAGGAATACAGGTGATTCAAGATTAACCTTTGTTATAGAAGGTTTGGTAATGAGTTTTTTATGTGAACAAGCTTCACAATTATAATCTTTGAACAACAATACCTTTCTATCCTTTAAAAGGGTGCCCTTTTGTATTATGAATTATTCTACGCATCATTGAAGCACCAGGATGACCAAGGCGATCATGCCATAACCCAAATTGATCAGGGTTTACTAGTCTCCAGGACATAGTTGCATAGGTTTCAATAGCCTTAATCATAACATAATACAAACCCATAGAAGAAACTTCTAGCTTCTCATGAATGGTTTTCAGGCCCATCTTATAAGAGGTAATGCCAATATATTCCTTATTTTGCTCATAAATAGTTTCAACATGGTACCCATTACGGCGTACATCTTTGAAACTAAACAGATTCCTTTTTGATCTACTGCTTAGAAATGCATCCTCAATATGTAGGATGGTGCTATTTGGCAAAACAATTGTGGCATTCCCGAAACCATCAATAATTGGAACAGGACCTGATATTGTATGGACATGTGCCTTACGCAACGTTATACTCGAGAAAAAGTGTTTGCTATGAAATATAGTATGCGTTGATGCACTATCAAGCAAACAAATTTCTCTCTTTTTCTTGATATCTTCCATTTGCATTTATGTTGACAACTTCAGGTGTCAAATATCATAAAACTTGCATATTAGTTATAGGGTCAAGTAGAATCTTAAGATAATAAACATAAGAATAACAAAAGGTAATACATTTAAAGAAAAACAACTATAAAAGAAATTATTATAGTAATAAAATTCGAAGTCTAAGTTGTCATCCATCAGTCTGATGCCTCATCAAATAATCAAAGGACCTCAAAGAAATCAGAGACATCCAGGGATGCATTTGCTACTTCAGGAGCAAGATGAGTCCCACCAACAGAGATATTGTTGGCTTCAACAGTAGTTATGGCAGTAGAATTTATTTCAATGGCGTGAAATTCACCACATTTGCCCATATTTTTTAAAGATGCTTTGGCGTACGACAAGTACGTGACTAGTGCCCACTCATACCATAGCGATGGCAAATACTTTTATTAGCCACCTTCTTATGCTTCTTTTCTTTATCATAATTCGGGCAAAATTTAGATTTCCCAGGGCAGTTAAATTTCTTGCCATCCCTTCGAAAATTATGCTCTTGCTTGCTCTTATAGCTCTTAATATGGCCAGTAATTTTCTTAAAGTTAGCATGTGCTTCGAGGCAATGCTTTTGAGCCACAGGTCTTAGATCATGATTTTTGAGCAACAATTCATTAGTTTGCTCAGTTGTAAGGAGCACAGAAATTAATTCAGAATATGTGACAAATTGACGTTGTCGGTATTGCTGTTGCAATACAATATTCGAAGCATGGAAGGTGGAGAAAGTTTTCTCTAATAGCTTCGCATCAGTGAGCTTGATACCGCATAACTCAAGTCGAGAAACGACATCAAATAAAGCGGAGTTATAGTCAGACACTGATTTAAAATCTTGCAATCTGAGATTTTGCTAGTCATATTATGCTTGAGGGAGGATAACGGTTTTTGTATGATCATTCCTATCCTTCAACCTCTTCCACAAGGTCTAAGGGTCTCGAATAGATAAATATTGAGTCTGCAGGCTCTCATGCAAATGACGACGAATAAAAATCAATGCATTTGCTTTATTCTTTGCATTTGAAGTTCCATCCTCTGCAATTGCATTAGCGAAACCTTGCCCTTGGAGGTGCATTTCCATGTTTAGGCACTAGGATAGATAATTATTTCCACTCACTTCCAGGATGTGGAATTTGGGCTTTTCAATATTGCCATAATTTTTGCAAAACAAAAATCCTTAAATTAATTAGAAGGATTTCCAAATATCCACCGCCACTTCAGGAGCAGAATGATACTTTTATAATTGAAATTGGTTTAAGGCTATGGGGGAAAATTGAAGAATTGATAGAAGAATATGAAACAAAGGAAAACACCTACCTTGCAAAATTACTTACTCAGTTGGTAGATCTTCGTGCTGATAACGTGTTATAAAATATCGATTCGCAAGTATATAAAAGAGAGAATGGAGGGAGATTAAGTAGAGAAAACAGATGACACCAGAGATAGTAGAGAAAAAATCAGGAGCGGAAAATCTTTTATTTCTCACTATTTGTGCTCCTATTTATAGGGATGCACTTATCATGAACATCAATGTATCTGATAATACATGTATCGGATAGAGAGATGAACATTCATCGGATAGGGAGATGTACTTAGAACGTAGGATACATGTATTGGATAGGGAGATGAACATTCATCGGATAAGGAGATATACTTAAAATGTATGATACAAATGTACCATAATAAGTACATGAATATAATGAATATTCATACATGTATTTCATAACACAAATGATGGGAAATGAATTATAGCTCAATCTCATTATACCGCAAGCAAAGCAATAACAGGACAAATAATAATTCCATAAACACCCTCGTAATATCTAAAAAGTAAAAAATTCCCAGCTAAAATTGCCATATAATCCCACGAGCCTCTAGAAGCTTGAATTCTAAATCTTTCTGATATAATGTCGACCAAACTCAATTGCCAAAAATTAATTAATTAGATTGGTTGAAGTTAGTTTATTCGGATTCGTAAGTATACTTTTCAAGGAATTCGAGAAAAATCTGAAAACCCGTGAAGCGAAAAAAGAGAGAAAGTAAGGAATAAAATGATTCACTTGAACCCTTAAAACCCTTTAAGCCACGCGCCATACACAACCACTGGCAAGAAATGGACCCGTATCGTGCATTGAATGGTCAACATTTAGGTCACACTTCATGAATCAAAGTCGAGATAAATGGGGCATATAATTGTGTTACAGCTTCCTTTCTTCCTCATATTGCATTCGCTAAATGATTTGTCTGCTCTAAGGAAACTTATTTATCCCAAGTTAGATGAAGAGAAAACAGCAGAAAGGTACTTCCTCAAGTATATTCCGTTCGTAACTTGAAAATGAATCAAGTGTAACTATGCCTGTGCGCAGACAAACAATAAGGACGGAATGTCCCATTTGCGTGACCCCCATGATGTGAGTCGTGACCATGCAGTAGGCAGGATAACAAACTTTGAACTTTCTAAAATTGCCGTCTCCCATTGATATCAGGAGATGAATTGAACTGCTCTTCAGCTGTTAGCTCCTAATGCGTCAGCTTCATACTTCAAAATCTCGAAATCCGCAACAAGGTAGTTGATCGGATCACTAGACCACAGGACCAGGATTTTGCGTCTTCAATCCAAACAAATTCTCAAACAATTTGGGCGCCATGGGAGGAATGTTCATGGCTTGAGGAGCCATGAAGTTAACAATCTTTTCGTGTACATGATACCTGTCAGTACATAGGTACATAGGTAATTTAAAAATGCTCACTTGTACGGAGATATTTTCCATAAGCCAAGATGCACAATCAATTTTAAATGAACCAAACTACCTTATCTTTCGACTCTTGGAAGCACGCCGATCCACTACCTTCCTCTTCTTAGTTTGTAGTCTCCTTAAAGCATAAAAAGCGGCCTCTGGATAATAAAACAGCAAATACTTGACACTGTGAGACTACCATCTGATGAACGAATGGCAAAGTTTATATCTTCCACTATAACTAGTAAGAGTTTACTGGGCCATTTGAACCCGAGTCAAAGGAATAACTTGTGACGTAATATCAATCCCTCAAACCGACAGAAGAGAAATTGTAAGCTCAGAAACTCCAAGAAGGCTTGCTCAGGAGTGAGTTGCAAGCTAGGCATTTGAAGAACAAAACTCACAAAGGGTCACGAGCCACAGGTGGAGCTACACCCTTCTTATACCCGTCATCAGTAAAGGACACTAATGGAAAAGATGCATAAAGACGTGGAATTATGGATCATACTATACCTGATGATGTTGGGTCAATTGTCTCAAAAAATTCCTTCAGCAATTGCTGATAAAACTCTGCGTCGTCCAAAAGTTCTGAGTCACCCTCTGCATTTGCCTCCTAATTACAGCAGGAATGAAATAAATAGTATAGCACACTTCTTTATTTTACCCATAAGCTAAGGCATATTCTTCATGTTGCAACTGATAGAAAGGTGGAGAAGGTTATGATCTTACATGCAATATAAAAAAGATTGGTCAAAAGACAATGCTTCTTCACTTCCCTTTACCCAATAATGCTATCCATGGATATTAAGTGTCCTATCAATACATTGCAGACACGGTTCAATTACACGTTGCATTGTTGGTTCCTCTGGAGATTGTACTTTCATATTTCAAAAGAAATTTATTTATGAACGGGCAGAAGCCAAACATAAAGAGAATCCCTCTTTAACCTCTTTCTATGTGCAATCATAGGGCATGAGTTTGCTCCTCATATCGTGATGCTGCACGAGATCAGTGGTGTCTAATCAAGAGCGGCCCACCAATTGCTCATTTGAACAGGAGTATGAAATAAAAACTATTTTAAACTAGCACCACCCTTACATAGTAAACACCTTAGCCCTTGAAAAGCTAATAATGAATGCAGCATGGCATATCAACAGGGTATGTGGTAAGTAGTATGACTTGCTATACACATCCTAAACAATTCATGGCATGCCCAATTCCCATAATTATAGCATGACTCAGAGCAAAGCACATCTAACCATGTTCCAAAAGCACTGTACAGGATGGGTGGTTTGAATTTAATTACCTCTTTGTTGGTGTTATCCACATGCTCAGGTACCTGGCCATCAAAATATTAAGTAAGAAACAGCAGGTGCAGATCGGTTAAACTTTGCTTGCCATGCAATCTCAATCCATTGGGTAAAAGAACAACTATATTTCTATTTTACAAAAAAATCCAATGAGGTCTTTTGACTTACCGATCCAAATATGCCAAGAGTTGACCTTCTCTGTTGCATCTGCTTAACCATTCTGCTGGGGTCCCTCATGTAAGTAGACACTTGTTCACTAATATTCTGCTCAACAGCCAAAATCAAATTATTCTCCACCCATTTCTTGGAAAAGTTTAATTAAATAGAGTTCCAGTGCCAAACCTGATTAAAAGCATGTAATTTGTTTTTCATAGCTGCAGCACCAGTTGTCACTTGCGTTTTTCTATGCCATTTGTCCACCGACTTGTCTCTAAAATGAGCCATTCTGAAATGCACGAGCAAAAACTGAGTTCAGCCCAAATCACTAAAGACATGAGGAGCATGTACAACAGCAAAACAAGAAGAACTTTTCACATGGAGATGAACCTATAAGTTCATCAATTGCCAGACAAGAAAAATTCTCCTAAGGCCTACAAATAGAGTTAACTGGGCAAAAAGGTTCATATACTCACTCCCGTCAATATATCTAGTAATATGAAATGCTCTGTTCTATCACACATGCAGGCGAAAGAAGGACGATATTTACATTCATGGCTGAACCATCATCTAGATTTATATAAGAAGGTAATGAGCCACTGTGGCCATATTTGCAGAGTACCTTCTATGCATCTGTGAAATTTGCGACCATCCGTCATCAGTATGCCCATTGTTGCTCTTGTTATCCTCCAACTGCCTTTTTGATTGAGCAGAATTACCTAAAGGGCACAACAATCATAAGATGAAAAAGATCATAACTATGCCATTCATTTTCCCTTACATAAGATGACAAAGATTTATACATGTCAAATTTCTGTCCTAAAGGACATGACAGTCATAACATGCAGAGTCATCTTCATCTAATTAAGTTAATCAACAAATATGAAGAAAGATCATAACTGTGCAATTCAAATTTCCCTTCATAAGACAACATATATTTTGTACATTGTCAAAATTTGTAATTGTATAATTTAAACTGTCAAGGATTCTGTAAATTTATTGTTAAAAAGTTAAACTTCTGAATTACAGAGTAAACCCTTTTGCTGTACCTTCTATTGACTGAGCAATGGCTGGATTATTCTCGAGCAAAGCCTGTCATCATATGTGTGATGTGAGAAATATTGAGAACACCAAGCATCATGTCATAATGACTGGTCATTCTTATAAAGCAAAAACAGAAAGACAAGCAATCAAACAGGACACGAAATTCCAGTGTATTACTTCATAAAAAAACAATCACAAAATCTCAAACAAACAAGAACTGAAAATAAATCTATAGCAGATTATTAAGCCAGATACTTGTAAAATAAAAAACCTTTTTTCTTATTGTGCAGTTAAGCATCTAAGAAAGCTTAATAACAGAAACAGACAGTGGAGGCTATAATTTATTTCTTTTGTTTCTTTTGGTTTCTGTCCATGCAGATATATTATATATATTTTAGTTTCAAATTGCCTTCACCTTAAACCAAACCAAACAAAGATAAACAACATCAGTCAATGGTTCTTTCAAGACAGCAATACCTCCTGCAGCTCCAAAATGCAACCCAACGTCTCCTTGGTGGACGCTATCACATCTACATAGGCTTTATTCACATTTTCATCTAACTCGCAAAATGTAGACCTTACAGGTTCCTGTATAAGTAAACAGCATGTGAACCTCATATAAAGATATGGCATGAAATAATGAGAAACAAAAATAGGGGAACAAGCGATCTACACCTGGGGCAACCGGTTTGAACTTGAGAATGCTTTCTGAAGCAAAAATCTCAATTCAAGAGTTTTGTCCCACAAAGCCTTCAGGTTTAGGAGAAATATCAATGAATCAACTCCACGTCATACAGAAAGAAATTAAAAACACAGAAAAGAAATTAAACAAGAATAAGATTAGAAATTGGTGCTGGATCTGCAAAGCCTGTTGCAAACTCGCAAGGTCAAAGACATTGAACAAACCAAGTTATTTATAAACACTTTTTGGTGGATGGTTTTTCCTGTAGTGAATTGTCATTGTAAACTTCTTGAAACAACATACCTTCTGATTCTGTACTGCTTGACCTTTTAGAAGATCTTCATCCTTATGTCGCTTCAGATTCTTGAGTATGTCTCTGCAGAATGTCAAGTGAAGCCACAGAATATAAGTTGCCATAAATGGATATATACATGCACGTCACAAGAATCTATCCACATCAAATGCCACCACTACCCAGTATCCCAATAATTCAGCCTTTTCCTACTACTGCTATGGGAGCTTGCTTCATGAAATCTCCTCAGAGACTAATTTTCGAAACATGATCTGAGCAATAGGATCAAAACTAACACTAGATTGAATATGTAATCTGCACTCAGGAAATTATGAGATATTAGCTAAAATGATGAAACCAGACATGCTTAGGACAACATCTTCACCATCGATGCAACTGCTCTGAAAAATAAACAAAGCTAAGAGAAGGGAAATCTCACTGCTCCTGGTTCCGAAGATCCATATACTCCTTCTCGAGTTCTTTCATCTCGTCATCTGCTATACGACGATTTTGCTCCTCGCCGTCCTCTTCATGTCCTTCCTCCTCGTCACCTGAACTGGGGTCTTCCTCCTCATCACTTACTTCTTCTTCCTCTTCCTGCTGCTCCTCCTCATCGCTGCCATCATCCATCCCACTATCACCTTCTTCGACATCAAGGTCAGAACTTATCTCATCAACCTAAAACGGCAGACAAATTCGATTAGGATTAGCAGATCACGGGCACCCAACCAGATGACACTGCCGAATTTCCACTTACCAAGAGCTTCCCATCCTCTAGCTCGCTGCCATCCTCCGAAACGCTTCGAACCTTTCTCGCTCGCTTAGAAGATGTTCCCATCATAAGAAGCCCTAAGATACACGAGCAACCAACCCATTCACCGAATTCAAAAACCAATCGGAATACATTACAGCCCTCTATCTAGTTCCACCAACAAGTAGCAAAAGGAAACGCAACACGAGCATAGTCGACCGACAATCTCAGCAGGACTCGAAAGAGTAGAAGAAGAAGAAGAAGAAGAGACAAATAATTACTCGCAACTTTCGATTGCAGAGAGCAAGAAACCGGAAGCGAAGCTGCAGAGGTTGCTCTGGCTCCGACCTTCGAATCGTCGCCTCGGTTGGAGACTTGGCTGGGTTTAACAACAAAAACCCTTACAACAACGAACGGGTGTTCTCACATTTGACAGTCAACAACGCTCTACGCCAAAGGAGTTGGGCCAAGATAGGTAGAAAGAGTGGAAGCGTCAAAAGCCCATATTACTTATAGCCCAAATCTGAAGCCCATTGAAACACTCGAGCAATTCTCGCATTACTTTTGGAGTTAAATTATCAGATCGAAGCAAGCCCATTGATGTCGCTCTTTAGCAGAGACGAAACGAAGGAACCTGCTCTCCAGGCGCGCATCCCTGAAAGAAAGACACGGGGGAAGCTTTAGCGAAAGCTGTGAAGCGGAAACATTTTTGATATTCTCGTCATCATCATCATCATCCCTTTCCTCGGCCAAATCACATCAGTCGGCAATCTTAACATCATGGAAAGCGAACGGAGGTCCAAGGACGAGAAGAAAAGCCACGGTAAAGTCCGTCCTTCCCTTCTTCTTCTTTATCTTCTTCTTCTTCTTCTTCCTCCTCTTTCGGTGGGGGGGAAATGAAAGGAGTGGGAGAGAAAGCATCGAAATTGCAATTCCTGCTTCCTGGTTGGGGTCGCAGCTTAGGGCTTTGTTTTGTTGTGTCGTTGGGGTCGCTGAAAATGCTGCCAAAAGGAAAACCCCTAGCCAACTGTCCTTTTGATGTTACGGATCCAAGACAAACGGCGGAAAAACCCCATTTCAATCGTCGCTGAATTTTGTCTCAGGATCCGTCTCTGTGAAGAAACTTTCTCAGTGGATATTAAATATGATCGAGCACACGCGGACCTTTTATTCTCCGAAAGATTGTACTTGTTTTCGGAAGAACTGTGAACTTCGTTTTACTTTGTCTGCAGATGAGAGGAAGAGGAAGAGGCATAGGGCGGAGGAGGGCGAGGAAAATGAAAGCAGAAAGAGCGACAAGAAGGACAAAGGAAAGGACAGGAAGTCCCACAAACACCGTTCCGACAAAGGTGCGAAAAAAATGGCCGGAATTTCATTTCTCCTAGTAAATTCTTGTTGGTGCGTTGTCATAAATTTTAAGCTTTGCCATTGGAAATTTGTATCGGCGCAAGCTATAGTTAAATTTTTCATGGCAGATGCAAGTTACTGATCGAATGTCTTCTTCTGGTATTTACTTGTTTTTAGCTATCAGCATACTGCTGCTGCTGCTGCCACTTGTTTCATCGCTAGCGTTGAATCCTACTTTAAATGTCCTTTTAACACTATACCTGTCGATACTGCTGCAGAAAAGAAGTCCAGGGACAGCAAGGGTACACATAAGAGAAAAGATCGACGCTCGGTATATTTCTTGGTTTTTGCATTAGATGTTTCTATGTCCTGTCCTTTGTGTTCGGACATGGTCTTTTTCGACTTCCTCTGCTCTCTTTGTTGTGAAAAAAGAAATAATCAAACAATATATTGGAACTCGACACTGTTTCTGTGTATAATGATTAGTTATAAGCTTGTATGGTGCATCGTATATCTTAATTCAAGGGTTTATGCCTCTCTTTGTTTTACTTCATCAAGATGATCATTTTGCAAAATTGGATGTTGATATCTCCTAGGGGACTCTCCACCCTACAGCATGCAGAGTGTAGAAATCTCATCATTATCATAAGATTGTTTGGTGGAACATGTTGCTACTAAATTTAAATGTGCTCGTTAGTAGAGATTTTGGAATTCTGAGTCAAGATAATTTATTGGGAGGTGAATTGGTTTGTGCATCTTAACACTCCTTAAGTAAGCTCCTTCTGTGTATGTTCAAAGCTTAGAAAGGGTTAATGACACTGCTAGGCCATGAACTCTTGTCCATTTTGTAATCAAGTATCTAAACTTTTTCTTTTTAATTCAATGGAATACCCAACTTTTTAAATCAAACTGAATGTGGTGCCTCCATTAAGATCTGTGGGTGGAAAATGCTGGCTTGGCACTAATGTCGTTAGTTTGCCATTTGATATAGTGATATAGACAAGTGGAAAAAGTTTTGTCTAAGTTGGCAAAAACTTAATCTTCGTCCGGTTCTCTCTCTCTGGAAAAAGTTTTGTCTAAGTTGGCAAAAACTTAATCTTCGTCCGGTTCTCTCTCTCTCTCTGGGCATGGCAGCCCATGGCATATTTACAAATCACCATATTGAATATGAGGTTAGGAAATATTCTCAAAGAATGTCTAAAGAGATTTCAATTGGCCAAAGATTTTGTCGAGTAATTAAAATGTCTCATCAGTGCTTTAGTTTTCCTTTCTATTTGTTTGTTTGCTTCTCATGTATGAGCTCTATTCCTCCCCAGCCCACCCAAATCTAAAATAGAAAAAGGTAATTTAAGGCGGAGACCTCAGATCTAAGCACGTGGCCTCAGATTTGAAGTTGCTAGCTCATATCTGAGCTTGTGCAACCTCAATATGGTGGTGGTGGTCATCTGCATTGAAGCTTGATTAGGGAGAGTGAGAGAGGACCGAAGAGAGGGAAAGGGACTTGCAAGCTAGGGGTGGTGAACGGTGGAGATGGAACCTGGTGTAGGGCCGCAGAGGCCTCACATTGAGTGATAATTGAAAAATAAGAAGAAAAAGAGTTCAGTTATTTGATTGAAAGACGTATAAAAATTCAGGTACCAAATAATAAGGTGCTTGCTTTACTTTTACATGGGCTGGAGTTTACTTCTTGTGAAGACTGTTCCTACAAATTCTCCGAAAATAGTAAAACCACCTTAAGTTTTTTCTTAAGCATGACAATCATCAGTTTTCTTATTTACTATTTAGTTGCAGGATATGTAAATAGCTCCATTGCTTATGTAGCAAAGAATTATGATTTGCCAGTTGGATAGCTAGATAGTTCCTCTCGGGAACATGCTTTTTTGTCTGCAATTGCCTGCGAAGTTAGGTTCTTATTTAGGATGTTTGTGCTTGAGGTAACAAAGTATCCATATCTTCCTGGATTTGACTCTCATCGTGGGAGAGCCTCTCAATAATTTCATTTTTAGTCCTACTTCTCCACTCAAAGACATGATTCAACCAAACTGCACATGTAACTACCATATTTGATTTTATTGCTTGTTTGGTAATCTCATCTTGGGTATGTCTTGATATTGTGCTATGTCATGCTCGGGATGCTTATCCTGTCAGGGTTTTCACAATTCATTGGATATGAATGATATGATTGATTCTTCTTCTTCTAGAAACATGATATTCAAGAGCTGTCAAGTGATGACTATTTCTTGAAGAATAATGAGTTTGCCACCTGGCTAAAGGAAGAGAGAGATGTTTTCTTTAGTGATCTCTCTGCAGAGTCAGCTCGCGAACTTTTTTCAGAGTTCATTAAGGAGTGGAACAAGGGGAAGCTTGAATCTCGATACTACGACGGAATTGCGAGCGGACAACGATCAGCCCATGTTTGGAAGATCAAAGTGTAGTAGGAAAAATTTACAGGACCGGCGAATCTTATAGCTAATGTTTGTCCTTTGTAAATGCATTTACGCTGTTATTTTCTCACTCTTCTCAAGAAATATACTACAGGTAACTCGAATGGTTCATGTATGAATACAGAAAATTGCCTATTAATTTCCTTGTGAAAAACTTTTCCTGGAGAGAGTGATGGAAGAAGAACACAGGATGAATTTGCAGAGGAGATATCGTTATTTGCATCTTAGCTATAATGTTGGATCATATGGGATTTCATGGAGTCTTTTCAAAGCATTCTTGCGATTTGTTTTCTTGTAGGGTGTCCTCTTTTAGTTATTGTCCTGACAGTTTCAATTTGGTCACTGCATTCGGTTTTTTTTTTCTTTTAGTTCTTCTTCTTCTGGTAATGTGAACGCAGACGTGATTCCCGTTCCCCAAAACCAAAAGTTTCGAATATTTAGATGTCATCCAAGTCGATATCATTATTTGTAATGAGAGTTTCTCTCTCTCTCTCTCTCTCTCTCTCCATGTTGTTATGAACGGTTATGAGGGGATTAGAGTCTAAAAGGAAAAATGGGATGATAATACTCATCACTTGAGTCTTAAAAATTTTGCGACCTGGCATTGGAGTTTTACAATTTTCATTTTGGGCATTCAAATCCTAGAACTGGCTTTACTAATCCATGTGGCTATCGATAAGCAAATTAAACATTCTTTTTTGGTCGATCAATTGAACTTGTTGAAACAATGACAATGTGGTAAAAATAAAATTAGAAAAGGGAAGGGATCGCAAGAAATGGAAGAAAATTTAATGAAAAAATTCAAAATATGCAACATAAATATTCCATCCAATAAGAACCAAGGATGTGGAGGAAATAATGAGTATTAGAATTTCGGAAAAACGATGCAAATCATTTGTAAACTTTTATTTAATGTGTAATGTTACTCCTGTGTAATTCCTAAATTACATGAAACATTCAATATCATCATTCCGTTATTCAAATTAATAGAATTTGTTGATGTGGTTGTTAATTTTGAATAGTGTATAAGATAAAAAGCTGCATGAGGATTATTTAAGATATTCATTTCAAATCAAGATACAATCCAATATTGATAGATATGTTGATTCCCAATTTTTATATTCCTTTTCTAAAATAAATAGACATTATTATTATTAAGGATCCAATTTAACATAAATTAAATTTACATTGTCAAATGATGTTAATATATTATTTGAGTAGACGAAAGATTACATTCAACATTTGACAATAGATTAGGTGATATTGTATGGAAGTTCAGGAATCATGCATGTCATTTTCCTTAGGATTTTAGCGCACAAAATGAAAACTTTTAAGTCGCAAACTTGAATTGAAGTTGGAGAACCATCCAACCCAAAAACACAAAAATAAAAACGTTGTAGAACTTGTACGGCTGCTAGTATGCGGGAATTGCTGTCGCTTGGAATGAAATCTATGACCTCCGTTCTCGCACACACGACGCATCTCTGTCGACTCGAACTGTGTATGACGCGGACTAACTTTCGAGGCTTCCTGAGACCAACCGGAGTTCGCACTACCTCAGTCGTCGTTGATTCGGTAACTTCTTTGCAGTCGCATGCGTAACTGGTGAATCAATCCTACTCAACTTTTAGAACTGGCTAGGTGCTCTAGATTGCTACCAGCCCTCCACTTCCATCATAGCTCACTTCCCTTCACTTCCTTTCCCACAATCTTTTCCCATCGTAACTTCTCCACACTCCAATGCACCCGAGTAGCCGCCCACCCTCAAGTCGCCACCTTTCTTCAAGATGGTTTCTCGCGAATCACCGAAGAAAACGTCGGTAAGGCGTTGCATGCTCTGTGCATTACGGGCGTGTTCGACCTAAGTACTTTCCAAGCCAACACACTGGTTAGTTTCTACTCGAAGTTCGGTCGTATTGAGTGTGCCCGATACCTGTTCGATAAAACTCCCGTGAAAAATGAGGCCTCTTGGAACACCATGTTATCTGGTTATGTTCGCGTGGGATTGTATCCAGAGGCACTTGAATTCTTTGTGCGGAATTGGGGTCAAGGTCTTTGCCCCAATGGATTTGTTCTTGCTAGTTTGATTACTGCCTGTGATAGGTCGCGTTGTATGGTGGAGGAGGGAGTTCAACTCCATTGCCTTGCCACTAAAATTGGCTTGAAGGATGATGTGTATGTGGGTTCTTCACTTTTGCATTTTTATGGAGCATATGGGTTTGTTTGCGAGGCCAGGAAGTTCTTTGAGGATATGCCTTACCGGAATTTCGTTTCCTGGACTTCTTTGATGGTTGGTTATCTGAACAAAAATGATCCTACTGAAGTCATTAATTTGTATAAGTGCATGAGACATGAGGGAGTGATATGTAACCAAAACACATTGGCCACAGTCATTAGTTCTTGTAGTTTGCTAGATGATACATGTGTTGGCCATCAAGTTCTTGGACATGTCGTGAAGCTAGGGCTTGGCAATAGTGTTTCGGTGGCAAACTCTCTTATATCTATGTTTGGTAGCTTCAGCGATGTCGAGAAGGCCCAATATGTCTTTGATGTCATGGATGAACGCGATACAATATCATGGAATTCAATTATCTCTGCTAATGCAAATAATGGGCTTTATAAGGAATCTTTTGACTGTTTTTATCTAATGCGGCATGCCAATGGCCAGCTAAACTCAACTACACTTTCAACATTGTTAACTATATGTGGTTCTTCAGAAAGACTCAAATGGGGCAAAGGGATACAGAGTCTGGTAGTGAAAGTGGGATTGAATTCCAACACATGCACATCTAATTCTCTTTTGAGCATGTATTCAGAAGCTGGAAGACCCACAGAAGCTGAGCTGGTATTTGATGAAATGTCAGAAAGGGATGTAATCTCATGGAATGCAATGATTGCTTGTTACGTTCAGGATGAGAAAAGCACAAATGCCCTGCGTCTTTTGGCAGAAATGCTTCGGATGAGAGATGTAATAAGCTATGTCACTTTTGTGAGTGCGTTGGCTGCCTGTTCCAGTCAGGAATTCATCATCCCTGGTAAGATCGTTCATGCTCTTGTAATTGTTGCAGGACTACAAGATAATTTGGTGATTGGCAATGCGTTGATTTCGATGTATGGATTCTGTCATTTGATGGTTGATGCTGAGAAGGTATTCAAGACAGTGAGAAAACATGACGAGGTATCTTGGAATGCACTTATTGGTGGCTATGCTGAGAATGAAGAATGTGAAGATGCTCTAGAAGCATTTAGATTGATGAGACAGGAAGGACCCAGTGCAAACTATATCACCATTGTCAACATTCTCAGTGCTTGCTCGACTTCCAGTGACCTGCTGACACATGGAAAGCCCATTCATGCTTATACAATCCTGACGGGACTTGAGTCAGATAAATATGTCCACAATTCTCTCATCTCAATGTACGCCAAGTGTGGGGACCTTTCTTCAAGTGATCACATCTTTCGTCAATTTGATGACAAAGATGTAGTAACATGGAACACAATGATCGCTGCAAATGCCCACCATGGCCATGCAGAGGAGGCCATAAAACTTATTGCAAGGATGCGAACTACTGAATTACATCTTGATCACTTCAGCTTTTCTGGAGGATTTGCCGCTGCTGCTAATTTGGCCTTGTTGGAAGAAGGCCGGCAGCTTCATGCTTTGGTCATGAAACTTGGGTATAACACAGATCTTTATGTCACTAATGCGGCAATGGATATGTATGGAAAATGTGGAGAAATGGAAGGTGTATTAAGAATACTTCCCGAACCAATGAACCGGACAAGGATGTCATGGAATGTTCTAATATCAGCTTTTGCAAGACAAGGGTGCTTTGAAGAGGCAAGGGAAGCATTTCATGAAATGGTAAAGCTAGGGGTGAAACCTGATCATGTGACATTTGTTTCTCTGCTTTGTGCATGCAGTCATGTGGGTCTAGTAGACGAGGGTCTTGCATATTATGCATCCATGACAACAGACTTTGCTGTCTCACCAGCGATAGAGCACTGTGTGTGCATGGTTGATCTCCTTGGCAGAGCAGGAAGGCTCGCTGCGGCTCGTGATTTCATCGATAGAATGCCAGTTCCTCCGAATGACCATGTATGGAGGAGCTTGTTGGCTGCATCCAAAGTACATGGCAATTTGGAGCTTGGACAGAAAGCTGTGCAACGCCTGGTTGAGTTGGATCCATCAGATGATTCGGCTTATGTTTTGTATTCCAACGTGTGTGCCACTTCGAGGAGATGGGAGGATGTGGAGAGTATCAGGAGGCAAATGGGGTCCATAAGAAAGAAGCCCGGTTGCAGCTGGGTGAAGTTGAAAGACAAGGTGAGTTCATTTGGCATGGGCGATAAGTCTCATCCACAGTCGAAGCAGATTAATGAAAAGTTGGTGGAGCTCAAGAAGATGATAACGGAAGCAGGCTATGTTCCTGACATAAGCTATGCTCTGCAGGATACAGATGAAGAACAGAAGGAACACAACCTTTGGGAGCACAGCGAGCGACTAGCTCTTGCATTTGGTCTAATCAATACTCCAGATGGTTCGACCATTAGAGTGTTCAAGAACTTGCGCGTGTGCGGCGATTGCCATTCTGTCTACAAGTTGGTCAGCCAAATTGTGAGCAGAAAGATTATTTTGAGAGATCCATATCGGTTTCATCACTTCAGCGAGGGACGGTGCTCATGCTCTGACTATTGGTAGACAAAGAGGTCTCTTCAAGGTTGCAACACACATTCATTTTGCTTTGCTGTATCAACGATGATTCCATTTAGAAACCACAGGTCCGTTAATCAAAATCTTTTTTGCAGCTTAGGGAAAATAAAAAGCAATGCTTGTTTCAAGCCCGATGAATTACGTTTTCTCTCACCCATTTCTTACCGAGCCAATTTCCACACAAAAGCAAAATCTTCATGGAAAATTGGAATGTGAAACTCAACATGCATAGACCAAACTAATACAGCATTGGCCATGAAGTGGTCCGCCAAAGGCCCGATGGAATACTTTTTACTTAACTCCATTTATTTGCGAAAATTATGACATTTCTTGGAAACTATTTGTTAGAAAGTCATTTTTCAATAAAATGATAATATTTTTCGATATTTGACTAAAATCTTAAAATGAACTAAAAAATATTTCCTACTGTTTAGTATGGAAAATCTCATTTAATTTTCTTGGGAAAAATACCAAAAAGATCGATTCTTAAAAAAATTATTTTATTTTTCTTTTCTTTCTTTTTAAGTTCTTCTTCCTCAGCCACTTGTCGGCCAAGGCAACAACTAGCGAATAGCAAAAAGTGAGGGACAAGCTCACCAAAGGCCAATAAGGCCTGACCTCGTCAAATTCAGCAAGCTTCTCCTCACCTCTAGCTGGTTGCCATGGCTTAAGTAGCACCACCAACACAAACATATGTGACACGACACGTCGACACATTATTTCTCAAAAAATAAAAAATCATGACACGTTGGAACACGTTGTATATTAAATGTGTATTATATATACATGGTAATTTATCACTTTTATGATTATTCCAATCAAATTAATTTGATTCAAATTCACAAATAAGTAAATAATAAAAAAGTGCCTAAAATGAATTTACACTAAAAACATTAATCCACGATTTATTAATATAATTCATTAATTCAATTTGACAAATTCAACTTCATTCCAATAATCCATAATACTTGGAGAAAAAAAAAACAATCCATATTATGGACTCGTGTATCGGAGTGTTGAAGAGAAGAGAAGAGAAGAGAAAAAGACAAATTTGGAGGTGAGTTGTGTGTCAAAGTAAGTGAGAAACAAAAGAGAAGATCATACTATTTCTTCTTTTATTATTTTATTATTTTATTATTTATTATTTTTTAACATATTTACATTTTCACCACTATGAAAATTTTTAATATTGACCCATATATATCAGAATTCCGAGCTCATGTGTCGGAATTTCAAACTCAAATGCCAGAAAATGTCAAGAGAGCTAACTAGATATCGGATTTTTTAACACCTATTAACAGAATGTTGGAAGGTGTTGGACACTTGTCGAAATGTCCAATATGATACGAAGACTTCTAGAAAGTATCAATGCTTCTCGAGTCATAACTGGCAATTGATCAAGGAAGAAAGAAAAAGAAAAAGAAAGAATATAAAAAAATTATAAATTCAATTTAAAAGAATATATATTTATATAAGAATGAACATTTCATTAGCCCCAACATTCATGCACAACCTTTATGGACTTGGGTGTTAGTGTCAAGGATTAGAGATCGAGCATCGGGACCCCAGCACGGCCTCAATGGACCTAGGCTTGAGTGCCGGGGCATCAAGCTTCAATCTCGGCCTCATTGGACCTAGGCCTAGGCATCAAAGACTTGATCCTAAATGCCGAGAGCCAACATTCGGGTTCTTGTGGCCAAGTGTGGTATTTCAAGTCCAAATGTCGATGTTTAATCATATTTTGGAAAATATTTTATGATTTTTCAAAAAGAAAATTGTTTTCTTGAATTTAAACAAAGGTTTTCATTGACTAGAAAATATTTTATGTTGATTCATTTTTTCAAGCGAACCAAACGCCGGAAAATGATAAAAGTATTTTTTAGGAAAATGTTTTCTATAGCAAATGAAGCTTTAATGTAAAATTAACAATTGTTCTAGCACTGCCAAGATGACTAAGCTGAAATTGTGGGATCTCTACCGATATTAAGGATGAACAAGATATTAGCCATTAAGATGTTTACAAGCAAGGATCTTGAGATAAGGTGAATGTTTAAAAAGACGTTAATGGAGGATGAACAAGTCCAAAAGATGGAATGCTCGTGATGATAGTGCATTTGCTTGGGAGAAAAAATTTCATAATAAAAAAAATACTTTTTGAAAAATAATTTTTTTTAAAAATGGATAATTTTCTTTATGTGACCGAAAACGATTTTGACGTTTGAAACTCATTTAGAAAATGATCTCAATCTCAAAACTTTATCTTAAGCCAAAAAAACAAATTTTTAAATAATATTTTCTTTTACATTTTCGTTTTCTTTCTTTTATTTTTCCTTCCTCCATTGATCGTTGGGCCTTGATGACGATTGACAGCAGGTCACAAGCGAAACTTGACCTCACCAAGATCCGACGAGCCCGAGCATTGTTGGTATCTGGCAAGTTGGAGCCTTCCTAGCATCGAACAAGGCTTGAGCTCATTAATCTTGGCCAAGTAATTTTGGTAAGTGTTCATCTCTTTAGATTTAAAAATTCACTTTCTTAATTTTATATATGAACATTTTTATTGATGAGAAAATGTTTTCGATCGACTAGTCATATCGATAAACCAAAAGGGTAAATGTCCAAAGAATCAATTTTCGAAAAATACTTTCATTCAAACAAAGCCACCTTAAAATTGTAATTTGAAAGCTAAAGATAAAAAAAAAAAAAAAAAAAAAATTTCCCGAAAGCTTAGGATATAGTTTAGGAGTTCGTTAATGAAATCTTTCTAAATCTATTTAAATATCATGGTATCTGACCAAAAAAAAGAACAATATCATGGTAAAATTGCCAATGAATTCGTGAGGCTGGACCACGTGACGTGACACGTGGCACCATGGTCCGCAGCTACAGCCATCATCTGTAAACGGCAGTTTCCCACCATCTTTGCATTATTTCGCCAGACATCCTTCTTCTTCCCCGTTCGGGCTCGGCTCCGATTTCCTCCCCATTTTTCTCAATCTGCTTCCTTCCATTTAGGGTTTTCTTCTGCATCCCGTGCGTTCCCGAATCGCCGCCTCGCCACCTCGCCTCGCCATCCATGGGACGCAGGTATCTGCGCTTCGATCTTGTGTATGCCTCTGCCGGTCTGCCACTCTCTCTTTTTTCTCAACCTTTCTCTGTTAGAAGAGAGCGGATCCGGCGGTGCTCCATGATTCATACGCTCGTTTCATCTTTTTGAGAGGCTCATCCTTGTTGTCTCGTGATAATTTTCGGTTTCACTCTGGAGCTGTGAAAGATGCAGCAATTGCCACCTTTTCATGGCTACCTCTACTTTCTTATGTTGTCCTCACGCCCGTCTGGAGATGCAGCAAAAACGGTGAGGGAGGGAGGGAGGCAAGATGACTGGAGTCTTTATTAAGTTTTTGGAGAGTAATCGGGGACATTTAAAGTTCGCACCGAATCGTGCTTAAATCCGATTGTGCTTCAAGCTTCGAGCCTGCTCTTCACCTTGAAAAGTTCTTTCTTTCTTTATTTATTTTTTATTTCATTGCGCTCATGCATTTGTCGAGCATTTCGAGTTGTGCCCTTTTGGCAGTGCAAGGACGCGTCCGAAGTTCACGGACACGAGGAGGAGAACGAGTCGTGGAGAGCTTCCTGAAGTCGGTGCGATATTCATGTCGAATGCCGGTACCAAGGAGGAATGTCTGGAGAAGATGCTCTTTGGCCTTCCGTATTCCCACGTTGATTTCGTGAGGAGAGTCAAAGCTGGAATGATTCTGTTCCTCTTTGAATACGAGCAGAGGGAGCTCCATGGTGTCTTTGAGGCAGCTTCCGATGGGGAGGTGAACATCATCTCCTCCGCTTATGCTTCATCAGGGAAGGAGTTCCCTGCTCAGGTACTTGGCTTTCTCTATTGTTCACACTTCTTACATCTTCATAAGAACACACGATTTCGCTCACCTGAGCATGCTGCTTGCTTCCTCAGCTTTTTTTTTTTTTTTTTTTTTTTTTTTGTTCAGGTCCAAGTTAGTAGGATTTGGCACTGTTATCCACTTTCTGAAGGAGAATTCCGTGGGGCCATTAAGGACAACTATTTTAGCGCCAACAAGTTCAATTTCGGTCTCTCCTACAATCAGGTCAGGAATATGCCCTTTCTTAACTATACTATGACCAATAATGGATGGCAATTAGCCTTCGAAGCGGAACTTATCCTTCTAACTCCCTCACTTCCAGGTTCACCAGCTTCTTTGTTTGTTTAACTCCAGAAAGATCGGAGATTCGCAAGATACAGTTTTTAATTCATGTCCAACAACTGAATTTGTAGAAAGACATCCCAGACCTCTTTCAGAAGATTGCTTTTCTCTGGTATCTGAAACTATGGACAAGTCAAGCACAGCCAGAGTCTCGTCTGATACTCTTAGTCTTGCTTGTTCTTCACCTTCTCAAACAAGACAAAACTTGCATGAAGTGGAAACTCAGTGTGCTGATGCTTTAGTGAGTCAGTCGATCCAAATTCACAGTGTCGCAGAAGATGATGCTCGTCCTTGTTTGGATGCTGACCTTGGTGATTTCATACCTCTGTCCTTCCATGATGATGTGAACCATCCGGAAGATGAAGACGAATCTGTGATACCTAGTTTATGGACAGACGACCTCTGCTTTGAGCCATACAATCCAAATATTTCGGGCATCGATAGTTTTGTGGGTCCATGTGAACTCTCTACCTTAGATCCACAAAAAAGCCTATTCCCTATGATTGGTGAATCATCCTCTGCAATCATCCCTTTACGAATCATGACAGACCACCAAATAAAGGAAGATAACAATCACTTGAATTCCCTCTCAGGCTACCAAGAGAACAGTATTTCAGAAAACACCGAAAACTTTCCCCGTGTCAAGGGTCTGTATTCTGACTCTTCGCCCCCAACCAAGAAAGGTAGTGTCTTCTCTCGTTTGACGAAAGGTACTATACAAGAAAAGCATGATCCCTTTGATGGGGTAATATCAGTTGACGACATTATGGAAAAATTGCAGCTGAAGCATGAGGCTTGGATGAAAGTGGCAAAAGATCAAAATCCTAATCCGAAGGCTGGGGCTGTGCTTAATTCGAGAAAGAGTGTGTTCAAGCGGCTAGGTAAGCCTTTGGAATCCGGCTTATCAGAACGGCAATGTGGTTGGAAGGTGTCAATGGGAGGTAGCAAGTCCGCCAGAAAGAAGAGAAAACACTGACGTACTGTGACAACACCGCATTTCGGAGTTAAATTAATGCACATTATCATATGATTGGCTGGAGCAGCTAGGTGGATACTGGATAGATACCTAATTGCTGAATGGCAGAACCAAGAATATATTGTGGAAGGCAAGGAGTGGGACTAATGGCATGAGTAGTGGACATGGTCGAGATAATGTCCCGTCCAGTAAAAGTCTGCACAAAGGACGCCCGAGTTCAATATTTGGGGAAATCTACCCTGTGTTGGTGAGAGTTTTGCCAATAGGTGGTTCGGTGTGTCCGTGAAATTTTGGTTGGAGAGAGCATGCAGACAGGTTCCAGCATCAAACAAACCCAGAAGTGGGACCCCTAATGGTAGATTTCACCAACACCCAGTAGATATTCGATTTTAGAAACGCACATGGATATTGTGCTCATTCTTGAATTTCCAATGAAGATGGGTATCGAATGTCGTGAATGATTGAGGATTTGTACCTAGGAAGACGGATTATCAGTTTCCTTTAGGAAATCGGTTAAGACTCACTAGATGGAGTACACGGAAAGCATTTTTAAGAGGAGAGGGGTGAGTCATTAAGAAAGTAACTTTCTCGGTGCATCCTTCCTCTATCTTCTTGCCAACTACAAGCGACTGCTTTGAAATTGCCTTCAGAAGATCTTTGCAAGTCACATGAAGCAATCACGGTAGGCAGTGTTTTTCATGCACCGGCGGACATTCTTAGATCAATTAGTTTAGTTCATCAAACAAGTTTATTACCTTTGAAATTCAAACCGAAAATACTAAAAGCATCATATCAACTTAAACGTCGTGAGTAGAAGCAAAAGAAGCAATGACAGTGAACGATACTCCACGAATACTGGACATTCTGACCTGATCGATTAACTTAAATTACACCGTCTTAAAGGGATTTAAAAGATTAGGACACGAGTCATATCATACGAGTGAAGCTAAAGAATCAATGATTTCCATAGAATCTTGACAACCCTTACATGATTAATTAATGTAATTCATCAAACGAGTTAACCACATTTCACAAAAAAATACTACGGACTCAAATGAGGGAAAATTCAAACTGATGAAGCAGTAAACATTCTTACAAGGTTGATGAATTTAATTCATCAAATGAGTATATAAATTAAATTAACTAATCATGCGACAGTTGGCAATAAGCTGGAAATAAACAATAACGACGAGAAATGGATGAGCCGAGCGAGCAAATTAAGAGCAAGAAAGCAATGACAGCCGACAATGTTTTTCATAACAGTGAACAGTCTTGAGAAAAGATGAAATAATCTCTCATCACAAGAGTTGATTAAAATTCGGAATTTGGACCCTACAATAACATCAACCGAGCCTTGTCCTATCAAATGCGGTGGGCTTACATGAATATGAATAATATAACGCCATTGTGCTAGAGTTTCTGTTAAGACTCCTGAGCTCTAGCTGTTCCGTATCGTGTCATAGCACAGGAATAAACCCCATTTTTGTGAGTGATATAAAAAGAACAAGTATATGATTTCCTCAAAAACACTTAACATCTAGGCAGAAACAAATCTTGTGATGAGAGACTATATCCTCCTCCGCCAGAAGAAAGGGAATGAAACAAGAAACTACAGGGGAAAGCAAAGCACAACCAAATGCAACCAACGTGCACCCCATTTTACTGGAATGTGCCAAGCCACTACCAAGGTCATATCACATGCATATACATACTGCTACTCAATATATGACTACCAAATTCAGACTTCGTCTGCTTAGACAGAAAAAGGGATGACTTAGATCGTAATACAATAACATTCTAAAATGGCGGAACTTACACCATCCAACATCTTATTGATAAATCTAGAGAAGAGAAAAAGCAAGCACAATCAATCATAGGGATGAAGACACAGACTGCAATCTTTTATTGTTCTGTGTTTTTATTGCTTCCTCGTCAAAGAAGTCCTGAAGAGCAATCATCTGTATTGAACTGCTCTTCAAGCTCTTTATCGCCTCTGCACTTGCCAAAGCTCCAGCAACAGTTGTTATTATGGGAACCTTATAGGCAAGGGCCATCCTTCTCAGCTGTCGTCCATCGATCTGATCAAGTGCATCACCAGAACTTGTTATCACCATCAACTGAATTTCTCCATTAGCAACCATATCACCTGCATGGGGTCGCCCCTCGTGCATCTTCAGCACTCGTTCTGCTGGAATTCCCGCTAATTCAAGGACATGAGTTGTCCCTGAAGTTGAAATAATTTTAAAACCAAGATCCAGAAAAGCTTTTGCAATCCTTTCAAGGTGGGGCTTTGTCAAGTCATTTAAGCTGAGGAAGACAGTCCCAGAAAGAGGTAGCTTCTGTCCAGCAGCAATTTGAGCTTTTGCAAATGCAACAGGAAACTCATAATCAATACCCATGACCTCACCAGTGCTACGCATTTCAGGCCCCAACAAAACATCACATCCTTGGAACTTTTCAAAGGGCAGAACTGCTTCCTTTACAGACACATGCCGAGGGATGACCTCATTAGTGAAATCTAGGTCATGAAGAGATTTCCCAGACATGACAAGGGAAGCATACTTTGCTAATGGGTGTCCAATTGCCTTGGACACAAATGGGACTGTCCGGGAAGCACGTGGATTTGCTTCAAGCAAGAATACCTCTCCAGAAGCTGTAATTGCATATTGACAATTCATAAGCCCACAAACATTGAGTCTCTTAGCCAACTTTGTTGTCCAAGACCTAATTGTTGCCAAGCACGAAGTTGGTATTGTTTTTGTAGGAATAGAACATGCTGAGTCACCAGAATGGACCCCTGCCTGCTCAATGTGCTCCATGATCCCACCAATCACCACATTTCCATTTGAGTCTGCAAGTGCATCAACATCAATCTCAATGGCATCTGATAGATACTTGTCTATCAATACAGGACGCTCTGGGTCCACCTCCACAGCATTTTCCAGGTATGTCACCAGCTTGTCATCACTATACACTATTTCCATCGCTCGGCCACCCAAAACATAGGAAGGCCGAACAACAACTGGGTATCCGATATCTTTTGCAATGGAAAGAGCATCATCTTCGCATTTGGCAATCCCTCCTTTAGGCTGCTCAATTTGCAACTCCTTCAGAATTGCATTGAATCTCTCCCGGTCCTCCGCGGCATCTATAGAATCAGGGGATGTGCCCCATATGCGGACAAACCCAGCCCCACTGGCACTTGTTGGTCTATGCTCATCTAGATACTGCTGGATAGGGAGGGCCAGCTTCAACGGTGTTTGACCCCCAAACTGAACAATGATGCCGTCTGGTCTCTCTAGATCAATAATGTTCAAGACATCTTCAATCGTCAATGGCTCGAAGTAGAGACGGTCACTTGTGTCATAATCAGTGGATACTGTCTCAGGATTTGAGTTCATCATAATTGTCTCATACCCTGCATTCTGCAACACAAGAGAAAATGCTTTGAAAAATACAGCCAGAAGAGAGGTGAAAACACTTAGAAGAGTATATGCTAGCTACAGCATTTACAGCGAAGAGGTATATACTCGCATGAGAAGGAGTACTATCCAGTAACATGATGTTGACAATTCTTACAATACAAAAATGTTTGGATATAATTAAAGGCAGAGTGGCATAGAAGGGGGCCATAGAATTTTACAAAGATCTAATCTCCAGTACTCTAAAATCTGGAAGAAAAGACTCAGTGAGATTATCACGAACGTGCTTTTCCCATTGGCGGAAAATCCCTCACTGATAACCTAACTACAGCACACTAAGATCTGGTAGCAATAAAAGATTCAATGAGATGAGATAACCACAGGACCCGGGGACATGTGGTATAACAGAAAAACTGAACCACACTTTTCCCATTGTGGGAAAATCCCTCACTGACGTCCTATCTTCACAGCACGAGAATTTAGTTAAAAACTTGACATGTGTAACAGATACAGAATGAAAACGTAAGTCCACAGGACAAAAGAACATATCATGAAGATAAGGCAAACCTGAAGAGCAAAGGATGTGTGACAGCAGCAATAGTCAAATTCAATCCCTTGCCCTATCCTATTTGGTCCTCCACCTAAGATCAAAACCTTCTTCTTTTGGGTTGGAGCTGACTCACATTCAAAATCATAGGATGAGTACATATAAGGAGTGTTTGCCTCAAATTCAGCTGCACAAGTATCCACACGCTTATATGCTGGGTGAACACCCAAAGACAGCCGCTTTTTTCTGATTTCCTTCTCGGTGGATTTAGTTGCAAAGGCAATCTGCTTGTCACTAAAACCTCTCCGCTTCACCTCATAAAAATCGTCCTTTGTCAGATCTGACAAGGTACGAGAAAGAAGATACTGTTCTATATCTACGAGCTCCTTAAGCTGTGTGAGGAACCACTTGTCAATGTGAGTCAACTCATGAATATCATCAACTTTCATACCCCTCTTCATTGCGGCATATATGGCATGAATTCGATCTGGGTTAGGGACCCTCATGCTGTATTTCAACTGGTCCCAATCCCAATCAAGTTCCTTTACCTGAGCACACCCCCACCCGAAGTAGCCCAATTCCAATGATCGAACTGCTTTCTGAAAAGATTCCTGAAAGGTACGGCCTAGTGCCATTGATTCACCAACAGACTTCATCTGGGTCGTAAGAACCGGTTGAGATCCAGGGAATTTCTCAAATGCAAACCGTGGGATCTGCATCAAACAGAGATGGAGATATAATTACAGAAAGACTGACAAAACTAAGACAACTTCTCTTCATGTTATGTGCTTTCAAGAGTTACACAACCTTACTAGAGGAAGCTCAAGGCACAAGGCACATATATACGCAGAGAATAAATATGGCTATTTCCACTGTAAATATAGTCCATGCAGGGAGAAGGAAACGCAAAACAAGAGCAACAGATAGAATAAGGAAATCCTTACTTTAGTCACCACATAATCGATAGATGGCTCGAAACTAGCAGGTGTCTTCTTGGTAATGTCATTTGGGATCTGATCCAAAGAATATCCGACGGATAATTTTGCAGCCATCTTGGCAATGGGAAAGCCAGTAGCTTTGGATGCTAGAGCAGAGGAACGCGACACCCTCGGATTCATTTCTATTACCATCACCTCTCCGTCAACAGGATTCACTGCAAATTGCACATTCGAGCCACCGCACTCCACCCCAATTTCTCGAATTATTGCTATGGAATAGTCCCTCAAACGCTGATACTCCTTATCCGTCAAAGTTTGAGCAGGAGCCACCGTGATCGAATCCCCTGTGTGGATGCCCATTGCGTCAATGTTCTCGATGGAGCATATAATAACCACATTGTCAGCTAAATCCCTCATCACCTCAAGCTCATATTCCTTCCAACCCAACAGCGACTTCTCCACCAAAACTTGACTCGTCAAACTCGCTGCCAAACCCGCCTTACAAATGGTCTCAAATTCCTCCTTGTTATAAGCAATCCCACCTCCCGTTCCTCCCAGAGTAAATGCAGGTCTAATAATCAAGGGGAACTCCCCAATCTCACTCGCTATTTCTATACATTCATCTAAAGTGTTTCCTATACCGGAGGGAGGAGTTTTAATACCTATGTTTTTCATCGCCTGCTTGAACAAATCTCTGTCCTCGGCTTTCTTAATGGCGTCGAGCTTCGCCCCGATCAACTCGATACCATACTTGTCCAAGACCCCACTCTCGGCCAAAGCAACGGCGAGGTTCAGCGCGGTCTGGCCGCCCATGGTGGGCAAGAGAGCATCGGGGCGCTCTTTCTCGAGAACTTGCTCGACCAGCTCAGGCGTCATTGGGGTGACATAAGTCTTATCAGCCAGGTCGGGGTCGGTCATGATAGTGGCAGGATTGGAATTGATCAAAACGACCTCGTAGCCTTCCTCCTTGAGAGCCTTGCAGGCTTGGGTGCCAGAATAATCGAACTCGCAAGCTTGGCCGATGACAATGGGGCCGGCGCCGAGTATCATGATCTTCTTCAAGTCGGTCCTCTTGCCTAATTTGGGCGGTACGTTGTGGAGCAGCTCGTGGTCAGCTGAACCGGGGGCGGGGGCGGCGGCGCACTTGGCGAGTCTCTGGAGAGGCGGGGCGGGCCATAGTTTGGAGAGGAGGTTGGGAGAGGAGAGGGGATTGATCTTGGAGAAGGAAGAAAGATCCTTGGGGGAGTAGAAAAAGAAGCGAAACTGGGGAGGTCGGGAGAAAGAAGAAGAAGAAGAAGAGGAGGAGAAGGATGAAGAGGGAGGAGTGAAGAGAGATTTGGAGGAGAGGTGGTCGCAGGGGTTCATGCAAAAACCCATTTTGCACCGGGGATGGGATTTTGGGACCGATGAAGAATGGAGGAGAAGGAGATGGAGATGGAAATGAAGATGAAGATGAAGATGACGATGAGGGCTGGACCCCCCTTCGGAAATGGAGAAAGGCAGAAGAAGAAGAAGACGACGAGGAGGAGCTCAGTCTCTCTCTCTCTCTTCTCTCTCTACTGTGTTTCTCTCGCTCTCTCTCTCTCTCTCTCTCTCTCTCTGTGTGGGGAGCTTCTGCAGCGGTGAGCGTCAGAGCCTCTTCTGTGACGACGTTTTGAAACATACGCACGCCCAAAAAAAAAAAAAAAAAAAAAAAAAGAAATGAAGCGAAGAAGAAAGGGAGGGGGCGGGGGGTTAGGGTTTATCTGTGTACTTGCGGGCCGGGCTTGGTGTTTCATATTCTAATAAATCAGAGTCCAACTTCATGGATGATCATCATTTCTAATACTATATTCCCCAATATCATCAATACCTCCTGTCAGCCTGCCGTCCGATATGTCTCCATCGTCTCCCACTAACTTTAATCATTATCAATCTATCTCAACTTTTTACTGTTCAATTCATTCTATTTTTTGCTAGTTAGTGCAATTTCCCTTCTTCTTTTTTCATCGCATTTGATATATATACATATATATATATATATATTGTAATTCTATCTATTAATGATTTTTACTTATATAAGGTATACCCATTTGAAAGAAAAAAACCGAATTTACTTCTCGAATGAAAATGCATTTTCATTAAGCTGAAAGTAACACAATCAAACGTGAAAAAAGAAGAAAAAGGTACAAACTTTGACGGCCAAAGGAATCGCAATTTCTCAATGCTTTATATTTTAATTTATTTTCGCTTTTCAGGGTCAGCGAAAAAGCTCAAAAAAAAAGGGGCCCGAGTGAGGAAAATCCCTCGAAGGAACTAAACAGTGAGCCGGGCAGTAGCGGCGAAAGCCTATCGCGGGGAAACAGACGAAGACGACACTGTATTTGTGAGAGAGTGTTGTTTTGGCCAAAAATCATCTCGTCTGTCTCTGTCTTCTCGGATAGGTAGAGAGAGAGATATCGCATCTTCGAAACCAAAACACCGATTGCGACTGAAATCTTATGGTAGCAGCTTAGATGGCATCATCCCTCGTCGCAAGGACCTTTCTTGCTCATCGCCTCGCTTGCTCCTCACTCCCTCCCGCTTCCAAGGCTCCGATTCTCACTTCCCTTTTCACCGTAAGCTCATGCTTCTACTGGGTTTTGGATTCTGTAACCTTTCGTCGTAAAGTTCCGTTTTTTACTTCCATCGGATATTCTTTGGTTTATCTTTCCAGTTGGGGTGGTCGTATTCGTGGGGGAAGGTCTCAAGTTGTCTTTAATTCGATTGCTCTTGGGAGCTATCGCCCTCGAATATCACATGGTTGTTGTCAGTCCTCGTTTGTTGACATGGGTCTGGAAATGCTAAGCCATGCGTATTCTTTGCCCTCATCATTGGACAATGCTCATGTGTCGAAATTTCTCTATGATTCTGTGATGTGAAAGCGTTTCGCAATCAAAATTTTGCTGAATTTTCCCTTCAGAAAACCGAGTCAGAGGGTGAGACCCCTGCATTGGACTAGGCCTTCTTAGCTGACGAGGTTAATGAATTAATTTGGATGGTGGTTTCCTCATGCAAGGTTCAGTTGTTTTTGGTCATCATTGTATACGCAATAGTTGCTTACTTTCATCTGTCCCTTTCGCAATTACTTGCAGAAGAGAACTTATTGCGCCCCACGTGGCTCGAGGTTTGCAGCTCAACGATCTTGTCGAACTTTTCAGCCTATGGCTTCTGCAGTTTTCCAAACAAGAGCTGACTATTCTACACAATGGGTGTCTACAAGTGAACCTGTTGTTTCAGTTGATTGGCTCCATGCAAATCTCAGAGAACCTGACTTGAAGGTGTCGGCTTTAGCCTGTTATGGGTGGTTTTTTCCCGTGTCTGTCTGAAAACAACTCGATGTCGTTACCCTAGAACATCTAGCTATGCTGCATGCCTGTTTCTGCTTCTCCTTTGGTGTGGCAAACTGTTACTAGCTATTCTTCCGTGTTTTACAATGTTCACAGTATAACCATTGAGTTGGGCCTGAAGATTTTGCATTTTTGCTGATACAAACAGCATCATGAGTGATTTCACCTCTGTTAGGGGCTGGAAGAAACGTAGATGAGGGGAATGTATCTATTTGTGGTGTGACTTGAAGGAACTTCATTGATCTACGTTTTTAATTAGTGACTTGAGAGAAATTGCTCCACTGTAGTCCATGAACTTCATTGATCTGCGTTTTTAATTAGTAACTTAAGAGAAATTGCTCCACTATAGTCCATGCTATATGTTAGTTTCAATTTGCATGTTCACCTTGTGCAATATCTATCCCTTCCTCCTGTTTAAAAAGCTCGTCAAAGTAAATGCTTGAGAACATTGCTTACCTTTACAGGTGTTAGATGCATCATGGTATATGCCAGATGAGCAACGGAATCCAATTCAGGAGTACCAGGTAACAAATTGAATGTGTTTTACTTCAATTTGGACTATGCTGAGTCATGCATGATTGCTGTATGTTTTTAACTGATGTCTCATATTGAACTTGATTTTGAATGATGTCCTGTGTTCAGGTTGCTCACATTCCCGGTGCTCTTTTCTTTGACGTGGATGGGATAGCAGATCGAACCACAAATGTGAGATTATTTTCTTAAGCTTTTTGAAGTATTCTGATCACTTCTTTATGCATTTTTGCGTCACCTTTTCAAGCACTATGAATTGATAGACATATGTGGTATTCTGTGAGATGAATACCCTCCTCTTTCATTCATTCTGTTGTTCAGCCTAATTAACGCTTGCAGGCGAAGCAATATATCTACAACACTTTTAGGTCATTTTGCTTAGTTGGCAATTTTAGAACTTTTTTCTTTCAAGGATCTGTGATCTCAACACTATTTTTTGCATCCTCCCACTCCCTTCTTTTAATCATCATTTCATTTATGACTTCTTCTCATTTAAGACCATCAGTTTTCAGTCCATATAAAAAGAATATATAAAATGTATGAGGCAAGAATTAGATATCTCGAGATATAAGAAAAAATATTCAAACTATTTCTGTAAAAAAATTAATTTTTACTGTGTGAAAATATATTCCATCAACATGTTAATTACTCTAAATATTGCAGGCGGTATTTACATTTTTATCCACATATTGGCCATGTGCCTAATTTAACAATTATGCGACTATCTTGCTAGGTTTATCTGGAGATGTGTGCATCTGCATAACAGGACTGTAGTTGCTTAGGTATACGTGGTTAACATGCAATTTGAGCTGGGGCTTCCAGTTTGCTAGTCCTCAAAAAGCTCTTAGCCAAGCATGAATGACAGTGCATGCGATTTTTTATCTGTCAATTCATCTTTATTTTGTTAAGCTCTCTTTCAGTCCAGTTGCAAAGACAGACGTGTGAATTTTCATTTACTTCTTTCCATTACTTTGAGAAGCGTTCATCAATTGTAAAAGTAAGAAGTTTATAATATAGGCCAACAGTGGACCCTTAATAACCTTTTTCATATACTCTTCTGCACATCTTAATCCATCAAGCATGTTGATGCTATTGAGCAATGAGGAGTACAGTCCATTACTTTTTAACATTTAATGTTCTCTGTGTATTTTGTTTGAATTTTACTGCCGCATCTTATTTGTCGCTATTCATGAAATATCTATCTGCTAACTGGCGATATATGGATGACAAATTGTTTTAGCTGCCGCACATGCTGCCATCTGAGCAAGCTTTTGCTGCTGCTGTCTCTTCTCTTGGAATTCAAAACAAGGATGGGCTAGTTGTCTATGATGGAAAAGGGATTTTTAGTGCAGCTCGTGTCTGGTGGTGAGTCACTGGTCAATGATTGGTTTATGAGTGATTTTGTGTTTTTTCTTCAGATATTTATCTATTTCATCAATGTACTTTGTGAAGGATGTTCCGAGTGTTTGGGCATGAAAGAGTCTGGGTGTTGGATGGAGGTCTACCAAGATGGCGAGCAGCAGGTTATGATGTTGAATCAAGTGCTTCGAGTGATGCTATTTTGAAAGCGAGTGCTGCCAGCGAGGCAATAGAGAAAGTGTATCAGGGACAGGCAGTAAGTGGACTGATTGCCGATTTGCTTCCGACTATGATATTGAGGCTCCGTATTTTTCATGCAAAACACAAAGTATCTTCTTTATTTGGATAATGAACGTCACCTTAGGGAGAAAAAGACAAGCTTAGGAGAGTGATCTATTACTGCTAGTTTTAGGGGACAAAGAGTATTTGACATGCTTGATTGGAGCATGTGTTTGTGATCTTTGCTTATAAAATTGGCTCATTTTCTGTGTTATTGATTGGTTGGGTAGAATTCAAATGCTATCTATTTTGCTTTTACTCTGCAAGTGGGATTATCTTCTTCGACATCTTTTGCACAAACAGATGTGAAATCGCCATATCTGGTGACTGTTTATCCTCTCTGATCTACCCATTTTCAAGTTGTCTTTCGAGTGATTGAATTTACTTTTTGCTTCCTTTGCTCTGTACTTATTACTAGCATTCTACCCTGTGCAGTTGAAAAATACTCACAAAGTCCTATCCTACCAAAACATTTATGTTGATACCAGAAATTTGAATGACTCAGTTCATCTATGCTTAAAAAGGATGCCTGTCACTCATGGTCACATTTATGACCGCTTTGGTTCTATGAGTGCATGAGGAGATATTCTTTTTTTTCTTTTTGTATATCGGCAATCATCTTCTCCCTATCACTACAATAAGTCGCTTGAGAGGAATTGTATGACAGAGAGCTAGTTTTACTGATGTCATGTCCCTTGAAAAATCATTCTTTAACATCTTTTCCAGTCTATATTTTTCTTGGAGAATATGGAACTCCTCTTTTCTTCTTTTTTCTTTTTTTGTCTTCTTATTTTCATGCCCTGAAGTTATTCACGTTTTTTCTTTTCATTGCTCTCTAATCATAGGTCGGGCCAATCACATTTGAGACTAAATTTCAGCCACATCTTGTCTGGACAATTGATCAGGTTAAATTTCATTAAATTTTTTAAATATCTTAAAATTATTAAGATGTCTTGTCATACTATTATCCTTTTCCCCGTGATTATATATTTTCTATCCTATTCTGAATTGCAGGTGAAAGGAAACATTGACGAGAAGAGTCACCAACACGTTGATGCCAGATCAAAGCCCAGGTATAATTCATTCACGCCTAACTAAAGCTTTTTGCACTTTTGCTTGTGTTCTTTGATTTGAGTATTAGATTTTTACCTGTCTTGGTGCTGACATAAGCACTTGGCTAGACAATGTAAACTTGTTCTTGCAAGTGATCATGCCATAAAATGCTGAACTTAAATGGATCATTGGCACTAGGTTTTTCTTTCACTTTTTCCGATTTCTCTAACAGCAAAAGATCATTTTGTTATCATAAAAAACTTGAGTATCTAGCCACTCCTGTGCTTGAAAAAGGTGTTCCTTTGGGTTGGTTGAGCTAAAATACTTTAGAAATCTTGTTGTTTTCATACTGTTATTATTGACTAATTTTATGAAACTTCTAGGAGCCAACTTGAGGAGGTTTAGCCTGCCATGTTAAGTAATAGTCCCTCCAAAGAGTTGTCACAAAGTCGGTTCCTAACTTGGAGCTTTTGCCCCATACTTTTTGCCTTTGGTTCTGACCTCCAAATTGAACTAGGCATTTAATGCCCATGGAATCATGTCGGTGAAAAGGTTGAAGCACAACACAAAATTCCTAGCTACATTGTGCTGACTTGTAGCTTGCTTTTGTAATACCATGTTATTTCTTTAATACGAAGAGGGAGACTACAATTTAGATCATCTTTGCTTAATTGCGAGTACAACAATAACAGAGTACAGTTTCCAAGTCTTGTAGACAGTAGAGTGGTAGCCACCACATAATGAAAGCAAAACAGTCGCAACCAAAGCCACCACTGCCAAAAGCATTATTGCAGCATGCTTTAATTTTCAAGAGTTATATAGTTATCCAAGTGCACCTTCTTGTAGTAAGTTCAATTTAGCCCTTACAGATTTCATTAAGCTAATATATTCTTGTAGATTTGAAGGTTCTGTGCCAGAGCCTCGAAAGGGAATTCGAAGTGGCCATGTACCTGGAAGCAAATGTATTCCTTTTGCACAGGTAATGATCTAATTTGAAGTGTTACTTTTCTTGCTAATGACCCTGAAGATGCATAAGAGTTCTTTGAAATATAGGTTTACAGCAAGAATTTGCTTGGACTTTGCAGTTTATATTTGGTTTTTGCTTGAGGTTTTGAGTATGACTTTTGAATTTGTATTTCTAGTGCAAGCAATTTCCTCATATGTCATATCCCTGTATGAAGCAGTGCATGTTTGTTCTTTTCTATATTTTCTTGGTGGTTGTGGGGATCAAGTGGGAATAAAATTTGAACGCAAGGAAAAGATAACTTCAATATAATGGATCACTTTCCTATGCCAAGTCATGATGCTTGACCTCTGTGTCCCTTCATAGATGTTGGATTCTTCACAGACAATGCTGCCGCCAGAAGAGCTTAAGAAGCGATTTGATGAAGAAGGTATATGTTTCTCTTTGCACATGTGCTTTAACAATTTTATTTCCCTGCCTTGTTTCGACTCACTTAAATCAGAGGCATATTGAAATGTTAGCGCCTACATTTCTATTAATCGTCGCTTTCCCTTAACTTCATCTTCTTAATTCTCTGGAGTTATGGCTCCTAAACCCAAGAAGTTTAGTAAATAGATGACCTTTGCCTACCTATTCTTTTTCTCAGTTTGGAAATGTAACACAATTCAATGTGATCTAAATAGTCAATATGCAGAAGTGATGATGCTTGAAGATTCAAACATGTTTCAAACTGAATATCTGAACACAGTTCATAGGAAATTGATAATGTAGTGATCAGTCTTACGTAAGTCTCTGCAGGCATCTCTTTGGAAAGTCCTGTCGTAACTTCCTGTGGTACCGGCGTTACAGCTTGCATTCTTGCGTTGGTACGTTTTCTCTTCCTAGATGTTAACTTTAGGCCTTTATTTAGGTGACAAAAATCCTCTAATCAAAATAGTGGTAAGTCTTTTCAGCAGAATGTAAGGACTGTGATAAGGGAACACATGATGAAAGTGCTTGTCATGTTTGTGTCTTTTCTTTAGGGACTCCATCGTCTTGGGAAGCATGATGTTGCTGTCTATGATGGATCGTGGACCGAATGGGGTGCCCAATCTGACACTCCTGTTGACAAATCATAAGATAAAAGAGCACTTCCAAACAATACCCGCCACCAAATTTCTCAGTACAAGATTTAAATTTTCAGCTGCTCGATTGTGACGAGAGATTGTACAAGTAAAATGTGGTTACACTTCCCTTTGTCAATTGCATTTTGTTTTGAACATGGCAATCGGGTATGTGAATAAAGGTAATCAGTGCAAAGTATGAGTTAGATTTCTTGGGAGGAAAAAGGTCAAAATTGTTTTGAACATCTGACGGGTGGGCTCATATTGGTAAAACAATACCTCGTTAGCCTTTTGTATATAAATGCGGTTCTCTGGAAAGGCACGTCTGAATTGGTGTTACCCAAGGGGAAAAAAAAACCGATGCCAATACGACTTTGAACCTTATTCATGCATCTGTGTTTACTTGGGTTTCTGGAGTGTAGCTTTGCAATTGCCTTCTCTTTTCATCCTCGGTTTAGGCATCATTATGGTCATGAATAGAAAATGCTTGAAGGGCCTCGGCATCGGCAATATTGTGCTCGAGAGAGAGACAGAGACAGAGACAGAGGATTGTTCTGCCTCTCTTTGGAGAAAGAGGTCGTACGACCGATGGAAGCTCCACCTTGCCAAGCAAATTCTGCAAGCTCCCCCATCTACCCTGCCCCTCCAATTCATCTTATCTTAGTCCGTAGGGACCAATTCATACAATAGCTCGACAATCATGAGTCCATATTACCGACGGTCTATTGAGAGCGCATCATACGATGATCCAATTGGTAAGTGGCGGATCGTGGTGAGAAACATGGGCTTGGGTGAGCACGAGGCCTATGCAGTGAAGTTCCTGTTTCTTGTAACAATCTGCTTGCTTGCGCTCTTTCGCGAAAGTGAACTTATTTAATACAATTGGAGTAGTGACAAACAAAATAAGGTCTTCACTGAAATTAAAACGGTAGCCCCTAAAGTTGAAAGTACGACAGCACTATATGTTATGACTTTAACTCAAAAACGCTATGACCTGAATTTGACCACGGGTGTGAGCAACCATTACATGTTACTCAACATATTAAAACTAGATTCTCACTTTCCATTTCACTTATAACGATGACTTAGGGTTTGATGAGTTTTTTTATCAGAGTCAATATGCTTTCTTTTGCAGAGGTTTAAACTAGATCAATAGGAAAGCTTCCTTGGAGGGTACAATGAAATGGAGGTCATGACTGACTCAGGTTGTTTTCCAGGAAGACTTACTGAGGTAGATTCTGTACCGCTTATGTCTTCCTCCGTTTCATTAGTTTCAGAAGCTTTGAGAGGATTGTGTATTCTTTGCTCCTAGAAAGAAGGAGACTTCTTGTATATCGAGTGCTTCTCCACTTGGTAGCTCTCGAAGCAAGAGAAACAATTGCAGAGATATTTTATAACTGCTATTTAAATTGTAGAATAAACATGAGCGTATGACATTATATTATTTTGAGTTTTCCAAGGAACACCAAGATTCGACATTATCATAGGAAAGTAGCATTCTTGATTTTCTAAATTCAATAAAGAGTCAGCCCTGATATTGATTGTGCATAAAAAAATAGTTGTTGACATTAAAGACACGATATTGATAATCACTACATCAGATGCATTAACAATATGATCGAGGGTCCAATCTTTTGTCTCAAAGATCCAATTCTTCAATGAAATATGCAATGCATGATGCGCGATTAGTCTAAGGGAATCAAGGTCAGACAACTATAGAATATACCGCAGCATGGCATAAAGCAAAGTCAAGCATCAAACCATCACATTCAATACTAATCCTATCACCATCCTACCCTGGTTAGGAGCACCATCAAGGTCGCCGTGGCCACCACCAGCATGGATAGCCACGGCAAAAGAACACAAGTGCAAAAGACGCCGATGGAAGAGAGAAACTGCTGGTTATTGCTTGGCACAGAGGCAGAGAGCTCGGTGAGCGAGCTTGGCCAAGAGAGGTAGATCACAAGCAAGGGACTTCAAGGCAGTAACGAGAGACTCCTAGGTGGGTGGATTTGCCGTGGAACGTAGAGCCACCGGTAACAGAAACCTAAGGATCACCGCCAATTGCCGAGAGGGAGTCATAGTCTTGAAGGTTTGGGTGAGTCGGTTGGGGTAGCAAGGCTGAAGGTCTCGCCTCCAGATGCGCTTCCTCCGGCTTACTGCCTCCAACCAACACAGCCCAACCTCCAGGACATAATGTGAGGGCTGAGTCGATTAGAAAAACCTGACCTCAGGAATTTATAAGAGTAAGGTCAGCGAAAAAAGCCCCACATGAGTATACAGAGTATGTCCAGCAAAAAGAAGCCAAGCATTAGGAATTAACAGAAAATGTATTCGATCCATAGTCACATGGCATTGTATATACATAGTCAAAATCATAACTAGTCATCTTTACGCTTATTAACTTCGTCAGTCAAGATTAGAATTGCAATTCTAGCCCATATATATATTAATAAGATCATTGTCTCGCACCCACCCAGCTGGCTTAATTCCTTTGGAGGCAGGATTCTTTCTTTTCTTGAAAATACAGCTTTCGAACTCGCTGGGTGAAAAGGAAAATGAGCTATAGCTGTCTAGTTAGTCCAAGTTGAGCATTTCGAAAGCTCCTTTCTTATACATGAATGTCCAATTTTCAGAGAGTTCATTCGAAAGGAGATCACAGATTCAGATGGACCGTAGAAATTTGAGTCGAGAAGGCTGGCTTACAAAAAATGGTGCACGAGAAGCGATGGGATGCTTTTCATTGGGTGCTTCGACAGAAAACACTCATTTAAATTCTATCTTGAAGTGCAATACTCACTCTTCGTGTATCAATCTGGTTGGGCGATTCAGTATACCGCGTTGTTAACCACGACTTTCATTATCACGCGAGAATCTTCCTCAAGGTTATCAATATTCGGGGGCATACTCCTACTCTGAAAATGAAAGGGGAAGGAACAACAACCGAAGGCAGAGTAAATATTCCAAAGCATGTGCTGCTCTCTTCGATTCTACTTAAATAAAAGGAGGCTAGTTGCAGACATCCTATTGCCTCCTTGATTTTACGAATGTACATGCTAGAGATATGCCTCTTCAAATTACCAAATTATTATACCGTGTATCAGTTTGAGGGTTGTGTTTTTTTCTCGTGAAGAGGACATGAAACCTGTGACTTGAAGCCTCCCCTCTGCAGAAACAACATAAATAAACGCCAACCAGCAGAATATAGAAAATTTACATGAGGTTTCATCTAGATATCATTTATATATTTCTATTCTCGAAAATAGATGTCTGCATCTTCACTTTATCAAAATTGTCCACCTATTTATAATTTTGTCATTTTCCTTCTAAAAAAGTCCTAATCCTTCTGCGACCCACTTGCACACCATTCCCCAGCCCCAAACAACAGCAAGACAAAGCAAGAACTTAGTCTATACATTTTTAAGGTTTAGCTTTTTTGGGGAGCTTAAAACAGCTTAAAATCCTCTCAGACAACAGCAAGACAAAGCACGAACCAGATCTGTCTTAATTAGGTTCGGCAAGACGAGCAAAATGGTGTCATGAGAAGTGGAATGTCATAGCTTGACCTATATAACGCAACTTCAGGGGACAAGCTATGACATTCCACAAATAAACCATTCACTAAAACAATGCAAACATAAGCTTGAAAGAACCAAAGTGGAATGTTATAGCTCGTCCCCTGACGTTGCGTTATATAGGTCAAGCTATGACATTCCACTTCTCATGCCACTATTTCACTTGTCGTGCTGAACCTAATTAAGACAAAGATCTGGTTCTTGCTTTGTCTTGTTGTTGTTTGAGAGGACATTCAAAGAACCCTTCCATTGCAAAATTACCAAGAAAGAGGCAAGGACAGGGACCTTAAAAGAAACTAAAGACAAAAGAAAGAAACTGAGAGAGCCACATAGAGTTATAGAAAAGTGCAAACAGGACATTCCTCTCTTGAGGCAGGATTGAATCTCAAAAATTTACAAGCAAACCAATGCTACATGATTATCTTTTAAACATGAAAATGAGAACCGGAGCCAATGGTCGATTCAACATCTGTAACTTACAGCAGACCCAATTCTCAGTTGACAGCCCAGAAGCAAATGCTTGTACCGTTTCAAACTCTTCCCTGCATATACCAAAATCAATGATGAACATGACCATACATTGCTGTGTAAGGTAATAAACTGTTGAGGATGAAAACCCTCAATCAAGGATGACCATCCAACTCCAAGCCCCAAGTCAATGGAATGGATCGTGAATTTATCAGCCGATCAGGACAATTGACAGATTTTCACATTTCAGACTTTAGGTCAGTGTTGATCCAAAATTCCCCGGGGCGTGGTAATTTTTTTTTTTTTTTTTTGTTTAGATAGAACAATCAACCCACCATAAGCTTTTTTTCTTTGTAGATGTAAGGCTGCTTTGGAACTTTACCATCCACATACTGTTCGAACTGCTGACTCACGTAAGATCTTCTCTACTTTCTTTGATAGATTGTTTTCAACTAGAACACAGTGATAAAGAAAGACAGGTTTTAATCTAAGCACATGCAAGAAACCATAGTGCAATGCTGATGCACCATTGCAGCAAAACTCTCCCCGATATTATTCAGTCCTTACAAATATTTCCCAATTATCAATATTTACGTTCTTCAAGCCTTTGGCCAAAAGGAAAATAAAAATAAAAATTTTGGCCAGAAAAAGGATAAGGTTTCCACCTTTTGGCTTGGATGAACAACACTAATTCAGTCACTGCCTACATTGCTGTATGGATTGCTTCCAAGAAGGAAAAGGTAGGTATAGAAACTAAAATATAGGAACTCAGTTAGCACATATTTCCTCAAATGACATGCATATATTGCAAGGGCCACAGGCTGCTGATTGTCTCGGGTCTTCAATGAGGTATATAGGACCAATGATAATCGAGATGATCCGTTTGCATGACACGACACATAATTGAACAACTTTGGTTTAGCATATCCAGGTTGACATCATCAACAGGTCACACGACAAAAATTGCTTCTTATGTGCATTGACCCATTTAAACATGGATTGACACGTTTTAAATTAACATGCCATTTTTTTTAACACGATACGATTAGACATGTTTTAGCATGTAACTCATATCTAAGAAAAGTTCACTCCTTAAAAGTCCATAAAACACCATCTTATGGAACTGAATAGTAAAAAAAAACATATTTAGGGATACATAAATCATAATAATAAAAAACTAACTCAACAATACATTCTAGATCAAATTACTATATCGTCTAAAAATGTTGAAACATGTTAAATGTGTTAACACAGGTAATCATGTATAAACGTGTTCATTATGTACTCAGGTTAATGTATATTTGTAAACAAGTTAACACGTCGTGTTATGTCAACACCTGACATGGTGACACACATTTGATAATCGCCTTCACCGTGTAGCATGACTCGCTTTATTAGGAGTGTCATATTAGTGTTGATACAATTCAAAACATTTATTAAACATGTCATGGTCGGTTTAGCCATATTTGTATTATACTCCTATTTCAATTCAACATGACACGGCACGAATTATCAGCTCTACACAAATTATAAGCAGTGGCTAATGGATGGCAGGGTCTTGACCAGAATCTGCACAAAAAGCATTACCTTCCATTAGGATGTCCCACATAGACCACAGTGCTGATTAGCCCTCCAGGTTTTATAATACTCCCTGCAGCTTCCAACGCTAGTAGTGTTGTTTCTGATCTAGTGGTTATTGCTTTATCGCCTCCAGGAAGATAGCCCAAATTGAATGCCACAAGCCTACAGGGCACCATAACTACTAAAAAAGAGAGGAAAGGAAAGGCTCGGCACAAAGCGCAGATCTTTGAGTAAAATGCTGCCATACATTCCACATACAATAGGATATCAACTAGTGCTATTAGCTAATATCATCAGTCATTAATTGATTGCAATCTCAAGATGGTATAGCTTTTTGGTCAAGTTTCAAAACACCATGAGCAAGAAAAGGTATAGGCTGCCCTGCAATATTGCAAGTATATCTGAAAAAGCATCTCACTTCTCCAGTAAGATGCTTTTTCGATATTAAAATGTCTGAGTAGGAGATACAAACTGAACATACACTACATACAAGAACCGTTTTAACTTGGTCGATATTCAGGATGACCATACCTGTGCTTGAATATATTACAAATAGGAATAGTTTGATTTGCTTATACAAAACAAGGGATTCAGAGAACATGATTGCTCGTGTTAATAAAAGTATCAAAGATGAATAGGTCATTGAGCAAACTGACAATGACAAACTGAGTGGAGTCAATATTATTTCATCCAAACGCTGAGGTAAGATGCTGAGGAGTAGATTACCTCACCGACGCATCCTCAGGGACAATTTCCGCCAGCTTAGTATGACACTTAGGGAAAAGCTTCACATGCTCCATCTGCACGCAACCCACTATCAAAGCCATCAGCAATGCAAGAGGATGGAACTCAAGGAGATAAACTAAATATGGCTTACAGCGACCTAGTTGTTATCTCTTAAGTTTATTTTACGCATGAAGGAGAAAAAAAAAATGACCGGAAGTACATAAGAGGACCTCTTGGGTGCCGAGGGATTGTCCCAGGAAGCAAGAGGTACTCCGTAAAGCATCTTCCTGGATGTCGATTCCATAAACACGACCCCTAGCCGATTCACCCGCAACCAATTTGACTAGTGCTAAGGTGTCATGACCATTGCCACATGTGGCATCGACGACAGTGTCGCCTTCTCGAACCACATGTTTCCAGACTCTGTGAGAGAGAGAAAGAGAGGGGAAGAAAGAATGCATTGGCATTCAACGGGAAGGCACACGTCAAAGAACTATGAGGCTTTTGGGAAAGAGAATAAACAGGCAAAGTCCAAGCAAAACAGCAGGAAAGGAAGGACATGTGGAGATGGATGGAGGATGGAATACCCACGAGTGAGCTACATCAGTCGCCTTCCTCCTCCCAAATATGTATCCAACCATTTCATCTTCGAGTCCTCCTGAAAACCACAATAACTGACATTCCTCCATCAATCAATGCAGTGTAAATTCCATGACCACGTGAACAGCCAAAACTCGGAGGGGAAAACGGCAACGAGAGAAAGGAAAGAAGGAGAAGAAGAAGATGATGGAATTGAATTTGATCCAAAAAATTCTAGGGTTCAAGCCCAACCCCCATCATCATTTCGTCCTCCCCTCCTTCCAAGTTCAAATGAAGGGATCAACGTAGAAGAGCAAGCTCAATCAGAAAAATTTTAAAAAGCAAATGCGTGTGAAGAGGAACAGAGACAGGGCAGTGCAGTGCAGTGCAGAGGAAAGAAGCTAACCGGGAATAGGGAAACCGTTAGAGATGGAGGCATTGGCGTTCGGCAGGGAAGAGGAGGCGGAGGGAATGGAGAAACTGGTGAAGTTGCGTTTCACCTCCTTCGCTCTTCTTCCAACAAATGATGATGCGTACGCCAACAATCGGCAACTTGTCGTCGGTGGCGTCGGCAATCGCAGCGACATTCTCTCTCTCTCCCTCTCTCTCCCTCTCTAACTGAGCCACAACCGAGTTCTACCGAGCTCATCAGCCGCCGCTGCCGGACGGTGACGACGACCCCCCTGAGACTCTCAGACTCGGAACGGCTCAGAGAATTATCCAAAATGGGGAAAATTTTTTACAATAACATGCTTTTTCACAGGAAATTTTTGTCTTATCAACGAAAAGATACAAATTGTCGCCAATAATTGAAACATTTTTTATTAATTAATAATAATTTTAAAAAATAAAAGTGATTATTATTTAAAAGAATTAAAATTATTTAGTTTTTACGAAATAAGTGCGGGAAAAAGAATGTCGACGAGTATTTCATGTGTGCATAAGTTCCTTTAAACAGTGGATGAAATCTAGTTGCGAGTGCTACCAGGACCAATTGGGTCCTGGCAAAAATGCATGGTCGAACTTAGATGATTTGGGGCTGTTCTCTTGCGAAGCACAGGCATTGCGCTGCACACACATCATATGTTCCTGACAAAAACTAGAGACTTGGTCTTCATGGTCATCCTGACGTGATAAGAAATGGTAGAACCCTTTGTTGAGAATGCAACTCATAATTCCGAAACCACGTCAGTTAAAATAACTTGTTTCTGCAGTGCCAATGAACGAAAAAGTGCATGCACAACTAGAACTGCAAAGTGATTACTCTGAGTTGGAGCTTGAATCATTCTGTCCTGGTGTTCTTATACCATTGGATTTTATCATGTATAATTTTAACTAGTGGAAAACAAGTTCTTACTTCAAAAGATTTGATCTGAATTAATCATCTTGTTAGTAAAGTAGAAAACCATGCTTCGGCAGCTCAATTAACAAAACCAACACTATGATTTGAGATCATTTTGCATGAAAGTTTCTATGCTTCGGTGAATTCGAAATGGTCTCTACTGGGTATACAACTTGAAAATCCTACTGTCCCACCTCATTACTCTTTTGTAACCAGCTTCTACTGCTGGTTCAAACTACTTCAAGATGACGACCCAATCACATAAGTCAGCAAACTCGTGTATTTTTTTAGTTCGCTGAACTTACGTCAATTAGATTCAGAGGATAAGCTAATTCTGTGTCTTTTTTTTTTTCTAGGGGGGGGAAGCTGTGACTCTCCACTTCTCATGACAGTCCTTAATTTGTTCCTCTTCAATGGCATCATCTAATCTTGTTATGCCCTCCTAAATCTGAGCTGAAAGTAGCAGTGCAATGCGTGCATGATTAGTTTCCCGAACTTACTCTTACATATTCCTAATGTATGGCTTTTCCAACCGACTCAGCAGTGTTTGATGATGCAATGCTTTGAGGAAGGACAACGTACGTTGCTGGATGCTAGCTTTTCGTTGTGTTTTTGTTGCTAGATATTTAAACACAAAGAAAGTACTCATAATTAGTTTTTGTTTGTGTCTTCATTTGGTTAGTGCAAATCATTGACTGCAGTATATGTTATATATATACACACATACATACGTAGATTTGCTGGAACAAACTGCACAGATAGAACAGAGAGAGGAATGTTAACTAGGATTTCTTGTGTAGAGATACTTTTGAAACATTGGATGAAATCTAGGTAGCAAGTGCTTTTATGTTTGTGTCGTGGCAAAATTGCATCGTCCATTTCGTCAATTCGAAGGAATTGAGGATTATGGGCTGTTCTCTTGTAAATCATTGGTATTGTTCTGCACACACGAGGTATGTCCCTGCTAAATGCCATACATATGGTCTTTATCATTATCCTCGCATGATATGAAATGGTAGAACCCTTTATTGAGAATGCAACTTGTAATTCCAAAAACAAGTTAGTTAAAAGAATTTGTTTCCGTGGTGTTGATGAACGAACAGATACATACACAGCTAAAATTGGAAAGTGATTACACGAGTCAAGAGTTTGAATCATCTGGTCATAGTACTTGAACCATTGAATCTTGTTATGTGTAATTTTGACTTGTGGAAAGCAAGTTCTCCATCAAAGATCTGATCTGAATTAATCAACCGGTTAGTGAAGTAGAAGATCGGTGCCCACCATGCTTGGGTTGCTCAATTAACAAAACCAGTGCTATGATTTGAGATCATTTCCTATGAAAGTTTCAATGCTTCGACGAATTCAAAATGGTTTCTGCTGGGCATACAAATTAAATGCCCTGGAGTCCCACCTCATTATTCTTTTGTAACCAGTTTCTTTGGCTGGTTCAAGCTACCTCAAGATGACAATTCACTCACGAGGGCGGCAACGAGGAGGAGGAGGATGACGACGACGAGGAGACTTGCCATGCAGAAGCAAGCATGATGGGCCTGCCTTTCCACCCAAGAAGAAGACAGCCCTTGTCGCTGCCAAGCGTGTACCCGTCACAGCCATAGACCGACAACATCATCCTGGCTCGGCTCATGCACTTCCCCAGACCTACTCCCTGAAACCCGGCCCTCCCCAGTTGCCTCCGCCATTGATCCGCCCTCTCATGCCTCTCCCTCCTCTCTGACCCCTCACACGCCACCACATTCCTTATCTCCTCTGCATAGTGATTCCCCTCAATCTTCATCCTCTGCACGCTGCTCCTAGGCAGGCTCGCCTCCAGCGAGTCAAATATGGCCGAGTAATAGTGAAGCGACTCCAGGAACCGCCCTAGGAAGAAGGGCCCGTTGTGGTTCGCGTCCTGCTCGATCACTGTCAGTAAGGTGGGTCCAAGCTTCCTGATGGCCTGGAGGATGGACTTGAGCGAGCCTCGGCTCTCCTTGACGTACTGGTGCATCTGCATTATGCTGTTCACGTACAATGCCTCTCCCTCCACTATCCTGAGCTTCTCTCTGGTGAAGAGCGACAGTGTCGGTGGTTCCGTCACGATGTTGAATTGCAAGGTTATACCTAACGAAGCAGCCTCGTGAGCGAGGGATGTCATGGCAGATACAATCATTGGGGAGTGGTCAGGATCACCGACGAGTCCCGTGATCCGGAGCGATCTTGGTGGGCCCTCTGTCCTGGAGGCAAGAGTTCTCAACAGAGAGGGCCACTGGAGCAATGTGTGTTGGAGTCCTAGATCGATGATGTGGAGCGAATCAGTGCCGTGAGCGGCTTGATGAATTGCTTCATTGGCTGCCATGTAGCCAAAGGCAATGTAGGGAGTTGTTTGGTGGAGTAGTTGGAAAGCTTCCATCTTTTCCTCCCTGGAAATGGGGGGAGGGGACATGTCATTTGGTGAGTTAGTTGGGGTAGTTGCGGAGAAAGTGCCGTTCATGTTGACATTGCGAAGAAGGGAGAGCCTGGACTTCAATCCGAGTGCAAAGCAGTAGGTGACGCGCTGGAGAGAGTCGCCGAGCGGGGTGACCGAGCCCCAGATTTGGGAGAGCAGAGAGTCGGCAAGTTGCATGTCTCGGCAGCCCATCGCCTCAGCGCATGCTAGCAATGAGTGGACCAAGTGGAGCCCTTGGTCGACCCCTTGGCTCGCCTCCCGATTGACTGCACCTCGAGCAATCTCGGAGTTCTGATTCGCCTCCTCTGTGATGATGTCCATCTCATCCCCTTCAATGTTGTTGATCATGAGAGGGAGGTGATCTCCGCACGCATCATTTGCCATGGAGAAGGAGAATCCTCCGATGTCCTCTTCAATTTGATCCAAGGATATGACAGCGCCATTAATTTCACCCCCATGGTCATGACTCTGATGATCCTCCATGTTGATGAAGCTATCGACAAATTCATCGACCTCAGATGAGGAAGTTAGATGAGGGGTGTTGTCGGGGTTGCAATCAGGTGAACAGTGCGGATCGATCTGGATCCACAATGTGTCGTCCTCCTCCTCCCACTGCCCCGGTTGGCCTTGTTCCTGCTCTAACCTGGCAGGGCAGAATCTTCTCAAGGCATAGTCATGGTCGAGGCCGTCGTGGTGCATGGGGAAGCAGAGGCAGCCATTCAGAGCTTCCATTGCTTCACTCTTTGCAGGAGGAGGAGGAGGAGTCGAGGAGGTGAGGACCTTGGATAAGTGAGGAATGGCTCAAGAGTTCGGGGGACACATTGTTATAAATGAAGGTGGTGGGGACGGGTATACCTTGTAACTATGTTAAAAAATAAAAAAAAACAAAACAAAGAATATTCCATCTGCTTTGAGCTAAACTGGATTTAATATCTCATTGGTCAATACTGTGATACAAGGCTGGCATGTATCAGAATGAAATTTTAGTAGATGTTAACTATGTACAATTAGCCAATGCTAAAGACTTGACAAGGTGGCAATCCGAATTTGTCTCTGGAGGATGCATCCAGAGATGGTTCACCTGGAAAGGGTCAACAGCCAGAACCATACTCCTCTCCTCAAACTTCATTTAAAGTCCATGTCTTTTGGGCGTTGTTTGAGAAAGAAAGAGTGGCTCATGGCTTTTGTTGTTTTTATTGACAACCAAACTCCGGGCATATTAAATACATCATTAATTCGAGCGACTTTGATGTCCAGACTAAGACTAAGCATTGCCCTTTTTTCCACAAATTATTTCATGATTCTTTTTCCTCCAAACCTTTCAAAATTGACCACACGGCCGCGTTTAGATTTATCTACTCTACCTTAAATTCTCATTATCAATGCTGAATAGATAGTTAGAAGGATGTGTTGCCTTTGATGTGGTAGGAGGATGTGTCAGCAATTTACATGGGTTATTGAGGGAAATAAGAACTATGAAGGAAGGGAGGTAATTAGGTTTGAGGAAGTTGGAAAGGGACGAGGGTGAAGAGAGAGGGAATTTTACTGCAATAGCCGGCCTAAAAGACAGAAAGAGGGGGAGGGGACGGTTGTTTAGGTTTATGAGAACCCTCCACCGGAAGATGGGACCCTCCCCCCACTTTTGTCAAGAGCGATGGACTAATGTGCCTTGTTCCTTCTCTTGGTCGGCCAACAAGCAATGAGACATCCAAGGTAGGCTTTCCCACTTGTTTGTCCCATTCCAAGATCTCTCTTCTTTTCATATTCCCCCTCCAAATCCAAACATGTCATTCTGTGTCAATTTTAGCAGAAACGATTTCAAAAAAATAAAAAATAAATAAACCTCTGCAATAGGAATTAATTGGCCAGGGAAGTGGAAACCTTGCAGCTTTAATCAACTGCGGGCCTAGTCAATCAAATGTGCACCTTTAAAATAGAGCTCAATTAAAGAAAGTAGAATGGTGGGCCTAGGGAAAGCTCAATCACTCCGATGCTGCCCTGAATCAGGTTAAGAGACAAGACAGGGATCATCTCATCTCATGTTAGGATTTTCGAGATGGTTTTAACCCAAATTTATTGAAGTGAGTTATATGACAGTTACCTTAAACTTAAACTATGAGTTATAGAAAAGATCAAATATATGGGTTTTAGTGGGTCTGTAGTAAACTCACTTCCAACCCAAATTAAGAAATTAGACCTGGCTACTCCCTTCGCTTCTCTCTTATCTCTCTCCCCCTTGGACTTGTTCCTCTCCTTGCTGCTGCTGCTGCTGATGATGATGGTGGGGGAGCTATCAACGACGTCCTGACTTCTTCATTTTCTTCTACAGCTCCATCCCCATTCCTAGCCTTTTTTCAGATGCCTTTTCGCCTCTCCACTCGCTTTTCGTTCTTCGTTGTTCCTTTGGTGTAATGCATCTCTCTTCTTCATTCTTCACGGGTCTATAAATCAGAGCTTGGAACTGTTGCATATGCGAATGTTGGAGACTTAAGAAATTCTATGCTACATATTCGGTTTGCTCTTCCAGTTGATGAGGTCATACTAAAAATTAGTTTGAAATGTTGCACTGTTTCAAAGGATGTCAAAATCTTCTATACAAAGTTATTATGGATTTGATCGAGAAGTTATGCTTTGCTTGGAACATTGCTATATAGAAGAATATGAGTTAACGTTTAGCCTAGTTATGACTATGATGATGTCTTGATGTCAATATTGTTATTGGTGTTATTTGCACTCGAGTTCCGTTCTTGTAGATTCGATTTAGCTTTGAGCACACACCTTCAATTGAATTAAAACTATCTTCCGTGATTCAATTTCTTCACATCATCAAACATTGGGAAAATGAAACGAGAAAATGTGATAGTAGGAAAAAAATGTATAAAGAAAATAGTGAATTTAACAAGGTAAAGGAAATAATTCATTGCATCCTGCTCCATCATTTAGATCACACAATTGCTTCAAATTTATGTTTATGTGAACATCTTCTTGAATGATTTTTCTCTCGTGGGGAGGGAATCAACAATGAGCTCCATTCACTTTAGACAACTTTCGTTGATGAGAATCTTTGAATTGTCGGCATAGTCATTCTCTTTGCAATTTCATTTATTTGCCAAGGTTCCGAGAGCTTATTCATCAAAGAAACTCTTGAATGTCAAGGATGCAACATCGATACAGGGATGCTCAGTGAATAACAACTCAAAACTCTAATGTTTGTGCATTCTTCAATTGGATGGACATTTAGAAGAATGCTTCCCTTCGCCTCATTGATACCTTTACGCCCCATTCATTACTTGACTCTCGGACCCATCCCATTGGTGTGCTTGTCTGTCAATGCGACACTCACGTATGTCCCCCACATTGCTCATGAGCCACACAATGTCCTAACCCACGATCCAAACCAAGCACCAAGATCCTTCACCGACTTGATGAGTGATTTATGGAGTCACTCCTTCTTTAGAGGTAACAATTTAAGAAAATAAATTGCTAAGCATTGGAGACCGGATTGTGTCAAATATAGGTCCGGTTGAATATGGGTCACTAAAACTAATCTTGCACAAAAATGAGTCATAATATGAATCAAACGGATCAATTTAGATTTGATAATTTTCTATTCGCTTTAAATCCAATCCGGTCCATCCATTTGACGGGTTTATCACATGCTCAATACTTCTTGCACTGGCCTCCCTCCCCTTTTAGCAAAGCCAAAGCGGTTCGAAGATGGGACGAGAGAGGAGTCATGTGCGTTTGGTAAAAAGCATTTTCGTAGAAATGTGGGGGTACAAAGATAACCATCAATGTTTAGGGTGCGGGTACCACAACTATTAATGTGAAGTATCGACTTACAAAAAAAAATTGCACGGACGGACCGAAAGGCTCCAACTCATCCAAGGAGCGCCCGTGTTCCTCTCCTTTTGCGCGTTTGAAGCCAATTTTCTACTCGCTTGGGTGACCACCGCCGGCCGTCCTCCATTTTCAGTCCTTTGGTTTGCGGCGGGTAGAGAGCGAGAGAGAGAGAGATGGGGAAGGAGTCGCCGTTCAGGGGGGATATCGTGAAAGGGAAGGTGGCATTAATCACGGGAGGTGGTTCCGGCATCGGATTTGAGATATCCACCCAGCTGGGCAAGCATGGAGCTTTTGTCGCCATCATGGGTCGTCGCAAGCCTGTTCTTGATTCCGCCGTCTCCGCTCTCGCTTCTCTTGGAATTCCCGTGAGCTTTGTCCTTTCTCTGCTCCCTCCATCGTATTTGAATACTTAGTCTCTGTCGCGGATCCGCGACTGTTGCTTTTTTGCTGAGCTGAGCGATGCTGTGTTTTATACGTAATCCCCCTAGTAATTCTCTCTTTCCGGATGGGGATATCATCTGTGAATCTTGTGCTCAATTCTTGTTTGTCTTTGGCCTGCTTGGAATTGGAGGATCGAGCTTGCTTCCAGTGCCTTACCCTTGTTAACTGCATGCGCTGAATTTAGTTGGACATTGGGGGAGCTGGTTAATTTTATCGTTTCTTGATGAGTAACGAGGCTTCAGCTGGTGTGACGTTCCCACCTTGGATGATGACGGTGCTAAACTGATATCTGCCTTAGCAGTCGCCACTTTGTTATGCTTTTAATCTACTCATCATTGGGTTAGGCCAATGCCGAATTGCTATTCTAACTGAAATGCTTTGAACTCGTTCTTTTTCGCTCGTCTTTATGTTCCTTTACTGATGATGACTTCGTAGGCTGTTGGGTTTGAGGGCGATGTGCGCAAACAAGACAATGCTAAAAGAGTCGTAGAGTCCACTTTCAGGCATTTTGGTAGGCTGGATATTCTGATCAATGCTGCTGCTGGCAATTTTCTTGTTTCCCCCGAAGATTTGACCCCCAATGGGTTTCGGACAGGTACCATCCTTTTTTACACATGCCACTTCGAGTCAATAAGAAGTCTGAACCAGGCTTAAGAAAGAGGAGGATCTCTGGTTGCTGAAAAGGATTTAATTCAAACCATCTAAGGGCACTAATGTAGCAGATATTCCTCATGCAGTTATGGACATTGATTCAGTTGGCACATTCACAATGTGTCACGAGGCACTCAAGTATCTTAAGAAGGGAGGACCTGGAAGAGCCTCCTCAGGTGGTGGAACTATACTGAACATAAGTGCCACTTTGCATTATACAGCATCATGGTATCAAATCCATGTTTCTGCAGCTAAGGTTTGTCATATCGATCAGTATGTCTGCAGGTTCCCTTTTACTGTAACTGCTCTTTGAATGAGGATTTGACCATAGCCATCCCATGACATTGTTTGCCCATGGTATGGGAGATGTGAGCTTTGTAATGGTCTCACACGGATCAATTTATTACAGGCAGCTGTTGATGCAGTCACAAGAAACCTTGCACTAGAGTGGGGAGCTGATTATGATATTAGAGTTAATGGAATAGCTCCTGGCCCCATTGGTGACACTCCTGGCATGAGTAAGCTCGCCCCATCGGAAATCGATAGCAAAGCCAGAGATTATATGCCTCTATATAAATTAGGTGAAACATGGGATATTGCTATGGCAGCTCTTTACCTTGCTTCAGATGCAGGTTAGTAACTCATTCACTTTGAATTTGCATATAAGTCCCCTTTTAATTCATTGTGTCACTAGTCTTCTTAAGCTGTCGGCATTCAGTGTCTTTCTTTTCCCCAGGCTACGTCGTAAATTGTAATCTTGAATTATCTCGCTTCGGTTGGTGCCCCTTTGCTAATGGCATATGCAGTGTGGCATGACGCTTGTTTTAGATATAGTAAATAAAACCGTCGGTCCAAGAGAAGAAAATCAATGATGAATACTGAGGACTTGGTTTTACAACTTTCTTGTGGCTTTGTTAATTACGCTTAGGGGAGGAGGGGACACTGAGTCTTGAATTTTGGTCTCGTGCGTGAAAAGGGCTCACAGTTTCAAACCAGTCCAACCCTTGTTATTAGCAGGTTTTGCAGCCTAAAGAACTTAATAATGTTTCACTGGTGAATGCACTTTTTCCTCGTGGCTCTATATAAGCTTTAGCTTTCTGATGACATTGCTCATGTGTTTTATCGTAAGGTAAATTCGTCAACGGAACCATACTTATAGTGGATGGTGGACTTTGGTTGAGCCGGCCTCGTCATCTGCCAAAAGAGGCGGTGAAGCAACTTTCTCGAGCAGTGGAAAAGAGGTCGCGGGATGCACCAATCGGTGTTGCAAAAAGCAAGCTCTGAGCTCGCTGGAAGAGTTATGCAAAGTGCAAGCCCACTGATCATTGCCCATGAAGCTGCCTTGCTGTACAGGGCTTCATTAATAAATCTTATTCGTGGGGTTACCGAAAGATTCTAAATTTATTATGTTAACGACCTTGGGGACAACTCGCCTTATAAAAGATCGAATAATTTGGTACCATGTCATCAATATAATGATCGGAGAACAGTTTTTTCTTATGAAGGAATAAACATGAACGCAATATGTCAGTGACAGCACATTGCAACATTGTACGGCAGATGGTACTGTTGAGACACTGGTGGTGCGGGTGCCCTCGCTGTACAAAAAGTTCTCTCTTCCTATTTGCAAAACACGTCTATCTTCTAGTTGGTTTTGATCCCTCTTTACCCAGTAAAAACCAATCGTGCCATCACGTTTATAGTACAAAAAATGCAAAACAACAAATATTTGTGAAAGGGGGGCACCAGATGGTTGTGCAGGGCATCATGATGGAAGAAATAAGATAACGAATTATGAGCGGACACATTTCATTTGTAGACGCTGATCATCCATCGTCGGGCATCCGGCATAGGAACTGATGGATCGACAAGATCAAAGAATTCAGTCATTGGCATATAAAGCCGTCCACTGATCCACAGCTGTCATTCTGGGTGGTATCTGGCTTCAGCAGGTGGCAACCTACATCTGAAACTGTCGCAGAGGTGTCGTTCTTTACGAATTTTTGAAGCTTTCCGGGCAGCATGTGGCTTTTGAGCTCGCTGAATTTCATTGGGATTACCATCCAGATTTGAAGAGCCACCAAATAAAGCATAGGATCTTGGAAACTCGTTAACATCGATGAAGTGGTGCTGGATATATGTCAAGAGTTTTATAGCGCAGCTTATCCTTATGAGGCAAAGGTCCATCCTGAAGAGTTATTTGTACGGTTAAACAAATCATGGTGCAAAACCAAGCAATAATTAATGTGGAAGCCAAAAGGAAAGAGATTGAAAGCACATAAAAACCCAGGATATCCGGATGATGCAAAAAGAATCACCCCTAAGAGCGGAAGGAAAGGGCACCACAAAAGTTAAATATCTATAATTGTGCAGGAGGTGAGTTGGCCTTCATATGATGACCACAAAAAGAGTGCAGTGGATCTGTTCAATCTAGAGAAAAAAAATATAAACTGAACTCAAAGAGTAACAAGAAACTTGGATAGAACAGAAAATGCATCCTGAGCTGCCAATCATAGTCGAAAATAGTTCAACTTTCAAGCTAGTTGATTTTGAGATTGAATTCATGCACTGAGGATTCGCTCAACTAGTAGACTGTGTTTACAGAGTAACCAGTGCAAATCAAGATGTGTTTACAGAGTAACCAGTGCAAATCAAGATTTCTTCCTTTTTTGCAATTGGTACCGACACAACTATGTATTTAGTATGAAATATGATGGCAGAAAGTTACCTCATCCAAGTTTATTTGAAAAGGCTTAGCCAAATCTTCAAACATTGAAACAGGGATATGCCTCATCAGCTCCTCAACTTCCTAAACACACACAAAAAAAAATTATGAACTTGCATATGAATAAGCTGAAAATAGACTTTTGCAGAGGCCATATTTGAAAATGTACCTTACCAAAAAATATTTGAAAGATGTAAAAACAAATTGGAAACAGTTCCACAAAGTAAATAGAAAGGTACAAGGGTTAAAGAGCGTGAATCTCCTGACTGATAGGCATGCTATCTAAAAGACAACAGAGAAAAAATTGTGCAATCTGAATAAAACTACAGTCAAGCAAGGCAATGGAGTAAAATACTCAGGGAAGAGACAACCTAAGAGCACTGCACAATTGTAGAAAGAACATTACAAGGTTTGCTTATAAGTTTTCATCCTCTGTATGATCATGCAAGCTCAGCTCAGAGACACAGCAATGTGGTAAAGTGACAAAAATAGGAATTAGCACTGTATACCAGGCCAGTGATTGTCGAATCTTCCAACAATTTATCAGCAATGATATCCAATATGTGCCTGTTCTCCATCAGACCTTTCATTGCAAGTTCTTCTGTCTCTTCAACGTACTGTACAAGCATCAGGTTCCATGTGAACAATTGGGGAAAAAAGCAGAAAGGAAGCACTAAACGGAAGTGTTCTTAAAAATAATAATTCTGTATCTTCAATAACCAACACTACAAATTGGTTTTCCACTCATTATATATTTCAACTACTACTTTTTTTTTGCTTATCATGTACTTGCTATAGATTTGCTCAAGTACACCTATACAAGCTTACAACAAAGAATTTGAGCAGCTTATTGTTAACCCTGCAAGCATTAAGTACTCAAAACAAAGGAAAGAATCACAAGAATTTCCATAAGTGAGTACTTCGAGGAAGGTCTAGTAATCAAGACAATGAAGACCCCAAGGACCATGCATGTCCATTATTTACTGATATATATCAGAGATAAAAAGAAGTCTTAGATTTACCCTGGTCAACTCCCGAGTGAAGAGCTCAGATAATTCGAGTGACATATCAGCAGGTACCACATGAGGATCATCCCACTGACATGAAAGAAAAGAAGAACCAACAATTTGGTTATATAGACTCTGCAAGTTCTACAGAAAAACTACTGCAAAAATTACTGCAAAAAATAACTCACCCTGTACTTTATTAGCTCGCCGTCTGGACTATCTGGTCGATCAAGTAAGCCAACTCTCTTTGTTAAAAAGGCCAGCCCCAACCTTGCATTCTGAGGGCTGATTACCATCTCCCTCGCAATCTGACAGAGAATTTAAGTGACTTAAGGGATTGTTTATCAAACAACTATCAAATAACCAATGATTCCATGGTAACATAAGCACACATTGCCATGAATGGCTTCATTCAGAAAAAGAGCACACATATTGTAAGAAATGATCAGCAGAACCAATTAATGATTTTAATTCCTAAAATTCTCTTCAGAAATTGCATGTGCGCCCACATGCGCATGCACAGATGATTTAAAAAAACTTAAATCATCAACTAGATCTGACATCAAGAAATTAACAACATCTTTAAATTAAAAACGAAGATCACATTCCACTTCAAGTTATGGTTATATTGTTGACAAAAATTACCTTTGTAATTTTCTCCAGATCATCCTTCCCTCCATCAGTTATATCATTGCCAAAGAAAACACGTTCAGCACATCGCCCTCCATGGGCAACCACCATCTGCATCTTCATGTAGCCAAAGGTTGTATAACCTTGGTCCACCATATCTTCACGAGGGTAGAAGACAGATATTGCAGTCTCCTAATTATGGTAAAGATATAGAAGACTTAGAATGCTATTCCTCTAAACACAAACCTGAGTTAATGATTCCTACTCTGTGGGTATAGCCAATACCTTGCCACCAGGCAGCAGCTGCGAGAAGGCATGCCAATCAAATCGAGGGAATAAGTGAGCCAATACTATGTGACCAGCTTCATGAACAGCCAAGAGTTTCTTCTTTTCTGATGAGACCTATAACAATTGAATATAAATTTTGTACAATCAACGGTTGAAGAAACAGTTAGCATTGCTTCAACCACTTTGATAAACACCACTGGAAGAAAATACATACACTTTCTTTACATTTCTGCTGTTCTTCCTCTGTAAGAAGCACCCCCATCCCCTCAAGCAGTTGCTTGTCTAAAACATCAACAATGTCTTGCTGATAGATCTTTGTATGTCCTTTCCTCACCTGAGACCATGAAAATGTCTCCCTTGAGCAGAAAAAAAGAGAACCAATGTAAAACTATAATGCAATTCCACATCTAATCCAACTAAGGAGAAAGATTTTAAGAACAACTTCGTTCACTTAGTGTAAGACAAGTTCCAACAAGACTGTCCAATCATCTCAACACCCAAAAGCCTAATATATTCTACAGCAGAATAATTGCCAAGACTGAGATAACTCCTAGTATTATGCCCATAATGATCAATATCAGAACAATAAATTAACAAAATCAGACCATGGACTAACTTACAGCCATGATTGCTGATTCATTCACGAGATTTCGTATATCAGCTCCGGAAAAACCAACTGTGCGAAATACAAGCTGGAAAGTTCCCAAAATAAAAAAGAGTGAGTTGAAAATGGCATAGAACAACATAGATACAGGTTGGAGGCAACTAAAAAGACAAGAGAGTACCATTATTCAATAAGCTCAACAGGGCTCATCAAATAAACCACATTTATTACAGCACTTCACTTAGATGAATAATAGAGGTATCAATTCAATTGCTTGCATAATCAGGCTATAAATCAAACATATCCTAAAAAGCTCAACCATGGGAGACTGTAATTGTCAGCAATGCCCCCATCTTCGTTATATAATGAATGAAAGGAGATCGGTCAGCTAATATGGCAGGAATAGACCGAACAATAGATAGATGATGGTTACAATTTTTGGCTGCCTGGTGTATCCTGTCAATTTTCTCAATCACCATTGCTTCTCTCAAACTTGTTCAGCCGACAATATTAGCACCACAGACCATTTTCTTTTCTGCCCCACTAAAAACTTTCACCCCTCTGGAACTATTTTTTTCCTTTTTTGGCCAGAATTCCTCTGGATCTGTTGTTCCCTAATCAATTGTTGCTTTGTTACAGCACTAGCTGAAAATTTTAGTGCAGAGAACAATAAACTGGTGATTAAGACATGTCAAGCCAATACTGAATTCTTCAAATGTCGGGTCACAAAGTACAGATATTAAGCCTTGACCATTAAATGAAAGCTAAAAAGAAGCAGCATAGTCTTGTGTTACCTTCCCAAAGTCAACATCCTCAGCCAGCTGCTTTCCAGCACTGTGCACACCAAAAATTTGCACACGTTGATGGGCATCTGGCAGTCCAATGTACAAACGTCGGTCAATACGTCCAGGGCGGACAAACTCCAAATCTAATTCATCTGGCCGATTGGTAGCACAGATAAATATCACAGCTTGTCTGAGGGAAAATCGATCGACACCAGTTTTTTCCTTCCTAAAAAAATGAGAAAATGATGAGCAAGAAAGATCCATCTTCGTACATAAGCACTCAAAGTGGAAAGACTTAATTAAGTTCAGTAGGGGTGATTTGAAAGAAAGAGAAGGGATCCAACCAGTTATTAGAGAAACAAGAGGGAGTTGAAGGACTGAGTTACGATATTGTTTAGATGCTACCGAAACACAAAGCAAGGAAAAGAATATGTTTATGTCATAAATATCTTTCTATGTATTCAGAAATAAAAATGAAATGAGGGCATGGGTGAGAAAGAGGAAAAGATTTATTTATTGATAAACAATCCCTTTATATTCATACAAATTTGTAAGGATCTAAAATGTAAACAAAAATAACTTTACCAATCTCAAGTAATCATTTCTTTTCATCTCTTTCCCCCCATCCAAACAAGAATGTGTTTTACATATCCTTTCTTTTCACTCCTAGTCTCTCCTACCAAACAAAGTGTTAGGGTCCAGCCTTATACTATATAAAATGCCTCATTGAGTCACTAAATACAAGCAACATATCATGTAAGGGCCAAGAAGGATAAATAAGTGTCTTGCTTTATATTTAAGCACATGGTAAGGATAAAAAGAAAACACGAAAAGGAGGGGAAGAACCAAAAACCCAATAGTGAGAAGGCCACTTTGAAATGTAGTCTGGGCATTAAGGACCTTCTCACTGGACAAATGTTGGACATTTGTAAACGAGGCATGGGTCTTCAAATGTTCAAATAGCCAACCCCAACCAAATCAAAAGTCTATGAAAAATAGATAAAGTACATGGTAATTAATTCAAAGGACCAAAGCATCAATTTAAGATCCAGTATTCCTTCTCAATCTACATAAAGAATTATTCAATATTATGAAGAAGTTGCCACTAGAAAAATTGCCAAGGAAACAGGAGACCCTATTATCCAACCAACATGAAAAATGGAAAGATGAGCATGAAGGAGATAATCCAGCTTCAAAAAAGTTTGTGGTAAAAAAGCTGACCAAAAATAACATCTAATCATAATATGTTCAGTCAAAATAAACGCGAACAGTGAGCAACAATGGGTCTACCATCATAGTTGAACATTCAATGAAAGCATAATCCCAAATGCCTAAAGAGATAGATAATGAGTAAATGGCAAGCGCTAACTCTCACTGTAAGCAATAAGCTAAGATGACAAAGACATATGCACTTACTCCCCATCAAGCTGTGCAATCAATGCCTCAAATGTTGCTCTTCTTCGTGGATCCTTTCTTGCATGCCTTCCTGCTATGGCATCAACTTCATCTACAAAGATAAATGAAGGTGCCTGCACAAAGAAATTTATGATTGTAACTCACCAGCTCTTTCCAAGCTTGCTTAAAATTCATATAGAATCTAACTAATCAAAAAGTTAACCAGCAGAAGATAAGAATAATAGAGATTTATATGTATTTAGTAAATTTAGGCATGTGGTCGAAAACGCTATTTAGTAGTTATGTATTATGGTGCTTTAACCAATGCAACTGAAAAGCAACTCCAGTTGTTTATATCCAACTACCCTTGTCTACTTATATGGATTCCGAATCGTTCAAAGCCACACCTAACTGCAATACTCACATTTCTCCTAGCAATAGAGAACATTTCGTTAATTCTCGCAGCACCGCTCTTCTCACTATCTGTGAACTCTGCACCTGAAGCAAACACGAAAGGTAATCCACTTTCCTTTGCCAATGTCCGGGCAAAAAGTGTTTTTCCCGTTCCAGGTGGCCCCGAAAGAAGAACACCCTGTTGAGTTAACTAAATGTTATCTCGCCTTCGCAGTTCAAGGCATAACTGTAATTGAATTTTCAAGGAACAGAAGAATTTACTCGAACAAACGGCACGTCTTTTTCATAGTACTGCATTGGATTTCCCATGTAGATCATTAGCTCATCAAGGAGATCCCAAACATCACCCCCTAATACCACTTCTTTATACATCGATTTTGTTTCACCAACATCTCCAACAGGCTGCATCAGAATAAAACAAAATGAGAACTCAAAACTTGGAAAGTTTCTAAAAAGAACGTGGTGTTTCTCTCTCTTTTTAAGTTTTGTTTGGTGACAGGGCCAGGGAAGCTAAACTAGATAGAAGTTCAAAGTTTAAAACTAACAAAAAAGATACTCAACACCAAGATAACACTTAACAAGAATGAAATTTTCTGCATGTGCCATGTCGAAGAGTTGATTGTACTTCTTGTAGAGTAAACGCTTTGTAGTGACATGCATAAGCATCACAGACTCGCGGATAAGCCACAATATCAGTATTCCCGGCACCAATGCAACTAAAACTTTCATAAAATAATGAATCTGGCGCTTCTGAAGGAGATCGACTTCGACTCCAGAACTTGAGATAGTTTCAAATAAGTAAGGATCGAGGGGAATATCGACCTGAAAAACGACAAATAGGTCAGATTGTGCCCAAGCCAAGAAGAAGAAAGGACTTCCAATAAAATTTTTGATCAATATAATTAAGATGCCGCACTCACAATATATTCTAGTGGAAAACCTTCTTTCATTGTTACAAACAATCTTTTCAGGTCCTCCGTGAAAACAACAGCAGCAACCTGTGCCATAAATCCACAGATAGATACAATCAATCATAAGCTTTATGCTTGAATTATAAATACTTACTGATGACATCTTGTTCACATGACAAGTAACCAGGTCATAATCGACATGCTCAACTAAAGAAAATTGCGGCAAACAAAGTAGCTTATCATCACAGCAAAAAAATAAAAAATAGCTTATCATCTGATCGGAGGATAATACCAGCATCTTAGAGTATATGCAGATGAAAACATAATAAAAAGGGTTAACCCTGCAACTAACGATTAACACATCGCAAAAGGCAGATTTTCTAGTAGATGTAATAACTTATTTTAAAAAATCATAAAATACCGGCATATAGGATATCAATGAATGCTATGGAGCAAAAAGAAAAGGGACATTACCTCTGAGCTATCAAGCTTCTCGAGAAAGTATGTATAAGGAAGTTTAGGGCGATATCTCCACCATCTCTTGGATATCCACTGTGCTCTAGTCCCTCGTGAATCTGAAACCTTCTCTGTCACATCCCTGCGCAGACTTTCTTCAACTTCTTTCATATCAAATTCAACAACATATTTGGCCTTGACAGAATCTGATTGCTCTGACAATTTCTCCTTCTCAATGATATCCTTCCATCTACTTAGTCTATCACGCCACGAGGCACTAATTTCTTTAACATCCTCTGCCAAAAAACATGGAAGTTTGATGATTATACAAAACATATAGTAGTAAAGCATTGACAAGATGCATTGGGAAGCCAAGGTTGTCATTGTGTCAGATAATTTGCACAATTTGCACGAATATGAGGTTGATGTGAGCTTAAAAAGCGGGTACAGCAACAGTTCCACAAGAAGTAGTTTAAATATTGTTTCTCGCTGATGAAGGAGAATTGATCTTAATGATTGGGTTGAGCAGACAAAAGAAGAGATCTCAGAGTGTGATATGACCAACTTGAATACACAAAAGTATATGGAAGCAAACCCTCTATCAATGATAATCAACTTGATCATTTGCCTAAACTACAACTGATCACATGTAGATTGTCTACATGGGTACAAGATGCATCTAGCCATTGCAGTGAAGAGGGAAGGAACTATTAAAAGGCCTCCCTTATGCTACATAAAGTAAAAAGACATTTTTCTGAATCCCCCACTGAAGAAATCTTCTTAAGTGAAGCACATCCATTTCACCACAATAACTTCAACAATACCAGAAAAAAGTTTCTTTAGTATTAGAATGCTCTGTATTTTGATGGGGACAAATACTAGTACCCTCACCGACAGTTACTGAATAAAACAAAATGTCTTTTAAAGCCAAAAATATGTGTAACGCAAAAGACATGCAAAGAGTGAATAACCTTGAATTCCCAATTCTTGCCTTATTTCCTTCTTTTCACTTGCTTTTAACTTTACATTATTGTCAATAATTTCTTTCACATTTTCCTCCAGAAGCTCTGTATCATCATTCCATGCATCTTCTCCAACAAAAGAATGATCCTGGATGAGTGTCCCATCAGGTGCCTCAACAAACTTTTTCATCTTGAGACCTTTGGGTGTTGTTTTCCTCCATACACTCTTCTTAAACCTGATACAGAGAGAATGATCAGCAGCTCTAACTCGTGGAAACATGTCAAACCTCTCATAAAGGATTTGGATGTGATGCTAAAGTAAAAATAACTTTTCTTCCGAGCCCTGGTTTGGAAATTAATCATTATCTAAATCAAGTAAAACTGATGAAACAGATGCTTCTTATAACTAATCTTAAACGCTTAATTTCAACAATGGTAGCATCCTTAGATCTCAAAGTGACTTTGCCAAGGCAGTGATGAAGAGTCTAGCGGACTAAATCTGAAATCTACTTTCACAAGATCCTGAGTAAAGTAAAGTAAAGTGACAGAGTGATCAGTCAACAAAAGTTACTTATTACTTCACTAAAAGTGCTACGTTCCTATCTAATCATTCGACAAACCTTCTAGTCTTATTGAAGACCTTAATATCCTGTGACATACAAAAGATAAGGGAAAAAGCTCCGAAATTATTAGCCAGCCTATGAGGAGTGAGGCAAAGATATTGCAGCTAGCATCCTGGACATAAGTCCAATTTGCAAGTAATGAGCATGCAGCAATACGTGATTTTTTACTAACTCAACCATGTTGAAACATGAACATTCAAGATATAGAATTGAAGCACAGAAAGGCCTTTCTGTGTCCCTTCAGTCGTAACTAAATAATGAATGGAACCTACTTTTGACATTACTGAGAGATGGCTCGGGAATCAAGGCCTCCATATAAGCCTCTGTTAATTGCCTTCGCTGATGGTTTAGGGCAGGGCCTCGTATTGCTCCATATACTCTTTGACAGGAAACTACCACGACTAAAGTATATAGGATGAGGGCAGCAATACGCTTGCGATCCCAACTCTCCAAGTCCTGAGACAAATAGATGGTTCACGGAATTGGTTATCAAGAAACACCGAGCATACAACAGAGAGAAAGAATACATTTGCATAAAAGGGAAAACATATTCAGGTCATGAATAGATTACATGAGTCTAGGTTAGCTTGTCCATGAGAGAACACCACAACATGTGAGCGAAAAGAAATGAAAGATTGGGATGCAAGTAACCAATAGCCACCAGAAATTCGACTGCCACCAAAACAACTCTGAAACTAGAGCGACATTTCTAATACACATTACGAGATTAGAGAGCCTTTGCGTACATAATTCCAGAACTACCTTCCAACGCTCCCACCGATTCCAATCGAGGAATGGGGGCAGCAATTCAGACCGAAGCCGAGCCGCGGCGGCCTCAATCAGCTGAGCTCGCTCCTTGACTAGCGTGGCCAGCTCGCGCAGCTTGGCATTGGCCTCTTCCACGTCGAAACCAGTTTCCTTCTTCACAGCGGCGCCGAAGTTGAGCCAGAAGCGATCGGAGCCGCGTCGAATGGAGCGAGACAGGCGCTGCCAGGGGAGGCCGAACGGAGGGCCAGGACCGGAAGATGCGCGGACTCGGAAGGGGTGCCGACGGCGGGCGCGGTGGGGAGGGAGTAAGAAAGGAAGCGGAGGGGAAGGAGAAGGAGAAGGAGAGAGGAAGGGATTCGGAGAGGGAAGGAAAGCGAGCTCCATTAATGTTGTTGGGCGAAGAAGAGGGAGACTGGAGTGGTTTTATCAGAGGTTTATCTCTCTCGATCGCTCGCTCATCTCTTCCCTTCGCACCCCGCGTTTGCGCCGGCGATGGGTCTTTCGGCCCGGGACCCGAATGGGCTCCCTCCGTTTAATTGCGGTTGGGAAAAAGCCACCAAGAATCATGCCACAAACCTTACTCCCTACACAAATTTACCTCAAATTTTTTTGTAATATTAAAAACTCTAAACTTTGTCACATGTCACAAATTTACCCAAACTCTCTGATGGAAGAGCATTTTCATCTTTTACTTTTTAATTTCTTTTTCTTTTTCTTTCTTTTTTTTTCTTTTGCTCTCTTCCCTCCGCCATGGCCGAACTCAAACAAGAGTCCCCCTTGCCGGCCTTAGGCATGTAATGACCCAATTCGATGAGGATGAGAAGTAGTCACTAGGACTAAAGGACTTAGATAAGAAGCGACACTAGGCAAGTTTTTAGTATGGCAAAGAGGGCATGAATGAACTGAATTATGCATCGAATAAAAGGAGAACGATTTCAGGATAATATGTAAAAATTGAAATTAACTTATAAAGGTGCTTTTTGACATAACAGCAACTTTTACTTTAAGCAAGTCTAAGTTAAAACATCTCTAGGATAGGTGATCTCCCAAAAAAATGCCTACATATACGCTAAAGAATAAAACCATAAGATTCGATATGAAACGGGCCAAAGCAGATAATTTATTGAGTTAATTCAGAGATGTCACAATATAATATCAAAGCAAGAGCCCCTTCTATAGGTGTGTGGTTCGGGATAGACCATGCGGAAACTGGTGGACCTATAATGACCCGATCTAACGAGGGCAAAGAGTAGTCACCAAAGGATAAAACTGTAAGACTTGACATGGGATTGGCTAAAGTAAAGTAGATAATACCTCGAGTAAATTAATCTAAGAATGTCACAATATGGTATTAAAGCAAGAACCCCTTCAGTAGGTGTGTGGTTCATGAATAAACCAGGGAAAACTGGTGGGCCTATAATGACCCAACTCGATGAGGGAGGCAAGTGGTTGTTAGAACCAAAAGGCCTTGGACATGGAGCAGTTCCTTATGCGTGCGCACGCGTGTATGTATATAAACTGGAATTAACTCATGTATATGCATTTTGACGTAACAACAAATTTTGTTTTGGAACTCTAAAGTTAAGCGAGCCTAAGCTAAAGTACTAGGATATGTGACCTCTTAGGAAAGTGCATACTTGTAAGCCAAATGATAAAACCATGAGACTTGATATGGGATGGGTAAAAGCGGACGATATCTTGAATAAGTTAATTTAGAATGTCACATGGCAAGAGTCACCCTCATCCGTGTCAAGCAAGCATTTTTCACATGACGTTAGCAAGAGTGGCCCTCGCCTGAGGCTAGCTTTCCTATACCATGGTTGGCGGAGGAAAGACTGAAAAATAAAAAGAAATTTTTTTAAAAAGTAAAAATTAAAGGACAAAAATGCCCATTTTTTATCAAATAGTTTGGGGTAAAGTGTCATGCGAGTACCAGTTTATGATTTTTTGTGTTACAAAAAAATTTAGAATAAATGTGATTTTAAATGTATTACATGGATTTGTTTGAAAAGTTTGAAATTTAGAATAAATGTGTAAGATCACTCCCTATGATGGTTTGTGATCAAACACAAGTTTGGCTTTAATTTTTGTGTCATTAAAAAGTTTTGAATTAAATGTATCACACGTTACAAATTAATGGAGTACAAATTTGAAATTGCATCCATGTCCCCCGCCGAGATCCCTAGAAATGAACTTGTTAAGCTTCTTCCAGATAGTTGGGTCACCAACTACGAAAAACTCCACCAGAGTTGTAAACCACTCCAATCCAGTGACCCACAGTTCACCCGGAAAAAAGATGGTACTGTTACCATCAAATTCGGCAAAGCCAAAGAGGAACCTTCCTCTATTTTTCCCATTATCCTCCACTTTACACCTTTTTGTCCCCTGAGATCTGTCTCAAGCGAACCGGATGACAAACGCTTTGTTCATTCTTTTAGTCCCCAAGAACAGCCCATTCATCATTTCAAAGACCCTACTGGACATTGCTTTTGGGACCCAGACTGCATTTGTCCATCATGCACAAAATCTGATGATGAAAATGATAGGCTTTCTACCAAAAAGAAGAAAACGAAGAAAGATACACTTTACCAAAGGTATCTTAATGGAGATCCAACTGTTGGACCTCTTGGAGAAGACGGAGGTAGATACTAGTTCATTGTTTCTTATGGACCATCCAGATCCACTCCACCAGTTGCACCTCCACCACCTTGCAAGCCAGTTCCCTCCTTTCAACCACCACCAGCTAAGCCCATGATTACTTCACCTTTCTATAAGCCAATCCAGAAATGGGTAAAAAAGAATCCTTCATGTCCCCTGAAACTACCCCGATCAAGCACCCGTGTACCCAATTTGTCTCACCTCTGTCCTACCAAAGCATATGCATGTTCCATCCCGATGATTTTCCTCCACTTGAAAACACGAGAACCATCCGGAACCAAAGCACCCGCACCCGGAAATTTCCTCCTTTGGAAAAATTCTCAGACCCACACCAAAGGTACCAGCATTCACCCAAGGTACCAAATCCCACTGGTCTTGATGCACAAGGATAACGTAAGCAGCCTTCTATTGCCGAAAATGTTCTCAATTGGCAGACTGAAAATGCCTTAACTCAGAATGAGCTTTTAAGCAGCGTCTCCACACGTCTCGAACGGGTAAATAAGACCACTGACTTATCCTATCGCATGCTCAAAGACTTCCAAAAGCGGCTTCATTTACTAGAAACTAAGCAAACACCCCCAAGCCATTATTTGGAAGACCAGCGACCAGAGATAGAAAAACTTCGAAGACAGATCTAAATTCTCAAGGGTCAGCAGTCATTTACTTCACTTGATCCACCCCTTTTCTCCTCTCTTGCCCTGTCACAAAAGCTAGAATCATCCTTTAGCTCATCCTCTTCTTTTGCTGCTGTTTTAAGCTCAGCTGCTCCTCCTCCTCAGAATAATTTTCTGACTCTCCGAGAAAACCTTCGAAAGCTTAAACTAAAGCAAAAGAGATCTTCTCCTCCCACCGAGTATTCCCCACATTCTCCGAGCTCACCTGAACATCCTCCCGGAAATCATCCTCCTAGTAACCCCCCTCTTGGGGAAAAATCAGCCACCCTGACCATTTCCAATCCGCTCGAGAATTTTCTTCGACGACGAGATCCCTTCTATTCTTTGTTATCAAACCTTCGCCACAAACAGATTGAAACATCATCCGGGTCCGATTACGATATTCTAATTGAATCATTCTCTTGAGAAGGGTCATTTTCATGGCGAGATAGTGTCAAGGATGAAGAAATATTCTCGAACCCGAAATCCATCATCCGGAACAATAGGACGCCACCCAATCCTTTCTGACCTCATCATCCAAAATCTACTTCACACTAGATGACATTCCATATTTTAAATGGCACGATAGGCTTCAAGAATTTCATGCTTGGCTCACCGCCCGGCATATTTTCGAACCTAACACTTATGATATTCTTTTGGAATTCACTAGTCGTTTCACGAGCACTTAAAGATTGGTGGCACACTGCTGCAGAACAAGATCATATGTACTTTTTGACACAACCTTTGGATAATGCTATCCAGATTATCCATATGTATTTCATTGGCAAGCCTGAAGATTCCAAAGAACTCAAACGAAAGGAGTTCTTTGACCGAAAATGTTGCTCCCTAAGACACAAAGATCTTGATCGTCATTTTCAAGCTATGATCAAATTGTTTTATTTACTTGGTGCGGATTGGAATCTTAAGCCTATCTTCTTGGCATCTATTCCAAAAGAACTCAGCCAAGCCGTGAGAAAACTCTCCAACAAAGACGAGAAAAGTATAACGAAGCTACTCTTGGTGAAATCCAAGCCAAGTTCGTCCACATTGCCATAGAAGAACTTTGCCTCGAAGAGAAGCTTTTCACGCTTTCTCAAAGAAACGGGAGACACCTTGATAAGGCATGCTTCAAACCCGGTCACGAAGATTAAATGCCTCAAGGATTGTTCGATCCTTCTGCACGAGGATGCAAAAAGAAAAGACATTTCAAACGACTTTCCTTCGAGAAAGATACGCAAAGGGAAAGGCAAAAGTAAGTGGAAATTTTTGAGGAAAAGCCATCATCGTTTTCCAAGAAACGTAACAAAGACAAGTGTTAACGCAACAAAAAAGGACATTTTGCAAAAAATTGTCCAAAGGCAAGCAAGCGAGGAAGCCATTTGATCGACAAAATTGCCCGAAGACCAAAGATCGGCTTGATGATTCGGATATTGAGTCCGTTTTCTCTTTAGACGACCAACCATCCGAAAATACTCTTTGTGCTATTCGGACATATAGCTCGGATTCGGTTGATTCGAGAATAATGTCTTCACATTCTTCCCCGATTCACTGCGAAATTGAACTCAATGAACACGTCCATCACCCGTACATCCCTATCCACATCCTTCCGTCCAAATACCATAAACCAATCCCTTTGGTAGCACTCATCGATCTTTGGAGCCAGCTCTTCCATTCGGACACAAAGATCCTTCCAAAAGAATTTTGGAAACCTTACACCAGTATTTCACCGCTCTGGTGACACTTTTGCTACCAAGTATCGTAGTAAACCCATTACCATCCAGTTCTTTCCCCAGTGTTCCATAACCACCAAAATTCTTGGTTCCCAGTCTCCAGACAAAGATATCATCATTGGTTGGGACATCTTGACCCAACTTCCCAAACTCAGAATTCTGTCTCATGGCCTTCGCTTCAAGAATCAATTCAAGGAATTTGTAGACATCAAACGATTCTATGCCCTTCAACTTGACCATCCGGATCCAATAATCCAGTCTACTTTCTTCTGTCTTTGAAACACACTCCCAATTTTCCCAAACTTGCACCCAACCTTTGTGGAAAAATTCTTCTTTCTATGTCAAACTTCCCTTTAAACGAAATGAAGACATCAATCCTACAAAGGCTAGTCACCCGGGAATGAGCCCGAACATCTTACACTTGCGCGGCAAGAATGCGCGAACCTCGGCACAAGGTCTCATTGAACCCTCGATTCCCAATGGGCATGTGAAGCTTTCTATGTCAACAAGCGAGCCAAAGCGAGAGCCGTGGCAAAATGAGGTTAGTAATCAATTACCAACCTCCGAATGAGTTCCTTCAAGATGATAAATTCCCATTGCCTCATCGAAATTCCCTTTTTCTAAGCCTTGCTCGGCAAAGATCTATTCACAATTTGATCTTAAAGCGGGATTTTGGCAAGCGGGTATTGACCCCCGTGACAGAGACCCAAAACTTGGCGGGTTACGTATCCCAAACCAACATTTTCAATGGACGGTTGTCCCTTTTGGTCTCAAAATTGCCCCTTCTCGTTCCAAAAGGCTATGTGCAAAATCTTTGAACCCATCCTCCAAAACTCACAAATTTATATTGATGACATCCTTCTATTATACACGATGAACAATCTCATTGTCAACTTTTGATACGGTTTGCTGACATTGTTAAAAAATATGGCATTATGCTTTCCCAGAAAAAGATGATTATTGCCCAAAAGGAAATTGAATTCCTGGGCATGCGCCTTAAAGATGGAACATATTGCCCTGAACCTCATATTGCTGATGAACTCAAAAAATTCCCTGAAAAGGATCTCAATCCTAAACAAATCCAGCAATTTCTAGGCATTGTAAACTATCTGCGAGATTTTGTTCCACACATCTCTAAGTATTTGCGACCTCTCCAGCGAATGCTCAAGAAGGATCCTCCCCCATGGGGATCCAAACAGACTCAAGCTGTTGCTCAACTCAAACAACTCTTGCAAAACCTTCCTCCTTTAAAAATTCCCTCTACTGGCAAAAGAATTCTCCAAACTGATGCCAGCGACAAATATTGGGCAGCCATTCTTTTCGAAGAAATTGCGGGAAATAGGCATATTTGTGCCTATAAAAGTGGTCGATTCTCTCAAGCAGAGATCCATTATCACTCCACTTTTAAGGAGATACTTGCAGTTAAGTATGGCATCAAGAAGTTTGAATTTCACCTCATCGGACACCATTTTCTTGTTGAAATGGACATGTCCTCATTCCCTCAGATGCTTAAATTCAAGCAAAAGCAAGTTCCTCATCCACAAGCAAGCTCCGAAAATTTGAATGGTTTTCTAAATATTCCTTTGAAGTCAAGCACATTCCAGGAACTAAGAATGTCCTTGCTGATTTCTTGTCCCGTCAAAGGGACCAATGCAAACCATCAACATGTATGTCAAAAAGGAGCCCTTTCGGGACACATATAGAAGACAAAATTCCGGGAGGTTGGCCCAGTCTAAAATACCCTCCTGATGTTCCTGAGGCAATCCACCACAATAATCTGAAAGAAAGACTTCCAGAATTAATGTGGGAATACCACCTCCGAATTTTCCGTGAATACGGTAGTCTGATACTTAGACCAGACGGACTTCATCCGCAATATCCGTTCATTCACCCTCTCAAATGGTCTCCTGATGAAGAATTTCCAGAAGAACTGAAATGGTTATTATGGTACATGTTCAACCTGTACACTATAGCCATTGAATTTCCCACGATAAAATTTTGCGGGTTATTCACAAGGATGGCCAAGCTCAACCTCATAATCAGAAACACCTCTTGGAGATTTTTGCATGGTACAAACCACTCCAATATTGGAGAGAACTATTCAAAGTCCAAAATCGCCAAGGAAGACCTGAACCAGAAAGACACACTGTTGTCCTATTCCACCGACCATTGACATTTTCCCATCCATGTGGATGGATTTCTGACAAATCTTCTATTGCAGGAATATCAAGCTACAGGCCTCAAGTTTTTCAAGAATTTGCTCGAATTCACCAGACACTTCCATACTCGGTCACGACAAAGCGGACAAAGCATCTCGTGAACTCCAAAGGATCCTATGCCAAGAGAATCGTACCATCCCACCAGAAGCATGGTTATCAACACAGATCCCAGCCTCTTGGGACCACCTTGAAGCTTGGGATTCCACCAGAAACCAGATCCAAGAGACTCTTCAAATCTTTCGACAGAATAATCCAGGACTCCTCCACCCCCATGATCCGTGGGGGCCCTCTCACGAGGACCCTTAGGGAGACACCCCAAATTACGCCCCTTATCCCGCTCTTTCTCTAATACTTTCGGTGCCGGCTCATCCGTCCGCGGATCTCGTCGGCGAAGAAATCGAGAACCTCATCCGAGCTTTCAAAAGAAAAAGACGGAAGCTCCGTCCGGATGCGAGAAGAAGCTTTCTACAGAGAACAGTTGGCTCATCATAGCTCTGATGATTCGGACTATGACCGCTACAATGCTAGAGACGGAAGACGTTTAAAAAGCCGTCCTGAAAATACTGTACACCCGTACTATAGCATACTGTTCACCCAGTCTGTTTTCACTGTTCATTCAGTCTGTTTTTACTGTAGCAACAGGCAAAAAAAAAAAAATACTGTTCATAGCCTGTCACGGGATTTCTTTAGGACTCCCTACGTGTGTAGCCCTTAAGTGGCTAAGTCTGCTCAATTATGTCCTAGCATGGCGGTCGCTTTGCTCTTGTCGTTTGTATCCTCCTTTGCCTATATAAGAGCAAGGAGTCTCCATTGTAAGATCCATCGAGTGAAATAAGAAGTGTGTTGTGTACTCTTCTTCCAACATGATCTTCTAAACACTCTCATTCTCTCTTAGTCGAGAACCATGGTTCGAACAAACATAAATTCATTGTTTTACAAAATAGTTTGGATAAATTTACTCACGATTTGGACAAAGTTTAGGGTAAATTTATCACGTTGCACAAAGTTTAGGGTTTTTCGTGGCCTTTTTCCTTTGCAATTTTGATTCATTATTCGGTTGGGAAAATTTAAAATAAAGGCCTAAAATAAACCTTAATTCAAATAAGAGCTTGAAGTATCATATTAGTATTAAAAAAATGGTTTGACTCTACTGGCCGACTGGCGCATTTCCATCATTTACTCTCTTTTTTAAATTTCTTTCTTTTCTTCTTTTTTATTTATTTTTCAAAAAAAAAAAAAGAAAAAAAGATAAAAGAAACACATATAATAAAGGGAAAAAAACCCCTCCCGTCTATGGCCATCGCCCATCAGCGACAAGGCAATGGTCACAAGTGAGGGAGAGCTGCTAGCCCTCCACTAGTATTTTCAAAAAATAAACAAATGACAAAAACATCATTGGTCAATTAGTGAGGTTAAGCCTTTCTTTTTGAGACTGATATGGCTATTTTTAATCATTATTTGAAATAATGTCCACTTTATATTCTTAATAAGAATTTTCCTTTTATTTTCTTGATTATTGATCCTTCTTGGTTCATCACCACTAATTGCTTATACCAAAAACTAGTTTAATCATACGCGTGAGGTTGGGTTTAACACGCGTGCTTAATTGCCGAGGTGTAATTAAAATGAAGGACGGCTGTGATATGATCTGCCTGAATTTGATAAATATCGCAATTTTATTCAAGTCCATCGATGGATCGATGGGGAAGACTTTGACGAGAGGGAATATGCCGATTCCTGTGCATGCCAAAGAAACGAAGACAATAATGACTTTAGAAAAAGGTGGGGGGGGGAAATGACGGGAGACATAAATCTCGGGGAATATGCTCTCTCTTTTTTCCCCCGTCTAAAACCCATAGTTTGTTTGGTGCAACTCCCCTTCTTTTCCGGTTTTCTCCCAGAGGGCTTGACCGAAACTTTGGGCCAATCCATCGAATCCACTGCACTCGCTTGCTGTGGGCATCGCGGTTCAGGCACTCGCACACGGTTCTAGAACCTCCTTTTTAACCTTTGTCTGGTCGGGGGTGGCTTGGGCCGAAAGCTCAGAGCTCGCGTGACCTCCTCCCTCCTCCTCTTTTCCTCTTTTTTATTTATAGCTACTCCCGTCCGTCGTTCCAACCACATTTCTCTCTTTTTGCTTGATCTTCTCTACCCGTTCGGTTTCAAGCTTTTTCTCCAGTCCTTCTTCACTGGTGAGGTCTTTCTTCCCTTCCATGGCTTCCACACTCCTTATTATTGCTTGCTCGATCGACCTCTCTACGCTCCATTGATGTGATCCCTATTTCCCGTTTCTTGACTGGGCCTCGAGCCTGCAGGTTTCTTTGATCCGCAATCAATGGCGACGAAGAAGAGCGTCGGATCTCTCAAGGAGGCCGATTTGAAAGGCAAGAAGGTGTTCGTCCGTGTCGATCTCAACGTCCCCCTCGACGACTCCTTCCACATCACCGACGACACCCGGGTTCGCGCTGCTGTTCCCACCATCAAGTACTTGATGGGTCACGGCGCTAGAGTCATCCTCGCCTCTCACTTGGTACCCTTCTCTATTACCTTCATCCAAGATTTCTTTTTTCGTTTCTTTTTCTTTTTTTCCCGTCGAAAGTCGTTTCTTTTGAGGTTTGTCGAAGCAGTCGCGCAGATCAAGCTGTGTCTTTGAGTTGTTGATGCTGTCTTCCTCTCTGGGCTGCTTCCAAATGAATAGATCTGTGTATCGGGCTGGACTCCTTCTGGATCTTATTTCCTCCGGCACGTCCTCCGTGATTCATTCCTTGCTTTCTGACCCGAATGATCGAGCCCGTGTCATCACTTACAGTGCTTGCTTCATTTGAATGCTCTGTTGCGTGATCCTCGATCTTGTTAGTTTCTTGCTTGCATCTTTTGGTTGTTTAATGCCAGATCAATCTCTTTTCTTTTTTTTTTTTCTTTTTTTGGGGGTTGGTTAGCCTTTCTAGTGTTATATCTTTGATCCTCCAGTTTGGCTGCCGTTCTTCTTAATTAGGGATGAAATAGGAAGGAAATTCCCTTTGCAGTTGACCTTGGCTGTTAGTTCACTTGATTCTTTCTTCTCTTCATCCACTGGGTATTGGTAGATTTTCCTGAGTGTGGGTGAACCTGTACATTTCTCTATCCTATGTTTAGTCGCCGGAAGTGGTGACTGAGTTGTCCATATGGTCATTTATGTAATCTTTTTGCAATTAGATCGTGTCTGCGGCAAGTTATATTAATGGTTCTGTATCCTTGGTGCTTTTCAGGGACGTCCCAAGGGTGTCACGCCCAAGTATAGCTTGAAGCCCCTTGTGCCGAGGCTTTCTGAGCTCCTTGGAGTAGAGGTTTGGTTCTTGAAAACTGTGGTCGTCTATGTCTCTCTACTTGTTCACTTTCATTCCTTGATCCTTCTTCTTGTCACCATTGTCCTATAGGTTAAGATGGCAAACGACTGCATCGGCGAGGAAGTTGTGAAACTGGTTGCTGAGACACCGGAAGGAGGCGTTGTCCTTCTTGAGAACGTTAGGTTTTATAAGGAGGAGGAGAAAAATGATCCTGAGTTTGCAAAGAAGCTTGCCTCTCTCGCAGATCTTTATGTTAACGATGCCTTCGGCACAGCTCACAGAGCCCATGCTTCCACGGAAGGTGTCGCCAAGTATTTGAAGCCCGCTGTTGCTGGGTTCCTTATGCAGAAGGTATGCGATTCATCTTTTTTGCTGCTTTGTTGGTACAAAACTTTCTAGCACATCATGTTTTCCAAGTTAATTTGCAAAAAATTATTGTGCTTTTGTAACTATGTAAATTAACATTCCTGAGATCTTGAGTGTTAATAATTTGTGATTCTAGGAACTGGATTATCTTGTTGGGGCTGTGGCAAATCCAAAGAAGCCTTTTGCCGCCATTGTTGGCGGATCAAAGGTTTCAAGCAAGATTGGAGTGATAGAGTCGCTTTTGGGAAAAGTTGACGTGCTCTTGCTTGGTGGAGGAATGATTTTCACTTTCTACAAGGCCCAAGGTTATTCTGTTGGTTCATCTCTTGTGGAGGAAGACAAGCTTGACCTTGCAACTTCACTTCTCGAGAAGGCCAAGTCGAAGGGCGTGTCTTTGCTCCTTCCTGCTGACGTGGTTATTGCTGACAAGTTTGCCGCCGATGCCAATAGCAAGGTTTGTCTCATTCTTAGCATAAATCTTTCTTTAAGGTTTGTCAAAATATCAAAGCTGGTCCAAAGCAACTCCCCCTTGTCTAACTTAGTAGAAGAGATTTCCTGCTTATGTGATTACTAATCTTAAAAAACGTAGTCTCTCTCTCTCATATATCAGTGAGATATTGACCGGAAGTTCATTTTCAGATTGTCCCCGCATCTGGTATTCCGGATGGTTGGATGGGTTTGGATATTGGTCCTGATTCCATCCAGACATTCAGTGAAGCTTTAGAGACGACCAAAACCATCATCTGGAATGGACCAATGGGTGTGTTTGAGTTCGAAAAGTTCGCTGCGGGAACAGATGTATGTCAAATTTATCTTGTGCTGACTCCACAAGACTTTCTGTTGAATTATTAAACGAAACTTGCAATAAGCACCAGAAATTGCATTTGAAATCTTCTATTTTTCCTTTTTTTTAAAAAAAATAAAATTGGACGATGAGCTGCTTATATGAGGTTTTGCTGCTTTGCAGGCAATAGCAAAGAAGCTGGCCGATCTCAGCGGAAAGGGGGTGACCACCATCATTGGAGGTGGTGATTCTGTTGCGGCTGTGGAGAAGGCTGGGCTGGCGGACAAGATGAGCCACATCTCGACTGGAGGTGGTGCCAGCCTGGAGCTTCTCGAGGGAAAAACACTTCCCGGAGTTCTTGCACTAGATGACGCTTGAGCTCAAAAGTTTTTTCCCCGTATCCCTATGCCATCTTGTAATTTTGGTCGTGCTTCTTCATATGCTGGTTTGTAACCAGGATGTGAAACCACATTAGAGCTCCTACTATCTGTGGACTTGAATAGAATAAGCAAATTTTGTTGGGCAAATTTTATGCTGCGTTTGTCGGATGCAAATGCTCTGAATAACAATGATCTAGCTACTCGAGTTTTGTACATTTGCCTTTATGTTCGGGGATTGAATGCATTTAAGAAGCATCGGCTTATTTTTCTACCTTATTACATTTCCAATTGCCTATGTCTTTGCCCCCAGCAGGATGTGGATAGCAGAGCCGTAAGTGCAATCCTCTTTACACGGGGTCTTTAGCTTGTGCCACTACCATCATGGGTGTTGTCGGGACGGTCCTCTGCTTGCGTTATTTGCATGCATACCTTTTCAGATGCATCTCTTTCAAGAGCAATAAAAAGATTACAGGTTATTGTGGACTTTTTAGAGGATTTATGATCGGCAGGTAGTTGTTATAGGAAGCCATATGAGGAGAATCATATTTCCTTGCGCATGTTCAATGAGAAAATATTGGATTTCCAAAGTATTAGAGTACACATGTTACAATGTATATCTAGCATTGGAATTGAAAAGATGTTTGGCTACTTCTTCGGGCACTATCTCTGTTAAAAACTGGGTATCTTGGCAGAACTCAGATACAAAGTAACTCCGTCCTTAGGCTGGAAGCAATCTCAGTTTCTTGTTGCAGACTGTAGTCAGCAAGAGACCGATGGAGGTCGGCAAGGAAAATGAGGGCATCTATAAATTTCTAGAGAGAACAGAAAAGAGCTCCTCATCGAGTCACCTCAACCGATGTCCAGGGCCAAACAAAGGTAAACACGTCGGATTACAAGATGGAGCAGCTCCCAGTGTCCCTGAAAATGTCACCTCAAAAGTTCAGTCAGACGGAAGAACACAATACAGTTTGAACCCATGTAGTACATGATGCTCACCTCTTCACGTCTCCGTAGTTACTCAGAGCTTCTTCGAATTTAAGCCACAGTGGACCCGTCTCCTGAAGATTCACATTCTGTGGGCCACCGAGATATGCTTGAACAACAAACTGAGGGGTTCTTTCCCTGGTTCATTGTCATCAGAAGAAGCATGAGTTGGTGAAAGACGTGTACTTCAACATAGAACTAAAGTATCCAATTCTTCCAATTTTATTTTCCATAATACTACCCACCTGCCTTCGTATTCTGATAACCAAGCCATATAGGCCGCACCAAAGTACATGGACACAAAAGGTTTGTGTAGATCATCAGCAGTCTCGACTTTGTAAGCCTTGTTCCCCAATTCCCTGTTCATATGACAGCAGGGACACAGTTTAGGCGCTACTCTGGCATACCCAAGTAATGACAGTACAAAACTGAAATCCAAAAGACCACTTTCTTTTGTCTTCCTATATATCAAGCAATCAGTGCTTACCCCGTCTGAGTTAATGTGAAGCTGAAATTAGTGTATTTTCCATATGAATTAGGTGATGACTACCTAACGTGAAATAACTTTGGAGACTGCTTTCAAAGAGTCCATATGGTATGATTATTTGGCGAACTCGATAATGTTGATTTTGACTGAGGTTACACAAGTCAGCTTCAAATATTTGAGATGAAGTGCAGGTCCAGTTTAGCATAGACACCAGTTAATCGTACACTCATTTAACTGGGCAGTATGACATACTTGTGAAGCCGTAAAGCTGTAGGGAAGTCGATTCCCATTAGTCCAGTACGTTCTCCAACTCCATCCACAAAACGCATGCTAACAACCTCCGCAAGAGCACATAGGATTGTCTGCATGGAAAATTGAAATTCAAAAGTAAATTTTCTTTAAAAAAGCTAACAAACTAGTTGAATCCTCTTGATACCCAGCATGTAAGCTAGAAAACCCAAGTAAGAAACAACATCATCCAACTTAACCCCAGAAGATAACAGATTCACCGCATCATACAAGAGTGGAGAGTCAAGATTCAAGCTGACAAAATACTAAAACAAACCAAGGAATTTTTCTAATTTCCCAAGTTTTAGGAACCTGGGAAACCCTTTCCATCACTCTTTGTCCTCTCTCACTCTTATAATTAAGCTGTGCCTATTCACAACTCCAGAAAACAAGTAAGAAATCCATCCGCTTTCCCCATCCCTCCACACAAGTTTCAGTCCATCATACAGGCGTCAAGGAGCAAAATACATTTTTGCATTGCCCAACAATTCAATTAAGCAATACAACATGATATGTCTGTGTTTATATCATGCAAAACATCGAGTAGATTCAGGAATGCTTAGTTACATGATTCAAACAGTTGAAATTTGGTTTCTCTGAAAAGCATAAAGTGAAAAAGCAAATTGTCGAATTTATGGGCCTCAAATTTTACTAGAGGAAAACCTTTCATTGGAATTTCATAGTCTTGCAGACAGATGCTTAACACGTCAGCTTATATGAACAGAAGGTAAGAAAAGCACTTTGCTGCAAATTAATAGCATAGTGAAAAATTTCATTACCCGAAAAAATAATTTTAAGAAACTTCATTTGATTTGGCGATGTTCAATCAACACCTCTATGGTCTATCAAACAAGAAAGCCTTCTGCCTCATACTGTATTAAGGACCGGTAACAAATCAGATATTTGATGCCATCCTTCGCAATTCAAAATCGCAAATGCAGCATCTCGTGAACAAAACAGATTCTCAAGTTAAATCTTTTGCAAATTTCCTCTCATCCATGCATATGACATATCCACACTTTCCTCGAGATAATCTGGCCAGTAATAGTAAAGGCCACCGACAAGGCAAGTGGAATCGACAAAAGACATGCAGGCGCAGACTGATAAGGAGAATTCATTATGATTAAATTTATATAGATACTTACAGCTTTGACTTTTCTTGATGCAAAGTGTCTCAGGAGGATGATTTCAGCAACTGCCTGAAAGAAGTCAGCACAAATTATTGAGGGAGTGACATGTTTGTCAATCATATAGGTCCATCCTAGCAGTTGGCAAGTCCGCCAAGATGAACGTACTGCAAAAATTAACATCCAAGTTGCAAAGTTCTATCCATACCCTCAGTTCCACATGGGAAAGGTACGGTTTCTTAGCTGCATCATGTGAAAAGCGTACTTTTCCACGTTTTTCTCCGGACTTGGTCCATTCTTTAACAATATCAGGGTGACTCCACATATCTTCCATATCTTCAGGAGAAGCCCTGGAGTCCCAATATGTATATGTGGTGCCTGTTTTTTCATTTTAAATGAAAAATTATAAGGAAGAGAGAAACAAAGACAATGCTTGTCTCCCCTAAGCACTTCACAAACATTTCCTCCAGAACACATTTAAGAATGTGAAGACTTTAGTAGTGCCTTCAACAGTTCACTAATTTATGTGGAGTTGTGATAGCTGATGACCAAAATGCATGCCAATTACTTATCACTGACAAATCATCCATTCTCTATGATAACATCAATTTCATTTAGAATGTCTGGGTCCAATTTATAATGAGGACATAAAAGTAATTTCTGGAGCTTCACAATATCAGAAAAGAAATGCTCTTCTATTAAAAAAAAAAAGAAACTAAGATGAGAAGAAAAGATTCAGACTGTCATGATTCTGAAGCAGCAGAACACAGCTCCAAAAAAGGGGAACATTGGAGTGTAAAAATTTCATTATTCATGTACTATCGTTGTATATATCATTGCATGCCCTTAATTTCTGGCTAGAGTGTGCCCTGTTAGAAAGAGAAAGTATAAGATGGAACTTGGAGTGTTTAAAAGCCAAGCAAGGAATAGTGTCAGCTGAAAATCAGAGGCTTAACTTGACAAGCAAAGAAAGATATAATTCAACGTAATTGAACTTTCGATTTTTATAACCCCCAACTTGCAGTAAAGTTTCTTCAGATATTTAAGCTAACATGAGAAGTGTGAGGATGCAATGCTACTCTCGTCAATTATGAGCAATAATACACCAAAATAACCTGTATCTGGTGCTGCAGGGGCTGCAAGGAGAGAAGGATCACTCATCAGAGCTCCACCATCAAAGGCTTTTCTGCGAATCGAGAATTACATGAACTTTAGCACAACATATATGGCTGGCTGAACATAGTTCAAATCCAGGCCTCAAGAATTATGCTGACAAGCCCAGAAGCAGTAAACTGGAGGTGCTAAATAATTCTAATTAATGCATTAATAGAGATGGAGCTTCCTCACATGACAGTAGTTCAGCCAATCCAATTCTAAATTCTTGTCTTTTCGCTTAATATTTTTAGTTTTAGGATGGGTGGAATAGGTAATAGGTGAAATCTGTAATCAGCATCTCACTCCAAGCAACTCATAGTCTAATGAGATCTTAGACTCAACAATTAGAACCCTTACTGCGAGTTTTTCCTTTGGTCAAAACAAAACTTTCACAACTATCTAGTAAATTCAGGGGGACACAATGTTACAATGTGAGACACTTCAACAAGACAAAAAACGAAGCATTATTCATTCTAAGGCCAAAATAAACCTAAAGATGGGCATATAGATGTCATCTTTGATCTGTAATCACACAAGACGACAACTATGGAAGCTCCACATCACCATGCTTTTTCAAAGTCCCCAGTAGCAAAAATGGTTGAGACATCTCAAGAGATTCTGCTAATTGTACCGACAATATAATGAAGATGATACAATGCACACAGTTTAAATTGGAAAAAAGAATAAAGGAAGGACATATTACCTGGATGTAAATGTTTCTTTGACTGAAAGATACCGTTTCCAATATGATAAAGTAGATTTATGAGTCGCTTTCTTTGTACCCCCTCTGTAGGCCCTGACTACAAACTCCTCGCTTCTTTCTCTATAAGTTCAATTTTTATTGTCAATGTGTAGACAAGAGCATTGAAACCAAAATTATGTTCATGCCAAGTAAAATGGTTGTCAAGTCTACGCTGAGAGGAGAAACCATGATAAATACATAGAGAAGGAAGAAGAAACGTACTTTTCCTCGAAGTTTGACAACCATTTTAGGTAGGCAGCAGCAAAGTAAACATTTACAAAAGGTCGATAGAGAACTTCTTCATTTCCTTGCACTTTATATGCAATATAGCCCTGCTCACTGAAAAGAAATTGTGCTTTATGTTTACGAAAACAAGCAAACTACAAACATGCAATTTCCAGCATATGAAAAAGAAAAGGAGAAAATAAAAGACATGCCGGATTGGGAATTGGCGTGTGAGATGCAGATTCTCAGCAAAGTGTGATAAAAGATTTGGAAATATCTTAGCATTGCGGAGAAATGAGAAGAAAATTGTACTTGGAATTGATCCATACCTATTCAACCATTCTGCAGTTTTTGGTAAAATCTGCATGATCCCCAATGTAGTATCCTTTGTTTTCTTGTTATATCTTGAAGCAAGAATCTGTCTGTCACTTTCAAGTTCTGCAATAGCACAGATCATATCCTGCAAAATTCCACAGAAGACTCGTCTCAATAAACTTTTAGAAGAATAACTACTGAAATATACTTTTGATGGAAGAAAGTAACGAGAAGAACTCTTATCTTCCTTTTCATTTCACTTATGGCATGTGATAGCGAAAGATTAAGTAAAACAAAAGGATCGTGTAGAAGTTGCACGATCACATCAAAGAAGGCATACCGGATCAACCTTTGAAGGAAAATGTCTACGGACAGTAATCTCAGCCACAGCCTGAAAGAACATCAACATGGGTTTGAGGAAAACTGGGGAAACAGGTTGAAAGACGAGGCAAGATCTAAAATTAAACATAAAAGGTACTTCGACATTCTATTTATTTGGTTTGCGCAAAGAACTATCCACCAAACACACTGAGTCAAAGCTAGGGAGTTTATCAGAATCTCGCTTCTTTGGAGAATTTTGGCATTTCCTTGCGAAAGTCTCGAATGTCATTATTCATTGAGATAATACAAGTTCTGATGGGAACTTCCCCCATATTGCTATCAATGTCTTCATGTCACACGACCTGTTAACATTACGCCACTGAATGTGAAACTCAAGCTGTGGCTCGCTACTCACAACTTCTCATTTCCTAAGCATGGCACCGCCATAAGCAACCTAAAAAGCAAAGGTAATCAAATTGGATTTACCCTCATCTCATTCTGAGTCAGATATTTCTGACCATCAGGATCCCTGGAGAGGTGAACTTTCTGCCCTCTGGTCTCTCCGGCATTGGTCCACTCGGTGCTGATGTCGGGAATTAACCACAGCGCTTCCATGTCAAGATGATCGACGCAATCATCCCAGAACTTGAAGCTGATGGCCATCGCGAGAGTATAGACAGGCGATCCTCAAGACATCTAGGAAAAACAGGATAAAGGAAGTCAGGCGTCCCGGCACATTGACGCACCGCACGCGGACATGCGGGAAGAGACGGGGAATGGGGTGAAACAGCAGAAGATGCGGCGCCGCGTTGTGTGTGAAAAGCTTAATGTTGAACTCCCCGCATGATGATGGGAAATATGAACAGACTCAACTCCTAGGAGCGCGTAGAAAAGACATGATTTCTAACGGGAAGAACCATAATGGCAATAACAAGATAACGGAGAGATGCGATGCGATGCGATGCGAAGCGAGAAGCGTGTCCAGAAATTTGAAAAAGGAAAGAGAGAACACGAAATGCGAAGGATCGTACGTACCAGCGGGAGGAGAGAGAGAGAGAGAGAGAGAGAGAGAGAGAGGGATGAAGCAGAGAGCCTGATGGCGAAGGAGAATGGAGGATGGCGGAGAGAGCAGCGATGGCGAGGGGTGATGGAGAGGGTAAAGGGAAGAAGGAAGGGTCGTCCATTCTTGGCGGGGGGGAAGAGTCCCTATTTCCGCTCTCCCTCCTTTTCGGTTGGACGGACGGTCCCTCTGCAAATCTTCGCCTGGTCCAAACTGATATCCGTCGTTGGATCCCGTGAGCTGTTGGGTTGAGATCATTCGGCCCAGTCCCACCGTCGATTTTCAGGGACGGAGGATATCTCCACGCTTTCTCCTGTCTGTTGGACACTCGAAAAAATCCTCTCCACATGCATTTTGGCCTAAGTACGTCGTGAAATGCTCGCTCTGCACCCGATGTCCGATGGCAAAATGGTGGATTTGATGAACGAAACCATCAATCAATCACATCGCTGCTAATTCATCACATCTGTTTTCATACCACGACCACATCGTTAATGACAAGTAATTGTCCAGTCAAGTCCTGTTTTCCTATCTTACTATCGCGGCTACTTGAATTTTGCGGTATGTTTGTAATGGACATGACACGTCAAATGCATCTTCATCTATTTTGAGTGACATCTTCTGCGGTTCAAATGAAGGCATACATAATTTTGACGACTCAGAATTTTTTCATATTTAAGTTTTGCAGCCTGGATTGGCAATTTATCACGTGCGAGAGAGAATGGGTCACTATCTAAAATAACTGAGAATTTTGTGAATAGATCGCACATCATGATTCAAGTAAAATCTTATTCGATATGATGTAAGTTTGGCTACTTAGATTGACACATGCCATGCAATTTCTAAATACTTAAGTCAAAATAAAGAGTAATATTACGAAAAATGTCAAACCAAAATACATATAGTTAATGGTCAAAAAGTTAGTTTTAGATAAATTTGAGATTTTTTTAATCAAAAAATTAAATTATTATAAATATATAAATATATTTAAAAATAAAAATAATTATTTCCAATGCGTCAGCAAATAGAAAAATGGTGGCAAAATGGAAGAAGTAAGACTTCAATTGTCGCCGTGGTACCTAATCGAGCCTCATCGTCGTGCCTAAGCCTCGTCGTCATTTCCTGTGTCCGTCACGTCAATTCCCATGCGCCCGCCTGCCCGTGATCGCAATCGTCACTTGATTACGAAATCGTAGCCCGGGACTCCCCACTCCCCAGCCACTCGTCGCCATATATGTTTCCTGTCGTGCTGAAGCTGACCCCCTCGTGGACCGTGTGTTCCCACCATTGAGGTTTGCCTTTGCTCCCATACAAATTGGTCCGATTGAACCCACTCCACAATAGAAGTGTCAGATACGAGTTTGAACTTTATAATGTAAACATAGACAACCGCCGAAATTCGTACAATGGATCAAAAGACATTGTTAATGATAATTAACTCGCAAACGACTCTTCAACAAGTAAGTACGTCACGATCTTCATGACCCGTTTGAGTAAATTGGACAAATTAGGCCCATCCAAATTGAATAATCTTTGAAAAAAGCTGGGCTCATTCTAATTAATTTAATAATGCATGCTAATCAAAAAGTAAGACACGAACAATCAATGTCAATATCAATTTAGGTAAGGTTAGGGTGCGTTTTGTTCGATTTTGGAAAAAAGCCTTAGAAAAATGCAAAAATCTTTAAGTCAAAGGAATTTTTCAAATGCTAGAAGTGTTTGGTAAAGTATATTCTAAAGATACATTAAAAAACAACTTTGACTTAAATGACATTTAGAAAAAGTTGCACTTTGTAAAGGACTTTGCTAATTTTTTTTTTTTTAAATCACAAACTATTTGTTGGAGGAATTTAACCGTCACCGCCCATCCTCATTTAAGGTTGCATGATCTTAAGTGATGCCACCTGAGATCGTGCAACATTAGACCACCTTGCATGACGTCGAGCAATTTCAAGCATCAAATTGGCTTGTAGGCAACTAGATCTAGCCTCAGCAATGGCCTAAACTCTTGCCCATGAGGTTGCTTGAGGTCGAGACACCTTGAGACTTGTCTTGGATCAAAGGCATTTGAAAAAGCAATTGCATTTCATCAAAACTCTCCAAAACAAAAATAAAAGGACCAAATACTATTTGTATTTGCCCAAGAGACTTTGGAACCTCAAAGACAATGTTTGATTATTTGGATTTTTGACTAAAATAGGACTAGATATAATAGAATATGAAATACAAGGATTTTACTATATCGTATTAGCTATTCAGTAATTGTAGTAATAAAGTCACATACATTCACATCATATAATATACATTGTTCAATATAAGCAGCATATCGATATAAATGAACCAAATTTTTTACAAATGGAAATGATGAAAATCTCTCTCTTTTTTAATTGTTTTCTTTTTTATTTCTTTCTTCCTCTTCCATCATCCCCTAATAAAAATATTATTAAATAGTAAACTATACTAATATATCTCAAATTTGTAATAAATATAAGTATATTTAAATTTATATATTAAATTTATATAATAAGATAGAATTAATTTTGAATATATAAATACAAATAAGATTAAATTTTAAAAACTAAATTGTTATTTCTTGTTATTTTGAATTTCTTATATTAGAATTTAAATATTATTTATATGGAAATATAATTTTAATTTTGTTAATTTAAGAAATTTGTTATTCGAGAAAAGTAACTCTTTTTTATGGATATTATAAATCTTATACACATTTATCTTACTTTCATCATGTGATAATTATATCTGATATATATCCTATTATACTCGACTTTATCCAATCTTAAACAGGCGTCAAACGTAGAATATGTTGACTGGGTCCACCTCTTGTGGGGGCCCAGCCAGAATAAAAAAAGAAAGAAAAGGAAACGGTCAAGAAAAAGAAAAAGAAGAAATTGATGTGTGCAGTTTTTAGTGGGTGCTCCACGTACAGAATTTGAGGAAGAGAAAACAGCCACCAGAAAGTAAGAGAGCGTGGAGAAGAAAGAAAAGAAAGAGGAGAGATCTTTGCGATCACGTTTCGAAGGCAAGACGTTGACGGAATTTGCTCAAATTTGAGTATGTTGTTTGCGAGACCGATGGCTACGAGTTGATGGTCTTCGTTCGTCAAGAATCGCCTCCAAATTCTCCGATTGCGGTTAGATTTTTTTCGCTCCGAATTTGTTGGTTCATCTTTGTGATGAAAGCGTGGTTGTAATATTGACGTTGATCCTCAGTGTGTGACTAGAGAAGTATAATTGGTGTATCCTGTTATTCTTTGTGATTAGTGGAAGATTTTGGGCGGTCCGTGGTTTTCCGGTTGGGTTTTCCACGTTAAATCTTTGATGTTCTTGTTGGCCTTGTTTTCTTATTATCTCCGCATTATATTTGCATATCGTGAAAATATATTAGCTGGTTGTTGTTGCTGATTGTTGTTGAGGCTAAGTTGGTTTTGGTCCGTCTAGTTTGTCGGGGGAGGAATTGATCCTGAATTAAATTTAGCTATTGGAGAAATTGAAACCGGGTTCCCCCAACAGAATATAATACATTTTATCCTATGCTAAATTTTATCTTGACTGTCATATATAGTCAAAGGGTTTTTGCAAAATCGAACCAAACACCCCCCCTTAATTTGACAAGATAAGTTGATTTGGGATATGAGTGGAATCCAAAGAAGACTATTGTATTTGATGTGTTTGTGAATAAAACGTTGTCAACCGGAGTCTAAAGGACGCGCAGGTGACATTTATGGGGGGCAGGGACAATGACAATGACAATGACAAAAGTGAGGATGTTGCGACGGTGATGGAGGGAGGGCGGAAGCGGACAAAGGTGGGGAAGGGGGAGTAGAGGGAGGGCGGGGGTGGGCGAGGAGCACGTGCGGGGTGCAGGCGGAGGAGGGAGGTAAATATGATGATTCCTCATCAGCCGGTCAGAGTCAGTTTCGGATTCGATTCGATGGGGCCGGTCCGAGGAGTGAGTGCGTTGGCCTTAAGCGAGAGAGAGAGAGAGCCCTTTCTTTTGTTCCTACGCTTTCCTCCACTTTGGCCCTTCTGGAATTCCCCGTCGCCCCCACTTTGGCCTCCCCGCCCCCTCCCCCTGTATTTTACCCTTTCTGCCCTTTTTCGTTTTTTTTTTTCTTCCTTCTCCCTTTTAATATCAACTCTCCACATAAAAAAAGAAAGAAATGGAAGCCCCAGTTCCTTTTTTTTCTTTTTTTCTTTTTTGTCGTTGTTCGAAATGGAAACCCCAGTTGGCATCTCGAGATCTATTTATTTATTTATTTAATCATTACGATTATTCAACCATCTCACCCCTTTTTTTTTTTATTTTTAAAATTTATTTTTTGGGGGTGGGGAGTTTCGAAAAGTCAGACCCCATAGAGGATTTTTTTCTTTTTCTTTTTTGGGGTTCTATCTACACGATAGGGGATTCAATAGGAGAAAATAGAATGAGAGGGAGGGGGCACGCGTAGCATGAACGAGAGAGAGAGAGACAGAGAGAGAGGAGGAAAGGAAATGATGAAGAGTAGGGGCCGGTATTCATCAATTGAAAAAAACCAAAAAAGACAAGGGAGAAAAGAGCCCAAAAGGTCTGCTGACCAAAAGGGGCCCTCATCTGGTCCGGTCCGGTCCGACGTGGCTTTCGAGGGGTCTGAATCCTCCCTCTCTCCCTCTCCTCCCACCAACCCCCATCCTCCATCCTCCCTCCTCGCCAACCTCGCATCACGACAGTCTCACCTACGTCGTCGTGACCCACGCACCCACGCACGCACGCACGCACGCACAACTCCTCCTCTCGCGCCCGAAGACACCCCCCCAAATATATTTTGTTTGTTTCCCCAATTCCCATTCCTATTGTTTCCTCTTTTTATATATTTATATATTTATTTATTTTCAAGTTGGAGAGAGTTTGGCGACGGAGAGAGAGAGAGAGAGAGGAGTGCGTACTGCATTGGGAACTCCGCTCCCCCCTTCCCGTTTTCCAACCCTGCCTGTTATTTTAAATAGAGAGGGTTTTGCTCGGCATGGCCGGTGCCTACCCTCGAAAGTCATTTTTCTCATTTCCATTTTGGAGCTGAGCTTCCCAGTCCTTCCCCCCCCTTTCCATTTCCCCCTGTTGTCCAATTTCTGGGTTCACCCTTAGGGTTTCTTTTGCCTTGCAGCCAAAGCTCGGAGGGAAGAGTTTGCGTAATGGCTCTGTCTACTCTCCTCCGCTCTTCCCCTGCCGCTTCTCCTGCTGTTTCCTCCCTCTCTCCCCTCCCTTCAGATCCCTTCAAGGTCTCTCTCTCTCTCTCTCTCTCTCTCTCTCTCTCTCGCATGCTCAAGAACGCGACTCGGATCTTCTTCATCATCTGCTTTGATTCGAGCTCTGTTTTCTTTATGCTTTCTAGTTCGTCTTTGTTTAATTCTCGAGAACCTGGTCTTGCGAGGTTTCTGTCACCTTTGATTATTGGTCTTCTTCTCTTTTTGTTGAGCAAGTTATTCGTTCGGCTCCCTTGGTATACTCGAGCTCTTTTTTTCTTCTTCTTCTTCTTCTTCTTCTTCTTTTTGTTTAGGGAGCTGAATCTTCAGCTTCCTCCCTGCTCTCGTTGCCCATTGGCAGCAGTAACCCGGCTGCTCCGAACACACCCCATTGTGAATTGGGTGAATTTTGTGATTCCTATTCCCTAGTTTCCACTTCTTCTTCTTCTTCTTCTTCTTTTTGCCTTTGATTTTTTAATTTTTTTTCTTTTTGATGATCCTATCTATCTTTTCCTCTGCATTTGTTGTTGCATTCATGGCGGATGCTGCCTTCGCGACCCCCTCCCGGCTTCACCTTCGTCTTCCGAAATCTCGGGAGGTGGCTCGTCCCATTCAGCTCACCAACTTCAACCTCTTTTTTTTTTTTTTGGCAGGTGTCCTCCAGCAGTGTCAACCTTTCACGCCTTCCCTCCAGCTTCGCCGGCACTCCTGTCTCCACCGGATCCATTTCCTTTCAGTTGAGTCTAATTTTTTCTTTTGCTCCTTTTTAATTTTCCGCTCCCCTTTTTCTTTTTGCCTCTAATAACTGTCGCTGACACGTTTTGCCCCGAAAAAACAAAAATTAAAGGAAATCCTTCGTCAGGAGCATTCAGCCTGTTAAAGCTACAGCTATAGATGTGCGACCCATTGTTTCAAGTAAGAATTCTTGCAGCATATCTCAACTAGTTTCTTTAAAATGGTTTGATTGGACCGGACTCTGAGAGGGTGATATTGTCGTGCAGAATCAGATGGCAGCAACAAGACAAAGATTGGAATCAATGGTATGTTCCGGGGCTGATAGGAGTTATGCTAAGTGGTTACTCTCTGTGTGTGTGCTTTGCCTGTAATCTCATTCCGGGCAAAACTGTCTGCTTGTATATATAGAGGGCATTCTGGAATTGTGTTATAATAGATGCCATAGGGATTGCAAGATAGGTGCTGTTTGCAGCTGTTCTGCATATATCACCTCAAATAGAAGAATATGTAGTCGTTGCACAAGGTGTATAATTCCAATGGAATTGGTCTGGCGGAAGTGTTTTTTGAGCGTGGCATTACATTCATGCAGGATTCGGTCGAATTGGAAGATTGGTGCTTCGGATAGCAACCTCCAGGGATGATATTGACGTGGTAGCTGTCAATGATCCTTTTGTCGATGCTAAATACATGGTACGTGCAGTTACCTTCTTTTTAATGCAAATTAATTAGTCCTTCAAGGAAATGTCATGTGGCTCCTCTCCTCTACGTGATTGAGTGGTTCTGTTTATGATAGCATTACTGTTGCGATACTTATGTGGTATATGGATGTTTTAATCTTTTTCTGTTTGTTATTTGGTAATGGACTAGGAATATGCATAGCAGTATTCTAGAAGTTTTTGCTTTGCTGCTAGTCTTGTTTCTGCTGAGCTTACAATTGGGAAAATGATTGACTTGACCATTTGTTTAAGCAAGCCAGATTATTGTTTTTCTTCATAAATGTTTCATAACTTAGATTAAGCTACTGTTGACACATCCACCATGCTTGTGTGAATGTTTAAATCAGCCTCCGACTTGATGCGCCTAAGATTTATCTTTTCCTATGTTGGCTTTGTTATCATGTTAATGTCTACTACTCAGGGTTACCTCAGTTTACTTTGCCTTATGAAAAATCATCCTAAGATAAAATGTATTGGCTGACACTTGTGGTATTTGCGTATAATTAGCAAGCTGAAAGAATTTGTAAGCTGTGACAGCTATGGGATTCGTAATCGTTGGAGGGATAGCCACAATAATTTATGGCGGGTCTTCTTCTTGAGGAGATACTGATATTTCTTTTATCAATCTATCCAGGCTTACATGTTCAAGTATGACTCCACTCATGGGGTTTTCAATGGAACAATCAATGTTATAGATGATTCCACCTTGGAGATTAATGGAAAGCAAATTAAAGTTGAAAGCAAAAGGTGTTTTCTTACTCATCTGAAGAATTTGTTTGTAGAAAGTTTTCTTTTGCAAATATCAACATGTAAACTTACAGCAGGAAGGGGTAAAGGTTGACATTTCTTTCTTCTCAGAAATCCAGAAGAGATTCCTTGGGGTTATCATGGGGCAGAGTATGTTGTTGAATCCTCTGGAGTTTTCACTACATTAGACAAGGCCTCCACACACCTGAAGGTCATTATAATTATTTAATTTGCTCTGTGCATGCGCACTTGTGTATGTGTACATCTATGTGATAGGGTGATGGGTATAAACACCTTGAGTTGAGCCTGCTGATTATTACTGTAGGCTGGTGCCAAGAAAGTGGTTATATCAGCTCCTTCAGCCGATGCACCTATGTTTGTGGTTGGAGTAAATGAAAAGACATACAAGTCAAACATGGATATAGTTTCTAATGCAAGCTGCACAACCAATTGTCTTGCTCCTCTTGCCAAGGTTGGTTTCCATGCTTCCATAAGTTATTCCTGCCTTTCGCGTCAACCTGGTGGAAATTGAATGATGGGAAGCTGTCTCTGGAATATTCTTTGCAGTGTCATATCTTCTCTGCTGCGGATGCGGCTCACATCTTGGCTCTTACTTTTGAGTCAGTTGCTGAGAATTGGTTCATACTAATGTAATTGTGTATTAACCTTTTTGGCAGGTAGTTCATGAGGAATTTGGTATAGCTGAAGGTTTGATGACGACTGTACATGCAACTACAGGTACTCCCATTCTTTCCCTTCTGCCTCTCATTAATAACTGTCGCTAATAATGATGATGGTTTATATTTTGCAGCAACCCAAAAGACGGTGGATGGTCCTTCGATGAAGGATTGGCGTGGGGGCCGTGGAGCTAGTCAAAATATCATTCCCAGTTCCACTGGGGCTGCAAAGGTATAGTGATAACTGGAATTTCTTGATGAAGATACGGACAGATTCTAGATTTTATAAGATTTGGATCATTGTGGGGTCAATACTGATGATATTGTTCTTTTCCTTTTGGATAGGCTGTTGGAAAGGTTCTTCCTGAACTCAATGGAAAACTCACTGGGATGGCTTTTCGTGTCCCAACTCCTAATGTTTCTGTTGTTGACTTAACTTGTCGGCTTGAGAAGAGTGCTTCTTATGAAGATGTGAAGGCAGCTATTAAGTATGTTGATTTTCCCCGCTTTTCTACTAGTTGATGGTTTTAGATAAGGGAAGTCACTTTGAGAAATACTAGAAATCATTGTCTTGGATTATATGAAGGTATGCATCGGAGGGTCCACTCAAGGGCATCCTTGGATATACAGATGAGGATGTTGTCTCAAATGATTTTGTCGGTGACTCCAGGTATATCCCTTGTGCTTTCCTCCCTCTCCTGCCTGCTCCCTCCATCCCTCTTGGTCAGTGGGTGATAAGGCCTTGCGTTGCATGCACATGTTCTGGAGGGGGATTGGATGTTCTGATTTCTTTTTTACAGTTTTACATCAAGCAATGCATGCTCGTTATAATTAATTGAATGGCTAGCTCTATTTTTCGTTGCTTGCCTCGTTGGTCCCTAGAACTCGCCAATTTAATGAAAATCTGGTCTCACAGTGGCATGGATCTTTTAAACTTGAGTGAAGGTCATTTTGAATGTTAGTTTTGTTATAAAGAAAAGATGGTGGTTTACAACTACTAAAAGCGAATCTTGTGTGCTGAGAGAGGTTAACGGCATCTATTTTTCAAAAGATAGTGGCAAAAAAGCAATTGATTGACCATGTTTTGTGAGTTTTATAGCTGAGTGATGCTCTTACTGCAGATCAAGTATATTTGATGCGAAGGCAGGTATAGGTCTAAGCAAATCTTTCATGAAGCTGGTTTCATGGTACGACAATGAATGGGGATACAGGTATATATCTCTTCATCTCTGTTTTTGTTCTGAATATTAAGAAGTGGCGAGGCAATACAAGCGCATGATTAATGTTTTATTATGTCCAACTAACATATCTAAACTTATATGGCAATTTGACTTTCTTACAGCAACCGAGTCCTAGATTTGATAGAGCACATGGCCTTGGTCGCAGCCCACAAGTGAATGGTGAATGGTGCTACATGGTTATCTGAATTTGCGGCATGCTTACTGAATTTACAAGAGTTATGATGCTTGATAGCGTTTTGCGGTTATTCAATAGCGCCTGTATTGTCTTCTGGACGATTTTACTTGAACAGGATCTGTTCTATAGTCTTGTACCTATGCCTGGAACCGGGCAGTTCATGGTGCTTTCAACATAATAAGGAATCAGATTTTTTCCCCTTTTGCTGGCAATATCTACTTGCTGGATTTTGTTTTTTCTAGTGCTTGCGCTGGCTCTTTTACATGATTGTGGTCTTTGATATCTTTTCTATTGAAACATGGAGATCATCCGATATGGTCAAATGTGGTCCTGTGCCTGGATATAGATTCAGTGAAAGAAAGACTCCCTTCTTTGTTTTTGTTTTTGATGAGTGAAGATGTGCATTAGCCTGAATGTATAATGAATGCGAGGCGTCGTGTTATTGCGCGTTTCGTGTTATTGTGGCGCTAATGAGACATTGCTATCCGAAAGAGAATTCTCTGAGGCCCTAAGCCTCCACATGATAATCATTCCATTTTCGACAAGAAGTATTTTTCTTGTTGCTGAGAATAGATTTAGAATAAAAATCTGTTTAGTACCATAATTTTATTTTATTTATATCTGGAATAAAATTTGAGGTCAGAAATAGATTTGGAAAAAACTCTTCACTGTCCTTGCTACCAGTTGGCTGTTGTCCATTTGCCACATGCCTTTGGTCAAAAAGAAATTTTGGGTTGTTATCAAATGAATTATGCTGTTCGAGAGAGAGAAATTTCACGTCATTGTCAAATGAATTTCTATTGAGAATAAAAATTGTTAAAAATTGTGTTGTTATCAAATGCATATTTTTATTTAGAAATTTGTTCGGAAAATAGAAATAAAAAAATTATTTATAGAATATAAATTGATTTCGTTTTGTCCTAATGCCTAGCAATGAACTAAAATCTTCGATGTAATAAAATATTGAACAGGATTACTGAAAGTGGGTATAGCAACACGAAGTTCCCAGTTTGACAAGCCGCTACTGTTGCTCGAGAAATTGTCAGAAACGAGTGTTGATGTTAAGTGGCACAAGCTCGTGTGTTCTCCCCTAAAGTCCCGAGATTTGGCGTTATTTCTTGGTTAGTAATACATGATAAAATCCTTAATTTTGAGAGGATTGAGAATGGGTCTATTGGTGGTGCTAGATCTAAGCATGGATGAAGAGCAACATCAGCAGCGGTATTAAGATCAGCATCGTGTACCTTCATCTTTCAATTATCTCCGTACAAACCGTTTTACGTGCTAGCATTACAAGTCAAATTACGATTGAGTTGAGTCTGTGCTTGTTTAAGAAGGCCCACTGGGCTTTGATACGCATGAAATAAGCTCCGATTGGACGAGACGGCCAGAGGGTTCATCTTGTTTCTTATCACTTGGTTTTTACATGAGTGTAGAATCTGTTGATCTTTCCAGTGGACGTAAAGGGCCCAAAAAAGAAGGGATGACGATTATGATAGGTTATCGTCTCCAAGAGTTGATATGATTCAGCTCAGACAGGATCAAATTCCCCAAAGTTGTCTGTGAATTTTCATGTTAGGATACAGATGTTGGGAGTATGCAATATAAGCCGTCGTTTTCCAGGGCAAGTGTATCAGATGCGGTCCGAAATGGACATTTGCGAGCGCAATATTACTTTTTAGTTTATAAGGTAACAATTGGCAAGTAAGGGTCAAGTCGGCGAACGTGGATGATGAAGTATGTCTCTACGCACTAATAAAACTCCTAAAAGCACTTCACTATGCAACTGGGGCACGCCGATGCGGTTGCTACGTGGGGGGTAAAGTTTCCTCCAATACTTTGTAATGATAGTCGTGTTGCAATGGGCAATGTCGTCTGGGAAGTGAGCGCAGTTGCGATGGAGACGTGAAGTGAGGAAGCTTCCAACTCTTCTTCCTCTCCCCTATTTGTTTAATGTGCGTGGAAACAAGTTCGAAGGAGGTACTACTTTTCTTTTAGGGCGGTTCACGCCTTGTTGGCAGCTCTCTTTTTGGACCATTTTTGTTCATCTTTTCATTGCTCTCTGTTTTGGATTTTAGAATCTCCCGAATTGAGATTTCGTGACCTGACTGTTGATTGGAGCTATCAGAAGAACATTAAACCATATATATTTTAAATTTTTATGAAATCTTGAGATCACGTGAAAGCCAACCTGTCCACACCGTATTAATAATGCAATGCGAAATAAAGCGGTCATGGTTTCCTACAATTCCGATTAAAGGATCGTGTGGATTATAAGTCATGGACATTACTTACATTCAAACTTGCTCAGAGAGATGTCGATGCTTGCACCCCGAATCGATAGTATGATTGGAGGAAACTCTTATATGGAATGAAATGGATGATTGCAAGGTTTCAGTACTAGCAAAAGATGGGGATTTATTTATCTAGTGCCTTGCTGGTTACAATATTGATGCCGGCAGAATTATTATTGTTATTTTAGGATGTGTTCGTTTTGGGGAAAGTTTCAAATGCTTTCTAAAAGTACATTTTTTGGATAAATATTTTCCCTTATCCGCGTTAGGTAGCTCATTTTCCTAACTTTAAGTATATATATTTTCTTTGACTGTAAATGATTTTCCATTGACAGATTTTCATTAAACTAAATGAGTGAAGGTCCAAGAAATTAATTAGCAGAAATTTTTTTCCCTCAAACAAACATACCCTTAACTTGGAGAGAGAGAATCCGTTGCCATGCCCACGCCTCACTTCTGTTCTGGAGTCAACTTATTGTTGGCGAGAAGGAATCGGTCACGGAACGTCTTAGTCGACTCAATAGAGAGAGAGAGAGAGAGAGAGAGAGAGAGAGAGAGAGAGAGAGAGAGAGACTTTACCAATATATTGCATGGTTCCTTGTTTAGGCTTTTACAAGGAAGGTAGTTTTCTGGGCTGCTAAGAAGAGGGGGCGGCGGTATGCCTTACCGTTGACCTCAAGTGCTTAATAAATGGGATGAGAATACTGTGGGTGAGTAAAGGCATACCATCTATAACGAGCTAAAGGAACCAAGGATAGATGTGAGTTTGGGCCTCAGACGATCCGAGCAGGTTGTGGAGTGGTGTGGTGTGCTGCTTTTCTCGACAGCGAATCCGCATTTTACGGATTCCTGGGCGACAAGCATGAAGCCTAGCGATATCTCCCTTCCCGATGATCATCCTTCCTCCACGGACGTCTTTGACAACAATGACGACGACGACAACAGCTCCGCTCCCTCATGGCGTCTCAACCTCACCGAGTTTCGCCTCCCTCCCCGCATCCACCACCACTCTTGCTTCCCTTGCCACCACCTTCTCCCTACTATTCCGAGTGTGTATATCTCTCTACGCCGCTTTTCGTGCAAGTGAAACTGCCTCGATTGTGGCGTTAATCCTAGGATTTTCTCAACATCTCTTTCATGGTGTGTTTGCCATTATACATCTGATGCCTAATCTAAGCATCTCCCGTTACATACCATCTATATGTCACTACACTTGGCACGTTCGGCTCATGCTTCGACTTCTCTGTCAAAAGCAACAAAGCCTTCTTGGAAAATGTCCTATGTGATGCTTCTGACATTTCGCTGAATGATGTAAATTAACATGCCGTGTCCTGTATGCCATCATTCTCTAGCAACTTCTCTCTTGCAAAAGCGCCACAAGGTCTGGGACCGACCTGCTTTTACTTGGTCTATGTTTCTATGTATCGATGAATTTGGGCTTGGTCAGCCGCTCAGATTCAGTCGATGGAATTGGTTCATTTCATAGCTAGGCTGAGTATGACATACATTTCAAGCTTCTTTTTTGCCTCGTTATTTTCTTCCAGCCAGTGGTATCAATCAACAGAAGAACAGACGAAAATTAACAAGGCCTGACCTCTTGCTTCGTTAGACTGTCTACATCTGTCACTCTGCGTCCTTCCGACTCAGCTTTCTGTAAAACCTAAGAAACTGAGCGGTGAGAGGAAAGTCATTCTGTAAGCATCGTTTAGGTGAAATGGAAAGTGCATGGGAAGTTTTAAAATGTTCAGTAACATGTAATGTTTACTCTCACCCGTGGTCAAATTCAGGTCATAGTATTGGAGAGTACAGATATATCATAGAACGTTGCAGTACTTTCAACTCTAGGACCTACTGTCCTACTGTTCTAACTTCAGTGTGGACCTCCTTATTTTTGCTTGTCTCTACTCCGACTATATTAAAAAGTTTCCCTTTAGGGCAAGAGTGCAAGATGGCAGAATATTACAAGAAACAGGAAAGCCTCCTTGAAGGGTACAATGAAATGGAGGCCATGACTGAATCAGGGTGTCTTCCAGGAAGCCTAACGGAGGTAGATTCTTTACAGCTCATAAATCTTCCTACGTTTCATTAGTTTCAGACCTTAGAGAGGGTTGTGCATCTTTACTTTAGAAAAAGGAGATTCTTCAGCGTATCGAATGCTTCTCCACTTGATAACCGTCGAAGCAAGAGAAACCATCATGGAAATCTTTTAAACTTTCATCTACATTGGAGAATAAACATGATTTAATGACATTGCGCTTCTAATTTTCTAAGGAGAAATTGCTTCTAATCGATGAACTGTGTTTTTTCAGCATGAAATGAAGCAGCTCGCAAAGAGTGAAAGATTTGCAGTCCATATTTCAAACGTGGCAAACATGGTGCTTTTCATAGCAAAGGTCTACGCTTCCGTGGAGAGCAGATCACTGGCAGTCATCGCCTCGACCTTGGATTCATTCTTAGATCTACTATCAGGTTTTATTTTGTGGTTCACGGCAAATGCTACGAGGAAGCAAACAATTATCGTTACCCTATTGGCAAGAATCGGATGCAACCGGTGGTATGTTTTGCTGCTCCCTTGGCTAAAGAATTGATGTGGAGCCGTGCTTTAACATTCTAATTAGATCCGACCTTTCTTCGCTCCCACTAAATTTCACTAGCCTAGCCTAGTATTATGACTATAACTCGATTCTTCTATCCAGCCTTCTTTTCTGTTTGTTATGTGGCTTGATTTACAATATAGTGCTCATTATTGAGAGCGGGAATGGAGTGATAAGGTTAATTAAGATTAGGAAGACAAAGCTTTGGTATATCGAACCTTTGATTTTGTCGGTTTGGCTCAATATCCCCAGTTCGTTTGATCCACGATTAAACTGAAAAAGGAAAGGACCGTTTTGTCTCCAAATCAATGAATAAGATGGCTGCAGTCCGACATCAATATTACCGAGATGAAATTCCAATAAATGTTCCTTATAAACGAGAAACCATTCAAAAGGAAAAATAAGCCCCTGGCCTTTTCAGAAACTAGGTGCAATGACACCAATATTACCGAGATGAAATGCTCCATCAGAATAATATGCGTTGACGTAATCAATCTTTGTGATTAAGCTACGAGCGAGTGTAATGGTATTGTGTTGGAGGTTATAAGTTTGAAAGGGAAGAAAGTCTTTTCGGCTACTTTAAGTATTACATCAAGAGACGTCAAGTTTGGAATGTTCAACAATATTATCTAACCCTAGAGTTTATTATGCAAGTTATTAGGCTCCAGTTCAATGGACCCAAATAATCATGTTTTCACCTATTAGACTTGTATGTAAATATATTATTTAGATTATATTAACAATATATTCAACAATTTCCTCCTATGTTCACCATACAACATATGGTGGTCAGTGTAATGTTTAAATAAAGATAATCAACTCGGATCGATCAAAGAGTTTTTTTTTTTTTTTCAATAGTAAAGTATTAAACTCAATCATCATTTGCAATCCAAATAAGTGAATTATCATTATCATGAATCTGTTCCAAGATCAACAAATCAAAATAAGTAATAGGAGTTTTAGATTCAGTCTAAACTCATCCAAATTTTAACACCCAAAATAAATCTTAGATTCGATTCACGACCAACATATGCATAATAATCAAATTAGGATTTAGAGAGTTCAACAAGTAATCTTTACAAAAATCTTCATCTTTGTCCCATTGATATTCATTCACATCTTCAATAGTAGATGCAAAATCACTTAACACAATATAGAATATCTCACGTGCTTTGATGCCAAATTGAACATGTAATTTCCATCCATGAAACTCAGTAAAATGAAAATATTGTAACTTTATAATATCATAAAAAATATGCTTTACCATTTTAATCAGAGCAAAGTGTTAGAAATAGTGCACATTGAAGTTTTCGAAACCACAAAGTCGAATAACTCTGCTGTTTGCCAAAACAAACCCAAAAATAAATCTAGAGCACCCAAAAACCTTAAGATGGACCACCATTGTCGTTGAAATTCACTGGAAATTTCATCACCAAAATTCGTTGAAAATTCCAATGGAAACTTCCGGGTGCTGTAACTTCTCCGTCCGACCTCTGATCGACGTGAGTGACCACTCAAAACGTTCGTATCAACGAGTAAAACAAAGCCCGAGTGGTTTCACCCTCTAAAATTGGCTATAATTTTTGGGTTTTTTGAATCAAAGATTTCGGTCACCCGAATCTTCAAACTTAGATTCTACCCAATATCACCGTCAAAATCGAAAGTAAATTATACCTATGAATTCATCTTGATGAAAGACACCTTACTCGTTCAAATCCGACACCAAAATCTAATACTTCAAGAATGTTGGAGGTTATAGGTTTGGGAGAGAAGAAAGTCTTTTCGGTTACTTGAAATATTATACCAAGAGATGTCAAGTTTGGAATGCTTAATAGTGTTACCTCCAGTGTAGGGAAACCCTAGAATTTATAATATATATGCAAGTTATTAGGCTCCAGCCCAATGGGTCCAAATAACCACGCTTTTACCTATTGGGCTTGTATGTGATTATATTATTTGAATTATATTAACAATATATCCAACATATTGACGGCTTGAGATTGTAGGGTATTATTGTATTTGCTTCAGTGATGGCAACTCTTGGCTTCCAAATCCCGTTGGAGTCTGCCCGAGATCTCAATTCCAAGGCAAGTCGTGTCACTTTGAAAAAAATTTATATAGAGGCTGGAATAGACTTGTTTACAGAGCCGTTTGAATGGGAGGACTTTAGGTTTTCTATTGAGCAAACGATATTGGAAAGAAGGTTCCAAAATTCTTTCTTCTTAATTTTTTCATTTAGATACTTTTAGAATATGTGGAAATAAAGATGTTGCTGCATCACAGTTTGTCCTATTGGTTCACCCGATTTCATTGCGACCTTGCCAGTAACCAATTGTTTTAACCAGGCAAACTTAAGATAAAGTTGCTAAAGCTTAGACTTTCATCCCATCCCTCCACTTCACTCATCTTATTTCATTATATTTCAATCAAATTTGCATGCAGTCACACCCAAAAACTGATCGTGAGAAGGAGAAGTGGATGATTGGGATTATGGTTTTTGTTACAGTAGTGAAGTTTGCTCTTATGATCTACTGTCGAAGATTTAAGAATGAAATTATAAGAGCCTATGCTTAGGATCATTTCTTCAATGTTATAACTAATTCTGTCGGTTTGGTGACGGCTGTCATTGCCAACCGATACTCCTGGTGGATGAATCCAATTGGAGCTATAATGGTAAGCTCATATTGGTAGTCCTACCTTTAGTTTTTCTATTGTTTTTTTTTCCTGACGGCTATGGATTTAATATCTCCCCTCCATCTTATCAAAAGGTTTATGTTCGGCACAACTTTTCTAAGCCAACTTATTACGTACTATGCAGATAGCAATATATACCATAAGCACATGGGCGAGAACAGTGATCGAAAACGTACGAGCGCTTATTGGAAAAACGACCCCACCTGAATTTATATCCAAGTTAACATTTCTCATTTGGAACCACTATGAAGAGATCGAGCAGATTGACACAGTGAGAGCTTACACTTTTGGTTCGCATTACTTCGTGGAGGTGGATATAGTATTGCCTGAAGACATGCTCTTGAACCAAGCCCACAATATCGGGGAAACACTTCAGGAGAAGCTTGAGCAATTGCCCGAAGTTGAGCGAGCTTTCGTCCATATTGATTTTGAGGTTACTCACAAGCCTGAGCACAAGAATAAAGTATGAGTTAAATGATCGCGATAATGGTGGTCGTTGTGAAATGATGGGGAACTTATAACAAGTGCCAACATATCTGACCATTTAGATTCAGGTGGCAACTCCCTTTTCTTATTCCGTTTATTTAAATGCTTTTACTAGCACTTGGAGGAGAAGCCCATGCAAAAGCATTTCATACCGACTGACATGTCCTGAAGATTGATGTTGGGCTGAAGAATGTCGAGAATTACTTGTGAATTATCGTGCCATCATTTTGTACTTTCATTATGTCGACTTAACTATCTTTAAAGGGAGAAATGTTTGTGTCACGGATTGGCAGTTTCTTGATAATAGAAAACTCCACTTGCACTTGTACTTGAAGTAACTACCTCGTCCAGCATCGAAGCCTTAACATAGACAATGATGCTACGTTGATTGGGCAGCGGAGGAGAAACAGTAAACTCGAGGAATACTTTGTTACCGTCTTTTTACAGAAACCAAAACTATATCTTAACAAATCAACTTCACAGGATGAACATTTTGTTTATTAAAATCTGGGAATAATCCTTTCTCAAGGACCATCACTGACAGATTGTGGACTTTTGCTATCACACCCCAACTCTACAATAACAGAATAATGACACTACTGTCCTTCTAACCAAAAGACCCAACCTTACATTGAGAAAATATGACGAATGTTTGGGAAGAATAATGAAGTCAGACTTTGAAGTGTAATAATACTCTTTAATGAATCATTTGTCTTGCAATATTGCTAATAATTACCGGCAAAAATCATCCAAGGTATAATAAAGTATTGGTTGAGAATGCTAAATAACAATTATAGTATTTCTTCAGGGTCTCTCAAATGAAACAATTGAAATGATGATTGTATAGAGCAAACTCAGAAAGACTTAATGATGATTGATAGCCAAAACCGACGTAGTTATCTCAATCTTTTAAAAAGAGGTAAACTTTTGAAAAGGTTGCAAAATGAACATGTATGTTCTTAAAGGTTATCTTGAAAAGAAATTAAAAAATTCGAAATAATAATAATAATAATAATAATAATAATAATAATAATAATAATAATAATAATTGAAATGTATATTTTTTAATTCCAAATTTCATAACTTCTAAAAAAACCGATTGAACAAATACAACTTTTCAAAAGTTGTGACACAACTTATAAAGATTGACAAGACAATTATACAAAATTAAAAATAATAAATAATAAATGAGGATCAGTGCTTATTATTTTTTATGAACACGTAAGTGTGCCAAGGGCTAATAATGCCTAATAATCGCACATCTGCATGCGAGTATTATGGGGTATAGCCCACAATCCATAATCTTAATTTGAATGGATTAGAAGACACCCACCCTTATGTAGTGGCCCATTTCCTCCCAACTTTCTTATATGGGATAAGGAAAAGCATTGTTTTGTTTGACATTCATGTATTTAATAAAATAGCCGTCGAGTTACAAGGATAAGAATTTCTAGAATCCATAAAAAAAATACAAACATCTCTAACCGACAAGTAACTCAAAAGTTCATCTTAGCCATACACAACTCACACGAAAAAAGAAATCACATCATCAAAATATCCCACCGACAAACACTCTTGCTATGATGAAATGAGCGATCACAACCCAAACCTAGTGAGTAGTACATCATTTCTTAGTAGATCGGATATTCATTATGCATCTTTATAAAGCAATGTCATAATTCATCAATTCCAAATTTAATATCGGATATATGTAAAATATCACAAATGGATGATATATTCTAACAAAAATGTTCCGTTGATCAATCTTTATCAAATCATTTGCCAACGGTCATTCCATTGACTAATGTAATGCTCGTTGTCTAACTTTTGTCACCATAACAAAGGCGATCAAGTTTCCTCCTTGGCTAAGTCTTCATGTATATTAGTTGGTGGGTTGACCCAAAAGGATGTGTTAATAACATTATGCATATTGACCCCTCAGTGAGTTCTAATCATAGCGACATGAGTATAATGCACTTATATCATTCTCCAATAATCCACAAATCCAAATCCACAAATCCAAATCCACAATCCAATCTCATAAATCAAGTTCACAACCCAAATAAAGTAACCTGTCATAGTTTAATTCATCAATTATAATATCTTTCATAAAACATTTCTCAAGTTTGTATGAACAATCTTTCACAAATCCTTTCATGAACATTCTTAAACCATTCCAAATAACAATAAGGTAGAAAATGCCCAATCCCAATATATGCATCAAATTGTAAACGTCACTTTTACCTTTTAAACAAATCACTTCTTGTTCATAACATATCTAATCCTTATCACTTTCAAAATATAAGTATGCAAATATAAAGAAGAAATAACACTACTCGATTAGAAAAGATGAAAACCTACCAAAAGTTGCTCAAGTCGCTGAACTCGTATTCCAATCAATTAATTGAAAATGAGATCAAAATTTAAGTAAAACTCTACGTTAGCCAATGACTTGATTGGACTGCGCTTATTCATTGATAAAACAACTTCTATGTGCTCACGAGAAATGTTAAGCCCCTATGGAAGGGAGTCTCACATCATTTAGAGAAGTTAAGCCCCTCTATTTAAAAGCTTTTGGGGCTTCCCTCACTTGACAAAAACTCCTTTTGGGAGTGAAAACCTTAGTTGGCATTAGAGCTAGATTCGGGTATAGCTCAAGCTCCTATGAAAAGGAGTCCCACATTGCTTGAAATTAGTTCTGATCAAGTTGTAGTTCAATGGAATTTATTTAATAGGCGAAAATTTTCTCCCTTTCTTCGATTGTTCATCATTTCCTGTTGTCGGAGTGTAGTTCAATGAAATTTATTTAACAGGCGAAAATTTTCTTCCCTTTCTTTCTATTTTCCTTGTTTTGTTTGTGGGCTTCAACGACTTGAAGTCTCGAATGTAAATCATATGTAACAAAGGTGGCCAATGTGCCGTGTAAGCTGATTAGCATCTATATTAGTAAAATTTAACTAAAATTCATCGGAACGATTGAATTAGCATTAAATAAAAAAATCAGAATTAAATTAGTGCCTATAATAGGTTTTGGACTTTTGGATACTTTTTCCCATGTATTTGCTTTCCACCCTCGCAAGTCTTCTTATGGGACGAGGAAACCAAGGCCCGTGATGTGATACTCACCGTCATTTCTAGTTGCTACTCTCCCTCTCTCTCTCTCTCTCTCTCTCTCTCCCCCCGCGTCATTCAGCATTCATATAAAGTTCGGGCCAATACGCTGAACATCCGCCGAGGAAGCTTCCGCCTCTCCTTCCTCTTCCTCTCCTCTCCCTCCCCCGTTCCTTTGTTTTAATGCGGTGCACGCGAGAACATATTCGAAGAGCCTCTGCCGTCGGCCTTTTGTGGTGGCAGGTTCCCGCTCCTCTCTCTCCTTTTTCGACCATTTTTTCTTTTGTTTCGTTTCTCTCTCCGTTGTGGGTTCGAAGTCTTTGGATATCATTGACGGCCTCACTTTTGCTTGTAACCATTAGATGATGAAAGAAAGAGCGAATATATTCTCTCTCAAGTTGTTTTAATGTGGATATTACAACCTTAACGAGGGAGCGATGTTGATCCTCGCAACCCACTAATCGAAGGCATGATTGGACGGAAAATACTATGCAAAAGGAAATGGCTGATCATAATCTTTCCATACGTGCAAAAGAAGAGAATTAATCATCGTGGGCATTGTTGTTAGTAGAATTAGAACTGCGATTTCAACTTTGAAAGAAAGAATCTATTTCGTCACTACTAGCGCCTGCCGGTCCTTGCTCGGGCAAAGCTTTCTTTTCTTTTAGCTTTGTCCAGAATGTGGATTAGAGAAGGGTAGATCAATTTTGGAATTCTTTTTTAGTGTTTTGCCTGCTTTTTCCTATTCATTTTTTTTTCGCAAAAACATCCCCATTCCGGCAACCAGAAAGATTTTATTCTCACCGAACGCATACCCTTATTTAATATTGATTTGACGTTTTAATCAATCTTTTATTTAAGGTCCATCCTAAATCTCTCTCTTTTTTGTGAAAAAAATAACGAATTTTCTCACGCAGACGAAGGAACCAAACAAAGTTAGTGGAGAGGTGTGGTGCTTTCTGGAGAGTGAACCAGGAATCCCAACTTTTTGGGCGATACATAAGGAGCAGATCATCCTTCCAGTACCCCACAAAAATTCTCCATGGACGGCTTCGACGACGACTACAACGACTCCTCCGCTCCCTCATGGCGTCTCAGCCTCACCAAGTTCCGCCTCCCTCCCTGCGACCACCGCCACCCAAGCTCTCGCTTCTCCTGCCGCCACCTTCTCCCTTCTCCGAGTATGTATCTCCCTCTACGCCGCTTTCCCGTGCATGTGAAACTGCCTCGACCGCAGCGTTAATCCTAGCCTTTTTCTCAACTTCTTTTTCGTTGCTTATTCGCCATTGCATAACTGATGCCTAATCCGAGCATCTCCTGCACACTTGGTACGTTCGGCGACGATGCCTCCCTGGAAAATATACTATGCGATACTTTTGACATTTTGGCTGATTGATGGAAATTAACGGGCTGTGTCTCGTAGACATCATTCTCTGGCAACTTTTCTTGCGAGAGCGCCACAATGTCTGGGACCTAGCTGCTTTTACTTGGTCTATGTTTATATGTATGCATATCATGGATGACTTTTTGGGCTTGGTCCGCTTGCTTGTTAGCGTACCACTGTGGTGAAGGGAACCGACAATAACACATACATTCATTGCTTCACGTATTTGGAGTGTTGTATTGCTCCTATTCGCTAATTTTCGGTGTGTGGAATTGGTTCGTTTCGTAGCTACGCTGAGTATGACCTCGCTTTGGAACTCTCTTTTTTCCAAATTTTTTTCCCCTGGTTATTTTCTTCTAGCCGGAGGTAACAGTCAACGCAAACACAGATGGAAAGTTAACAGAGTCTTGAATTGTTGCTTCTTTACACCGTCTACATCCATCGCAGCGCATCGTTTCAACTTAGCTTTCTGTAAAACCCCACACAACTGAGCGACACGGAGCAAGTCATCCCGTAAGCGTCATATAAGTGAACTGAAATCTAAAGTGAGTATGGAGCTTTAAAATGTTTAGGGTGCTTTTAGTACAATATCTTTTTAGAATTGTTTCTATTTCCTAAAACAATTTATGAGCAAAAGAACATGATTGATAATTGCTTAAAATTTTTATTTCCATATGTTGACACCTAAATTTTGACCTAACGTGTGGCTATATTTGCAGGCTGACTCAACCCTTAAGCAAAATCGGAAATTATGTTCAGCCTAATAAGGGACCATGAACCTCGCCCATAATATGAGGAAGGGGACAAATGAATTGCACACGTGAGGATAGAAAATTCGGAAGGAAATCAGTGGGATACTAGGGGGTTGCAATTTTCACGAAGAATCTTCGGAGGAATTCATGGGATAAGATGGACGAAATGGAGGAAAGAAAATGAAGACATTTGTGGCAAGTGGGGGCTGTGGAGACTTACAAAAGGAAGCTAATGAGCTGGAAATAAGATGGGATCAATCTGATTGGCTATGCAAGGAAGGTGGGAATCCTGGTCAGCCATTCTTGTTGTAATGGATATTCGAATTTTGGTAAATGAGGATCTAAATTTTTGATTCAGAATCAAGAGCCAAAATATCGAGTGAACAGGAAGGCAGGAAATTCGACAAAGGAAGGAATCAAGACGTGAAATAGGAAAGATTGAGCTGGCCACCAAATCGCGTACCGATTTGCAAACCATGAATTAAGGCAATGAGAAAAGGAAATTCAGAAAATTTCCCGTAGAAAGAGACGCTCGGGGCCATTATAAAAGGAGGGGAGAAGAGCACGAGAGGATCATCAGTTTTCTCATCACCATACGAAGTTCTCTCGTGTTTTCACAAGGTTGTGGTGCCTTGCATACATCACAACGCAGTCATTTTCTTGAGTCCTTAGTCTTCAAATGAGTCTCCAATAGTGGCTACAAAAGCTCTGTCCTCACTGGAGATCTCCATCGTTGATCATTGTTGCTGGTCGCTGCTGGTTTGCTGCTGTTTCGCTGCTGATTCGCTGCTGGTTCGCTGCTGATTCGCTGCTGGTTTGTTGCTGATTTGTCGACGTTCGTTGCTGCTTTGGTGCGTCGTTGTTGCTACATTGCTGCTGGTCATTTCTGCTGGTCATTGCTGCTACATCCCTTTAGTTGTTTCTTGTAATATCGTGCTTCCGGTTTGTGCCAATCTCTCTTAGTTTACTCAAACTAAGAAACCCTGTGATAATGATAATATCATTTTTTAAAATATGTTCAGGTTCATATTTTTTTCATGATTATGATCGTTGGATGTTATTTTATTGTTTGCTCAATTGCTTGGTCATATTTCACACGTTAATGGTGTAATGTTACAAAATCCAACAAAGGTTGTATGCAAAACATTTTTTAAAATAAGGAGAAAAGGTACAAGTCCCCGAACTCATGATTTTTGGTTCGCAGAAGTAAAATGTACTCCCACATTTTACTTGGGTGTCTAATCGACCCGAAACCGATTAGTGGCGGCTCCAATAGGTAAGATAAATATCATAGTTGAATCGAGTACCAAGTTGCGATTGGTAGGACTTGGGAGAGTCCGTGCTAAGCACTGCGTTTAGTAATCCATCAACCTCCTTCAGGAGGGTCGCAACAGCTTGGCGACTCCGCTGGGGACTTGAATTAAAATTCGTAGAGGACTTAAGGCCTGAATTTCTCTTGTAAAAAATGTTTTTGCTTTTCATGCGCAGTGACCACGTACGCCACTAATTTTAGGTGTTAAATGGTTTTGCAGGTGAAAGTTATATAGGGTGGAGTATATGTTAACCCTTATTTTGCAGGGAGGTGTTGTAGATAAATGATTTAATTTATTGTTGAAGCATTGTATGTATCATATAAATTGTTGTGCTTGTTTTAAATATTTCAGCACTACACCTTTACACATACGTCCCGTGACCGGACTTGGGTCACATGCTAGGAAAATAATTAGGATGGTGTTAAGAGGATTTGGCAACGCCTGCAGACACGCAGGGGGGCCACCCTCTTTAACCCCGCTTCTTTTAGGTGTCGGAAGTGTTCATCTTTATTCGCAGACACGTGATGCTAAAGACAACCTTCTGACTAAGCTGGTATCAAGAGGGCCTGGTTTAGCCAGCAGACACGTTCGGCTAATTGGTACACCCTCTTGAACTATAGTATCAAGCTTTTTAGTACATCCCACCTTTAGGCGTCAAACCTCACATGTACATGTGCATGTTTTTGTGTATTCCTAAACTCCACTATCATTATTCTATCATCTTTGTCCTTATTACGTCATGTTGTCCAATCATTCTGTTTTGATCAATTATATGCTTTCATGATCAAGTATAATTATTTTCAAAATAATGGGGCATTTGTTTTGATCAATAAGGAATACCTCTTCAAAGATACTTTCTTTTCTAATGAAATCCTAGCAAAAAATTATATCCTCGTTTACTTCGAAGATAAGTGGGTTGCTTCGTTTTCACTCCTAGAGACAGTCTCATTGAAGACCCCAAGTCCCTTTTTCTTTATCTTTGCACTCATTTTTGTCATCGACTCAAAATGACACTAAAAAACTCAGTTTGTTAAATCACCTTTTAAACTTGTCTTTGAGGAAATGGTAATATCAGTTCCAATTTAAACTCAGTTTGCCTCAAAAGAACTCATCACTTTTTTATCAGCATTTGCAAAGGTCAATGTGGGGCAAAACCATCTTGATTATTCAATCCTGCAAGATGTGGAACAATGGCATAGGAATGAGAACACACCTTCAAAAAGAAAAAAAAGGTAGCATGTGGTTCCTCAAACACATGTTTGAGACAGGTTAACAAACCAACATTATATGAAGGAGGACCAAATCAACGCAAATATGTCCTCAAAGAAAAGGTGGTACTTGTTCCAATTTAAGCTTGACTTGTTATGAGAGTAAGACATTTCTTTTCTTTTTTTTCTCTTTTACAGAACCTACAAAAGCAAAGGAAATTAAGGTGGAGGCAAATCCCAAATGGATCAAAGGAAAAGCGATCTAGATGAAAATGAAGCCTTCTTCAAAGAAAAAGGGAGCATCCATTCCAAGTTAAATCAACCTACTCATGAATTAACTAAGATCATTCATTCTTGTAGGTGACAATCATGGAAAAGCGACCATGCCCGCCTCAAAAAGCAAAAGGGAGTGTTTGTTCCTAATTTTAACACTTCTCGATTTCGTATTTGACGCTGTTCTCTCCTTTCAAACAGGTCACAAAAGGAAATCAAGGTTTTTGCGGATAAGGAGATACAAGGGAACGAAAATGCAAGAGAAGCATCTAACCTTGAAAGGAAAAAAGAAGAGTGCATCTTGTTCCTAAACCTAACTCAATGACACTTTTTTGGATGACAAACTGGAGGGACACATCATATTTTGATAGCAACAGCGAACTGAATAATCAAGAAAATGTCTTGGTTTCAACTGAAATGGAAGACCGAATTTTCCTCAATCTTAGCTTGCATTTGCTCTTGTATAATATCTCTTGAGTGCCATTTCCCTTTAAATAGGGACAAGCTACCATGAGGAGATGTAAAGGAACTAAGATAAAAAAATTCACCAAATTTTCGGAGAAAATGGTGTATATCATGTGCGAACATAGCTTGATTAATGACACTATTTTCATTTACAGGTGGCAAGCTTAGGGGCATGGATGGTCGAGGTTTCCCAAATTCTACGGGGGCAGAACCGTGTTGAATTGGTGAATAATTGAAGATTCAATGCAGAAAACCTCTATGAGCTCATCCTCGAAGAAGGCAAGAAACGATACCTAATGGCTCTGGTCATAAGACCTGACATTCTGTCTTTTGCAAGAATAGGTCCAAGTCCTCTTATACTTGCTTGTGCTAATATTGCGATGTTTATCATGCTAAAAGTTGATGAATCCTTACACTGCTTGTATTTTTCGAAGTGAGAATTTTGCATGACAATTTTGCCTATTCAAATCACCAATTTCATTTGAAGTTTCTTTAGTCAAATGATTCAATGAATTATGTGTGATGCTAAGAATGCCAAATGAGAAGTGTCAGGATGATGAAAGACAATCCTTATCATACACACGGTCCCTTATACACTGAGACAAGGATAAGAAATTCCATGTTCTTGAGGTAGAGAGCTTTCTTGCAAAAGGTACATAGACTGAAATGATGAGGGGCATCTCATTTCTCTTCCTTATACAGTACAGGTAACCATTGTTTACCCCTTTGAGCTTGAATGTCAGAAGAAATTCTTTCAAAAAATAGCCCTATCAAGAACCACCCCATATTGGGGCAAATTGGAGGTAAGGGTGCTATTACAAGGTGGAAAAATGGATAGAACTTTCTTGCCTTCACTAGTATCAATCTTCGAGTGTCTTTAATGCAAATGAACTCAAATGTGAATTTAAGTGCCTTAAAATGATGAAGAGCATTCATTTCTCTATCATACACACATTTTATCCCTTGCATAACCCAATTGAGCCTGTAAATTAATTTCTAAAAAACCTAGTTGGTGATCATCCCCACATTGGGGCAAGGTAAATGAGTTACCATATTGAGACAATGTGGTTCGAAGTGTAGATTGAAGATGTAGACCCAAGAGTTCAAACGAATTGAATTGTCCAAGAGTTGATGGCGCCATAAAAGCCAAAGTTTTTCTATTCCATTGGGGCATTGCAAGAAATGTATCGAAAAAAGGAAAAAAAAAACGAGAAAAAAGGGGTGAGAGAAAAACTATTGAAGCCCAATTTTTGAGGTCGAAGGCCAAGTTTCAGAAAATCATCCTCTAATGGAAAGGCAATGATTTTGTAAAGATCAATGTTGGACTCTCATGGTTGATAAAAGAAGACAGTCCCGATGCCAAGGAGAAGATTGGTAATGATGCCAAGATGATCACCTACTTAAAAACCCTTCGGTCAAAAATCTTTGAGCCTAACAAATCCTTTCATTTCTCAAAACATAAACCTAGCCTATGTTACATCCCTTTAAAGTCTCTTCAGATTATGGCACTTAAATTAACATAGGGGTTTTAGATGTCAAAAGCTTTGCTCAAAGAAGTGCAGGCAAGATTGTTTCTATTTCATTTGCAGGGTTCTTGATTTGTAAACCAAGTAGAGATGATGCATGAAGGACAATCAAAGCCATGAATTGAATATCCTTTGACCAAGCCTACATTACAGTCCTTTTGAAAGACCCCTCAGATCGGTAAGATTGTACCGCTTGCAAGAAAAGCTTGGACCCTTGTTAACATGATGATGATGGTGAGATAGAGTGATCATTTCATTTCCCGCAGTAATGAAACAACATCTCAAAGAGTGACAAGTTCTTTCAGATCGGAGGTCTCTTATTTGGCATTTTGAGTAATCCATGTCATGAATAAAGGTTGTCTTGATAATGATTTTCTCTTGTGAAATTTGGTGATGCAGACATGGTGAAATTGGTATGCTTAAATCTCAATTAAGTAATTTAATTGGTTTTTTTCAAAGATATACATGGATATTTAATCTAATAGAGACAAGAGCCATGTGGCGAGTACTTTGCTTACCTTTGAATCATTACTCGATGAAGATTCCATGTATATCATCAAGACAATTCAGATACCTGAGGTGAGTTCCAGGTACCCTTCTAGACTATATGAGGCGAGTTCCAGTAGTCTGTCTGTCATACCTGAGGTGAGTTCCAGGTACCCTTCTAGACTATATGAGGTGAGTTCCAATAGTCTGTCTATTATACCTAAGGTGAGTTCTAGGTACCCTTCAAGGTGATCTGAGGTGAGTTCCAGATGTCTATTATACCTGAGGTGAGTTCCAGGTACCCTTCCAGACGATCTGAGGCGAGTTCCAAAGAGTCCGTCCTCGTCATACCCGAGGTGAGTTCCGGTACCCTTCCAGACTATATGAGGCGAGTTCCAATAGTCTATCTATTATACCTGAGGTGAGTTCCAGGTACCCTTCGAGGCAATCAAAGGTGAGCTCTAGATGTCTGTAATACTTGAGATGAGTTCTAAGTACTCTTCAAGGCAATATGAGGTATTTGTCTAGACTCTCAACAAATAATTTCATACCTGAATACAGTTTTCTAGGACTCTAGATCAACCTTGATAGGTACACACTTTATCTTTGTACTAGCATCATTCCTAATGCATTTCCCTTCCCCCCAAAAGAAAAGAAAAAAAAAAAAGAAAAGAAAAGAAAAAAGAGAGCATTTGCATAATTGAAATTTAGGTGTCATAAATCTTTGAAGGAAACCTCTGCGAGACTCCCCTTCAAAGAGGGGCAGCCTGTTGACACCTAAATTTTGACCTAACGTGTGGCTATATTTGCAGGCTGACTCAACCCTTAAGCAAAATCGGAAATTATGTTCAGCCTAATAAGGGACCATGAACCTCGCCCATAATATGAGGAAGGGGACAAATGAATTGCACACGTGAGGATAGAAAATTCGGAAGGAAATCAGTGGGATACTAGGGGTTGCAATTTTCACGAAGAATCTTCGGAGGAATTCATGGGATAAGATGGACGAAATGGAGGAAAGAAAATGAAGACATTTGTGGCAAGTGGGGGCTGTGGAGACTTACAAAAGGAAGCTAATGAGCTGGAAATAAGATGGGATCAATCTGATTGGCTATGCAAGGAAGGTGGGAATCCTGGTCAGCCATTCTTGTTGTAATGGATATTCGAATTTTGGTAAATGAGGATCTAAATTTTGATTCAGAATCAAGAGCCAAAATATCGAGTGAACGGGAAGGCAGGAAATTCGACAAAGGAAGGAATCAAGACGTGAAATAGGAAAGATTGAGCTGGCCACCAAATCGCGTACCGATTTGCAAACCATGAATTAAGGCAATGAGAAAAGGAAATTCAGAAAATTTCCCGTAGAAAGAGACGCTCGGGGCCATTATAAAAGGAGGGGAGAAGAGCACGAGAGGATCATCGGTTTTCTCATCACCATACGAAGTTCTCTCGTGTTTTCACAAGGTTGTGGTGCCTTGCATACATCACAACCCAGTCATTTTCTTGAGTCCTTAGTCTTCAAATGAGTCTCCAATAGTGGCTACAAAAGCTCTGTCCTCACTGGAGATCTCCATCGTTGATCATTGTTGCTGGTCGCTGCTGGTTTGCTGCTGTTTCGCTGCTGATTCGCTGCTGGTTCGCTGCTGATTCGCTGCTGGTTTGTTGCTGATTTGTCGACGTTCGTTGCTGCTTTGGTGCGTCGTTGTTGCTACATTGCTGCTGGTCATTTCTGCTGGTCATTGCTGCTACATCCCTTTAGTTGTTTCTTGTAATATCGTGCTTCCGGTTTGTGCCAATCTCTCTTAGTTTACTCAAACTAAGAAACCCTGTGATAATGATAATATCATTTTTTTAAAATATGTTCAGGTTCATATTTTTTTCATGATTATGATCGTTGGATGTTATTTTATTGTTTGCTCAATTGCTTGGTCATATTTCACACGTTAATGGTGTAATGTTACAAAATCCAACAAAGGTTGTATGCAAAACATTTTTTAAAATAAGGAGAAAAGGTACAAGTCCCCGAACTCATGATTTTTGGTTCGCAGAAGTAAAATGTACTCCCACATTTTACTTGGGTGTCTAATCGACCCGAAACCGATTAGTGGCGGCTCCAATAGGTAAGATAAATATCATAGTTGAATCGAGTACCAAGTTGCGATTGGTAGGACTTGGGAGAGTCCGTGCTAAGCACTGCGTTTAGTAATCCATCAACCTCCTTCAGGAGGGTCGCAACACCATAATAGAAAAAGGACAAGAATGCGTTTGGTATAACCCCCAAATGTTTTTGTGAAGTAGAATTTCTTTTAATTATTTCAATAATTTTCTGAGAATTTTCTTCTTCTGTTTTCCATTTCTTTTTTACTTCTCTTCTTCTTCCTCCTCTAGCTGGTTGTTGAGCCTTGACAATGGCTGGCAAGGTCATTGGCTCAAGGGAGCCTTGTTGGCCTTGGGTGAGGCCTGACCTCGCCCAGCCACAGCAAGGCTGGCGAATCACCAGCCATGCCGAGGTCCAGTGACTGGTTAGAAGAGAAAGAAGAAGAAAGAAACGACTTATTTCATAAATCATTCCCTGGAATAAGAAGTATTTTTTTTTTTTTGAATTTCTGATTTTTGTTCCAAATCTCTTCCCTAGCCATTTTTCTATTATGAGATATAGAAAAAATAGCTAATGTTACGTTACTAAATGGATTTCTATATTTTTTCTGTTTTGGAGAACAAAAGAATAGAAATTTTGAGAAATAGAAATGTTAACAAATAGACGCTATAATGGTTACTCTCGCTGGTGGTCTAATTTAGGTCATAGTGTCATAGAGTCATATTACATCACAGAATGTTATTGTGCTTTCCACTTTACGGGCTACTGTTTTGATTTACGCGTGAAGATTGTTATTTGGCTTCTCAGTGCTCAGATTGTATTATATAATTTCAATTCAGGGAAAGAGCGCAAGATAGCGGAATATTACAAGAAACAGGAAAGCCTTCTTAAAGGGTACAATGAGATGGAGGCCATGACTGAGTCAGGGTTTTCTCCCGGAAGCCTGACTGAGGTAAGATTCTCCATAGGTCACACCTTCCTACATTTCTTTCAGTGGCTGCAGACCTTAGGGTTGTGCATTCTTGCTCCCAGAAAATGGAGATTCTCTTCAGTATATTGAAATGCTTCTCCACATGGTAGCTCTGGAAACAAGAGAAACAATCATGGAGATCTTTTTACAACTCTTTATTTAAATTGGAGAATAAACATGAGTTTATGACATTATAAGAAGAAATCGCTCCTAATCAATGAACTGCATTTTGCCAGGATGAAATGAAGCACCTCGCAAAGAGTGAAAGATTTGCAGTCCATTCTTCAAACATAGCAAACTTTGTGCTCTTCATAGCAAAGGTCTATGCTTCCGTCGAGAGCAGATCACTGGCAGTTATTGCCTCGGCCTTGGATTCATTCTTAGATCTACTATCAGGTTTTATTTTGTGGTTCACGGCAAATGCTATGAGGAACCCAAACCATTACCATTACCCGATTGGTAAGAAGCGGATGCAACCAGTGGTACGTTCCCCTGCTTTCTTGGTTGAAATATTTGTTGATGATCCATGGGCAAACATTCTAACTGAATCCGTCTTTTCTTTGCTACCACTAAATTTCACAAGCCTACCTTAGTCCCATGACGATAACTCGATTCTTCTGTCCTGTGTTATTTTCTGTTTGTTATGTAACTTGATTTACAATGGTGCGGTCGTTATTTGACAGCTTCAGCTAGCTAAATTTAATGTGAGACTTCAAAAATAAAAGATGGGCCACTTACTGTGATAATGCATGGCTTAGTTGAATTACATCACCAAATTATAGTCAATTTCCGTTTCCCTCGATAGTTAGCTCACTAAAGGAGGCACTGTCAGATATAGTTTTTGCATAGCAGGGTAATTGAAGTAGAGGAGGAGGAGGGGGGGATCGTGAACTATACCAAACCTCTGCTTTTGTCGGTTCGACTCAATAACCCCAGTTTGTTTGATCCGCGAGTAAACAAAAAAAGGACAGTTTTGTCTACAAATCAATGAATAAGATGGCTGCAGTCCGACATTATACGTATTTATGTATAGGAATGGTGTAAAGATATATAAAGAAATGTTCCTCATAAAGGAGAAACCAGCCAAAAGGAAAAAAGAAGACCGTGTCCTTTTTAGAAACTGGGAGCTAATGACACCAATATTATCGAGATGAAATTCTAAAATTTCTCGGTCAGAATAATATGCGTTGACATAATAGATCTTTGTGATTAAAGCTACGAGTGAGTACGATGGTATTGACTGACGGCTTGAGAATGCAGGGTATTATTGTATTTGCTTCAGTGATGGCAACTCTTGGCTTACAAATCCTGTGGGAGTCTGTTCGAGATCTCATCTCCGAGGCAAGTTATCTTTCTGCTGTTTGCTTCGTCGTGTCACCTTGCAAACAAATTCATACAGAGGCCGGCATAGACTTGCCTACAGAGCAGTTTGAATGAGAGGACTTCATGTTTTCTATTGAGCGAACGATGATGAAAAGAAAGCTTTGAGTCTCCTCTTGGGACTTGGATACCCTAGTCTTACTTGTACCGTTTTATAAATTAATTAATTTCTTTCTTCTGATTTTTTCAATTAGATTGACCTATTGGTTCACCCGGTTTCACTACCACCTTGATGTTAACCATTTGTTTTAACCAAGCGAACTTAAGATAAAGTTAATAGAGTTTAGATTGCCATCTTATTCCTTCAGTTCACTCATCTTATCCAATTATACTTCAATGAAATTGACATGCAGTCCCGCCCAGAAACTGATCAAGAGAAAGAGAAGTGGATGATTGGAATTATGGTTTCCGTTACAGCAGTGAAGTTTGCCCTTTTGTTTTATTGTCGAAGATTTAAGAATGAAATTGTCAGAGCCTATGCTCAAGATCATTTCTTCGATGTTATAACTAATTCTGTCGGTCTGGTGGCGGCTGTTCTATCCATCCACTACTACTGGTGGATAGATCCAGTTGGAGCTATAATAGTAAGTTCATCTTGAGGAGTCCTACGTCTAGTTTTTCCATTGCGTGTTTCTAACGGTTATAGATTTACTATCCCCCCTCCATCCTATTATCAATAGGTTTATGTTGGGCACAACTTTTCTAAGCCTATTTATTATGTTCCCTGCAGATAGCGATATATACCATAAGCACGTGGGTAAGAACGGTGATTGAAAATGTACGGGCGCTTATTGGAAGAACAGCTCCACCTGAATTTATAGCAAAGTTAACATATCTCATTTGGAACCACCATGAAGAGATCAAGCACATTGACACAGTGAGAGCTTACACTATTGGTTCTCATTACTTCGTGGAGGTTGACATTGTATTGCCTGAAGACATGCTCTTGAACCAAGCCCACAATATCGGAGAAACACTTCAGGAGAAGCTTGAACAATTGCCTGAAGTTGAGCGAGCTTTCGTCCATATTGATTTTGAGTTTACTCATAGGCCTGAGCACAAAAATAAATTATGAGGTAGATGATCACATCTGACCATTTAGATTCGGGTGGTAATCCCTTGTCCATTCCATTTATATAAATGCTTTCACTTGCGTTGGGGAGGAGAAGCCCATGCAATAGCATTTTACACCGACTGCCATGTGCTGAAGATCAACTTTACGTTAAAAGAATGCTGAGAACTGCTTGTGAAATAATGCACCGTCATTTTTGTTCTTTTATTATGATGACTGAACGACCTTTAGAAAAAAGAAGAAGCTTGAATCTTGCCTTTCCCAGGCGGAAGGAAGTGATTAGCTTTTTAAGCCCTTAGGCTACGTTTGATCATCCAGACTTTTTGTTAGATAGAATAATGTCAGGATAGGATAAGGATAAGGATAAGATCAGATCTTAAATATCTCATCCGATGTTTGTTAACATCCAGATATATTATGGATTCAAACAAATACATGATTTGCCAAATTAAATTTAAAAATAAACCATGGAAATAAAACAACCCCTCTTCCTCCTGTGAAGCAGAGGAGAAAAAAGTACTCTAAACATAAGTAGAAATTTTGCTGGGAAGGGAGGCGAACCAACAATCTTTTTGTTGGAGATAGACAATCGGGTGGATCTGCGATAAATAACTGAACTCCAGAAAAAAAAACCCCATCTTACTGGGTTGATCATTTAAGGACGATATTGTCAAATCTGAGTTTTAGGGTGTGTTGAATAGAGAGGACAGAGCACGGATGGGATTTGGAGAAATAAAGAGGACGGGGGCAGTTTTTTTTTTTTTTCAGATGATGGAAACAATCTCCAGGCGACGCCTGAGATTTTTGCCCGCTCCTTTCTCTTCTTCCCTGCTTTTCTCAATTTCTATATCTACGCGAGCAACCACAAAGAGGTGGCTCGACCATGGATGGCCAACGACTGCAAGCCGCCGCAATGAAGATGGTGGTGTCACCAGCCAAATATGGTCGGCTCCGTCTTTCCAAGGTCGCCACAACCCTGATCGGATCTGAACTGTACCAACGAAGAGAGAGGGGAAGGAAAAGAGAAAATTTATTGTTCAAATTTTGCATATTCTATCCGGGTCTATCCCACCCTATAGGTGAGATTTTTTTATTTGGACTATATCCGGTCATTATCCGGATTTTGCGTCACTTCAAACACCGGATATGACAAAAGTTATTATATCTGGAGTTCTATTCGGCCCACCAAACAATCTTAATTTTTTCCACTAGGAAAGCATTCTTCCCTATCCTAGCTCTTTTGGGTAATAACTCCCGCGACTTTCTCGATACAAATACAAAGAATGCTACTCTCATCGAAGCTTCCTAGGTTGGAATTATCAAAAGGGTTGAGCCCTAGGGTGATACAAAGGGTTCTATTACGTAGGGGTAACCGATTCAAAGTCCAATCTGGTCTCATTTAAGGATCGAGAACCGGACTGAGATAACTGGTTCCCAGTTTTTGAGACTATGGACCGGACCAAAATGACCAGTTCGATCCAGTTCTAATGGACTAAATCACTTATTATCATTACATTGAAAAAAAAAATTACATCCCATGTGAATTTCTAAAAATATATATCTCCTAATTCAGATTCGTGTCTCAATATATTTTTCTCTAAGGTCACTTTCTTGAACTCAATCCTAGTAAGAGTTAGACTCTTTCAGTCTTCTAAATTAAGAGCACTCTTTAATTAAAGTTCACAAAGAATGCGATGCTCCCAAAAACATGTGCACAAACTTAAAAACAAAGCTCGCTCTCTAAGACATGAGCCGACACTCCCTCTGGCAAAATCGTGCATCAGATCATCAGATCATATGGCCATGCACTGTTAAGTGTTATGAAACAAAAAGAGCAAGCTAAAGATCCACACAAATCCGAGATATCATAGAGGTTTTTCTTTCCAAATTTGCTTCACACACTCCCCTTCTTTCTCGTAACACGTGTCATTAGAGAGGCAAAAAAAAATTCCAAATCAACAACAAAAGTTCAACACATACTTTGAGAAGTAATGAGAGAATTACATTAGAGTTGTTTAGAAATTTAAAAATTTTAAATATATATATACATAAATGGTTGGTCCGGTCCTATTGGTTCGATGGGTCCAGTTCCCACCTTAGAATCGGGAATCGGACCAACCGGCCACCAGTTCCAAAAATAAGACTATAGGACTAGACAAGCATCCCCTAGATGTGTCCTGAATCAATCGATCTGGTTCGGTCCAGTCTACTCCGATCCCAATCTGAGCAATTTTTGTTGCATATCCCTATTATTGAGGGTAGGTTGCTAGCTAGAATGAACCTTTTACCCTTTTGGATAGAATTGTAAAATTGAGGAAGAAGATTCTTTTCGAACTTGACGATGCCATTCTTAAGTGAAATGCAACTGCTATGTTTGGTGGCCTCTCCTCCTACATGAGGACAAAGAAAGCACATTAGACATACTTGAGGATTAGATTGCATGAACTTTATAAGTTATATGCAAAGCACAAGTTTTTTTTCTTTGATTATCACGTTATAGCTAATCAAAGGTGATATTATTAAAGGAACTTTTCTGTTCCTTCAGAACAATCCGATGGCTTTTTTTGAAGAAGTAGTTTTGGCACAATTTTTCTTTAGTTAGATACGAGGTGTAGATTCTGTAGATTTGACAAAGTAGCCAATGCCGCACTTCATTGTTTGTATGTACGCGAGTCATATGCCTTGTTACATAAATATGTAGATATTAGCAGATCTACTAATAATATAAATGTGCAAGTATGGGGCAAGTGTCTCTAGGAAAGATCCTTAAAATATGAAGGCCCGTGACAAAACTTGCTATAACTGAAGATGAGAGATTCAACACCTAACAAATCAACTACATCGTGGTCCAAAGTTCGCATAACTTTGAACTTAGAACTTAACTTAATTAGTTCGATTAAACGAATAATGAATTTGAACACTATCAGGACTAGGGGTGAGCACGGTTCCTGGATAGAACTGGGAAGGTTTGGTTCCTGATTCTAGGGAGGCCGGTTCCGATTCCCGGTTCAGTTCTTGGTTCCTATAAGAACCGGAACCGGGAATCGGGAACCGGGAATCCATAACGGGATTTCTAAACCTAGAAAACCCTAAAAATCCCTAATTCAATTTGCTCCTTCCTCTTTCTGATTGCATTTTTCTCACGTTCTGCTTGTTTGATTGATTAGCTATGCTCTTCTTCTACGATATGATGGAATTTATTACGTCTGAAGTTTTGTGGAACACGTGCGATACAAAACCCCTCGAGTCTCCATCCATGAACAGAGGACTCGAGTAGCTTGCTCTTCTTCTTCTAATGATGAAGAAGTTGCTGATTTGGATCCTTGTCAAGTACAGTGATTATCGTCGTTTGCAGATGGGGCTAGGTTTGGATTTTTCTCTTTGCACCCTTTGATCTCCCTCCACGTTTATGTAGTTTTGTCAAATCAAATGCACGAGCCCCCTAATCTCCTTCCATCTATTGAGAAATTGGGAACTTCTCCACCTCTATCGACCACCCTCTTGTCATGGCAGAGGTATTGCAAGGGGCAAACACTCATATTCTAGCGCAATTTGCCTTCTCTTTGAATCCGATCGATCATTGTCTCTATCTAATCTTTTGATTTCTTCAAGGCCTTTCTTAAGAGAACCCCTAGAGTCGGTGATTCTATCGGCCCGATGCACCTAGCAGCCCAATGCCCCTCACCGCCCTCGATGTCGCCATCACAACCCACGACGCCGTTGCTGCCACCACCGTTTCTGCTTGTCTTGCTGCCCATCATCCTCTAAGACTTGCTCGATCCTCAGGTATACTCTCTCGCAAACTCTGTTTGGTTGGTTGGTGTTGGTGCCCTAAAAATCCCTAATTTTAATTTAATTTGCTTCATTCTTCGCTCTCTCGACTCCTCGATAGTTTCATCTCAGTGAGCAATGCCCTCGATGCTCGAGGGAATGAGGGAATAAATACATAGCATTTGCTTTAGCTATTGTTGATTTTATGTCTCTGTCTAGTTCAAAAGAGCGAAGCGATTATGTTTGGCTTTGCCATTCTAATGCTCTACTGTTTTTTTGTCCTTTTTCTAGTGTAGCTGGTGCCTTGAAGATACAGAAGATGCAGCTAATATGAAGTAAAGAATATGTACTAGTGTTTCCGGTGAAAGAGCAAAAAGAAGAGGAGAATCGGATTCAATCTCTGCCAATAATGTTGCACGTCAACTTTGGCATAAGTTAGTGTCGTCAGCAACTTCACCGACGTTGCAGCTTCCTTAGCAAACTCCTCCTTGGCTTACTGTAGACAAAATGTAAGGTATTTTTCTCATATTCAAGTTCAGTAACTATTTTTAGGATAAATTGGCTCTTAGAAAAGTAGTTATCCCTTTCCATTTGGAAGTGAATCTTGTGAATTGATTTTGTTATGCAATTTTCTATTTGCTAATGATTCTACATGACTGGTCTTTAGCTTGATCTGATTATAGCTTTTTTTTGTCAACTGTTGTTTATGTTCAAAGGTTTATTTTGCTATTTTATAAATGTTTAATCTTTATATTGATAATTCTAATTATATTCAGTTATTTTTTTTGTATGTATGAAGTTTATATATTAAGATAACATGTCAATAGAAGCGGAGGGATGTGATGACATGATTACAATCATTGAATTAGAGTTTCCGGGCAATAAAAATGAAGAAGAGCCATCCTCAATCATGAGTCTGACAAATAAGATACTTGGTTGTCATCTTCATTTTTGTGATACGAAATATACATCCGAGTATTATGTCTGGCCTATTGGTGGATGTTTTGCTTCAAATTTAATTGCTGAACATTTAAATTCTAAGTTGAGGGTCAGTTTCAGGAAACCTGTATCCGAAGTAGGTTCTAAGTTCCAAGAGAAACCTGTAAAGAATCTGGAACCGTTCACTGTTAATCGGGGCGTCCAAAACAGTTATGCCCAAAAAAATTATTTATTTATCTATCCTTCTTTTGTCCGATGGCTTCAATGACTTTTTTTTCTTGGGGGTGGGGAGGGGGTCAGACGGCTTCAATGACTTCAAACGGCCTATCATAGGCGAAGGAAAATGAAGGTGGGCTGGGCTAAGTTGGGCCCCATTTGTGACATCTGCAGCTCGAGACATGTTAGCAGATGAGGAGCCACATGCTGAGGTTCTTCTTCGCATCGTTTATTTTCCTCTCGAATATCTACAACTCCGAACTCAAAGACGACCGGCCACTCCGCCGGAGGGAGGCGCGGAGGTCGATGGAGGTGGAAGTATAGGCGCAGGGGAAAAAAAGGTGAGGTGGATGGAAAATTTTATTTATTTATTTTGTTTTATCTAAGTCCGCATCAGAGGATGCCATTGGCTCGGCTCAGGCAGGAGGGGCAGGGTCAATGCTCGCCTGGTGAGAAAATAAAAAATGCAGGCCACGTCAATGCTCGCCTGGGGCCGAACCCCTCTCCTCTCTCCTCTCTCCTCTCTCTCCTCTCTCTCCTCTGCCGAACTGTACGTCTCCTCTCCTCTGTCTCCTCTCTCCTCTGTCCTCTCTCTCCTCTGCAAAGGGGAGAGAGAAGCCCGACCTCTGCTCCGGCGGGGGGAACCCGACGGCGGGGCATTCGGGCAACGAGCCCCGCCCCTCCGCCTCCGCTCGTGGATCCAGACGAGAAAGAGTTTTTTAGACACGGGGGGCTTGGTGGAGACGGTCTTGGAGGAGAATATGGCGGTGGTGGGGGCTTAGGGGTGGAGGTGGACTCGGAGGTGGGGCTGGCGGGGGTGCTAGAGGGGGCGGTCTAGGAGGTGGTGGCAGTTTAGGAGGTGGAGGGGGTCTTGGAGGTGGGGCTGGTGGAGGTGCTGGAGCCAGAGGTGGTTTCGGTGGTGGAGTGGGTGGAGGAGGAGGACTCGGAGGAGGAGTTAGAGGAGGTGGCGGCTTTGGCGGTGGAGCTGGCGGAGGCCTAGGGGAGGCGCTGGTGGTGGTGCAGGAGGCGGCTTCGGTGGTGGTGCGGGAGGTGGTGGAGGTCTTGGCGGTGGCGCGGGTAGCGGAGGTGGATTCAGTGCTGGTGGAGGGCTCGGCAAAGGCGGAGGTGCTGGTGGAGGATTAGGTGGAGGAGCGGGCAGCGGCATCGGCGGAGGGGGTGGCCTCGGCAGTGGTGGTGGAGCCGAAGTGCCCGCCGTCGCGTTCCTCCCCTCGCCGGAGCAGAGGTCGGGCTTCTCTCCCCCTTTGCAGAGGAGAGAGAGGACAGAGTAGAGAGGAGAGAGGAGACAGAGGAGAGAGAAGACGTACGGTTCGGCAGAGGAGAGAGAAGAAACGGGTTCGGCTCCATGTGTGGGGCCACTGCCGACGTGGACGCCACGTGTCATTTTCTGAGTGGTGAGCTGCACGCCTACGTGGAGTATCTCACCTACCTAATATTTTCTCGTTCATGCTACCCACCGCCCTTATCCCCTCGGGCAACTTCGGGGCATGGACTAGAGAGGCGCGAGGAAGCTTCCGCCTTCCTTCCTCGCCGCCCCCGACCCCCCTCCTCTCCATCTATGTGCTTTTTGTGACGTGTCCGAGAGGTCGGGAACAATTTCAAAAGATGCTTTTCTCTTTCGTGGGTGGGGGGCTATCAATTATATATGTATACACGCATAACCAAACAAAGAGGAGGTGGTGCTGGGGCAGAGGCGTGCTGCTTTCTGGAAAAAGAAAGAAAGAGAGGAGTATCAGTATCAGCGAATCACAAGCTCTTTGGGCGACCCACAAATGGAGCCCGTCGTCCTTTCTGTCCCCCGCGATCGTCCTTCCTCCATGGACGGCTCCGTCGACGACTCCTCTGCTCCCTCATGGCGTCTCAGCCTCACCGAGTTCCGCCTCCCTCGCTGCGACCCCAACCACCACCCCAGCTCTCGCTTCTCCGTCCGCCACCTATTCCCTGCACCGAGTACGTATCTATCTCCCTCTACGCCGCTTTTGACAGTCTCGTTGATCCTGGATACATCATTCCATGGCAACTTCTCCTGCGAGAGCGCCCCAATGTCTGGGAACCACCTGCTTTTACTTGGTCTACGTTTCTATGTATGCAAGTATGGATGACTTCCTTGGGCTTGGTCCTCCGTGCTTCTATTCGCCCATTTTCGGGAGGTCAAATTCGGCTTATTTCGTAGCTACGCTGCTTATGACCTCGCTTTGGAGCTTTCTTTTTCTTTTTTAACCCCCTGGTTAATTTCTCCTAGCCAGAGGTGTCGATCAACACAAAACACAGATGGGAAGTTAACAAAGTCTTGACTTGTTGCTTCTTTACACCGTCTACATCTGTCGCAGCGCATCCTCTCAACTTAGCTTTCTGTAAGAACCCACAAAACTCTGCGGTACCGGGGAAGTCATCCTGTAAGCATCATATAAGTGAAACATAAATTGAGTATGGATCTCTAAAATGTTTAGCGACCTGTAATGTTTACTCTCACCCATGGTCAAATTCAGGATATAGTGTTGGAGAGTCAAGTTATGTCATAGATTGCTATTGTGCTTTCCACTTTATGGGCTTCTGTTTGGATTTACGCGCGAACCTTCTAATTTGGCTTCTCAGTGCTCAGATTGCATTTATATAATTTCTATTCAGGGAAAATGCGCAAGCTAGCAGAATATTACAAGAAACAAGAAAGCCTTCTTGAAGGGTACAATGAGATGGAGGCCATGACTGAGTCAGGGTGTTTCCCCGGAAGCCTGACTGAGGTACTTTCTTCATAGCTCACATCTTCCATTTCAATTGTTGGAGACCTTAGGGTTGTGCATTCTTACTACTAGAAAATGGAGATTCTCTTCAGTATTTTGAAATGCTTCTCCACTTGGTAGCTCTCGAAGCAAGAAAAACAATCACGGAGATCTTTTGCAACTTTTATTTAAATCGGAGAATAAGCATGAGTTTATGACATTATATTCCGAGTTTTCTATGAAGAAATTGCTTCTAATCAACGAACTGCATTTTGTAGGATGAAATGAAGCAGCTCGCAAAGAGTGAAAGATTTGCAATCCATATTTCAAACTTAGCAAATGTTGTGCTTTTCATAGCAAAGGTCTATGCATCCGTCCAGAGCAGATCACTGGCAGTTATCGCCTCAACCTTGGATTCATTCTTAGATCTACTATCAGGTTTAATTTTGTGGTTCACGGCAAATTCTATGAGGAACCCAAACCATTATCATTACCCCATTGGTAAGAAGCGGATGCAACCAGTGGTATGTTCCCCTGCTTCCTTGGTTATAAATTTGGTTGTTGGTTCATGGGTAAACATACTAATTGAATCTGACTTTTCTTTGCTCCCACTAAATTTCACTAGCCTAGCCTAGTCTTATGACTATAACTTGATTCTTCTGTCCGTGAGACTTAAAAAATAACAGATGGGCCACTTTCTGTGATAATGCATGGCTTAGTTGAATTACATCACCAAATTATGGTCAATTTCCCTTTGCCTCAATGGTTAGCTCACTGAAGAAGGCACCATCAGATATAGTTTTGTATAAACTATAAAGGAGAAACCAGTCAAAAGGAAAAATAAGACCCTGTCTTTTTTAGATACTAGGAGCTAATGACCCCAATATTACCAATACGGAATTCTAAAATTTCTCGATCAGAACAATATGTGTCGATGTAATCAATCTTTGTGATTATGCTACGAGTGTAATGGTATTGATTGGCTTGAAAATGCAGGGTATTATTGTATTTGCTTCAGTAATGGCAACTCTTGGCTTACAAATCCTGTTGGAGTCTTTTCGAGATCTCATCTCCAAGGCAAGTGATATTTCTGTTGCTCGCTTTGTTGTCTCACGTGCAAACAAATTCATACAGAGGCTGGTATAGACTTGTTTACAGAGCAGTTTGAATGAGAGGACTTCGGGTTTTCTATTGAGCTAATGATAATGGAAAGAAGGCTTTGAGTCTGCTCCTGGGACTTGGATATCCTAGTCTTACCTGTACCATGAGAACTTACATTAAGAGTATATGATCTTCTTTCTTCTGATTATTTCAATTAGACACTCTTAGAAATTTGTAGAAATAAAACATGTTGCTGCATCACAGAATGACCTATTGTTTCACCGGTTTCGCTGCCACCTTGCCAGTAACCAATTGTTTTAAGCTGGCAGACTTAAGATACATTTACTAAAGCTTAGACTTCATCCCATCCCTTCAGTTCACTTATCTTATTTCATAATTTTTTCAATCAAATCTATATGCAGTCACACTCAGAGACTGATCGTGAGAAGGAGAAGTGGATGATTGGGATTATGGTTTCTGTTACAGCAGTGAAGTTTGCCCTGATGGTCTATTGTCGAAGATTTAAGAATGAAATTGTCAGAGCCTATGCTCAAGATCATTTTTTCGATGTTATAACTAATTCTGTCGGTCTGGTGGCAGCTGTCCTTTCCAACCGCTACTACTGGTGGATAGATCCAGTTGGAGCTATAATAGTAAGTTCATCTCGAGCAATCCTACTTTTAGTTTTTCCATCGTGTGTTTTTGACTGTTATAGATTTACTAACCACCTCCAACCTATCAATAGGTTTATGTCGGGCACAACTTTTCTAAGCCAATTTATTACGTACCCTGCAGATAGCAATATATACCATAAGCACATGGGCAAGAACGGTTATTGAGAATGTGTGGTCGCTTATTGGAAGAACGGCCCCACCTGAATTTAAAGCGAAGTTAACATATCTCATTTGGAACCACCATCAAGAGATCAAGCACATTGACACAGTGAGAGCTTACACTTTTGGTTCACATTACTTCGTGGAAGTGGACATAGTATTGCCTGAAGACATGCTCTTGAACCAAGCCCACAATATCGGGGAAACGCTTCAGGAGAAGCTGGAGCAATTGCCCGAAGTCGAGCGAGCTTTCGTCCATATTGATTTTGAGTTTACTCACAGGCCTGAGCATAAGAATAAAGTATGAGGTAGATGATCATAGCTGACCATTTAGAGGTAGATGAACATATCTGAGCATTGGGAGGAGAGGCCCATGCAAAAAAAGCATTTTATACCGACCCACATGCTGAAGATTAATTTTTGGTTAGAAGAACGTTATTTTTAGCAGAGCTACTTTGGAGCTAATACGCCACCTTTGAATGTAATTATAATAATGAGAAGATCCTTTTCACAGGGGACGATGCCATTCTTAAGTGAAATGCAACTGCTATGTTAGGTGGCCTCTCCTTCTACATGAACATGAAGAAAGCATGTAAGGCATATCGGAGGATTAAACTGCATGAGCTTCGCAAGTAAAATGCAGGGCAGAATTTTTTCTTTTGTTACCACATTACTGCTAATCACAAATGTGTTGTCAAGGGAACCACCTGCTCCTCTGAAGAATCAATCTGACACAGTTTTTCTACGGACGTGATTTAAGTTGTCAATGCCACACTTCATTATTTGTGCTCCATATGTTTTGTTATACAAAATTTGTAGATTTATACAGATCTATTAACAATTTAAATGGGCAAATATGGTGTGTCTCTAGGAAAGATAATAGAAATATCGTGAATCCGTGACAAAACTTGTTCATAATTGAAGATGGGACATTCAGCGTGTAACAAATCAACTACTCCGTTGATGAGTCTCACTCATTTCAATACCCAACATTCATGCATCAAATTCTACTTTTCTGGCCTTCAAATTAGCTTTGACAAAATAATATGACCAAATCCCTCTCATTCACCACACCCAAATGCAGTGCCGAACCTCGTTTCTGAAACTCTAAAGGTCTCTTGTTTCTTTTTCTTCATCAATGCTCTGCACTAGCAAAAAACTAACTGCAGGAGATGTATTTCGTAGGTTCCCTCCCTTCCGTCGAGACGTTTGCCAGGAACAGTTTGGTTTATATGTCGCGACTCTCCTGAAGGTCAACTACCAAGAGAAAGTTGATGAATTACTAAATGAGGATGAGTGGTTCCTCTTTCAAGGCAGTACTTACACTTAGCACAAGCGCTCCCAAGCCCCACCAATCCAACTTAGATTCTCAATTCAATTATGCAAATCATTTTGGAGCTGTCATTAACCTATTATAGATCGGTTAGGAACCCAAATAAAACATGTGAGTCTGTTTTACTTTTCTGAACCAGAGAATCACAAGTTTAGGAACTTATTGATTTTAGATTAATCTAACATCCTTTCAATACTTTTTTTTCTCTTTTATGGATACGCTTGTCATTCAATCTTCATCAGTTATATTATCCTAAATTGCTAACATGTGAAAACAATCGTGTAAGGTGTGCAAGCAATAAAGATAAACACCCGATAACCAAAGCAGTAAATAATTTAACCAACCCAATGACACACCAGAAGTAGCCTCCTGAAGTAGGCGAGTAGCTTCTTTACTGCAAAGTTTACCAATCCTACACTCCTTTATCCTATTCTTTGTCTGGTGGAGCTATCCAGACGTCAGCAAACCAAGAGATCTTGTCTCACACGAGGAGTCGGAATCAAATCTACTGTTTCAGACGTACTTAAAGGCTTGGCTTGCTCGAAAGAGCCACTTCTCATACTTTCCCACCATCTCAGCACTCAACAAGGGAAGGGGGATAGCACCAAGCAACTTGCAAAGTGAATTAGTCATTTGATTCTAGGTTCCAGAGTAGGATAAGGAGAAATTAAGGAACCTGAAATGCATCGAGCAAGCCTAAGCAAAGCCTCATTATGGATCCTCCAGAGGGGAGCCTCAAGAGAAAGATGCAATGATATGATCTACGCATGGCCTATATGTGATGCATACATGTATGATTATGTATGGAACCTAATCTAACTTTTTGGTTTTTTCTTTGTTTAGTTACCATGACAAATTAAAAATTATCTCTTAATATACCGCATGGCCAAAACTCTACATGCAAGCATAACTTGAATACTAGGTGAAATGCATGATGAATAACGTGAATTAATCCTATTATGCAACAATTAATTAGACACAACCTAAACGAGACATTACACTAATTTCTTTTGTGGTTCTTTTTCTTTGATTAATGAATGCAAAATTATTCCCTTTAAAGACTACATGGACGCGACTATGCATGCAATTAAGCCAACATTCATGAAATTAAGTTAATTCATAGGAAAAAATGCTGAGAATCGCAAAAGTTGCTGAAGCAACTGATACAAACCTGCGACGATTTTGGTGGAAGTTATCGAGCTGGTAGTATACATAAATAGGATGCTTCATACGCTTAGGCACCTGATGAGGAGGGGAGATCCCCCCCCAGTTTCATATAATCAGTGTGATCTTCTTTTTAATACGCGTGGACAGTTAGAGGGTTATCCAAGTTTTAAAAGCAACTACTGCATTATTATGTCCAGAAAAAACTTGCTCTTGATGTCCTGTTGCGAGTTTTGTCCCCAGGGCTCTGTCTGTACTGGATTTTACCGGTTCTTTGGATATTGGTATGCAGTCAATGTGGTACCGATTAGTAATCTCGAAAACCTAAAAGATAGGCAGGGATATATAAACCACTGCACATTATCGTAAAGATGAAAGCAATTAGCCCTAGGATTAAGCTTACATCACGGGAAGCAAACAAAGAGGAAACTCCAATCGGAAGGAAAACAATGCTAACCAGCATGAATGCTGAAATCACCGGCACAAAGAAAGGAATTGGCAAATGATAACGAGATGTTCATATCCTTTTGACTTGGTTATCTTTGAGGCTAGACTCTTTGGATGGAAAGATGCCCATGTCATCCCCTTATTCTTGTTGAAGTCAGAGTGTGACAATACCTTTTCAATTTGGGGGTAAAATGTAAAACACAAAATGACGGTTGGTCATTTAGCAAATGTTCTTTCAAAAGGGATAAATTACTAAGCGTTACTAATCGTTATCTCCTTTAGCAAATGTTCTTTTAGGGTCTTTCACAACCAATCACTGTAATATAGAAACATTCAACCGCGAATATTCATTCCCACGTCTGTTTTAGTTGTAGGATTATCTCGTGGATTCTCGAATTGAAGGAATTGGTCTGGTTTTATCCCGCATGAGTAACTTTTGCTACTCAGAAGATTTTCTTGATGGAGGCGAAATAACCCGAAAATGAAAAGTGAAAGCCCCCTTACCGACTAGTAGTCAAAGGTGACCATCGCTGCGTGGGCGGTCGCCCTCGTGATGAACATCGCTACAGTTGCAGCAAAGGGCGATCAAATGGTCACTGGCTCGGGTGGCGAATGAAGATGGAGAATTCCTTACTTCATTTTTGTCGATTTTGCTATCCTATCAAGTCGGGTAAAATTATTGTTGGAAGATATGCTCGCAATATTCCAATCAAAGATTGAAATTGATACACTAAATCAATTTCATATTGCAAGAAATATTATTTCCTTTTATTGATCTCCATTTGTACTATATATTACAAGTCCCTTGTACATCGAATATACACAGAAATACAAAATACAAAAGTCCTTTTCTATTCTCCCGCTTGTCTTGCTTGTTTTCTTTCATGGTATCAGAGCAACCGAGCTCTGAATACGCTTCCGCACCAATACCCAACTCTATTTCGTGATTGCCTGTTGCCTGAGAAGTTCTGACCTGCAAAACAGAACCAATTTCCTGGCAAAGGAATCGAGTTCTCGCAAAACAAGAAGCAAGCGAAGGAATTTACCATGACTCAGAATTCTTCCGCAGCCTCCCAGCAAGAGCAATCAGAAGAATTGACCTCTGAAGTCCAGGATCCGATCGTTGCAGATTCTGGAATCCGAGGCCCACCCACTCAAGCCCAATATTTGCAAACTAACCAGGCTCAGTTAAATCTGGGGCAGCCCACTCCGAGCCAGCCCAACTCAGGCCAGCCCATCGCGGGCCATCCTTACCAGTGGATCCCCTTTCAGTAGCCCATTGCGGGTCATCCAAATCCAATGTTCTTTGGGCCGGGCCCAAACACATCATCGCCCGTTTATCCAAATTATCAAGGCTACACCCAGCCCATTGGTAGCCCACCAGCCTCAAATGGGGCAAGCGTGTCCAATGAGCCGGGAGATTCAAATGCGGGCTTTTCGGGTGGGCCAGGAGATCCGAAACCAGGAAACGGGTCGAATGGACCGGGTATGGGCATGAATCCCTACCCGGATATCTGCCGTATCCGATTGCGGCCGTCACCGGTAGGCCGGAACCCGGCGACGCCCTCTACGTTTCTACCGCCGATGGATCAGAACTGAGGCTAATCAGCCAGCAATTAGCAGGACCCGAAGGATATTCAACCTGGGCACAGGAGTTCCGACGAGCCCTCGACACCAAAGACAAAGACGGGTTTGTGGATGGAACGGTACCAATCCCGACGGACGAGAAAATGGGCAAACAATGGAAAAAATGCAATCAGCTAGTTAGAACTTGGATCGGAAATTGCATAAAGCCGGACGTCGCTGCCGGATTACCCCCGACGGAAGATGCAAAAACGATGTGGGACAACATCAAAGAAATGTACGGGAAATTAGATCGAACAAAGATCTTTTCTATTACCCAAGAATTATCGGAGCTAAAACAAGGAAACATGACCGTGACGGCCTGCTTCAACAAACTATCGGCCCTCTGGAACGAACTCGAAGCCGCAGAAAAAAAACTCGAGGGACCAGAGACGACGTTACAGCAGTACAAGGCGATCAAGGACAGAGAGAAAGCCACGCGATTTCTGCTAATACTCAACGACTCTTACCTCACTTTCAGGTCGTAGATCTTAGCCATGGAGCCACAACCTCCTCTCGGACGAATCTTCCAGCTGGCCGTTCAGGAGGAAAACCAGCGACTCGCAGCACTGGAGAACTCAAGGGCGACGGAGAGCGTCGCACTCTCGACTCGCGGTGAACGAACGGGCTCTCAAACCCTAAGCCAGGAGAAGCTGCGACAAGAGAGAGAAGGGCTAGGGTTTCAGCCAGAAAAATTTTCTTTTAAGGCGCATGGAATGGACGGCTCAGATCGCATCTTGCGATCGGACGTGACAGATCGCATCTCGCGATCGGACGTAACAGATCGCATCTCACGATCGGAGGGCACAGATCACGTCTCGCGATCAAACGGCTCCAAATCGATCGAGCCATATGCAGAATCGGACGGTGGATATGGGCTCTCCAACAAAGGATCCTACGGCTCAGATTTGGTGAAAAATTATGGGCAAAATTATAAGGGCAAAGGTAAATTATATTGCGATTATTGCAAACGTCCACACCACACTATTCATAATTGCTGGAAACTACATGGTAAGCCTGGAGAAAGAGGAAAAAAAGGGAAGGAATCATCAGTGGCAGCTTATCATGTCACCGGACCAACTGAATCCAGTACTGATCAGCCCATGACACATGGACAATTTCAGCAACTCATGCAGGCTTTACAGAAATTGGATACTTCCAATAAAGGAAGTAGTTTTTCAGGTATTTCCTATTGCATAACAAATTCCATTTCCAGAAATACTTGGATTATTGATCCAGGAGCCAGTGATCATATTGTCTGCAATAAGGGGTTCTTTTCTGTCATCCATGCAAAATTAAATAACCCTATTACTGTGCGACTTCCAAATGGAAATGTCACTTATGTCACTTATACAGGCACAGTAAATCTTAGTCCTCAAATTACCCTTCAAAATGTCCTTTATGTCCCTGAATTTCAATTCAACCTTATTTCTGTGTCTAGAGCCTGCAAGGAAAATTCCTGCCAAGTATTGTTCAATGCTGATACTTGTTTCTTTCAGGCCCTTTCGACTGGCAAACTGATGGGCTTGGGTAATCTCTCTGAAGGCCTTTTCTTGTGGACAAATTTTTCAAACACCTTTGATTTGCCTAGTATTTCCTTGAATAAAAACTCATTGTGTAACTCTGCTACCAATGATAAAAACTTCATTATGCATTTGAGAATGGGACACAGTGCCCTATTTCCCTTTTCCCAATGTCATATTTGTCCACTAGCCAAACAATCGCGCTTAGCTTTTCCATTAAGCAATACTCGTGCAATTGCTATTTTCTCTTTAATCCATGTCGATGTTTGGGGACCTTATCATACACCAAACCATGATGGGTCTCGATATTTCCTTACAATCGTGGATGATCACTCAAGAGCTACATGGATATTTCTTATGCAATCCAAAGGTCAAGTCTTCTCAAATTTAAAGACATTCATCTCCTTGTCAAAGAACCAATTCGGGAAATCTATCCAGCGAATTCGGACAAATAATGGAAGAGAATTCTTCAATCATGACTGTGAGTCTTTATTATCAAGTCACGGCATTTTGCATGAAAGTTCATGCGTATACACCCCGCAACAAAATGGAGTAGTGGAAAGGAAGCACCGTCATCTTTTGGAAGTAGCACGTGCATTAAAGTTTCAGGCTTATATTCCAGACGATTTTTGGGGAGATTGTGTTGTAACAGCAGCTTATCTGATAAATCGTATGCCCACAAAAATTCTTGATGGACGAACACCTTTCGAAGTACTCTTTGGAAAAAGGCCGGAGCTGGATCATCTCAAAGTTTTTGGGTGTTTATGTTACGCCACTACAGTGGGCCCTCGGGACAAACTGGGTCCCCGTGCTTGGAGATGTATATTCATGGGATATCCAAACTTGCAAAAGGGATATCGACTCTTCGAACCAACCACGAAGGAATTTTTTGTAAGCAGGGATTGTTCTTTCCATGAAGATGTCTTTCCATTTAAAGAAGACAGACCATCACAGGAAGAATCAAACCACAATGGTAATACACGGGAGTATCCATATGAGGAAGAAGCATTTAAGGAGCCAGAATATTTCTTGATTCCTCAACATAACATTCCACCGACTCCAACAAATCCTGTTGCGAATTCCCATTCTGAAACATTATTGGAAGATATGCCAAATAATGTAACCATTGAGGAGACTCCATAAAGTGAAGAGGCACAACAAGAAGAAAATCCGATACTTCTGAACCCTCCAAGGCGCTCTGGGAGGAGCACACGTCCACCTACATGGACAAAGGATTACGTCTGTGCCTCCACCAATTCACCAGGTATTCGCTACCCTACATCGTCTTATGTTTCTTTCGATCAATTATCTAGAGAACATAGATGCTGTATAAGCCGCATATCTGAAGAACGAGAGCAGTTTAGTTATAATGAAGCTTCCTCTGACCCAAAGTGGCAAGAAGCAATGGCAGCAGAACTTCGTGCTCTCCATGATAATCACACATGGGAACTTGCTACATTACCCAAAGATAGGAAGGCCATTGGGTGCAAGTGGGTTTATAAAATAAAATATCGAGCAGATGGATCCATAGAACGTTTCAAAGCTCGGCTAGTGGCGAAAGGGTTTACTCAAAAGGAAGGCTTCGACTATCACGAGACCTTTTCTCCAGTAGCCAAGGATGTTACGGTACGTTCTTTCCTATCCGTTGCTGCTGTCAATGATTGGTTGTTACATCAAATGGATATACACAATGCCTTTCTTCATGGGGATTTAGATGAAGAAATTTATATGGATCTTCCTCAAGGATTATGGAGACAGGGGGAGAATAGAGTATGTCGTCTCCGTAAATCCCTTTATGGGCTCAAACAGGCCTCCAGACAGTGGTATGCCAAGTTTGCCAATGCTCTCACGGCTGCAGGTTTCAAGCAGTCCAGGTACGATTATGCTTTATTCACCCGGACAAAAGGTATGTCATCTGTTTATTTGATGATATACGTTGATGACATTTTAATCATGGGCAACGACCAGAATGCGATTAAGAGTCTCAAGGAATATCTACACTCCACTTTTCACATTAAAGATTTATGAGCACCTAGATATTTCCTTGGGATTGAAATTGCACGGTCCAACCTAGGGATTTCTCTCAGTCAGCGAAAGTTTGTGTTGGAAATTGTATCAGAAGCAGGTCTGTCAGGATGCAAACCATCAGTTGTTCCAATTGAGCAGAATGTCAAATTAACCACGGCGGAATATGATACAGAAACATCACAGGATGATCCTGTACTCAGAGACCCATCAAGTTATCAGAAGCTCGTTGGAAAACTCATATACTTAACCATGACAAGACCAGACATATGTTATGTACGTAGACACTTAGCCAATTCATGCACAAACCAAAGCAGTCCCACATGAATGCAGCCCTGAAGGTCGTGAAGTATTTGAAGAAATGCCCAGGACTCGGGATACTTCTCTTTAGGAAAAATAACATGGAAATGACGGCTTATTGTGATGCGGATTATGCAACCTGTCCCATGAGCAGAAGATCCATCACAGGTTTCTGCATTAAACTGGGAGAATCTCTACTCTCATGGAAGACAAAGAAACAGCCAACTGTATCACTGTCTTCAGCAGAAGCGGAATATCGAGCCATGGCAAAGACCACTTGCGAGATCGTTTGGATACGAGGTTTACTCCAGGATCTAGGGATAAATATAAAAGGACCAACCATGTTGTTCTGTGACAACGATGCAGCCATCAAGCTTGCAGTCAATCATATAGTGCATGAAAGGACAAAGCATATAGAAGTGGACTGTCATTTTACTCGGGACAAGATTCAAGAAGGAATAATCAGAACAAGAGGAATTGGAACTGCAGAGCAACCAGCAGATGTCTTTACAAAACCTCTTTGTCAAAGGCAACACGCATATCTATTGAGCAAGCTAGGTGTCTTAGACATCTATAAGCCACCAGCTTGAGGGGGAGTATTGGAAGATATGCTCGCAATATTCCAATCAAAGATTGAAATTGATACACTAAATCAATTTCATATTGCAAGAAATATTATTTCCTTTTATTGATCTCCATTTATACTATATATTACAAGTCCCTTGTACATCGAATATACACAGAAATACAAAATACAAAAGTCCTTTTCTATTCTCCCGCTTGTCTTGCTTGTTTTCTTTCAATTATCTTGTCCCTACAATCAGAACAACTCATCGGGATTCTTCATTTAAAATCCAAAGCATGCCAATTTTTTATTCAATTTGACCTAAGAAGAAACACGCCCTGATAGTTTTTCTTCATTTGGATAAGCAAGGATTTCATTTACCTAAATAAACAAGGGGAAGGGAACTCCTACAGTCCTTTACCAAAGGCAGTCCATAGCTGAAATCTAACTTGATATGATGAAGAACATAATCAGCAGTGGTATTGAGATCATCAGCATGGAGCATCTTCATCTTTCAACGGTCTCCATGCGTGAAAGCAGTCCTCAGTCAAATTCGGGTCTCATCTCATCTATCAAAAAGTTCTAAAGTTCTCATTGAGTCGAATTTGTGCTTGTTTAAAGAAGTCCCACTGGGCTTTGATATAGATGAAAAGAACCTCCCCCTCGGACGAGACCCTCAAATGATTCGTGGGCTTCTTCTTTTATCTCGTTACTTTACCAATCGGTTACGACACGGAATATGATAGAATCCATTCGTCTTTTCAGATGGCAGCCCAAAAGAAGAAGGTGGGTGATACGATAAGGCATCATCTCCTACTTGATTGCCTCACTGCTAAAGTGTTAGACTGAGAAATCCGCCATAAATCGTTTCAGATCCTTTATACCCTGGATGGGGCTTATTATGCGATTCGAGGTGGCGTTTTCCCAGGGCAAGTGGATTAGTTGGGGTTCCGAAATGGACATGCGTGCACGGAATAATGCCTTAGTTTATATGAGGTATAATGGGGGTAAGTAAGTGTCAATGTCTGGCGAGCGTGGAAGATGAGGCTAGTTCTCATATCCTCGGTCCTCGTCACCACTCATAAAAGCAGAGACTCCACGACTCTCCTCATATTTTATTTTTATTTATTTATCTTGGGGCCCAATTACCAGATAGAGAAAGGAGATATTTCGTCACGAACGTCTCGCGTGATGTCGGGGCAAATGCCGTGGCTGTTGCGGTCGCTCAAGTGTCGTTCCATTCTCATCTTTGTGTTTGCTTTGGTTGGGGAAGGCCGTGTGTTTGGGATGGGCGAGTGGCTTTTGCGATGGGAGCAAGTGAGAGGAAGCTTCCTCCTCTCCTTTTCCGCCGCCCGCCCACCCCCCAATTTGTTTAAAGAACGGAAATTCGAAAGCTCTAGTGTTTTGCTTTCGTGGGGTTCAACCCCCCTTTCACAACACAATCCCCCCTACTCTCTCTCTCTTTCTGTGCCGTGAATTTAGAATCTTCATAATTCAGATATCATAATGACCTCACCGTGGGGAGGAGCCCTCTGCAGAAGAAAGTAGTATTGATCTTCTCAAGTCTCATAAGTTGGGCGAAATCTCGAGGTCATGTGAGAACAAAAGCGTGCATAACATTTCGATGCCGCTACGTGAAATGAAAGAATAACTGCTACTTAAACCGGAAAGCGTGCCAGCCATGACATAGTTTGGATCTAGAGCCAAACTTATTATATGGAGGGACAGAAGGGGAACTTTCCTTTATGGGAATAGCTTGACCAACTCAGTAATTACACTGGAGGGAAATGTTCCACGTGGAACAAGAAGGACATCTGAGATGGAATATATGATGAATATGATGAACATGATAATATTATTACAAATGCATGAATTGGAAGTCGACCATTTGTCTGGCTCGCGAATTGCCAGTTTTTACCAAGGGAGTCTCGCTCGTTCCTAATAATAGCTACAGAGAGAGTGGGTTTACCAATACAATACATTATTCTGTTATATTATAATAATAGTATTACTATTATATAATATGCCAAAATGCAGTAATCTTAAAGATATGTGCATGGCAGGTTGTGTATATAATAAACAAGGATGGAAAAAGATAAGAGATGCGAGAGTGGTTTGGGCCTCCTCCCATCATCCCATCATCCCACCCAACCCCAGCAAGGTTCCGCTTCTTTCTGGGAAAACCCGACTCCGGAATTTACAGATATTTCTGGCGACAATCATGGAGCAGAAGAACCACCACCACCACCTGAATGCCACCATTGGCGAATCCCGTCGCGAGCTCCTCTCTCCTCTCCCGGACGACCCTCCTCCTTCCTCCATGGACGTCTTCGACAACGTCTCCTCCGATCCCTCATGGCGTCTCAGCCTCACCGAGTTCCGCCTCCCTCCCCGCGACCCCCACCCCCGCTCTCGATTCCCCTGCCGCCACCTTCTCCCTGCTCCAAGTATCTCTCTTTCTCTCTCTCTCTCTGTGCCGCTTTTTTTTCCTGTGGAAAATGAAACTGCCTCCACCGTAGCGTTAATCCTGGCATTTTCTAGACGTTCATTTTCTTTGCTTATTCGCCATTATGTATCTCTGTTGCGTAATCCGAGCATCTCCTGTTACACGTCGTCACACTTCGTACGATCGCCTCGTGCTTCCACTTCTCTCCGCCGAAAGCAATGACGCCTTCTCTGGAACGCATGCACCGTCGCTAACTCCCTGAAACAACGTTGATATCCTATGGGATGCTTTTGACATTTTCGCTGATCGACTGAAATTAACGCGCCGTGTCCTGTCTACATCATTTTCTGGCAGCTTCTCTTGCAAAAGCGCCACAATGCCTGGGACCGACCTGCTTTTGCTTGGCCTGTGTTTGTACGTATGGATGAATTTTAGCTGGTCCGCTTGACGGTGTTCCACTGTGATGGGATCCCCCATAACACTGATATACATTGCTTCACGTACTTGGATTGGAGTGGCCGAGTTGCTTCTATGCTCTTATTTTCAGTGGATGGAATTGGTTTATTTCGTAGCTACGCTGATTATGGCATAGCTTTCGAGCCTTTTTTCTTTTCTTCCTCGGTATTTTCTCCCTGCCAGCGGTATCAATCAACAGAAACACAGATGAAAGTTTAACAAGGTCTGAGTTGTTGCTTCATTAGTCTGTCTAAATACATCGCACCGCATCCTTTCAACTTAGCATTCTGTAAAACCCGTCAAAACTGAGTGGTACCAGAAAAGTCATTCTGTAAGCATCATATAAGTGGCACGGAAAGTGAGTGTGAAGTTTTAAGATGTTCAGTGACACCTGATGGTTACCCTCACCCGTGATCAAATTCAGGTCATAGTGTTAAAAGAGTCAAGTTATACCATAGAATGTTATTGTGCTTTCAATCAACATTAGGAGAAACTGTTTTAATTTAAGTCTGGATCCCCTTATTTTTGCTTGTCACTGCTCAGATTGTATTCAACAATTCTAATTCAGGGAAAGAGCGCAAGATAGCAGAATATTACAAGAAACAGGAGTGCCTCCTCGAAGGGTACAATGAGATGGAGGCCATGACTGAATCAGGTTGTTTTCCAGAAAGCCTAACTGAGGTAGATTCCGTATAGCTCATATCTTCCTACCTTTCATTAGTTTCAGACCTCTGAGAGGATTGTGCATTCTCAGTTCTAGGAAAAGCAGATTCTTCAGCATAATAAAATGCTTCTCCACTTGGTAGCTGTCGAAGCTAGAGAGACAATCATTGAGATGATAAACCTGATTTTTATGACATTGTACTTCAAGTTTTCTAAGAAGACATCGGTTCTAATCAATGAACTGCAATTTGTCAGGATGAAATGAAGCAGCTCGCAAAGAGTGAAAGATTTGCGGTCCATATTTCAAACTTAGCAAACATGGTGCTTTTCATAGCCAAGGTCTTTGCCTCCGTTGAGAGCAGATCACTGGCAGTTATCGCCTCAACCTTGGATTCATTCTTAGATCTATTATCAGGGTTTATTTTGTGGTTCACAGCACATGCTATGAGGAACCCAAACCATTATCATTACCCTATTGGTAAGAAGCGGATGCAACCAGTGGTATGTTCCCCTGCTTCCTTGGTTAAAAAATTGTTGTGGATCCATGGGGAAACACATGAATCTATTCGATTTTTCTTTTGCTCTCACTTAATGTCACCAGCCTCGCCTAGACCGGTGACTATTAACTATTGTTTGTGGATTACTTTCTCCCTTGCACCTGGAAAAAGGATGTTCGATTCTGACTGACCTTGTAACTTGGTTCTTCTGTTGTGCCCTCTTTCCTCGTTGTTATGTCACTCAATTACAATGGAGCGTTCGTTGTTCGATAGCTTTAGCTACCATGGTAATGCATCTGTTATCTTTGGATAACAGCTGGCTGCTTAGTTGAATTACATTAGTTGAATTACATCACCAAATTATACTCAATTTTCCTTTGTCTCTATAATTAGCTCACCAGAGAAGGCAGTGTCAGATATAGTTTGTGTATAGCAGGGCTATTGAAGTACAGTAGGATGAAGCGTGGGACTGATGATAGGAACCAAATGGCTATGCAGACCAGGGGAGACCAAAAAAATTGATAAGAGTAGAAGGTTCTGGTTTGATTTGGCTTCTGGTCGAGATTGCGTTGGTGGTGCCTTATGTGTATCCATTGTTGGGTCCCTGTGGTCCGTTACTTACAAAAACCTGATCAACCTGAAATTTAAGCCATGCTTAATCCATCTCTGATATTGATTAGCCATGGGAAGTACTTAAGACTAAATAGCATCTGAGCTAAGTGAAATTTGGGATGTTACAATTTTGGTTTCAGAGAGGATTATGGAGTGATTAGGTGGATTAAGATTAGGAAGACAAAGCTTTGGTTGTTGGAGTGATCAGGGGATTCGAGGCTTAGATTAGACTTAGATAAATTCCGTCTTCAATGTGGGGAGAATGTAATAGCCTATAACCATGAGAGGTACTACGAATTACATAAGTTATATTAGGTCATTACGATTCCAGGGTCAAAGCTGAATGAAATTTGGGACGTTACATGTGGTGCCGTCGTACAATCCTTCATTCCAAACACTATAAATCACAAAAAAGGGGGGGGATAGGATTATGAACCGTACCAAACTCCTTTTTTTATTTTTGTCGGTTCAACTCCATATCTCCAGTTCATTTGATCCGCACATAAAAAAGAAAAAAATAAGTAGAGTTATTTGTCTACAAATCAATGAATAAGATGGCTGCAGTCTTGGGACATGTTTTTATATGCAGTAGGGGTAAAAATAGTTAAATAAATGCTTGGTATAAAGGCGAAACCAGTCGAAAAGGAAAAATAAGACAATGTTTTTTTAGATACTTGGAGTCAATTACCACAATATTACAAGTAATAAGAAATTGCTTGAAGTTTTTGTCGATCAGAGGTAATAGGTATTGACTAATCAAACTTTCTGATTAAGCTATGAGTGTAATGGTATTGGTGTTTTGAAAATGCAGGGTATCATTGTATTTGCTTCAGTGATGGCGACTCTTGGCTTACAAATCCTGTTGGAGTCTGCTCGAGAAATCATCTCCAAGGCAAGTGATCTTTATGTTGTTTGCCTTTTCATGTCACTTTGCAAACAAATTCAAAATACAGAGCCTGGGATAGACCAGTTTACAGAGCCGTTAGAATGGGAGGAGTTCTATTTAGCTAATAATAACTGAAAGAAGGCTTCCAGTCTCCTCAGGGTACTTAGATATTCTAGTCATACTTAAAACTTTTATTTGGATACTTAAGGATATAAACTGCTTCTTCCGATTTTTTCAATTGGATACTTCTAGAAATTCGCGGAAATAAAATTGTTGCTACATCACAGATTCACCTTCACCCAGTTTTGTTGCCCCCTTCCAATAATCTATTGTTTTAACCTCGTAGACTTAAATTACAGTTACTAAAATTTAGATTATCATCTTATCCCTCCAGTTCGCTCATCTTATGTTGTTATATTTCAATCAAATCTACGTGCAGTCACGCCCAGAAACTGACCGTGAGAAGGAGAAGTGGATGATCGGGATTATGGTTTCTGTTACAGTGGTGAAGTTTGCCCTTATGGTTTATTGTCGAAGATTCAAGAATGAAATTGTTAGAGCCTATGCTCAAGACCATTTCTTCGATGTTATAACTAATTCTGTCGGTTTGATATCGGCTGTCTTATCCATCCAATACTACTGGTGGATAGATCCACTCGGGGCTATAATAGTAAGTTCATCTTGAGCAGTCCTACTTTTCGTTTTTCCATGGTGTGTTTTTGGACTTTTATAGATTTATTGTCCCCTTCCATCCTATCCATAGATTTATGCTAGCTCACAACTTTTCTCAGCCAACTTGTTACGTACTATGCAGATAGCAATATATACCATAAGCACGTGGGCAAGAACGGTGATTGAGAATGTATGGTTGCTCATTGGAAGGACAGCCCCACCTGAATTTATAGCCAAGTTAACATACCTCATTTGGAACCACCATGAAGAGATCAAGCACATTGACACAGTTAGAGCTTACACTTTTGGTTCGCATTACTTCGTGGAGGTTGACATAGTATTGCCTGAAGACATGCTCTTGAACCAAGCCCACAATATCGGGGAAACACTTCAGGAGAAGCTAGAGCAATTGCCCGAAGTTGAGCGAGCTTTCGTCCATATTGATTTTGAGTTTACGCACAGGCCCGAGCACAAAAATAAAGTATGAGGTGGATGATCACATCTGACCATTTAGAGTCAAGTGGCTACTCCCTTATCTTATTCAGTTTATTCAAATGCTTTTACTTGCATTAGGAAGAGTAGCACATGCAAAAGCATTTTATCCTCACCGATATGTGCTGACGATCGGTGTTTGGATGAAACAACGTCCTTATTATTTAGTGGAACTCGTTTTGAAATGGTGCGCCATTTCATTTTGTTCTTTCATCGTGAGGACTGAACTATTTCTAGAGAGAGATGCTTAAATCTTCGTTTGTCACGTGGAAGGAAGTGATTGGCTTTTTAAGACCTTAGGTTTTTTCTTCCAGGTAAGCATACTCTTCCCCCACACTAGCGCTTCCCTGGAGTAACTCTCAAAAGTTTCTCGATGCCGAATAGCCCCGTTCCTATCGAAGCATTGGAGCCCTTCGGTGGTGGTACAAACGGTCCTGTGTTGGGGGTAGATCGCTGGGTAGAATGAACCTTGTACCAAATTTGAATAGAAATTATGGAATTGTAAAATGAGGAAGAAGATTCTCTTCATACTCGACGATGCCATTCTTAAGTGAAATGCGACTGCTTTGTATGGTGGCCTCTCGTTTGACTTGAACATGGAGAAAGCATATTAAATATAGTTGAGGCTTGACCTGCAGGTGTCTCCTAAGTAGAGTGCACGGCGCAAGTTCTTTCTTTGGCTACCACATACTACTGATCACAGAAGGTACTGTCAAAGTAGCTTGCCGCTCCACCAGAATAATCTGACCACGTTCTCTGAAGAATCAGTCCAAGCACAGTTTTTCTTTAGGTAAATAGCTAAGGCGACATTTAGTTTCAGGTCTAGTATTTAACAAACATGAGCAAGGTAGCCAAAGCCGCACTTCAACATCATACGCTTCCACTCCATACATCTGTAGGTGAGATACATCAATGCTGTAAATGTGCAAATATCACGCCAGTTTCTCTGGGAAATATGCTAGCAAGTACCAACACTCCGCAACAAAACTTGTTGATATCAGAAGACGGGGACATTCAGCATTTGACAAATCAATTACTTTGATAGTGAGATTCAATTTAATATCCAACAGTCATGCATGAATATACCACTTTTCTGGCCATCAAAATTGACTCGGCAAAATAATATGACTAAATCCCTCTCTCAAGCACCACGCACCCACCCATTTCCAAATGTATAGTCGGACCTTAGTTCTGAAACGCTGAAGGTCTCTTCTTTCTTTCTCTTAATTAAAGCTTCGCATTGGCCAACAAAAATCTACAGTAGATGTACTTCGTAGGTTCCTCCCTTCCGTTCAGCATTATCCCAAATACCGTACTATGGAAGTCGTTAATAAGTGCAAGCCTTTGAATTAGGTACAGACCGTCTAGCTGTCATACAAAGATCTAACATTTCATATTCAACTGCTTTTCAACCACAATAACAAGTAAATAAAAAAATAGATTACTGAAAAGATTTTTGATACACAAAACTACATAAACAGCCATGAAGCATCAAACCACAAGCCATCAAGAAGTCCATTTGATTGCTTAGTGCCATCCTGGGTTCCGGTTCCAAGACAAGTAAGAAGGATCTCCCAGTTGCCTGGTTGAAAAGAGGTGCGTTAGCAAGTTTGTATCACACAATAGCAGTTATCAAACATTTTTACATAGAAATTAAGGGACGTGCCTTCAACAGGCAAGAATGTCTTTTATGCTAGAGCACGCAGCAAATCAGAAGCACAATCGTACTTTAACTCAAGTAAAATTTTGCAAGACAACTCCTACTCTTTTCTGTGACTATAACCTAAATATTTTCTGCTAGATCTTCTATTTACCAAGTGATCAGTTTGGTGAGAAAAAGGAAGGCATGGGGAACTAGCCAGCCAAAGCTAAAGACCTCACCTTGGCTTCACAAGGTATACAATGGTGAAAGCCATGGCCAAGAAAAAGCACAATCCGCCCACAGTCAGGTAAGCAATGCCAAGGAAATCGTTCTTTCCTCCAAGCCAGCTGGTGGTGGAAAGCACAAGCTTCTTTTTTCCATTAAAACTGTATGTGTTGTAGTTATTCCCCAGCGAAACTTGTATCACTTGATTCTCCTCTAGATCGTGCTCTATCTTCCCATATAATTTCCTGAAAGTAGGAAGAGCTGCAGTTCTCATCCACACAATGAGGTCCTCCTGCTCACTCAACTACAAGCCAGACAAACTCAACAAGTTAAATATCTAGAAATTTTTACTGGGAAATGTAAAGGACTTCCATTGCTTATTATGATGTGATTAGACAGTCAACTCAAAAGGCGTTACCAGAAATCTTCTAAGAGATGCTAACTACATACATGGAGGGACATTCAATTGCTTTCACTGTGAATATTACAGTCAGAAGTTTCGCAATATTTTTAGTAATAGATGCTCAAGCAAAATATGATCTAAGACTAACTATGACAATGCAATTTATAGTCCTTGAGTCTTGAGATTCTAGCCAGGCTTACCGGAATGGATGAATTAAGTTTTGCTCCGCCTATTAGACCTCCACTTTGAAAGTTCTTTGGGTACACATCTTTACCAAATTTATGTTCCCTATCACTCTTCCATGAGATACCCTTCTTATTCACATTTACTTGCGCACTGTTGATCGAGAAACTATAGGTGTCATTGAATAAGCTCCAGGCTATGAGACCACAGGGAACAATATACGAGCCATTAGACAGCATATCTTCCGGTTTACAGTCACTAACTTCACCTTCACTGCTAGCATCCCTTAACTGTTGATCACTTCGACTCTTCACATACCTGAAATTAAACAAAGCCATCACAGTTAATGCGATAAAATATGGCCAAACACATCTGTTCTCTTGTTTATCGAATTTTGACGACCAGACACCATTGCTACCATACCACCTCCCTTTTTCCGATGCTACCATACCAATTGCCCATGGAAATCCAATCAAATAATAGGTAAATACCACCTGACATGAAATGCAAGTTGGTTTTCTTGCTTTAAAGCCATCCATTATGGTTTTCCTAAAAAGCATTACTAAAGCAGACCAAGACATTGTGAAGTGGCATTCCAATCATAACAAGGAAAACATCTCTTTTTATTGAGCATCAGTTACAAAGTGTATACATGCGTAGATTGGAAAATGCAGTGGCTCAGGCCATATTATCTCAGGCTACTCAAAATACAAAAATAAAAGGCATGGATCAGACAAAATATCCAAAATACCATGTGGCAGGAGAGAACAAGTGTATCTATATCCAAAAAGCTACACAAGATCTTCATGTTCATTAGCGCCGAAGTCTGCTTGAGTTAAGCAAAACTAACCATTGTTTTCAGATACTCCTTCACATGAAAAATACGCTGAGAATGCAAAGGTTGCTGAGGCAACTGATACAAACCTGCGATGATTTTGGTAGAAGTTATCCAGCTGGTAGTATACGTAAATAGGCGGCTTCATACGCTTAGGCACCTGAAGACAAAGCAAAAAGTGGAGGGGAGATAACCCTCAGTTTCACATAACCAGTGTGATGATCTTTTAAAAGCATGGACAGTGAGAGGGTTATTCCAGTTCCATGTGCAACTACTGAATCATTTTATCAAGAAAAGCTTACTGTTAAACTCTTGTTGCAGGTTTTGTCCCCAGGGGTCTGAATGTACTGGACTTTATCTGCTCTATTGGATCTATTCGATGCCGGTATGCAGTCAAGATCGTACCGATAAACTATCTCGACAACCTGAAAGATATCAATAAATGTATAAACAACTGTACATCATAATAACAGAGAAGCAACAGCCCTTAGGATTATGCTTACATCACGCGAAGCAAACAAAGAGGCAACTCCAATGGGAATGAAAACAATGCTAACCAGCATGAATGCCGAAATCACCTGCACAAGCAAAGGGAGACTTAAGTAATTTTACTGCTAATCCAATAATCGAGGAGGTAACAGGAATTGGCAAAAGGTAACGAGGACTCACCCATCTAGGTGTGAGGATTGGCTTGCAAGCAGGAAGCTCCTGTTGGGTAAACTTTGAGTCTGAGAGGCCAAAAAGCAATTGAAAACAGCAAATTTTTATTTCAGAAAAGGATTCAAAGGAAGTACAGACATTCCAAGGAGGTTGGCGAGTTTAATCACGCCAAGATCAGCAGCAATCGCATCACCGCATTGACTTGCCAAAATCGGAAGAACAAGGCGTATACTGATTATTAGCGTTCATGATAGATTATTTATCCCAGTAGGGTACCGTTCGCGCACTTAACCAATCAAATCCTAGTAATCAGATTGTCCTATCAGAAGGTAAGTGTGTTGGTTTTGTGGGGAGCATGTTTTGCTGTTCTCCTCGACAGAAGCCCAGTACAGAAGCTCACACAAGCAACTCAGGTAAACAAAAGCAAAAGAAGGATAAAAAAAGCAAGACAACCACAATTAAGATACACACATATAAACCGATTAAACCGCGACAGCAGCTCAACAAGAAATACAAGAAACAAAGAGTGATCGGATGACTCCCTGAACTCGCATATGCAAATCCCCAACACCAATACGTGAGGGAAGGGAGGGAAGAGAATGGAAAGAAATTGGGGAGGGGAGGGATATACAAAAGGATAACCGATCATCTAGGAGGGAGATGATCAGCACCTGATAATGGATAGAATCAAGAGGGAATCAAAGTCGGGAACTCCCAAGCCGATAAAAGAAATCGGAAAAGGGAAGAAGGAGAACATACACTTGGGACGCTTGGAATTCCGGCGGACGGCGGAAGCATCGGCGGATCCAGGGGCTCCGGAGCTGGAAGGCACCGTTGTAGAACTCATCGGAGGGGAGCGAGCCAAAATCCAGAAGGAGAAGACGGAGACAGCGTAATCGAGGGGGCACGGGAGGTCGGAGATCGAGAAGGTTGGTATAAAACCCTAAGATCTAGAGATAGAGAGAGAGAATGGGAGGTGAGGTCGCAGTTGGTGTATTTGACTTTTTTGGGGGCTAATTGGGGGGAGGAAGAAGGAGGAGGAGGAGGAGGAAGAGAAGGTTCCCCCACACCTCGTTATAGCATCATCAGCCGGCTTCTCTCGGACGTTGTGTCTCACTCGTTCTCGTCTAGAAGGTCAGCAAGGAAGGCGAAGCCTGAGAAACTTCATCCGATGAATTTTATTTGATTGCTTCATTGCTTGGGATTTTTAATTGAAGCGAATAAAAATAAAAAAGGAAGGGTCCGGGTCCGGGTTCAACAAAGGACGCAGAACCCACCCGGTATACACGGTTGGACCCGGTCTCTTTTGCCCGATCCCGTTCCCGTCTGTTGGACTTTCCACGCGCCAACTACTTTTCTTTCACTCGCCTTGGAAAAATTACCAAAATCTGGAAGAGGAAAGAAAAAAATCATTCTTTCATTTGAGACGTCTTCAATGTGAATATTACTTTGCCTGCCTTCAAATGTCAACAAAGAATATGCTCCTCTACTTAAAAAAAGTCGAAAATCAACTCTCTCATTCCACACCCCACCGTACGCTAGCTGCTCCACGTTTCATTCATTTGCTGGATATTCTGTATGATTTTTGCACTGATTGATACACCAGAGAGAGAGAGAGATTGCCTGTAATCCTCCTACTTTTTGGTTAGCTGACATATTCTGATATGGCGATTTCTTTTGCTTTTAAAATCTCCAAGTTCAACAATGCAATGTCTGCAAGTACGAGTTCATGCCCTATGTTGCTACAACATTTCCCAGATTGTTGCAGAGTGCATGCATAGGTCTAGGGTGTCCATCATTGAGAAGAAACAAGAATAAACTTCGCAAGCAAACAATGGTATGAATCCGTGAGGTTATTATGCGGGGATCTGTCGGGGAGGGAAAACAGTTTCCGTCTAATGAATGGGGCATCATTCCAACTGTAGACTTGTCTGAACCAGGGAAAGCAACAGGTAATCGTCATTAGTTTCCCCCTCAGCAAACGTGCTTAACACCCAACACGACTGCATGTAATCACATGTAATCAAAGGTGAACAGGAACATTTCAGTCTACCACAATCTCTCTTCTTTGTCTCCCTTAAGTGTCTCCCATGTAATTAGACAAACTGATATAGGAAAAAACAACACAAGCACTCCACAAACTCTTCCAACCAATGATAATTATTCATGATCCCTTGAAAAGAAAGAAAACACATTCGGATTAGCAAATAAAGGGAGCATCCACATGGTGGTCGCTGCAGTAGAGGCCAGGGCGCTGGGTGAAGCCCTGGCTCTTCAGCATCTCCCTCGCCCTCATGACAAGATCCTGATTGGTGATTCCACCATCCGTCTCTGCAATCAGGGTCTGGATGACATTGCTGAGAGCCCCATAAGCTTCATGGGCGTTTCCTGAAGGGCTGGCATCAGCTGAAGTTTGATCGGTCTGGCAACCGCTGACCAGAATACCACCATCTGGAAAAGAACGCTTTGTCGTCCCAGCATAAACTTCTTGATTGCTTCCTACTTCTACCTCCATGGCAGGTTTTGCATACCCCTCATCGCTCTCATCCAGCTTCTGCTTGAGAAATTCCTGTGCCAGGCTTCCGACCATGCCCATAAACCCACCTCCGCCTTCCCCATCTCCATGTCCATGTTGGAGTTTGTTCAATATGACTTTCATGAACTTCTTCACCTTAGGACTTGCATCTTCACCAAAGATATCGAAAAGGGCCGGCCTCAACTTACCTACATCTATGTCATCTTTACCCGTCTTCTGCTTAAGTATCTCTATTAGAGTAGAAAGTGGCAAAGATCTACTCTTCACATAGCCTCTGTCACCATAAGTGCTTTCCACCTCTCGCTCCTCTTCTTCACCGTGGTGCCGATGGTGCCGGAGTGCTGAAGGGACATGAATCCCCCGAGACTCAAGTTTATCTTGGACGGTCTGCTTCAGGAAGCTTGTGAATCCAAAACCAGAGCCTGATGAGTCGTCCTCTTGATTCCTGGTGCTCTCGCCAATCTGCTCCTTAGCTTGCTCAATAAGACCGCCGCTGTGGCAGGAATCAGATACAATTGTGAGGCGGCAACCTTCAGGGACTTGATCGACAAACTCCCTGAAATCATCATCTGTCGTGCAATACTGGCGAGTCAGCTTTTGTGACTAGAATCAAATGGACTTCACAACTCGTGATTAAGAACACAATACATGTGAACGAATGAAATCACAAAACTCAGTAACCTAGCCCGACAGACAAGGAGAGCAAGCTTCAAAAGCATTTTAGCCTAGAGCCAAATACGAAATTAAACAAATGCAGGGTCGAACTAAGGCTATGATGATACACGGCACATGCTATATAGCAATACAGCTGCAGTTATTTGTTCCATGAGAGATGCTGTTAATTACGTGTCGTTTTGCAATGTCAGAAGTATATGGGGCCAGCTCGCAAGTTCACAGTGGGCGAAGAGAAGTACAACTTCTCTCTTCTCTATATCATAACCAGCTCACTCGATCCATAGGGGTTATACTAGACACGGATGAGTGAGTTCATCCGCATAGTTGACATTAAAACAGCGGATCACACAAAAACTGAGCAAGCTTTACCGACAGGGTCCAAATCTTGTACTGCTATAATCAGAGATTTGGTTCCCATAAACCGATTCCAGCATATTGAAATAGCTCAGATGAATTGAGTATCTGGATCCTCGATCGAAGAGGATCCACTCGGACAGGGATCGGATTAGAAAAGGTCAAAACACGCTCGATTTGGTTCCGATCGAACGATCCCCATTCCGTAAAAGTGAAGTGAAAAGAGAGAGAGAGAGAGAGAGCGATCACCATCTCTCCTGCCGTCCCATGACGTGTTCAGTAGCTAGAGGCGGAATCGTGCGATTGTAGCGAATCATGTCAGTCGATGTAATAGCTAGAAGCCAAAGAAGGGGATGCGATCGACGTAAAAGAAAGGGACAGGAGGTGGGTACCGGTGATGAGATTCATGTCGCAGGGGACGATGCACTCGTCGTAGCCAGTGTCGTCCTCCTCGCCGGTCTCGGCGGGGAGGCGGGTGCCGTGGCCGCTGTAGTGGAGGAAGAGGGAGTCGCCGGGCTGGGCGGATCGGACGAGATCGGCGAAGGCGCGACGGATGTTCTTGCCGGTGGGCTGGACAGAGGAGTCGTCGACGTCGATGAGGACGGTGATGTCGTCCTGGGAGAAGCCGTAGCGATCGACGAGGCAGCGGTGCATCCTCCTGACGTCGTTGATGCAGCCTTTGAGCTCGGCCTTGGTGCCCGGGTAGTTGCACCCGATCAGCAGCGCTTTCCTCGCCATTTTAACGCTCGATTCGATTCCTCTTGGCCTTTCCCGGCTACTTTCCGGGCTACTTTCCGGCTCTCGAGTGCGCGTGCGAGAGAGAGAGATAGAGAGAGAGAGAGAGAGAGAGAGAGAGATCTAGAACTACCGTTCAGAATCGGAACGATGGATCGGTAGAGACGGGTTCTTGTATTCAGAGACTTTTGCTGTTAGTGAAGAAGAATTGCGATGGGGATGTCGTGTCTCCGCGGTGAGTGGGTGTTTGTTCGAGACTCGAGTGGGGGTGGTGCGGGGAGTGCTGACCGTCGGTAAGGGAGAGGGAGAGGGAGAAAGAGGAGCGGAAAAGATAAAAAATGATGGGGCCTTTTCTTCTCTCTTGTGATTGGCGATCACTACAGGGACGTGCTGCCCTGTCACAATTTTTTCAGAATTTGCTAAAATCGCCTTTTCCCCAATTATTTACCACAAAAAAAAAAAAAAAAAAAAAATATATATATATATATATATATCAATTAAGAAGAAGAAGAAGAAGAAGAAGAAGAAGAAGAAGGAGAGGACGTCGGGTGGGAATCGGGCCTCGTACATGGATCGTTCATTGATTTCCATGGCACGGCGCTCAGGCCCAAAAAAACCAGAGAAGTGAAACACAACATAGATCTGATTTTGACCGCCCTTAATCTTCTTCTACTTATTTATTCGTATCTCACTATCATCCAAACATCCTTATTTGATCTCAATAAAAAAAACACATCCACGATAGATCTAAACATCCTTGTCGAGTAGATCTATTTCTTGAGTTCTACTTTATTTGGTTTCCTCGAATCCTATTACCTCATCCCAATCCCATAGGTCTTAAATAAATAGATTTCTTGAATGGAGGTTAAGCACTACTTTACACCCTCTAATGCCATGAGGGGCTCGACCGTTAACTCAACCTATATTTGATGGATTAAGTTATTATATAAGTTAATTATATTCAATAAATAGAACATGAATATGTTTTATTATTATAAAACATTCGATAATAATGGTGTTGAATAAGTCAATAACTCAGTCGGACCTAATTCATCTCTACGACTCTTTTACCTTTTGCAGTGACTCACTCCACGTCTTCACCTCAGTTTGTATATGAGCTTTTCTATATTTTTGTTAAATATAGAAGTGTTCAGATAATATAGGTTGGGATTGATTATTTATTATTTAAAAATTGGTCAATTTGAGTAAGATTATTTCCAATCTAGCTCCAAACTCGACCACCTTGCTTGTTTGATGGACTTATCAACAGCTTTAAGATGTAAGAAGACCTTTTTAATCAATTATTTCGAATACTATTTATGTGCACATGAAGCCCATAAGCATGAAATGTGTTGCAATTCTTTGATTAGTTAGCGTTCGCTATTAAGTATCTATAGATAGGTTAAATGGATAAAAAAAGAAAGAGCTTAACTTACGCAGAAGTGAAAAATTCCAAGAATTGGCACTCTCTCTTGTTTGGGAAAGTAAAAAGAAACGAGGCATTTGATTTCTCTTAGGTCCACCGATCGTAGTCACTCCCAAATTGAAGAGGAAAAAAAGCGTGATGTAATAATATTGATCATAGGACAAGCTAAAAGCTAGACTCGAGCAGACCCCGGACAGCTCACAAGGGTCGGCCGACTCGGCCCAACCCAAGCTCGATGCTCTGCACCTGATCATAGGACCAAACCACCCGCCAAGCTAACACCAGAGTGGCCCAAGCCCACCCTAATGGGCTTATAGAGTTTTAGGCCCCAAGCTTATTTGATAAAACAGCGAATGCGTACACTGTTTGTCGCTTATCCCGAAAATTCAACTCATGTCAATTTCCAGTAAAACACCTTCATGACCGTCCTACCATATCATTTATTTATTTATTTAATGATCATGAATGTTATCCATCGAGACAGAACAAGACGACAAAAAGAATCTTATAATAATTGTTATATAATTGAAATGGCAAGCCGACTCACGCACCTAAAACCTTTCTTGCTCAAGTTCAATCATGTCTTATAAAAAAATATGATTCATGCTCAAATGGATCTTTCTTTCTTTCTTTTTCACGATTGGCAAAAAGGTGAGGAAGGCAATTAGCGCTAGAATTGTATCCGAGTGTTATCATTAGATTCTTGTACTCGTCACAAAATATTTGGCTCGAATTATTGATTTTCCACACCATCTACTACCCTGAAAATCTAGGTCGTGAGAGCCTGTCCTACCAAAATACCAACTAACAATTGTGAATCCACTTTATGTGAGGTATGATGCAATTACACAATACAACATGAGGGCTTTTTAAGAGTTTGCTTATGACGTGAATCAAAAATGCCATATTCGGAAAGACATGTAATTTATAGTGAAAAAACAAGCTACCCTTTCATCACTAAATCAACCACCTAGTATCCTAATTAAGAAAAACGACTTTAGTTGTGAAAGTTGTGCTTCCCTGGATTTAGTCTAGTAAGAAATTGAAGACGAACACAGTGTGCAGTGCACATCTTTGCGGTGCTTGACTAAAGGAGCAGAGTGCTAAAGTCAATGGGCCTCAAGTAAATTTTAGTCATATTGATTTGATTTGAGAAAAATCTACGAGGATGCTATGATTCCTTGCTGGACCGATCCTGTACAAAAATAATGGGCCATAGAGATTTCAATTCGAAAGATATTATCCATTGAAATGGATTATCTTTTTCATATGAGAAAAGATAAATAATATTTTAAGTTTTGATTTTTTAAGATTACGATGGAGATGTTTGATATGTGGGTTTTGATTCTCATGTTATTATAAAAATTTAATTTAAGAGTGAATTGAGAATTAGAATAGATAGAATCGAGAAGAAGAAAAAAATTGATTTAAGGACAACTAAGGATTGATGGCGATTTTTAGATATATATATATATAAAGCAGAGATAGTTTTCTATTTCAAATTTGGCCGCAGCCGCAGTCGGGTCATTTGTCCGGTGGTGACTGCAAGCTTGGGCAAGTGTGAAGTGTAGCACTGTGGAGACGAAGGAAAGCGGGGGTGAGCAGAGCAGAGGCAGTGATGGCGATGATGGGGATGGCCGGAGTGGCAGCTCGATCCGCGAGGCATCGCCTCAGTTGCTCCACCGGACACTTGCCTTCCATGCGCGCCTCCTCCCCTCCCCTCTCGCGCCAGGCACGCCCTGAAATCGATACCTTCCTCTTTCTTTCTTCTATTTTATATTTCCTGCTCCGCCTTTGGAATCATCACTGTGCTTCACGAATTGCTCTTTGGTCTGGATCTCGAATCATCCTCTCTCTCTCTTTTCCTGGTTTCTGTCCATCGGTCGTCGCCACTGTTGTATTCACACTACCTTCCCCTCTTCTCTGTTTCTCTCGATGCTTTGTGATTTGCATCCTCCCACCCACCCCCAAAAAGATGTTGCTATCGACGCTCGATCGTTCACTTCACGTCTCCGCTGTCCAGCTGCCTCTAGTGTAGAGCAGCTTCTTTCGATCGCGCTCTTTCACTACTGTTTTGTTTCCTTTTTCATTAGCATTTCCGGTCTGCGTCGCTACTTTCTTTTGTTTGAGGAGCTGGTTTGTCTTTCCTTTGACTATTTTTCTTCTTCTTCTTCTTCTTCTTCTTTTCTTTTAGCATCCCTTATTAGCGGTGCTTTGATAGTTGATCGTTCGTCGTAAAACTACATCTTGAGCTGAATCGTTTGCATTTCACCAATTAAGTGCCTCGTAAGGCGCCTTCATCCCTTCAGAAGGCTAAATGCCCTCTTGGTTGGGGGGGGGGGAGACGGTGGATTCGATCGAAGCGCACCTTGGTCTTGAAAAACGCTCGTTTGGCTCACAAAGAATTCTCTGTTGTGCTACGTGTTTATAGCTGCAGGGTGAAAATAACCAATTGAGAAACGAAAAACTCATTAGTAATACGTTTTGAGGAGCTCGAAATTAACTGGTTCTTAATTTTTCGTTTCCATCTGATTTTGACTGCTTATCAAGTAATGGCACATGTTTCCCTTTGCATTTAGATTACCATGGATGCCCAAAGTCTCGCTGCCAGGTTGAAAAGTTCTGGCCTATTACGGAGTCAGGGGCTCATTGGAGGCAAATGGGTTGATGCATATGATGGCAGTACTATCAAGGTATTACACCACAAGTCACACTTGTCTTCCCCATATTTTCTTGGTAATTATTCAAATTAATAAGAGTAATCAATGGCATGTCCCTTCAGGCTGGCTTGTAAGACTATCCTGTGAAAGTCAGAACTATTACTTGTGGCTCAATATCATTCCTGAGCTATATCGTGACAGGTGCACAATCCAGCAACTGGTGAAGTTATAACAGAAGTACCCTGCATGGGCTCACGAGAGACAAAAGACGCAATATCTTCTGCCTACGACGCATTCCAATGTAAGGGTCTGCACAAGGTGATCTCTGTGATATTCTAGGAAAAAGAGCTTTGAAAGGGTATTGTTTGTCTTATGACAAGTTGTCGGATATAGGATTCTAGGGATCCCTGTGCAAAATTACAGACTCTTCAGGAAAGTAATATCTTTGCAGCTCATTTTTTCGGTTCAAATAATCTAAATAATTTGGAAAGATCACTGAAGACTTTGCCACTAAAGTTCATTGGTTTAAATATGCCTGGCATTAAGTTTTGAGCCACAACTTGATTTGGTTTTGTCAGCTTTTGCTGCAGCATGCTACCTTTGATTGTTAAGGCTTTGTAATATTGGTCTTTGCTTGCGCAGCTTGGAGCAAAGTGACTGCGGCTGAGAGGAGCAGACATCTAAGAAAATGGTACATTCCCTCTTTTTTATTGCTTGCGCATGTGTGTCTGTGTGATTTGCTGCCTTTAGTCAGCAGGCTTTTAATATAGCTGTCACTTAATTAAAAGCAGAAACTATGAAGAATAGCGATTATCTCTGTATTAAAAGAGTTTACAACAATATCATGTTGCACAAAGCAATATCTAAAAACATTAATGTGTTGAGAAATCCTTAGCTCACGTGAGGCTTCCTTCTTTTGAAGCCCAGTAACTTGGACTGGATTGTGTAACTTATATCATCATAATAGGTGGGCATAGAAATTAAAGTACTTTGGAAACCTAAGTAATTGTGTTCTTGGTACAACTATTTGCAAAAGGCGCACTTGTGAAAAGGCATGTTGTGCTACAGCTTTTGTAAGATGTTTGACAAACATTCTGCAACTACAACAAGCTGCAGCATTGCACAGCTATTTTAAGCTGCTTCACATGGTTTCAACTTACAAGGTGTTCAAACTTCAAAATACATGTTGCCAAACGTGTGAGCTACATCATATCTTAAATTAGACACACCCCAACTGCATAGGGTCACCTCTGCACAAAACAGACTTTCTACTAGTGGAATAATCACATGTTTTTCCTAGAACTTCACAATCAAGGTTTTATAGCTTGATACTGCCTTTATCTATGGGATCAAGAAATATCTTTTGTAAGTCTTTTCTTATTTGACACTGTTGTCATGTATGTGAAGGTATGATTTGCTAATCTCCCACAAGGAAGAGTTGGGACAGTTGATAACTTTAGAGCAAGGGAAACCATTGAAGGAGGCCATTGGAGAGGTATATGATGCGGACTTCTACAAAATGGAGATTTAAGCAATAAACTCTGCCGTCAGCATATTTGATGTTAACGTAACTTGCTTGATAAATGAGACAGGTTGGCTATGGTGCAAGTTTTATTGAGTACTTCTCCGAGGAGGCAAAACGTGTATATGGAGATATTATTCCGGCACCACTAGCTGATCGTCGGTTGTTTGTGTTGAAGCAGGTACTGATTTATCTAATTATCTTTTGTATGACTTGCCAGATGAAGATATTTATCGTTGCATCAATATATAAAAATATGCATATACATTAGTTTCATCGTTGACTTTTACTGGGTGGGTGTCCATTTTGAATTCAAGGGAAATCATGCTTTTTGTTGATGACATGCCTGTTCTCTGATCTGCAGCCTGTTGGTGTTGTTGGTACAATTACGCCATGGAACTTTCCTTTGGCTATGATTACTCGAAAGGTATGTCCCTTATAGGTTTATTCAGTGCAAAATTTTCTTTCTAGTACATAGCCTGAATCAGCTATGTCTAAGAGAAGTGAACAACTAGGAACACGATCATCCTCCTCAAAGATATTTCTTGATCGTATCAGGTTGGCCCGGCTCTTGCTTGTGGCTGTACAGTTGTTATAAAGCCCTCGGAGCTTACACCTCTTACAGCTCTAGCCGCAGCTGAGCTCTCCCTTCAGGCTGGAATACCACCGGTAACTGGCATTTGTATAATACTATACTGAACTAATGTTAAGAATTACATTTCCCATGTACAGACAGAAATTTATATCTCGATGCCATGCATGTTCATCATTCATTCAGTACACCACATTAGAGAAGCTTGAAGGTGATTGAGCTAGAACCCTAGAAGTTAATTCCGTTAAGCTGAGTAATGGTGAGCTCATTATAGTATGATGGTGATAAGAAGTGTCATTACTGATCAGTGACTTTTACTGCATAATGGTTATTCGCTGTCAAGCTTTCACTTTGCATAGTTTGCATCTTATTGATGGAAGAAGGTACTGCTTTAATTCCTCTTCATTGTTTGATTTCCATGGCCCCCTTTTTTCCTTTGTCAAAATATCAATTTAAACCATGGCAGTATTAAGGCAATATTTGTCGGCGAATCTGACCAAGTCATCTCCTAGTTCTTGGTATTGCTGTGTTTATAGAAGGGGTCTGCGTGTCTGACTGTTTCTTGTCACTATTGAACTGAATAAACCTTTTTTTCTTGTTTTTTCCCAATTTTCCCATCATTTAGGGTGCTGTTAATGTAGTTATGGGGAAGGCTTCTGATATAGGAGATTCTCTACTGGAAAGCTCTCAGGTCCTCCCCAACTCCTGTACTCATTAAGAATGTGACTTCTGATGTCATTTCCAAGTGACATGCTAGGGTACAGACTTAAAGAGATCATACGTTCTTCATCATTCTTTTCAGCTCAGGAAAATTACATTTACTGGCTCAACAGCTGTCGGGAAAAAGTTGATGGCTGGCGCAGCTGCAACGGTTAAGAAGGTGTTTACAAGCTTTCATGTGACTGCCTATGCATAAGTTTTAAGGAATGCTTCTAACAGGCTTTGATTCCACTTTGTAGGTATCTCTGGAGCTTGGCGGGAATGCACCATGCATAGTGTTTGACGATGCGGATGTGGATGTTGCTGTAAAAGGAACTGTATGTTGGTGAAGTATAAGATTACTTTATTTTTGATCTCGATATCATGCTAATATTTTTTAATTCTTTTGGGGGTGTAAATGACAGTATTCCTGCTAAGGATGGACATGACAGATGTAGGACTTTTCCCCTTAAGCTAACGCTTTCACTTTGTGCAGCTTGCTGCAAAGTTCCGCAACAGTGGACAGACCTGTGTTTGTGCAAACAGAGTCATTGTCCAAGAAGGTACTGTGACAACATACTGCAATTATCACTCAACGCATGGTGTTTTATTTGTTGACTGATTGAAAGATATCTAGAAATTAATCTGCAGCAAATTATAGTTCTATTTGTTGACTGATTGAAAGAAATCTAGAAATTAATCTGCAGCAAATTATAGTGTGAATATCTTATATAGATTTACCTAGCTGAAGCTACATATTCTCAATTTCCAATCCGACTGCTTCTATAACGAAAACTGAAGCTCCTGATGAGATTTTAGTACCACTTCTGGTAGAATATTAGGTCAACTTTAATTTTTCTTGCAGGCATATATGAAAAATTTGCTACTGCATTTTCTAATGCTGTTCAGAATCTGCAAGTTGGCGATGGCTTTAGTGAAGGCGTTGCTCAGGTAGACACACTTCCACTCTTAAATCTTTTAAACTACCATCTTCTACCCCATGCTGCCTTTCCATGTGCCTTATTCGTAGAACATATTACTTCGACTATTGGTTAGATATGAATGTTGCTTATATTGGATATGATATGCTCCTTGTTTAATTGTATGAATCTGCCATAGATTTCAAGTGTCTTTTCATGATGCTGTGTCAGTAAATATTCTTGAAAATAATAGTTGTCATCCTTTTCTTAACAGGGTCCTCTAATCAATGAAGCTGCACTACACAAGGTCTGCTGTCCTGCTTCACATGCAAATATGCATCCAATTGATATCAGTGAGCCTCGTTTAAATGCCATTTCTTTCCTTTTGTGGCCTTGTAGGTTGAATCGTTTGTTGAAGATGCTATATCCAAGGTTCTTTTCGACTCTCTTTTAATAGTTGATTGTAGAGTTGCAGGTATGATTGATTTAAACTATGATCATGAGCACACGAATTGAATAGAAACGGCACGACTTTATTCAAGGTTTCTCTCTGATGAATCTCTTCCTTTAAGTGCCATATGCGCTTAAAAGTACACTCTTCTTGATCTTGACGATGATTAGTTTAAAAAAAATATTTCCTTGACATTCTAGTTGTTTCATTACAGAAACCAGTGTCCATTTGTCAAGTGCAGGTGGCTTCCTATTTCTTGCATATGCTGTGTCCTTAAGTCAAAATTGTTGTCAATTTGTGAGTAACTAGGTGCATATAGTGTCCACCATTATTTCTAAAGTTTTCTTTCTTTGTCCAATTCATTTCTAACTATTTAACGAGGTGATTCACCCAGGGATGGCAATTTGTGCTCGTGTCGTGTCAACATAAGGTCAACCCGAATGATATGATTAGTTAATCGTGTCGACCTTCGTGACACGGACATGAACGAAATCAATCCACCAAACACAAACTTGACATGAAATATCCTCAATCTTTCATAAAATCTATCTACAAATTGCAATAACCTGTCAACAAAATATCATCAAATCAAAGAAAGATTAGAAAACAAAAACTCAGGATTGGTGGTAGAGGGAATAAAATTAAGTTGAACCATTGGAATGTATGTTCTGTAATATACTGAACATTTGATTTTAGTGGTAGAGTAACTTGGTACTTTTAATGCATGCAGAAAGAGAAGTTATAGTAGTCATATCCATGTAGGTGAGCAGGCATTGGTATTAGCATTGATTTTTGAGTGAACGATACTATTTTGTGGCTCTAGTCTGATAAATTCAATAATCTTATTCATAAGGCACGTTATTCAGCAGTCTTGAATTGTCATTCATGTAGTCTTTGACTTATATTGTGCCTCCATAAAAGGTGGTTTATGGCATAGAATAACTTCTTGCATCTTGTTATGGCTAATGAAGGGAGCTAAAATCCTTCTTGGAGGCAAAAGACATAGCCTGGGAAGGACTTTTTATGAGCCTACAATTATGACTGATGTTAAAAGCGACATGCTTATTTCAAGGTAGACTTTTTAGCCTACTCAATCTCATCTAAGAATAACTGTTGCAAGCATGAGATATTAGGCATTATACACAAACTGTACATATGGTATATTTGGCATGATAGTTGTGAATTATGGAAGACAGATATCTCTCTCAGCTTTTTTTTAATAGTTAGGAGTACTATCTCTTCACTATATAGTTCTCCTGGGAAAGCAAGGCGGGCAACTCTTCTAACAGTATCAAAAGAAGAGAAAACTCTGGTAGCAAATGTAGTTTCTGTCCATCCAAATTAGCCAAAGTTAAGCTACAGAATTTGATGATTGTACATTGTTGTCGCTGCTCTATCTTGTTATGAAAAGTAATCAATTGGAGAGAATGCTCAATGAGTAAATATGGGAATCCAAATCCTTCAAGAAACTTAAGTGCTTCAGATCCTTTGTGGACTTTTGAGACAGGCTGGTGGTATTGGCCCTGAGGAATGATATGTCTGAAGGCTCCTTTGGAAACCCAGTGCTTAGATCTTTTGCTAAATACCTCAATGCATATAGTAGATTATCCACATTTATTTAATAACCCATTGACCTATTTCAAAAGGATGTCGATGATTCTTGTTTTTCCTTTTCCTTCTGCAAATTTTGTGAGCTTGGCAGTGGTTTGTTTTTTAATAGTTGACTAAGACTGTTCTAGACCTTCCATGCTAGTGTTTATGCGTTTTGTTATTTTCTCAGAGAGGAAGTATTTGGGCCAGTAGCTCCGCTTTTGCGTTTTCGAACTGAGGAAGAAGCTATCCGCATGGCCAATGACACTAATGCAGGTCTTTCTTTGACTTGCAGTAATATCTAGGATCTAACTTTGTATTCTGATGAGACTTGAAATGAATGGCATTTGGTTTTCTCATCTTGCCTTAGTTGTGCGTCAGATGAATCTTCAGTAAGCTGTCTGAAAGTAGACAACAGTGAATCACTTGTCAATACTGACAATCTCTCTCTCTCTCTCTCTCTCTCTCTCATGTACGCATCAAAGGTCTTGCTGCTTACATTTTCACCAGTAATGTTCAACGTACATGGCGTGTCACTGAGGCCCTTGAATATGGTATAGTTGGGGTTAATGAAGGAATAATCTCAACAGAGGTTGGTATCATTCTGTCTCCTCCATTTAGCGTACGTCAGAAAAGATGGTTTACTTGTTTAGTTACTTGGTTGGCTTTAGGTGGCTCCTTTTGGTGGCGTCAAGCAGTCTGGTCTTGGACGGGAAGGTTCAAAGTATGGAATTGATGAATATCTGGAAGTGAGTATCTGTGAATGCTGATACATAGTATCATCTTGAATTAGCATACTCATTCAAATTTTCTTCTCTGACGCAATAATGCAGCCGCAATTGTTTACCCCTTTGTCTCTTGTTATGTTCCTCGTGCTTGCTGAACTTTTGGATTGCATTTTTCTCTGTTCTGTGAATTCCTATTACTCTTTGCCTTAGTGAAAATGTTACTTCATGGTTGCAGCTAAAATATGTCTGCCTTGGAAACATGTCACACTAACTGATGAGCGAGGTCTTGGAATGGACTATTGGTCATCCTACGTCCAGAACACAGAAGGCCCTCCTTCCGTGCCTCTGACACTTGACATGCTTCTAGCGAGTCACCGCACCTTCTTGAAGAGAGCATGAGGAAGATTGTATGTATATGAATAAGGACAGATGGCCATCTCCATTCCATAGCAGTATTTCGGAAATCTCATGTTGTTTTTGTTTTTCTCGGCAAGACAGCAATCTCATGATCCAGTTTTTCTCCTTTAATTGCAAATGATTTTCCATATCGGTCTGTTAAAATCAAAATAGTCAAATGAATGTTGGGTGGGGAGGAAATGGATACGATTCACTTAGACCTTATAACGGACAAAGTAGCAACGCCATTGTAAGGGCAAGGGCCTGGGAGGCGTGGGGACAATTTTCGGTTTATGGCCCTGAGATTCATCGGGCTTTCGGAACCCTCCTTGAGGGGCGATCATCGTTGGCTCGCTAAACGCAACAACGACATTAATTTAACTTGCTAGTGGGAGCTCTCTTTTACGAAGCGGGTGCGTCTACTATTCATTCCCGCGAATAAAAGGAGGTCGCAAGGAATTGGTACCGCTATGGCTAAAAAAGAGTTCTTTGAAGTCTTGAACCATCGTGCACCAAACTATGGATTCGCATGGAGCGTAGACCCACCAAAAAAAAAAAAAAAAAAAAAAAGAGAAGAAAAGAAAGAAGAGGGAAGAGAAGGAAAAGCGAACCACAAAAAGATGGGCCCCGGAAGATCACTTGGAAGGGAATATATTCATTTGGAGGCAGAATAATTCGGCAATGCACATAAAGATGCTTGAAAATCAAGCAAGCATGGCCTTAACGCTAACGCAGCCTGCTTTTCCACCGGGGTTTATAGTCCTTGCATAAAATCTAATCACCTCAAAGTTAAACCTCGGCTTTGTCTGAATATAATAACACCCCCATGTGTTCTCGGACGAGACAGCTACGTACTTGGCCAAAGCGTGGTCCAAAGCGTGTGACCGCTGGGGAATCTTCCGTTCTAGATTGCTACTCCTTTTCTCCCTTCTGGATAAACTCCATCTACATCTAGCGTTTGAATTGTTCAAAGGTGTTTCGTCCGCGAGAGAATAGCCTACCCATCCTCTCTCCACTTGGCCAGAGATTAGTTCCCACTTTCGATTTGCGCTCCTTAACAAAGGCCACCGACATCTTTTGACATCAACAGCAGCAGGGGTATAACTTCCATCAACCTCTCGATCAGAAATCAAAGAGAATTTTGCATAGCAAACAATCAAGTTAGCCAATCAAGTATGCCGTGACGATACTCTGTGTGCGATGGCAAAATCACGTTGTATGCCAATCGCTCCGTGCACGTGTCCTGCTCGGGTGCTAATTTTACCGAACCACACGAATGTACATACATGATCACTGGCAATTCTCCTAGGGTTAAGTATGTGGGCAGAGTTGGAGAATCTTACTTTAATTGTCAAAGAAGAAAGGCATCTATTCCCCATTCTGGATTTGGGTGAATGTCCGAATGACATGCAATTCTCTCTTTCACTCGTCTCCCATAAGATTTTGGCATCCCACCATGAGAGGAGAGCTTTTGCCCCCTTTTCTACTCCTTTCTTTTTCCTCTTTATTTTTTTTTTCTCACCTCCTTTTATTTATTTTCGTACATGAAAAATACTGAAATGTATACCAAACCCTAATGTCGCCGGACTTCACTGTTGCATAAATTACCTCGTCTTTCCACTCTAGGGTTTGACCAACTCTTGCTCGAGAGAGGACAATCTTGTATTCCACAAAAGAGTAGAGGATGAGGAGGTCCCCCTCGTAATATCTTCATCAAAAGCTTCGCTCTGAATTCCCCTTTCCTCTTTGCGCTCAGAAGTTCTCCCTCCCCTCTCACCAACAAACCCGCAGACCACAAAGCTTTTGGGTCCACCCATCCATCTTGCCTTTAATTTGCCCAATTTGTAGTAGCAGAAGAAGAGTTATGCCCATGTTTTCGCCCTAGAGATTTGCTCAATCTCTTCTTCTTAACGGCCATTAGTTCGCTCGCAAAATCTCTAGAGTTTGACCGTGCACATATATATGGTCGGCTTGTTCTCATTTAATCCCTAGCTCAAGTTGTTGCACAAACATATATTCTAGCAAATATCACGCACCATGCGTACTCGAAGTGGTTGATAATTTGGTTCCAGCGCAGAAGGAGATAGTCAGAAGAGAGAGCAGAATGTTATGGTAAAATATCACGTGTGCAATGTAAATGCCATGCAAAAACGGTTGGGAACAGAACCATAAGAAACCACGTTAGCTCTGTGATTGCTGAATCATTGCGGTGGACAAGTACGTTGACGACATTTTTTAACTAGTTATCGCAGAATTTACCTAGAATCAGAATCTATCCCTCCTCATCTTGACTTGGTTTTTCATTGATAGGAAGTAAAGCTTTTGTTCTTCTGCCCGGGGCATTCATCTTTCAAATTTCATTTTACCAGATCGAGTCTAAGAGTATAGGTATTAAGAGATAGACATGTACACACTCAATCAGGTTTATGGAATATATATTTTAACTTTAAAATGTCTGTGGGGACATGATTCATATAATGAGTTTATAACTTTATATCACTGGTTTTTGGTTATTTAACAGCTACAAATAAAAATTAAGCTGGTAGCTTTATAATTTTGGGGGCACTGCGGAGTTAAAAAGGCAGTCGTGGTACGAGAGAGAGAGAGAGAGAGAGAGAGAGAGAGAGAGAGAGAGAGAGAGAGAGAGAGAGAGTCGTGCATGCATGGTGGGCTCAGGGTTATAATGAATAAAAGGCATTGGGGTTCAAAACTTGAAAGAAAGATTGATAAAGCAAAGCTTAACGAATTGGCAGTCATGATTGTATCTAAGAGCAAGGACTCTCGTTCAAATATAAATGCAAAGACCTAAAAGGAAGCTTCACATGATTGGAGAATAATATTCAAAAGAGCCTCTCTCCTTTTGGCCTTAACAATACATCCAACTCAGAATTTGTCTGTGCACCCTCTTCCCCCGATAAAGATGGAAACTCTCTCTCTCTCTCAACCCCACCACCACCGTTGGCGACTAGAATTGGTCCCTAAATCACCTATTTTAACTACATTCGCTATTAATACAGGAGTTAGCGTTACATCAAGATGATATAACTCATAAAATTTGCTGTGACAAATTTCGAGCAATAGATACACATAGATACATGATAATACAATACTATACATCTCTCTCCAACTATATTTGCACAAAACAAACACTTGATCAAAGTTAACTCAAAAGCAAGGTCTCATCATTGTCATAGCAGTTAAAATGATGAGAAGTCGTAAAAAACTGAAATAAGAACATTAAAAGCATCTGGCAATAGATCATGTGTGACCATGGTAGAATTGAGCCATTGCATTGTCAGAATTGGAGGATGTGGATTCTCTCAATTTATGAGCGGTATATAAAGTTTGTCTTAATAAGTTAAGATGACATATTATTATTTATACAAAGGAATTGATGACTGATGAGATGTCAGTCAGTCTAAGTGTGATTAATCTATGCTTTAAGAATTCTTATAAAAAAAACACCTCAGGATATTTTTTACATAAGCCATCAAACTTTACATCTATTAATGCAATGATTGTAGGTACTAAATTAAAAGATTGTATATGCGTGTAAAAGTCTGAACCCTGTTGGTTAGTTAACATTTTTTGCCATTAATATTGAATTAAATTTATTTCTAAATAAAAAAATAAGGTATCGTAAAAACTCAACTAGATCTCATAGATACATGTAAAGTATAAGATAAATATGCATCAAGTAAGATTTTATCTCCAGAGTGGCGGTATAGCCACAAAGATTACTTATTTGTTTGACGGCATAACGACTTCAGGGGAAAAAAAAAAAAAAAAAAGGAAAAAGGAAAAAGGAAAAGAAGAGGGTATAGCGGCTATATAGTTTATTGTAAACTAATAAATATGATATATATTTGCAAAGGGCTGTGCTAGTAGTTTGCTTTGGAATAGAGAAACGCCAAAGGGGAAAAGGGCAGCCTGATCTTTCTTCAAAAAACGCACCCTATTCCTTCTCTCTTTCCCCCATATCGCATTTGTTCTTCAGCTTAGAGAGAGGGAGAGAATGTTCCATCCCAAGAAGCCCTCGGGTATGAATTCCCATGAGAGGGGGATGTGCGTGCAAGGTGATTCTGGTCTCGTCCTCACCACTGACCCCAAGCCCCGCCTCCGATGGACCGTCGAGCTTCATGAACGCTTCGTCGACGCCGTCACCCAGCTCGGAGGCCCCGATAGTAAGTAGCAACGAATCTCTTTCGTTCGTTTGGTTGAAACTCTCTCCGGCTTCATCTTCCTTCTTTCTAGCTAAGCTACATGCACACCCATCTCGGCGATGAAGTTTTAACGATTCATGTACCATATGTAATCTTTGATGTTTGGTGTGACGACAGAGGCAACGCCGAAGACCATCATGAGGGTGATGGGTGTGAAGGGTCTCACTCTTTACCATCTCAAGAGCCATCTCCAGGTTTACTTCCTTTGATTTGTTTTGCTTTCGGCTTTATACAATCTTTTTTGTCTGTCACTCCCCTTCACAGGGTTCAAAGTCCAAAGTGTATGGGTGGGGTGGGTCGTCGCAGCGATCGAGATTGTCTTCCCGCTTTTGTTTGCCTTTCTTTTGCTTCTTTTCTTATGTTTGCTCATCTGGGAAAACGCCTGACCTACTTGTTGGCTGCAGAAATTCAGGCTGGGAAAGCAACCCCACAAGGAATTCAATGACCACTCAATCAAGGATGGTAAGAGAGGTGACTCTATATTGTCTCTTCTATTTCTAGGTTTTCTGCATGTTCATCATGTGTCACGTAGCTTTCGGTGTGTAACCATTAACCACTTTTCATCTACTTGCATATATAATTCGATGCCGTTGACAGCTTCTGCACTTGAGCTTCAGAGAAGCTCCGCTTCTTCTTCTGCCATGATAGGCCGCAGTATGAATGAGTAAGTCGCCCTAAACTTAAGGACGTTTTGGGATTCCTTTTTTAAACCCTTGTGTTGGATTTTTTGGTACGACTAACTCCAACATGGGTTGGTTGATGCCATCGTCAGGATGCAAATGGAGGTGCAGCGAAGACTTCACGAGCAATTGGAGGTAAAACTTGCCCACACCGAATTCATACATATTTTGGGAAAATAAAAGGTTTCGACTATCTCTACATCTTCTTCTCTGTGTGCTGAATAATTAAAAAAGAAACGGTGCAAATCGGGGCAGGTACAGAGACACCTGCAGCTGAGGATAGAGGCGCAAGGGAAGTACATGCAGGCCATGTTGGAGAAGGCGTGCCAGACGCTCGCCGGTGAAAGCATGGTCCTTCACAATTCATCCGGAGCAGGGTACCACAATCACAAGACCCCTAGTAATATGCCAAACCCAATGAATAGCATTGGAGGAGGAGCGCCATTTGTCAAAGACTTCGGATCCTCATCCCCTCTCAACTTCCCATCTTTTCAAGACCTCAACATCTACGGTGGTTCTGACCAACTCGATCTTCATCCCAACCTGGACAGGCCTTCCCTTTCCCTCGATTCCTACCATCTCCCCAGCAATAACAACAACAACAACAGCAGCAGCCACGACAACAGTGGTTTTGGAAAGAAGAGACCGAGTCCCTTTGTGACCGGTGGTAGCGGTAAGAACCCTTTGCTATGGTCTGCCGATGATCTCCCCGAACATGGCCACGAGCAGATCCACACGCCTGAGATGGTCGATTCCATCTCCGTTGACATTTACGAAGCGAAGCCACCCCCGGCTCTTACCGGAGGGGGAGGAGGGGATGAGCAGAAGCCTCTGAAGCCCCATCGGCACGATGACCATCTCTTTCAGCAGACTGGATGATGCTGCTGCTGATGATCTCTACCCTGTTCTTATGCTATGGTCATTAATCAGCTGAATTAATCATGTCACACATTATTTTTGGACTAGAGTTTCTTCCGGGTCTTCAAACCTTGCTCTTCTATGTATGAGCATATGTATCATGAGCTCGGCTTTGGGAACTTTGATCATCGAGGAATATTATTTAGGTTTACTCATCTGATCACCTCCGAGTTTCCAGTGGCAGCTAGGTAGTTGAGAACAATTTACGAATCACATAATGCCATGCAAGCATGGCAGAACTTGTTTTAACTTGTATTATCATTTCATGTACTAATTAATCTACTTTTGCTCCGAAATTTCTTCTCTCTACTTTTTCGTTGGTTTCAGTCATCCCATTCACACTACAAGAAATGGACATTTGCCATTGACCAGTACTCTAATTAATTATTTTTCAGGTTTTACACCGAGCAGTCATGTATGTAAATTTCTGAAATAGCATGTTCGGATGTTATCATCCAATTATAGGTATAACGCCATTGACAAATGCAGTCCCCGATCATGCATGCATGCAGACAAATCACTATATATACTCAATATTTAGCTGATGTGGTCGATAATATCTATCTTTTAAGTATGAAACCCCACATGCTTCGCATAAAAATTAAAGGGGATGCAAGATCTCAAGCTATTCCAGCACACTGATATAAAAGAAATTCTCACGCTGTGTGTCCTTTAGAGTCATGCTAGTGCGGTGAGTTCATCTTCTATTAGCCCTTTCCTGCACTCGACGTTCTATGCATTTTCAATTTAGCTTGCTGGCTGGCCTCTACTTTGATGCATTTCTTTTAAGCTAATTGACATGAATTCGGGTGAACCAGCTAATAGCTTACCACTTGAAAATAATCCTTGAAGGCATTTATACAGTCCTATCTTGCTGCCAGCAAGCTCAATAATATGGAGAGTTAGGACTATAAATTATTGACATTCCAATAGCACAAGATAAAACTTGAAGATGATGTGACACGATGGCTTGAAACCAAATGTGCTCTCCAATGATCAAATTATTTCATAAATGAGAAAGTTGTGGCATAAGTAGTTGTGAAACATAATGAGTTCAATATACATCGAGACACGAAACAATCGACATGATGGTAAAACACATCCCTAGTTTTGCGGGGCAAGAAACGGCCAAAAACAATCGGTATCTGGATGGGATGGGAAATCAAGATGTATATCGATGGGTTTGACTACATCAGGACTAGAATATGGTGGATATCCCTCATTCCCATGTGATGCTAGAGGAAATCGGCCAAAACAAATAAATACAATCTAAAGATAGTACTCACTCAGGAAATCAGCAAAAAGTACTTAAGAATATATATCACACCCGATTTGATAGACGCACTACTATCTTGGGAAAGTTGTGTTAAGTGCGAGTGCAAGAGTTTTTCATGGATAAGATTAGGGTTAAATTGATGTTTTGTAAAGGAGGCCTGGGATTTGGAATGTCTCTCAGAGGTCCTTCTTGCGAGCTTCGCTTAAGATGATATATAGGGCACTTACATTTTCATTGGAGTCTAGCTACTCGGGAAGCGGTTAGAAAATGCATGCGAAAGGAGTAAAAAGAGGAGGAGGATGATGGGGTTGAAGTACCGGAAATTTAGGGCAAAAGGAAATCAAAAGTTGCACAGCCTGCAAGCTTGCTGTTGAATCTAGAGTCTCGGCGCACACAAAGCATTCAAAAACCAGCAAATTGATAATATCAGCGAGTTAGAATTCAGAGGAGAAAGATCATCAGAAAAAAGAAAAGTAGAATGCAGACAGGGGAAAAGCTAAAGTCTCTGAACACCTAAAAAAAAAAAAGAAAGACAAAAGAGAATCGAACCGCACTCCCACGCGGCCAGAAATCGAGGAAGCTTCTATCTTTTCTACTCCAAAGTGAAGTTGGTCTCTCTCTCTCTCTCTCTCCCCCTCTCCCTCTCCCTAAAAAGCTGACGGAATGATGGCATTTGAATGAGGTTTTCTCTTTTCGCTGCATCATAACGTTCGCTGATGAGAAGACATGCACGGCAATCAAGGGAGTTACATGTCCTGAATTTGCAAAAGATCCTCTGCGCCATTTCTCTTGGTCTTTGGGTTCTCAATTCTTCTGTTGCTGCCGCCCCCAACCGAGAATCTCTATATGTAGAGGGCCCCCCTAATTGTTAGAAGAACCCTATCCGCTTCATCAAAGCCACAAAATGTTGCTCCTCTTTTAGATTGAAGAAAAATACTCATGAGGTTCTCTCCCTCCCTCCGATGTCTGCTTTTTTCCATCCATGTATTCAAGAGATGTGTTGCTTCTCTTTACTATGAAGCTAATCGTCATAGGATGCTTCATTCTCATTCCAAAGCTTACTTATTAAAAAGAATGTTGATGTACTTCCGTATTATCATAAAATTACGAATTTGTGTGTCGAAATGAATGTTGGAAAGTACTTATTTTACTTTCGCTTTTAATTGAATTATGCATAACATATGCTTAAAATGGTTTGCATTTATTTGACAACTTAGCCCCATCCACTATACTACTACAAGTTGCTATTGATAACCCGAGGCCTCTTTGGTGCCTCTATTGTGACCCTAACAATGATCGCCACCTTAACTCATGGTATCTCAAGGCCATCAACTTATCAAGTGCAAAATTTAAAACTAGATGAAGTGAAAGCGTAACGTACAAAAAATTAAGTATGGGAAACGTTATTGACGAAAGGAGAGCTGCATTTGCAGAATAAATTGGGGCATAATTTTCTCCTAATACCATGTCATAATGTTTAACCCAAAAACTTAAACCGTAGATGTAAGGAGACTGCATGTATATAAAAAAAACATAAATCCCACAAACAAATAATGTGAGATAATATTTGACGGTGAGGATGGAGAAATAACATGATTACCCTTTATAACTCCGTACCTGGTGAGCAATGTAAATGAGATCTTCTGCTGATAAAGAAGAAACCAAACAAAGAAAAAGGAAATAAAGAATGAAGCACATGATGACATCTAATCTTTAGTATTTTGGGGGGCAACACATGATGCAGTCTAATCTAATGTACATCGTCATTGGTATTTCTGCCTTCCAGCCTGGTTAGCAAGGCCTTTCGTATGTAAAGGAAAAGCGGGGAAAAGAAAAGGACAAAGCAGCACCTTGCTCGACGATCAACCCATTCAGCTACGCAAGCTCCCCTCCCAACCCTTAATTAATAATGCTGCTGAACCAGCCGGCGGTGCAGTGCAGTGCAGTGCGGCTCTACGGTCCCTCTCCATTCTAACTCTCCTCAGAACGTCGTAAGTGCATGAGACGTAACGAATGCCGCTACAGCTAGGCCCATGACCAACTTTCCTATGGCCATTGTACTCGGCCCAATCCAGTGACTTCCTCAAGCCCACTTCCCCTTCGAAATCGCCCTCTTCAACTCCCCATATAAGTTGGCCCATCATTTCTTTTCCTTCTCTTACGACGTGGGCGCAGAGACTCGGCTATCTGAAAGTTCATGAAACACTTTGCAAGTTTTGTGAACTGGTTGAGTCCAAATCTCAATTTATGAAGACGATCTTGGTCCAATTACATATTCCACTCAATTGGTAGGATTTGAATAAGTAACCTTCAATTTATAAGTAAGAAATCTCTCGACACGCCAACTAAGGATGCCAATTCTGAGATTTCTGGGTAATTTGTGTTCTCAAGATGAACATGTATCGATGTCATATCGGATATTTAAGAGGATCCTAGCATACGGCCCTGGCTGTAAGAAGATGAGAGTGCCCATGTGTTCGACAGTGTAGTCCACAAAAGAGCAGTTATTAAGGTTGCTTGCATTTTCGGATAGCGCATGGCTGTATAGGTACACAAATGGGGATAGCGATGGAGTGGACATGTTTCTCCGGATTTGTTACGGACTGTCCTGATGATTTGCGGATCGTTCATGGATATTTATCGTTCGTGTTTTGAAGATGGCGGGTTTTTATGCAATACGTGAGTATCCACGTACATACTTATCGCACAATAATGTTGTTTTGCACCAAAAATTGCACCCTTATCTCCATTTATATGTGATGAAAAAGGTCAGATGACATCAAATGAAGGGCCCCGGCTTCACAACAGGGAAAGAAAAATAAGGATTACTTAGAACAACCCAACGATTAATCTAAAAGGGGGGGGGTTCATATACAGGAAGCACCGTGAGCAGTTGTTAATAATAAGAATTGGGGGATTTAGCTTGGGAGTGGTTCGTCCAATTAAAATGGGGAGTGTCATTAGGAGAGGTAGGGGATGTGTGTGTCAAGGTGAAGGGATGTGGATATCGGAAGGAGGGATGAAGTGGTCCAAGGAGAGACCCGGGACGTTGAAGTCGATGTCGTGGATGTTCCAGACTTCTTCCATGCGGGTGCGGCTGAATTGCATCGACGTCTCTCCGAAGCGGAAGAGGGTGGCGATGGACTTCCCCTCGTGAGCGATCATCAGCCCATCCACCTCTCTGTAGTCCCCGATGCTGCTCCCGATCGTCGTCTCCCAGTACACTGTCTCGCCCGATGTGGCGGGCTCCTCGTCGTGTTGTTGTTGCTGTTCTTGATCTTCAAGCTCGCTGTCCTCGCTGGGGTTGTTAGCGGTAGGGACATGGTGGACACGGGTGAGGTGGGAGTCCTCGAGGTAAATGAGGAGGCCGCTCTTCTGGCTGAAGTAGCCGTGGAGGACGTGCCTCAACACCTCTGCCCCGCCCTCGCTCCTCTCCATCACCGCCTCCCGTTCCGCCGCCACTTTCAGCACGAAGCATTCCTCCTCCCCTATGCTCCTCTCCCCCATGCACTGTGCCTTGCCGAACAACCGAGCCGTGCTTTCCGGGTCAAGTCCCTGCTTTCCGTCAAATGGCTAGGTTTTTAGTAGGGGTTCCAATTCCATAATGCATAAAGTCACGGCCCATCTATCTAATATCACCATCTCGTTGAACTCAACAGCTTATATTAATTATGTCAAGGCGCGCAGAATTAATTAAAAGAAAAAAGAAAAAAAGAAGAAGACCGATTTGTACTGACAAAATCTTATCGATTGTTGAGGCACGATCTATATATTTGAAATGATCATAGTTCGAGACACAATGCTCGGAAACATAAAATGCCAAAAATTGCTAACTTTGCAGATATCGAGTGTAGTAGGAGACCATATCTTCCTAGATCTAATGGAAGCAGTAGGAGTGCACAGTGGTCAATAAAGTTGTGCGGAGGAGGAAAAGAAAAAGGAGGGGAGGAAGGGTGTGGGAATGTGGAGAGGAGAGAGGAGAGGGGAGAGCGGGAATCCCAAGAGGGAGGAGGGATTCCACTTCTCCCTCCCACCTCCCACCTCCCACCTCCCACCTTCTTTCATTGTTGGTCTACCCATTATAATGACTTCCTCGTTTGTCAGGGCACTGCTGCGTCATCCTCGTCATGCCATCCCGCTCGACCCATCAGTGCCTCTCCTCCTCCTGTGCATGTCTCTGTGGGTTTGTGTGTGTGTGTGAACCCAGTACACCTCTTTCTTTTGCCTCTCTTTTTCTTTACTTCTTTTCGCAAAATTTTTTGAAAATTTTCAATTCAGTCGAATGGTCCAAGAAAGAAAAAAGAAGGGACCCCCCCTAAATGTCCCATTGTCCGGTAAAGGATGGGACAGTTTCTCCATCACTGTCAGATCTCACTCCCCCGCCCCCCCTCTCTTCCTCTTTCTTTCCTTCCACTCTAACCTTGCATCTCTCTCTTTCTCGGTATTCGCGCTCGTTAGTGTAGTAGGCTCATATCTGTGCTTTCCTCGAGCTTCGTCTAAAAAAGTGCAGTAAATAATGATCCCATCATATGAATTTCCCTTGCCGTAGGGCGCTGTTTCGGACCTTAAATGAGATCGGTGTCGTGGATCATGGCAAGGGCATAGCTTAAACTATTTCAGTGCTGACCAAGAAAAGACGGGGTTTATTGTTCCCTCCTATAATGTATCAGATCTTTGCACTGAATTATCAGGAAGGCTATTGTGCCCACTTAAAACCTTTAGACGAGAAGGCGCAAAAGAAGGCAACCAGTGGTCTTCATATCTCCACGCTCAAAAAGTGTGAAAGATTGAAGTTGTTGGGTTGTGAAAGATGGCCAGTGCCAGAGGTTATACTTCCTCATCCATCGAACAAAGCATTAAAAGTGGGCACAAACTAGCCAGGAGTAGGACAGACGAGACCGACCGACATTAATTGGGAAGCGAAGCTGATGTAGTGTATAATGTTATCTCTAGAGGTGTGTACCTGAATGAGGCGACGCAGGGGACGGTGGGGGCCCTTGGCAGCGTGAGTGCCGAGCCAGGGAGTGTGACGCCACACGATCTTGCCGTCGCTGCCGGCGACCACTTTGTTGTCGTTGACGGTAATGTAGTGAGAGAAGTCGTCGTGGGAATGAGGATTGGAGTTGGGAGGTCCACCGGCGACGAGGGCGAGCTCGACGGACCACAAGGCGGGGGTCATCTGCCAGAGGACGAAGCTGCCGTGGTGGTGGGTGGGACGGGTGGGGCCGACGCACTTGACGGACTTGCCGGAGGAGAGCTCGGTCTCGCAGAAGGCCATCTTGACGCGGCCGGCGGCGTACATGTTGGCGATGGGGGTGCGGCGGCGGTGGGGATGGAAGCAGCCGGTGGCGGCCATGTACTGCTTGAGGATGTAATGGGCCATGGAGTTCTGAATGGGGATGGAACAGGGGAGGAGGGGATGGTGGGGCAGAGTAGTGAGCGGGATGGGGGCGAGGGGGCAACCCAGCACGCTGAGCAACAGCCTCAGCTCGGCCGCCCTGTTGTTGTTGGTGTTGGTGTGGATGTAATGGTGGGCACTCCCCCCGGCCTTCTGGGAGCGGAACCATTCCCGGATCAAGTCCCAGGACCTCTCCTTCCTCTGCCCTTGCTGCTGCATCTCCGGGTCAGGCCCTTCCATCAGAGGCTCCAGGGGCTGCTGCCTCCATTTCTGCCTCCACCTCACCGATCCTCTCGCGTTCATCTCCCCTCCACTCCCTCTTTCTTTTCCTTTCCTAATGTATCCGAATATCACTCGACACGATGTGGATCAATGGGATGGACGGGGGAGTGCTGGGGATGGGAGCTTTAAAAGAGGAGAGGGAGGAAAGAGAGAGAGAAAGGGCATGTATTATTATTTCTTTATCAATATAGCAGCAGATGGACGAGACGAAACGAGACAAAAGGGACAGCTTATCTGTCCAACGGCTGACTACAACGACGTTCTCCTCCCTCTCCCCTTCTCCCCCTCTCCTTTTCCTTTTTTTTTTTTTTTTTTCCTTGATTGTACTCGTCATGCGCTTTAAAATAAAAACAAAAAGATGAAGTAGAAGCAGAAGCAGAAGCAGGGTTGGGGTGGACGATTTATTAATGGATGAGGGAAGGAGGGAAACGGGAGGGGGTCCACTTGGAAGGAATAGGAAGATAATAGATGGGGGTGGAGGGTCGGCGTCAGTTGGAGGAGCGGCCGCTGCGATTCGGTTGAACCTTCCAAAGCAATAATAATAAGCCCTTTTGTTTAAGGCCCTGCCCCCCTCCCTTTTGGGCCCATTCATCCTCGGGCTCATCCACTGGGCCTTTGACCTGGCCCACTCCTCCCCCAAAACCAACAACCACTTTAAAAACTCGAGCTCCTCTCCAGGGTGGGGGTCGGGGACTTCCCATTCCATTTCCAGAGAGAGAGAGAGAGAGATGTCGATACTGTGGGAGAAGAGCGGGACTTGGAGATGGATCGTGCGGAAGACCCGCGACTCTAAACCCTTCTTCCTGGCCTTCGCCACCGTCTGCGGCGTCGTCCCCGGCGTCATCGGCTACTGCGTCATGCAGCTCACCAGCTCCCGCACCGAGCAGCTCGAGGCTCGCCTCCGCCAGAATGCTCGCCCCGAATCCCTCGTGCGTCTCTCTCTCTCTCTCTCTCTCTCTTCTTTCTCTCTCATGCTAGGGCTCTGCTTTCATGACCTCCCCCCCTTCTCTTCGATCGCGATTCCGCCTCTTTTTTGTTCTCTTCTTTACAAAATGTAATTCTCGCCATCGATCCTAAGTGGAACTGCAATTCCTCGCTCGTGCTTCTCTGTGCCTTGAAAACTTCCAAATCAATCGAAAAGGCTTCAATGCAGAGACTGGTCGGCCGCGCGCTAGAGTTATCTGACATTCTGGACTGGTCATCGTTTGTACAAATGGAGGATCATATCATATCCAACGTGCTTTCTAGTCTGAAAAGGTTTTGAAGATGATTCGCTTCTACTGTCAGTAGCACATTTACCAAATCCGTGATGCAACTTCTGAGATCACTCGTATCCATTGTTGCTATTGCTTGAGGAGGAACCGTCATGGAGAATCCCTAGGAGTTTCGATCCTATTTATCATCTCTATAACGATGGCTTTCCGCGATTGATCTTACGTTTAAGTACATCCCCTCACTCGAAATTTATCAGGAGACCAAATAGAGCGATGAATTCCTGATCGCCTTTGCTGGTGGGTTTGTACATTTCATCTCATTGTCCTCCTTCTCATGTTACGGTCCATATTTGATTCTACAAGGCTTACGCCCATTGATTATGTTTTGTCAATCGTGATATGATGTATAAATTTGACATTGCACTCCTTACTGGTCATGTCACTTGAGTTACTTGAAAAGGCTTGGGAATAGTTGTTGATACGAGTAGATGAATAGAATCATTGGTTGTTGAAATTGGATTACCCTCTGCGTACCTAGCCAGTTGCGAATACCTCGTGGCTTAATTCTGCTTAATGGGGAAACCGATAATTGTGGGTAAACCTCATGCTGTGCTATTCCCTGAAGTTTTTGACCCAGGTATCCACATGCACAACCACAAGGCACTCGATGTTGCTTTACTGTGGACTGTAGGATTGGATATGGAGGCCTGGGGGGTCTCCAGCCATTGGTATCTGATGTAACTCTTGGCAAATTGCAGTCTGTGTCCTTATTTTGGCAAGTTGCATCTCAATCTTGATTGACAGGTACACGGTAGCTAGTAACTTCTAATGCAGATATGCTTATATTCAGTGCATATGAGGTTTGTCACCTACCATCGAGCTAAACGCATTGAGCATTTTCTTCTTTTGTGCCAAAAATTTTGCTACTGCTTTCTTCTTGTGCATGCTTAAGTAGTTAGTGAATCATCCTGACCTGCTGCAATTGTGTGCTAGATGATGGGAAAAGTGAATCGGGACAGACTAGCAGAATATCTGGGGGAGCTTCAGAGGAAGGAGGACACAAATGACAGGTACGTAGCAGCTCTGAAGGGAGAGACATTGACTAGGACTCCTTACGTGAGGATTCAACCAGTGCCGAAGCCAGATAGCAAAGCAGCCAATGAAGCAGCAAAGGCCGACGAGAAAAAGAAATAGAAATTAAGATACGCGATGCAATCGAATTGTAAAGTCTCTCAAGTTGCATGATGATCTCGAGAGTCAGATTTTCTCTAGTTCTCGTCTTTTATTTCCGAGCATTGTTTTGAGTTGAAAGGTATGAAAATCCTTTAATGCCGGTGTAATAAATATTGCTCTGTCGGGTTCTCTCGTCAGTCATATGTCGCATGAGCCAATTGTGTTGGCGTGTCGCTCAATTTTGTACCAGATTAGCTCTTGATGTGGATGCCTTAACTGGGTGGCTTGGTTGAAGGAGGAGCGTAGACTGCAGTTGGCAGCATCAATGCGTTTGCATGTCCACGGGGACATATACAGTCCGTTATCTTGGACCGTATGCTTGGAGGACACTAAAGAAGCTGACGAAGCGAATGAACTGTGGTGGCTCCTCTGTCGTCTCAAAGAAGATGTGTTTCGAGCTTTGTCAAATGTATCTTGCTTGCAGCTGCAGAAGTAATTAAATCAGCACCAGTCGAGGGTCATGGTTTTAACTTCCGAGGGAGGAGCGCTCCTATCCAATTTATCCAAACTAATAATAATTTGGGCGACTCTGAGAAACAAGAAGCTCGGAGTCAATTGGAGCCTTTTTGTCGTGGGTCCGGGTCCGTGTTGGCATTTTGATGACCGGGCTTGTATGTGGTACGATGCACGGACTTGGAAAAGAGAATGAACCATAGTATGATTATAAATAGGAGTAACGTGGAAATGTCGGGGGAGGGCACACGAGGCATAAAGAAGGCTAAGCACTCCCTCAAATCGAACAACGAGTTTACGAGAAAGCGTGTCTTGAATCTTGACAATTGGGAGGGGGACAAAAATCTCATTGGTAGCATGAGTCGAGCGAGGATTTGGTATGTATTTTAGATGATGGTGATATACAGAGAGAGAGAGAGAGAGAGAGAGAGAGCAAATTCTTATATCACGAGCTACGGCGGAGGAAGGGGAGGGCGTATAATTCTCTTCCTTTTTCGTTAAATTGATTTGGGGTAAAAGAGGGGGTCGGGGGGGTCGTGGCCGTGAGAGAGGGGCGACACGCATCGACGCGCCAACGAAACCCCCGCTCCAAACTCTCTGGTGGGGGGCGCGCTCTCCGCCTTCTTCCCCTTTTCCCCCTTTTCTTCTTCCGACTTTCCTTTCCTATTGGTGTCCTTTTTTCCCAATTTCATCACCCGAAGTCCCAATTCAACCATCTCTCTCTCTCTCTTCCCCCAAGTGTTTCCGGTCCGCGGAGAGTTTTGAGAAAGAGACGCACACACAGTGTCACTGTTCAGCCGGTTCCCGATTTCGCCGGCAATCGGAGAGCGAGCGAGCGAGGATCATGACGCAGCAGCCTCCTCCTCCTCCTCCGCCGCCACTGCCTGCTTCCGAAGGGGCCTCTCCTCAGCAGGGCGTGCAGGTCCGGTGCGCAGGTTGCCGTATGATACTGAGCGTTGGGAGGGGAGTGATGCAGTTCTCTTGCCCTACCTGCCACTTGCCCCAAATGCTCCCTCCCGAGCTCACCGCCCCTGCCAATCCTCCCACCTTCAATCCCTCCTCCGATAACAACACCAACACCGCCCCCAACCGAGTCGCCCAATTGAAGCCCGCCCACGGCATCGATCCCACCAAGATCCAGCTCCCTTGCGCTCACTGCAAGGCCCTCCTCAACGTCCCCCATGGCCTCTCTCGCTTCAAGTGCCCTCAGTGCGACACCGACCTCGCTGTCAAGCAGCCCTTTCTCCCTCCTCTTCCTCCTCCTGAGGAGGTCAATGAGGTTCTCTCCCTCTTTTCTTTCTCTCTTTTCGCCTCTCTGCTTTCCTCTTTTGTCATTTCCATTCCCATGCTTCTCTCACGCGCACTTCATCAGCTTCCTCATGTGCCCTTCCCCATCTGTGTTATGGTATCTATAAGTAATTTCGTGCTTACTACTTCAATTGGCGACGGACTCTCAAATGCTTTGTTTACCTCCCCGTGTGGCTCCTACATTCCCCTTAACTTCATATCCTTGTGGCTTCCTGTTATTATTATTTTTTCTTTCATGAGGCTTACTTCTTGAAAGTTCCTTCATTTCGGGGGTCGAAAAGCATGACACTATGCTGCATTAGGTCCTTCGATGAGTGACCCCCACTATAACCAGTTAATCTACGAAGGAAATGACTGTTTTGGCATAGAACCATTACGAGAATTGTCTTTCATTTGAACTTGAATCACGTGAAGAGACATCAAGCGGCACAAATAATGTTTAGCTAGAATAAGACGACTGCCGAAAATCTTAATGACGGATCGATCATATATGGTCTACCTTGAAGCGAGGGGATAGGTCGGATTATGGATTGTGCTATTTATGAATTTTTACCCATACTACGTGTTAACACTTGTAAAGAAAGCTGTTTCTTTTACATTATCTTGAATTTCTTCAAATATTGGAATGGAGAGGAAGATGACGGGGTTTCGGGGTGTAGAGAGCATTTCGAAAATGCGTTGATCTTCACCACTGGTTGGCTCTATAATCACCATTGAGGAGTGTAATATCTAGATGTGGTGGACAGTGAGACTATTTCTTGCTAATACCTTTCATATAAGGGTTGGCGCTCTATCAGCACCTATCCAATAAAAATGTACTTTTGACAATTTGAAAAATCTCCATACATCTTAAAGCAATGAGATGTGATTTTCTGAAGGCAAATATGTCGCAGGGGGGTTATATGAAATAGTGACCTTAAGATGCTCTTGCGAGAAGACAAGAACTTATTTAGGATTTAAATCAAAAGAGGCGGTGGAAAGCATGAGAAAAATATCGGCAGGATGTTGAAGGTACTGATCTTGTATGAAATACGTCATTGGAACAGGTTGATGGCATAAGAGGATTAATGTAGCTAATTTGTGTTAACATGGAGAATTTACTCTTTGTCTCTGTTCTTTTTGAAGTGTATGCCAACCGTGCTGATTATATCTAGGAGGTTTTATCATACTTCCTTTATTCAACAGTTTTTGTCCCAATTGCTTTGCTATTACTTCCTTTTTGTTAGAAATTCCATCTTAAAGACTTAAGATGATAGGCAAAGGGAGAGCACATGAATATAAAGAGCATTTTGGACCTACCGTCAAATGGATTGGAACAATATTTCAATAGGGAAGATATTTCAACACCCCTTGTCACGTGCAGGCTGCATTATGATGGACACATGAAATTTGTCTACGCACGCTCACGTGGTTTTTTGACCACGCACGTTGTAGAAGGGATAGCACTTGCTGTAACACCATGTTAAGAGACAAAAGCTGAACTGAATGCTCTGTTAGGTTGATGTGATCCTAAGTTATCTATTTTTAATGAAGCCAAGAGGCCAAAATTATAATGTCCCCCTTATTGCCGCCATACATAAAATCATAAAGAAAATGGACAAATATGCCCCCATCAGCCAAATACTCTCAACATCTTTTTTGCAATTAAGGTCCTATTACTAAGGAGCCATTTTTGTGAGTAAAAGATGGGGATTTTTTCATCTAGGTGGAAAAAATAGTAGATGTTTCTTGTCCATGCTTCTCTACTTTTCAGTTCCCTTGGGTTGATGAGATTATGTGTGTCTCCTTCTGCTTAGTTATGTTACCAGGAGTAATTGAGCTTGGCATAGGTGCCTCGGCATATCTATATTGTTTATGAGTCATCTGCATTCAGTGGCGAGTTTGCATTCTTCAACATCTCTGTTATCGAGCTGAGTTTGTCATCTCTAAACACAATTGGGAGCTCATATTGTCATGGGGACATTTTAGTAACTAAGGGCTGTCGATTAAATCTGAATTTGCAAAACCAAAATGATCAAATCAGGTGATTTTCTGGTCATAGTTTAGAAGTTGGGTCACGTGGATCTGTATGCTTGAATATTTTTTCATGAGCTTTTGAATAATAACAATTTTCCTTACCTTGTATTCTTCTGTTTTGAGATTGACAATCACGGATTCTTTTGCTTGTTGAGATGCTGCATGGTTTAATGGTCTCCATTGGTGGCAAGAGAAGAATAGTTATTTATGGTCAAAGGTTTTGAGGTGCGGTGTTAGATGAGAACATGGGCTTTGGGATAGAACTTGTGACTGGTTGGCCTTAGAGAGGCTTGCTTATTTTAATGATCTCAAATGAATCCTGTAGTTCATAAGTTGTTCCTTTTAAAATATTCTGATTACTTATTCACTTTTCCCATTTTTAAGCAAACTCTACTCTTTGTCGTCTTTCAATTTTTTCCAGATGGCCATTGAAGTGGAACGCGAAGAAGATGAAGGTGGGACGTTGGGAGAAACTTTCACAGACTATGTAGGCCTTCACCATGTCTTTTTTTGTTTTACCGCTTCTGCCAGCCCCTTGCTTGTCAGCTAAATATTTTTAAGCTCCTTTCGTGATCCTTTGATATTTTTAATAAGCAGCGACCTCTCAAATTATCCATTGGACCTCCTCACCCGGATCCAGTTGTTGAGACATCATCATTATCTGCAGTTCAGCCTCCCGAGCCTACGTACGATATGAAAATTAAGGATAAGTTGGAAACCTCAAAGGTCTTGTCATGCTTGCAAATTGAGACACTGGTCTACGCTTGTCAGGTTACATTCATGGCTGCAACTAATTCAAATTATATCCGTGTGCCTTGACTCATTAGAAAATATTGGTCATCATGACAGAGACACCTTCAGCACCTTGCAAATGGCACTAGGGCTGGATTTTTTGTTGGAGATGGAGCTGGTGTGGGTAAAGGTCGGACTATTGCTGGGTTAATCTGGGAAAATTGGCATCAAGAAAGGAAAAAAGCACTGTAAGTTTTTATTTGTATGTTACATTGATCATTACCAAATCTCCGTGGAAATGATCTTGAAATTATTTTGCAATCTCTAGGTGGATATCTGTGGGTTCTGACTTGAAGTATGACGCCAGAAGAGATCTGGATGACGTAGGTGCAACTTGTGTTGAAGGTAAATAATAAACTCAAGAAACTATTAAGAAAATGTCTTTCTCATACCATGTCACTTGCAACTGAATACCATGTCATATGCGCACATTAGCATTTGTTACCATATTCGGCCTTGAGAAGTATCATCAGGATGCATTGTCCTATATTACTTTTGTTTATTTTTGTGATTTATTTAATGCCTAGAGGAAGTAATATAATCTGTTGATTCATGTGAATAGTGCACGCTTTGAACAAGCTTCCCTATTCTAAGCTTGATTCCAAGTCTGTTGGGGTCAGAGAAGGGGTGGTGTTTTTGACATATAGCAGCCTTATAGCATCTTCTGAGAAAGGACGGTCTCGTCTGCAGCAGCTTGTGCAGTGGTGTGGACCTGAATTTGATGGGCTTGTCATATTTGATGAGGTAATACAATTTCACTTTGTTTGTAATAGTGATCATGTGCAAATTCTTTATTCTCTATACCTTGTCCATACCGATTTGAAAGCATATATCTAAGCTCAATGGTTTGACTGCAGTGCCACAAGGCCAAGAATTTGGTGCCTGAAGCTGGAAGCCAATCAACACGAACTGGTGAAGCAGTTCTGGATATTCAGGTATTCTTAAAATGAATAAGTGGCACTATTCCTTGTTCATGGTCTTTACTCCATTCAAGTGGCCCTTCTTACAAAGTTTTTGCATTTTAGAAGGAAAGTTACAGTATGGATCACTGAAGATGATACTCCACTTCTGTTTTCTCACACTGGATGGTGTGCTCTCAAAAGTCTTAGCCCTAGACCTTTGAGTAAATCTATGTCTCATTAGGGAAATGTTAAAGAGTGCCCCTAGGGCACTTCTGAGGGGCCATTAATTGTGCTCTGGAAACATAAACATTTCCTTTTGACGTAGGTTACTTTGTTGAAATGTCTCATTGCTCAATTTTCAAAATGTGTTGATATACTTTATAGGGGTCTTAACTAGTGCTCTTGGGGTACTTGTTGAAATGACCCTTGTCTTAATGACTATCCTTCGTTGAATTCTATTTAGGCTGCTTGACTTTATTACCCATGGAAGATTCTGATCTCTGGCTGTGTTGTCTGCTGATGCATTGAGTTTGAGTTTTTCCTAACTTCAAAAGTTATTATGATTTCTACTGCAGGCCCGGCTTCCTGAAGCTCGTGTCATTTATTGCTCTGCAACTGGTGCATCTGAACCCCGCAACATGGGGTACATGGTGCGCCTTGGACTTTGGGGAACTGGAACATGCTTTAAGGAATTTAGGGAATTCTTAGGTATCTTGTCTAACAGGATTATTTTATCTTTTAATGCTTTCGCTTTGATTGTGCAGCTTATCAATTTAACATATCTGAACTTTATATTGGTTCCTAAATTTTCTGTTATGGGTGACATGGCATTTGTTTGCTTTTGGTTTCCATGCATTGGGTTATCTTTATGTTGCTAACTTGGTGAACTTGAATTAAAATTGCCACCAGCATTAATACTTGCAGCAGTGTTAAATTATGTCCTCACTGGCATCAAAGTACCATGGTTCCCATTGTACTTCCTGACTAGATTTGCTTCATATCATCTCTACTCAGTCAGAGATTAAAGTCCTGTTATTTGATTCAGTAACTTTCTTGTTGAAAGAGTTAGAAAGCTTGTAAGGTATTTTCAAAGTTGGGTGGGTTCAGTGTTGTAAAGCAAATTTAGCTGCTTAATGATATACAGTGCTTCTAAAAAATGAATGATTCAATCGGGATCGCTGACATGATGGTTGAGATTGCTAATAATCATTTTCTAAAACAAGATTCTACTGACAATGCTGGGAAAAGCTTCTCAGTGGCTTTAACTGGATACCGATTTTGGTTTTTAAAAAGGGCATTATGCTTCAATGAAGCTTGTAAAAGATGGGATTTTAATGTTAAGCTCTAAATTGAGCTGAAGAGTAACCTTTAGCCATCGGAACAGCCCACTAGCACACATTGATAAGCATTTCCATCAGAATATGCACATCTTTCATATGGAGAAGTCCTTGTTCATGTTGATTTCTCTCAGAGGTTATTCACTTTCATCGTAAATGTTGCTACCATGTCGATGATCAGTTTTGCAGCTCCCTGTTTCTTACCGGCATACAACCCACTAGACTTTTTTGATGAACTAGATGACATCTTGTTCTCTTTTGATCTCAGAAAGAAAAAAGCTTCTTGTTAGAAGATATTTCTCTGATTGAGGATATATATCTTTTTAGATTTGATTTTGTCTTGCGACGAGTCTGTGATTTGACTCCAAGATTTAGCATCATCTCTTGATATTACTGGCAGTTGCTCTTGAGAAGGGTGGTGTTGGGGCCCTAGAACTTGTTGCGATGGACATGAAAGCAAGGTAATATGTTCACCTAATTTCATGCATAATATCCGATGTTGCTGGAACTGATCTTAAGATATGTTTCAGGGGTATGTATGTGTGCCGTACACTTAGCTATAAGGGCTCAGAATTTGAAATTGTGGAAGCACCTCTTGAAGAAAATATGATGGTAGGCTGAAAGCGTATGCTTTACTATTTACTTGAAAGAAATACTAAGTTTCGATCTCATGGAGCTGAGTAATAGGCCATCTTGGACGTAGGCTCAAGTTATTGTGCCTTTTTTCAGTCTTTATAAAGTTGGCATGCTTACCCATTAAATCCTTGTTGAATAGTTTGTTAAACTGTTAAAGTTTAAATAGTTTGATGAGCTATTGGGGGTTCAGAATTAGTAACCAGATGTCTGTTCGGTTCTTTATGTCCTGAGTAATTGCTGAGTGTAAGAAATGTCGACTTCCCTATTGTGTTTTTGCAGGAAATGTATAAAAAGGCAGCGGAGTTTTGGGCAGAGTTGCGAGTGGAATTGCTGACAGCAAGCTCCTTTCTCACTGATGAAAAACCAAATACAAGTCAATTGTGGAGATTGTATTGGGCAAGTCATCAGGTGTGTGATTCTACAGATTGTTGATATTAGGATTTGTTCTTTTCTTTCCATTTATGTTTGCTCCTCCTTTTGGACCCTCTATCTGGTTATTTTGGTTTTAATTTATTCATTGTTATGTTCCGATATTCTTATTGTAGAGATTCTTTAGACACATGTGTATGTCTGCAAAGGTGCCTGCAGTTGTGAGATTAGCGAAGCAGGCATTGATAGAAGATAAATGTGTTGTTATTGGCCTTCAAAGTACTGGAGAGGCAAGGACTGAGGAAGCTGTCACAAAATATGTCAGTATAACAACTGTATTGCATTGAATTATCTTAATGTTCTTTACCAGCAATATGCATTCTTTTTTAGACAATCACAGGAACTTATGATCTCTCAGGGTCTTGAACTTGATGATTTTGTTTCGGGTCCTCGAGAGTTGTTACTGAAATTTGTTGAAGAAAATTATCCTCTGCCTGAAAAGCCTGAACCTCTCTCAGGTATTTTTATTAGCAACTGCAAGTATAATTCAACACTTTTCCCCGTTGAGTTAGCAAAAATAAGAGTATGATATGGTTGCAGGAGAGGAAAGTGTGAAGGAACTTCAAAGGAAGAGGCATTCAGCGAGGCCTGATGTGTCAATAAAAGGAAGAGTCAGGAAGGTTGCAAAGTGGCAGCCTGCTAGCGATGATGAAAGTGATGAAGATTATGATTGTGAGTCCTTCTAGGCTGTATGTATGACATTAGTTCTTCCTGTTTCACTTCAATATGTATATTTGTGTTTTCACATTGGTCGTTTTTCTATGCTGATGGTTGAATGGTGTAACAAGAATAACACTCACATATATGCTTTCAGCTATGTGAATATTTGCTTTGGATTTTCAAATTATGTTGCTTTGCATTTTACTTGTTCATCCACAAGTGTGCATGTCCAAATAACCAAGTTGATCTTTGTTTCAAATAGCTGATTCTGTACATGACTCAACCGAGTCCGATGATGAGTTTCAGATCTGTGCAATATGCAACGGTGAAGAGGTAATCACCACTTGTCTCCCTTGGGTGATAGATTGTATGCTTTTATTTCACATTATTCTTATATTGTGATTTTAGGGAAGGAAGAAGTTGCTTCAGTGTTCATGCTGTGGTCAACTGGTTCATCCTGCCTGTCTTGTCCCGCCTATGGAAGATACAGTATCTGAAGAATGGTCATGTCACTCATGCAAGCTAAAGACAGAAGAATATCTTCAAGCTAGACATCTATACATCCAAGAACTTTTGAAGAGGTGGAAATAAACCTTACTGTCTTCTGCTTGCAGACTAAGTTTGCAACTGTGCTGAAAAGCATTGTGATCTTGATTATAGGTATGAAGCAGCTTTGGAGCGGAAAGCAAAAATTTTGGAGATAATACGTACGCTGGATCTTCCGAATAACCCTCTAGATGACATCATTGATCAGGTGGCTGTTGGTGAATCCTATAATAGCATTTGTATTTATATGTCACAGCATAACATTTATATCATCATCTTTTCTTCCCAAATAGAAGCAGATTTAGCAGTGAGGGAATATTTGTATTGAATATCAAACTACAGGAATTTATATCTACCCCAACTACCTTTTTTCTGTCAGTCTGGAAGACATTCATAGAATTTGAGGGTGCCCCCAGGATTGCTAATATCTATTAATGGTTCAATTTAATCAAGATGTTTCATCTTTAAGTTCTAATGGGCTGGCATCCCAATTTGTGCCTTATTTAATATATCAGCTTTTACTTATATAAACACCTGTTTACCTTGCAAACCTTCTTTCATCATTTGGAAGCTGTTTTGATGTCATTTAAGTTGGAGTAATTTGTTGCCCAATGAGAATTTTATGAAGACAATTTGATGTTTTGTGAGCTATTTCTGGTATGAATATTGTTTTCCGCTATGATAGTTGATCTATCAACAGAAAACTCGATGTTTCTTATAGCTTCTTCTGATGTTTGTAATTAATTGAATAATTATGATGCTTATGCAGCTTGGAGGCCCTGATAAAGTTGCAGAAATGACTGGAAGGCGAGGAATGCTTGTTAGGGCATCCAGTGGGAAAGGTGTTACTTATCAGGCACGTAACACGTAAGTTTGTTTGTTGGCATCTTTCTTTAAGCACTAGAGTTTTTGTAGCTTCTCTTGAGTTAACCCTAACTTTGTCTTAGGAAAGAAGTCACAATGGAAATGGTCAACATGCATGAAAAGCAGCTATTTATGGATGGTAAGAAGTTGGTGGCTATTATCTCTGAGGCTGGATCTGCTGGTGTTTCTTTGCAGGCAGATAGAAGAGCATTAAATCAGGTGAGCTGTTTCCGTGAAGAGTTGCTTTGTGTCAAGGCTTCCTGAAAGTCCTAAGTTGATACTATTGCAATTTTCTTTTCTTGGCTAATTTCAAAGAGCTGTAGATCTCGTATACATTCACCTAATGCTGTTTGGTATTGTTGCTTACGTTTGTCTGCCATTGATAACTTATGATAGAAAAGAAGGGTGCATTTGACGCTGGAACTTCCTTGGAGTGCTGATCGGGCAATTCAACAATTTGGCAGAACCCATCGGTCAAACCAGGCTTCCGCACCTGTGTACAGGTGGAGTGGGCCTTGCTTTAATTACTTTCTGTTCAAGTTTTTTATATGCTAAACTGATTGCAATGCTTCTGTCAAAAGTCTAAGAATAGAAGAGATTCAAGATGGCTGTTTAAGTCTTACTTTAGTGTGAAGCTATCACCCTATTGGATGCTTACTGCTATCTACATTTAATGAGTCCAACTTAAATTAGTAACTGCTCTGGGCCTAAATTTATTAAAGTTAGAGGGCATGGTTGTTGCTGAATCATAATCAACATAACGAGGAGATAAACTGTCGGTAGAAGTATGAAGACATACGTAGGACATGTGATTGATCAGTATGCATTCTGTGATATTTAATTTGTGTTGAGATGCTTTTTAGTTCATGAGGAGAGGGGCAGATTTTCTGTCTGTCTATCTACATTCTTAACATGGAACCTGTAGCCTGGCTACAATTCTCTGTGTTTGACATTGTTGCATAGTTTCATGTTCTGAAAGTACATGAATAGCAGTGGTTTTCCAAGAGAGTTATGTTTTTGGTCTTGGCACTCAGCGAAAATGACTCATGAATTTTGTAATGACTGGTAAGTGGGAGAAAAGGTTGCAAGAATCCTGCTTTTTATTATTGATTTCAGTGGTCAGAGGCAAGGAAGTGCACCCGTAGGACATGTCTATTCTGGTGGGCTGAACCCCGCAGAAATTTTTCTGGTGGACAGCAAAAGAGACTAGTTGGGAAGATTAATTAGATGCAAGACTATGAAAACTGCTAGTGATTAAAGCAGCGTAAATACGTCAAATGGCAAGATGCTCATACCAAGGGTTCACTGAGCTCTGTTGTTTTGAAAGAAATTTAGTTGCCTCATTTTTAGTTGATACAAAAATAATGTACGATTTGGTGGAGATGGTGCACAGTGTGGTCCAGTAGGAATATTACTAGAAGTGAAAGATTTTCAAGATCTTTTGTTACAGTATCTCTCTTTACATGGCTCAAGGAAAAACCACATCATTGACCTGGTATATATGGTAGACGCTGAATCAATATTAGAACTGGTCAAGTGGGTGGGGGTTGCTTTACATATTCATGCCATTGTCGGGGTTAAGTGAAATGATGAGCTTGTTGGTATTGATGGACGTAGTCCCCTTTATGCTGCTTCACAGGATACTTTTCACCAATCTCGGTGGTGAACGTCGGTTTGCATCTATCGTCGCGAAGAGATTAGAGTCTCTAGGAGCCTTAACACAAGGAGATCGTCGGTGAGTTTTGTGAATAATACACTCATTTGTCATTGAAAGCTTTGAGTTTGTGTTCTGTGCCATTGCTTGTGAACCTATCTTTGTACTTGTAAACTTGATTACTTTCTAACAATCAATTGCAGTGCGGGACCAACTTTGAGTGCCTATAATTATGACAGCACATATGGAAAGAAGGCCTTGATGTTGATGTATAGGGGAATAATGGAGCTGGTAGGTCGTGTTCCTCTTGTGACCTTTTTTGCATGATGTTCTATCTACAATGGGTAAATGCTAATTTTTTTTTCTTCCTTCAGGATTCCCTGCCAATTGTTCCTCCAGGATGTTCATCTGAAGAACCTGATAAAGTCCAGGATTTTATGGTGAAGGCAAAGGCTGCTTTAGTGTCGGTTGGAATAGTTAGGGACACAGTTATCGGTAATCTCACTGTCTTTAACATAACATCTCAGTCCTATTTTAAGCTAATAAATGGTATTTATGATTTCAGTGTATCTGTGTGGAGTAGTGACTTCTGATATTATGTTTGACCCACCATTTTGCTTTGCTGTTGTAATTTTGAAGTTATTTTCATTGTGATATAGGGAATGGAAAAGACAATTTTAAGATTTCTGGTCGTATAATTGATTCAGACATGCATGATGTTGGTCGCTTTCTCAATCGACTGTTGGGGTTGCCACCTGACATTCAGAATAGGTTTGTTTTATGTGAATTGATTGATATCTGGAATTGGTCTCAGTCTGACATGCTGAATTAACATATTTTCCAGGCTTTTCGAGCTATTTGTTGGTATTTTAGATCTGGTCATTCAAAATGCACGCATTGAGGGGCATCTTGATTCAGGCATTGTTGACATGAAAGCAAATAAAATAGAACTACAAGGAAATCCGAAGGTGAGGTTTTTCCACTTTTTAACATTCTGAGCTTCACTTCTTAGCCATTTAACTTCAATTTTCTGCAGACTGTTCATGTTGATCCTACATCGGGTGCTTCAACAATGCTCTTTACTTTCACTCTGGATCGTGGAATGACTTGGGAGGTACTCTTGGCTGAATGTAAGATTCACCTTTTGCTTTTCTTTTGTGCTTCGTTACTCAGATTAGAACATATCTTGTTTCAGTCTGCAAGCTCCCTTCTGGAGGAGAGGCAAAAGGATGGTATTGCTTCATCTAGTGACGGTTTCTATGAGTCCAAGAGAGAATGGCTGGGAAGGCGTCATTTCATCTTGGCATGTGAAAGGTAATAATTGGATTATCTGATCGTTGGGATTTGGGGTTGTTTGTAGGGCCCTGTTTAGTTGGTAGCATAATTATCTTGGTGAATCTCCACAGTTAGAGAAGTAGAGTCCCCAGCTTTAACATTCTTTCTGAGAATTTTTTTCCATAATGGTGCTCGTTCAACCTAAAGCTCGTGGTTCCTATACTGTTCATTATTCACTACCGTTTCGTCATAATGGATACATTCTAGCATAGTGGAGGAGATAGATATGTTGAGATAGATCTTCTCAGTGATATCATTGTGAAGAGTCAAGGCTGTTATGCCTTCTTTGGAAGAGTTTTGAGTTTGGTTTCTCAGATCAGTGTTCTTAATTTCATAGGCTCTAATAGTATGTATGTCCACTCCTGTTCTCTTACTTTTGAGTCTTGACGTCCTATTTTTCCAAAGGTGACTTTAAAAGTTATCTGACCAGTTATCTTTTGGGATTACTGATGATTACTATCTAAATTGCTGGTTTTCTCATTATTGTGCTTCAGCTCTACTTCAGGAATGTTCAAGATAATCCGGCCAGCTGTTGGGGAATCATTGAGGTTGCAATGTAATATGATATATGCTAAACTAGTTTTTTTTTCAAGATTTCTTTACTAACTTGGCTTAACTTTGGCAGGGAGTGGCCTTTAGCAGAGCTGAAAAACAAGTACAGAAAAATGAGCTCCTTGGAGAAGGCTCAAAGCAGTTGGGAAGATGAGTATGAAGTATCTTCTAAACAGGTAATGATTCATTTTATGTTAATACAATGGGCCACAGGCATAAGTCTAAGCAATAAGTTCCTCCCAAACATTGACAAATAAGATCAGTTTTCTCGAAGAACTGGGAGGATGTGCATTTCTAATTGAAGTTTGACATTTGTGGTCCGAGCACTATTATGTGCATATGTGTTGCAGTTACAGTGTCTCTGTGTTATCCTGATCTTTTGAGAAATTTACTGCTCCTTTTTTGTTTTGCTAATTTAAAGTCTATCCATCTGAAGAATTACAGGAATCTGCTTAACATGTTTAGTAGGCAATGGCATTCAGATTAATTTGCTGTATATAGAAGTTCTGCTTGCCTTGTAACGGTACTATGTGGTCAATTTCTGCAAGGCTGCAATGTATGCATGCTCGCCATCAATATTCAATTTCTTGGAAAACAGCACCTTTTTCCTTTGTCTGTCCATCTCTCTTGACTTCTGATCTGGGTACTTAACCATGCTGATCGGTTCGCAGAATGACTTAATGAGGAATTTTTGGCTCTTTGGGCGTACTTTATGAGTTTCCTGACTTGTGGCAGTATAACAGCTATTAGTTGCGTAAGACCCTTAGGAAAATTTCTGGTGAGCTGTTAGTGGCCAGGACCATACTCACATAATGTAAAAACTGCCATTTGTGAAGGGGGAACATAATTGCTAGATCTGGATTGTCTCCCAGTGTTTAGCCTCTCTTATTTTATATCCATTTTCTAAAGGAGCTGCATAGGAGCTTTAACTGTGGATACCTTTAACTGTGGTCATCTGCGCTTTAACTGTGGATACCTTCCTTTATATTCTTTTGAGGAGAAATCTGTTCTTGCTTTGCTAATCGTGCAAGCCCCTGTCACACTGGTCACTGGCCATTGTTTCTTTGGATATTTCTGACCAAGAAGTGTATTTTCTTGGTAATGTGTCCAATCATTTATCTTGCTGATGGTTCGTTGGAATGCTGTTTTCTAATTGGTTTTAATTTTGATTGCAGTGCATGCATGGTCCCAACTGTAAAATCGGCACTTATTGCACTGTTGGGAGGAGACTACAGGAAGTACATGTTCTGGGTGGCCTCATTGTTCCTGTCTGGGGCACTATCGAGGAGGCCCTTGCTAAGCAGGTTGGTTGCCTTGCTGCTACTTTTCTTTCTCGCTTTTTCTTCCCTGACAAGAGTTTGGTGGTTAAAGAGCACATTTTTTGGGGCATGCTTTTCATTAAGGAATTACTGTGCAACGTTTCCAGATGACACCAACAATGCATAACTGCATATGTATAGAAAAAAAGTAATGCATAATTGCAGTATGGCCAGCATAATTTTTACATGGCAGTTTCTGAGCAGTGGTTGAATAATCTGATGACTCCCTATATCTTACCATTATCTTGCTTGAGACCAAGGGCTGTAATATTTTATGCTAGAACCATACTATAATTTATATGTTGCGCTTTCAGGAGCTGTATTTAGGCTTATTCATTAATATTTTCCATGCTTTAATATGCCTTATGAGTTTTCTCTTTGGCTTGTAAATACCAACGACTTGCTGAATTTATGCATTTGATTGCGATTGGAGCAGCCTCTATGAGGGTTTTTTCTGGATGATATTGATTCTGGGGAAACTGCTGTATATGGCTCCTCAGTGCTTAGCTTTTAATGCCATAGAGAGAATGCAATCCTCTGATTGAATTTCATTCGTCTGATTTACAAGCTTTTGTTAACTATAGTTGCTTTTGGAACAAGCACATCTCATTGTGCATATTGAATGATACTTATCTCTTTGGTAGTGGGACTTATAACTAGGGCCATGTCTTGTTGGAGGTGCTGAAACCTCAATTTGCATGTTTGCAGGCTAGGCAAAGTCACAAGCGCCTCCGTGTTATGCACATTGAAACTACTACTGAAAAGCGGCGTTATGTGGGGCTTTTTGTACCAAATTCAGCCATTGAATCTGTCCTTCAAGGTTGATTTGCTCTCTCTCTCTCTATCCATATGCTCTGCATGGCCATCTTTTGTCATCTTGTTTCCTGGTTTGGATGTCAGACCTATATTGCTTTGGTTGCTGGGATGTGTCTCCCTTTAGTTTACCACCGGATAGAGTAATTGGTACTTAAAAACATGTTTGTTGCAGGTTTGGCGTGGGTTCAGGATATAGAAGATTGAGATGGCAGTTCAGCATTTTCATGAGTAAATAGATTAGAGAGCCAGGTTAAATGGATCCGTCAGGACACTGCAACCTCATTTGACAGAGTTACGGTATGCGGGCAACCTTCAATTTGTGGGAAATTTAGGCTAACTTTCCTTTGGGGGAAAAGTATGCTCTTCCACATGATATTGCATTTTCTCGATGTATATTTTTGCTCCATTTTTTGGGTGCTAATTTTGTATACGATGGTCTTGTCAAGAAAGGGAAGGGATGGGTTACTTGATATAGTGGTGAATGAATGTCTCGTGAACCGAGTTGTATCAGTCCTCATAGGGACTCACATGAACAGTGCAGGGATGTAAATCTTCTCTCTGCTTAATGTCGTTTGTTTCCTCCGTGAAGTTGATTAAACTGAAGTTGAAAGAAATACATAACAACCACTACTACACGCTCTCTTCCGAGGACTCAAACCGGAGCTCTTTTTCCAATTAGCGCCCAAAGGAATTGGTGGTGATGCTGCTGTAACATATTTTTTGTCTTTTTGGTCTTGCTGTACGGTACGCGTTCTTGAAATTGCGTCAAATTGGCAAACTGGTTCCTACCTACTGTTGTGTATAATCAGTGACTATTCGTCATTGTCATTTTTGTTTTGGGCTAATGTCAATATGTCGTGCCCGTTTAAATGGATTTGTATCAGCGGCCTAGTTTGTGGGCATGACTTGGTTTTTTGCTTAAATCCCTAAAATATTTACAGCATATAAAACCATTATTTAATTAAAATTGGCCAAAAAAAGTATTTTAACTTTATGTCGAGATCTAATCTAGGCTGGAATTTTCTCGTCTCGTAAAGAAACATGAACTTTCAATTGGTATTCGCTCGAGTGTTGCTGTGCCGTAAGAGATGACGTTTTATTCCACTTGCGTCTCTCTCTCCCGCCGTGTGTCGTGTCGTGTCATTCCATGCTGTCTTCATTTCTGTCTCTATTTTTTCGTTTCCCTTCCTCCTCAATTTGACCCCGAAGAACTCCTTCGTTCTCTTCCCCCCCCACCCCCAAAAAAAAAAAAAAAAAGGCACGCGTGATAAATCAAAGCCTCACAATCTAAAACCCAGTAAACAGTCAACTTGTCAACACGCATGACGAACTTAGATCTCAAGCTCCTCCACGAGAGATCTTTTTAAGCGGTGAAGCTCGAGGCTGCTGCTGTGGTCGCTCCAGCTTTAAGTCACGAACCTTGTGGTAGTAATGGCCGTGAGATCTTTTTGAACCGCCATGAATCTTGACGTTACCATGGTCGCTCAAGCTTTGAGCGCACAGCCATGAGGGCCTAATCTTCAAACTTGCAGTGACCACGGTTGCTTGAATTTTGGGGAAAAGTGTCAAAAAGTTCTAAACTTATTGCATATGTGTTAATTTCGTCCTAAATCTTTTAATTGTGTCAATTTAGTCATAAACTTTTTAATGATGCCAATTGAATTCTAAACATTTTAATGATATCAATTCAGTTGTAAACTTATTAAACCAGTGCCAATTTAGTCTTAAAACTTTTGATTCGGTAGTAATTCAATCCTTTCGACTAATTTCAACTTAGTGTTAAATTGGCATTAAATCAAAAGATTCATGACTAAATTGACATTAATTCAAAATGTTTATGACTAACATTGGCATCATTAAAAGGTTTAGAACTAAATTAACACAAATGTAATAGGTTTATGACTTTTCTAACACTTTTTCCTGAATTTTGATTCATGAAGCTCAAGGCTATCTCTACTCAAGCTTCATGCTCATGGCAGCCATGCTGCTCAATTTGAGCTCACAATTATAACTGCTTGATGGATGGTCGTGAGTGGATACGAATTTGAGCTCTTTGTTATGGTTGCTCGATTTGAGCCGATGGTGGTCCATGGCTGCTTGAGTTTCATGCTCAAAGTTTGAGCGGCCATGGATGCTGTGAGCTTGAAGCTAGCATGGCGATGGCTTCGTTGCCTAAAAAGAATTTACAACCCTAGCTATGAGCTTGAATGGTCACGACATCCATTGCTGCCAAAACGCTTGAAGTTAGAATTACATGGAATAATAGCGAAAATCCCTTTTAATAGCCAATCATGAACGTAATTCCCTTCATATATTACTGAGATATTAATAGTTTATTATAGTAATTTGTGCATTATTTAACAAATAACTTATGATTGCGATTCATCTTCTTAACCAAATAATTTTTGATTAGATCAAAAGGATTGTTACTTTATTATAAAAGGATGATGATATAATTATGTAAGCATTCACGAAACAACTAATTAGGTATTAAAATAATAATGACATTATGACAAACATTCTATTGAACAATGATATTTTAGATAATTCTACATAAGAGAAAGCAATGATGAAAAACTCACTACCATAATGAATGGTTCTCAAGATATCATAAAGCAATTTGTTTGGTTTAAACCTAAAAACTCTTTGGGGCTGCACTGATGAGACTTTGAAAAGTAAGAAGAAACCCGTCAGGAGTCTAGAGACAGGGGACTAGCTATTATAGCTATCACTAATAAGGGAGATAGGCGAATCGAAAGATCTCACAAGTCTTCACATGCGACCATAAGCGAATAGCATATGCTTCAAGCAATTCATGACAAGGTGCCAATATTGATGTAAAATCTAATCCATGACGACTTCAGATGGTAGCAAGACCTTCTCACATAGCAGCCAGTGTCGTCAATTACCATCTCAATTTTATCCCAAAGGAAGGGCGTTTAATTGCACGTACAGGAATGCCGTGTGTTGTCAATTACCATATCAATTTAATCCCCAGAGGAAGGGCGTTTAGTTGCACGTACGGGATTGCCATGGAAAAGATGAAAAAGGAGCCAAAAACCCAAGTGTGTAAGCAAAACAGCCCAACATTCCATTCAATCAAACTTCAGTGGCACCTAATTTGGGACTTTGTATGCATGTAAGAAGAAGAGGATCACAACGTCTATCTATTATATACAAGCAGTGAAAACAAATCATCGGTACAACACAAAGACAAGCTCTCTGTTAAGCACTTTTGTATGCACGTAACAAGAAGAGGACCACAGCGTCTATCTATTATACACGAGCAATGAAAACAAATCATCGGCATCACACAAGGATAAGCTCTCTGTTAAGCGTTTGGTATAAGATATTAAGCTTTGCAGCAAACAAAGCGACCGAATCCTTTAGGGGGAGGATGCGCATCACCGTCACCGGATATCTCCACAGCCTTGTGCTCCGGCTGCTTCTTCTTCTTCTTCTTGTGCTCATCTTTGGGCACGGTCAGAGTAAGCACACCGTCCCGCATGGATGCCTTGATCTCTTCTACTTTAGCATTGTTCGGTAGACGGAACTGGCGGTAGACTCGGGAGGCGCTCGCCCGCTCTCGGCAGTGCCATTTGCTGCCTTTCTCCACGGCTTCGGCTTCGGCTTCCTCTTTCCTCTCCCCGCTTATTAGGACTGCTCTTCCATCGACGAGTTGTAGGTTCACGTCCTCCTTGGAGAAGCCAGGGAGATCCACATGGAAGATGTGTGCGTCGGGAGTTTCCTTCCAGTCCACTTGAGGTTGGGAGTGTGTGATGATGATGATGATGATGAGTTATAAGGGATCGGATCCGCAAAGGGATGATCAAAGAAGTCGGAGAGAAGGGTGGACATGATTTTAGGATATGGTGAGGTGGGTGGGGGAGGCAAGCAAAGAGTATGAAGTGAACTGGTGTATGCTATGTGGAACGCAGAGCAGAGAGAGAGAGGGAGGAGATGTAGTTATAGAAGAAGAGGGGGAGGCTAGTGGTGGCTTCCTGAAGGACCTGGAGCGCAGTTGAATTCCGGGTCTGTGGGAAGTCAAATGCAGGACAAGTGTCTGGGAGAAACTAGAAGTTTTCGTCATTGTATTATTGTAGAGAGGATAATAAAATCCGAGATAGAAAATTTTATGAATAGAAGAATGTCCGGATTCTCTTGCGAGTCAAAAAGGCAGAGGCCGTTTGGCATTTCATAAAATTATGAAATTTCTCGTGCTCGGCCGACCCAAAAGAGCCCATTATGAGACAGGGCTCCCCTGTCCCTGAAAAGCCCATTATGAGATAGGGCTTCCCTGACCCCGTCCCCGTCCCCGTCCCTGTCCCTGTACCTGAGAAAGCCCAAGCCGCTTCAACTTTCCTCCTTTCTTCTTCTTCCTCCAAAATAAAAACTGCCGACCGGCTTCTCCCGATTCCAAGAATTGATCTCTCTCTCTCACTCCTCCGACCTCCCACCTCCCTCCTCCGACGAGGAGTGCGATGCCCCTGTTCATCTCCGACGAGGAGTTCTCTCGGTGCGCCCACGATGCGTCGCTTGTGGCCGAGAGAGCGGACGCTTTCATCCGCAACCTTCATAGGGAGGTCGACTCCTGCAAGGCCCGGCTTGACGCCTCCTCCATCACCGCCGAGCAGACCTGCTCCCTCCTCGAGCAGAAGTACCTCTCCCTCTCCTCCGACTTCTCCCAGCTCCAGTCCAATTCCCTCCACCTCCAGTCCTCCCTCGATCAGCGCCTCTCCGACCTCGCCGACCTCCAGTCTCAGAAGCACAACCTTCACCTTCAATGCGTACCCCCCCTTCCCTTCCCTTCCCTTCCCTTCCCCCCTTTGATTTTCCCCATTCTATTTCTTTTTTATTTCTTTTATTTATCTTTTGGGTTTCCGATCGCTTTGTCTTCCAGATGGAAAAGGATGGCCGGTTAGAGAGGCTGGCCACCGAGGTTTCCGAGCTTCACAAGTCTAAGAGGCAGCTCATGGAGTTGGTGGAGCACAAGGACCTCGAGCTTTCCGAGAAGAACGCCACCATCAAGTCTTATCTCGATAAGATCGTATTCCTTCTCTCCCTTCCGCCTATTGCTCCTCCTCCTCCTCTCTTTTTTTCCCTCGCGCATGATGATTCTCAACACCTTCGTTTCTCCCCGTACGTCATTCTAGCGTTTGCAGTAGGCTGGGTTATGCTATTGTTTTTATTGCATTTTTCGAAATGATGGTTGCTTTCTTCTCTTACATGATGACCCTTTTGCAGGTAAGCTTGACAGAGACTGCTTCTCAGAAAGAGGCACGTCTCAGCGAAATTGAAGCAGAATTAACAAGAAGCCGGGCTGCCTGTTCTCGGCTCTCTCAGGTTACTTTTTTGCCCCTTTTCTGTTTTAGACGTCTTTTAGACTTTTTTCTTTCTCCCACGTTGATTGTATTTGTATGACCCTATTGCTGGTTGCCGTGTAGAAGCTTTAGTATGTGTGGACCTCTGTGACATTGGACGACATAACCTACTTTTAATTTATCATCACAAATGAACAAAAGTTTCGATCTATATTGTCACTTGGAATTACATCTATGATCTTTTATGCTTTATTCATTTTGCTTTTTCTATTTGTTGTCTTGGTTTAATGCGGGAGATACTGGTTTTAATGCTATGAATTTGTATCTTAGGAAAAAGAGCTGATTGAGCGACATAATGTGTGGCTTAACGATGAGTTGAAGGCGAAAGTTGACAGTGCCATCGAGTTGCATAGAGTCCACGCTGATCTCGAAGCAGATATGTCTGCTAAGCTTGCAGATGTAAGTGTTTAAACTTGCAAGAACTTGTCTTTATCCTAGTCGGTATACTTTTACCGTGGAATTTTAGTTGACCCTTTCATCCTTTGCAGGTAGAGAGACAGTTAGCTGATTCCTCTACTTCTTTAAATTGGAACAAGGAAAGAGTGAGGGAGCTAGAAACGAAACTAGTAGCTATGCAACAGGTATGATGACGCTAGTCTTTTTCTTTTCTTTTGTTGCGATTGTATTTGTTTTCCAGGTTGTACGTGCAAACAAATTATGATAATGTTTTGTTCAACTGAAAAGGAGCTATGCTCGACCAAAGATGCTGCAGCAGCCAATGAGGAGCGATTTCAAGCAGAAATCTCTACTGTAAGTGATAAAAGAATTATTTGCCTCTTTGTAACATGAACTCAATTATTCTACAATTGCTAAATTTGATAATTTTGCAAATATGAATAAGCAAACTCTTGACAGCATAACCTGACCTGCCTAGACGCATTGCTGAATTTGCATGACTTCTTTAAGTGCATTGCCATGGAACTGACACTGGCGATAAAATATTGCACAGTCAATTAGAAGTTTAGTAATTCCGTATCATCAAACTTTGTATTACTTGGGAAAGAAGTAGATTATTCTCTGTTGTTGGCCAAGAATTTTCAGGGGCTTAGGCCTCTAATCTATGCAGGGGGTGTTTGATGATTCCAATGATTGAAGCCGTATGTGCTTAAGCATCAGGTCAAATTTTGGAGCCTTAGGTTTTATCCTCTGTTTGCAAAATTCTCTTTATAGTAGGTCATATCTTTTGATTAAAGACGTGTGTTGCTCTCTGAGGTTCGTAACTTAAAAGTCTTTGTTGCAAGTCAATTACAGTCACTTCACAACACTGTGTGCTCTTCTCTGTCTCTGTGCTTTCAATCCATCGAATGAACCATGTCTACAAAATGCCAGGAACCCAAGTTCTATTTCTAATACCACTCTGATCTTTTTGACAAATGTTCTATAATGTTTATCATGGTGCACCCTTTTTTTTTTTTAATATATATCTTTCTTAAATACTTTGCACGGAACCTTTTGTGCTTGTTTCTAACAAGTGCTTCTTATGTGTCTCTCCTTGTGTAGGTAAATAGACTTGTTGAATTGTATAAAGAAAGCAGTGACGAATGGTCCAGGAAGGCTGGCGAGCTTGAGGGTGTTATTAAAGCTTTAGAAGTGAGGTTTTTGCGAGTACCTAATGTTTCAAAACTTTGATTGTTCATTTTGTAATTCCCTTTTCCCCCAACATTGACAGACACATTTAACTCAAGTGGAAAATAACAACAAAGAAAAACTTGAAGAGGAGCTATCCACCAGAAGGCAACTAGAGAAGGTGTTCTATTTTGTCGCTTCTTTTTGAGAGTAGCTTAACTTAATGATTGTTCCTTATATCTGGTTGTCATTACTCAATAGCGAATTTAAAGAATTTCATGTTAATGTATTTGTTTCATTTTATGTTGTAGAACTTTGACCATGGATTTAAATATGTCTGTGGTCATTAGTTATTTCATATCTTTTGATTGAATCAACTCCTAGTAATATATTTGTGTGTTTGCTACCATTTGTGAGGGTAAAAAATTACTATGCATCTGGGTATATCAACCATTTTTGCCTTATTAATGCGGTTTGTGAGGTGACAGCCCTATTTAACTTATCTCGGCAATTATAGTACTGAGGCAAACCTTGGGTCCTAATCTATTTATCCATAAAGTTAGTCATTTCATTATGATTTATTGACTTCTGTTTTTCCTTTCACTCTTTTCTATAGGAAGCTGAAGATCTAAAGGCGAAACTGGAAAAATGTGAAGCTGAAATGGAATCTTTGAGGAAAAATAACGAGTCGAATCTTCTTCCTCTTAGTAGTTTCAGTTTAGAAAGGTGCAGCGCATCATCTATGAGGTCTTTTTGTTTGTTGTACCATCATGTAACTTATCATAATCACTTGTTTTCCATGGTCTTGATCTGTATATTCACCATTATGTATTGAGATCCCTGCTGGAAAGTCTTATCTCATCTTCCAGACCATTTGAACAATCTTTTATACTTCCAAATTATATTGTACAGTTATGTTATGGGATCTCTTAACTTTTTCTGATGTGCATTGTGGTGAGAGCTAGGATTCCAGATGGGTTTTTAACAAAACCTTCTGCTCTGATTTATTTCTATATGTTTGTTTGATGCCCTTTGCTTTCATTGAATTGTTAATATCGTTAGCCATCACCTCATGCTATTTCATCAATTTATATGCTTCTGGTTTAGGCTCATAAAATGTGACTTATGCTTATATTCTGTTATGCAGTTCGAAGGGTTCTTCTGATCCTAATGACATGGTTCAGGATGATCAGGCAATTGTCCCTAGGGTACCAATAGGTGTATCAGGGACAGCATTAGCTGCTTCCCTTCTGCGTGATGGTTGGAGTGTAAGTTTCTTAATCCGTAGTTTCTTAAATATGTGTGCGTTTATTTGCAAAAATTCCTTATTTATGTGCTTCGTATAGCTTGCAAAGATGTATGCAAAGTACCAAGAGGCCATTGATGCGTTGAGACATGAGCAGATGGGAAGAAAAGAAGCTGAAGCTGTATTACAAAGGGTAGGCTTGCTCCATCACTTTGAAAAATGTCACTGAAATATATCATGACATGTCTTTACTTGTTATTGACTTAGTTAATAATCCATTTCTTAAGATCACTTATGATGTTCAATGTATAGTGAAGGACGTAATGAACAGGTTTGATGCATGGGGCAGTTTAGTTTGTGCGATCAATAAAGGATCATGCCGTGTATCTGAAAAACTGCTTGCATTCAGTGCTATTACATTTCTGTTGGGTTGCATGACTTCTTTATGTGTTCAATGGATATGACAAGGAGGTTTTTGCTTTGCTCTCATTGTTTCAGGTTTTATATGAACTAGAGGAGAAAGCTGAAGCTATTTTGGATGAAAGAGGTTTGTGCTAATAGTTAAAAGTAATTTGCCATAATGCACCGTCTTTTGTCTTTGGTTTACTTCTATTGAATTTCTGGAAGCTTAGTGTATTGGCTTTTTTTTTTTTTTCCCAAATATGTTATATTGACATTCATCTAACAATTGTGAAATATTAGCATCTCCATACTTTAACGTCTTGAAAAGAAAAATTGATGTTTAATTAGAAGGAGTGTGAGATATTGTTTGGAAGTTTCAATAACATGTATCTTAAATATGTATTGGAATAATGGTATTAGTTAACAAAAAATTGAAAATATAAAAAAATCTCCAAAAATTTCAATAGATGATTGAAAATATTATTAGCGTGGAGATGCATCCTGATGGATAATCTTAATGTCTTGATTGCTTTACAAACTTCGTCAAACTTGCCTTTTTCTTTTTCCTTTGATGAGTCTAAACATATACCCGTTTATCTTATATTTTCTAAAGAAGCAACACCTGTGTTGAAATTTAACAACATGATGTCTTAGTTTACCAAATGTAGCTACGTTGAGGTGATGTGAATCTCTTATTTATTTATCTCATCTTTTTAGGTGAAATAGCACACATTTTTTCCTTTATAACATTGTTGAAATAATAGATAAATTTCTTTTGATGAATTTTGATTCATTTCTATCATTTTAAGATATTTCTTTGTTTGTAAATATTTGCTAACTAGACTATACTAAATTAGAGAATTTCTTAAAGATTTGTCGAAGTCCATATAATACTGGAATTTCTTTAAAATCTCATTCAAAAACTTAATGTAATCCTTATTGGGAACTTTGTTCTTGCTAATTATAAAGTAATAGAAATTATCTTAATTAACTATAAAGTAATAGGATGAAATTCAAAAGTAAGAGGCTACTAAGTTTGTTTTACGTGCTTGTTGACTTGTAACTTTCAAACATAAATATAATAAGTTGTGCTATATAAAAGTATAATTTTTCTTCTATAAACACATGTATCTGTGGTTTTTATATTTGCCAAAATTTAAATTTCTTATATTCATTTATTCGATGTGTAATCTTTTGATAATCTTCTAATATCATTTATTTATCAAATATGAGCTACATGTTATATATTATACTTTTTATAGTCATCCAACATAGGGGTGAGTGGTTTTGGGTTCTGTACAGGTTCAACCTGAAACCTGGAATCTATCTGTGGGAATAGGTTTTCATTTTTTGGAGCTTGGAACCTATTCTGCATACCTTGGAACATAGAACGTGGGACGGAATTGTCATAGTTCCTAGGTCTACTTAGCTTCTACTTATATTATTAATGGAACGATTGTAGTGAATAATCACCTTTAATGACCACTGGTTGTTGCTACAATATATTGACTACAACTTATACATAGACACATGAAAAATATGAAACATTAACAAAGTAAAAGTTTCAATCATAAAATTGAATTTTAGATTGGTGGTTCCATATTATACACTCTTCATTGGACGCCATAGAATACCTTAGGACCGCGTGAAAACATAGAAAAAAAAAAAAACATAAAACTTGTTTCAGGTTCCGCCTAGAACTGGAAAGTATCCATCAATATAGGTTCCTCATTTTTTGAAACCTAGAACCTACCCTATATACCTTGGAACTTGATTCGATTCTTCGACTCCAAGGTTTTGGAACCATGCTCACCCCTTGTCTAACATCATTTATTGTTCAAAATATTCTTAATATTGTATATCTATAATTATTCAACTCTTCCAAAATATTTGAATTGCAAGGTGATAACTCTAATGATGTATTAAACCATTAGGGTACGACTAGTTATGTTTCAGTCATATGTAATGATGGGTTCTTTTATTTACTTAATAATTATTTTATCAATTTTGTAATATTCATTTATCTGCAAGAGATGGGCTTTGATGAGATTTTTATTGATCTTCTGATGCCATATATTTTAGGTATCATGCTTATAACACTTTTAATGATCTTTAACATCACATTGATGAAATACATGCTATCATGTCATAAGTGATTGTTTTCTTCAATAAGATATTTGCGTTATTGAGTGATTTATTTTTAATTTGCTAATGTTCATATTATAGAATATGCACAATCAACCTTATATTTACATAGATATTTCAAAATAAAATTTATATATTTATATTCACAAGCAATTAGTTGAAAGCATTTAGTACCAAATTGTGCGTGATCATGGAATATCTTATCATGGATTATAACCTTATTTTATCTAATTATGTATCGATATTATAAAAGAGAATCTACATATGCATAACAATATATGCATTCGTATTAAAATAAAATTACATGCACTAGAGTTATAGATTTGCTAAATTGGCCATCAAAAGCAATTTGCTGGGTAAAGCTTGCATATCAGCGGGCCATGTGACTAAACTCCTTGCAAGCTATCTTCTTAGGCAGTATAGTTGTCTTGCAGCTGAACATGAGAGGATGGTTGAGGCATACTCCATGATCAACCAAAGGTTGCAGCAGGCTACGTCTGAACAGTTGAACCTAGAGAGAGCTATTGGGGAGTTAAAGGTTAGCAGTTTATCATGCTTGCTTAGTATGTCTGCAGTTCATGTTTTATGCTGGTGATCATGTGTCATTCTCAGGCTGATCTGAAGAAGCGTGAACGAGAGTATGTGCTTGCTCAGCAGGAGGTTGTTGACCTTCAAAAGCAGGTATTTTGAGGAGCTTCTCGCTGGGGGTTTTAATTGCATGTGTTCTCTATGGCTTTTTTCCCGTCCAAGGGGGGGGAGGAAAGGGCTAGGAAGGACAAAGGGTGTGTGTGTGTTACCTTTTTAACTTTCTTATAGGCTAGTGTTATCTATTGTTTCTGAGGTACTGTTATTGTCCCTCAAAAGTGTCATGTTTTTTACCTTGAAGTCATTTAGGATTAAGGCCTAGTCGAATATTGGAGTGCAAGAAAGTACTATGTGTTGCATTTGTGGCTGTGCACAGTGTAGTTTTAATAATTTAGCTCTCATTAATGCGTTTTCTGGATTATGTTATTAAATTTTTTGAGTGTTGTTCCATGTCTTAGATTTCTACTATGAAATTGGATGGGAATGATTGAAGCATCCTTATGTTTTGACCCTCTTTTCTTTGCTTTCTTTTCTTTTTTATGGGGGTATGGATGGGTGTCGGATTTGTGATGTTCAGGTTACAGTCCTTTTGAAGGAATGCCGTGATATACAATTACGTTATGGATCCAGTCTGCATGATTATTCTGATGATAAGGGAACTAATGGAGCAGTGGAGATGATTGTTGAATATGACACTGAGAAAGTTATTTCAGATCGGCTTGTGAGTTCCTTAGATTTTTTCACGATCGACTAACTATTAAAGCAAGTACTAAGATTCTTCCTCAGAACTTCTGATGCCTTTTCCTTTGGTACATGATTGTTGACAGCTGACCTTCAAGGATATAAATGGATTGGTTGAGCAGAATGTTCAGCTTAGAACCCTTGTTCGCAGCCTGTCTGATCAGATAGAGAATAAAGAGTTGGAATTTAAGGTATCAGTGTGGTTGTGGTCGTTCCCTGTTCACCTCATTGATATTACGTGGTGATTGCTTTATTGGCTTAGGAGTATCAATTTGTTCATTGTAGGGAACGTTAGAAATGGAGCTCAAGAAGCAAACTGAGGAAGCTGCTTCTAGAGTTGCTGCTGTTTTACGTAGAGCGGAGGAGCAAACTGTTATGATTGAGTCATTGCACACCTCAGTATGTTCTTTGTTATTTCTCTAGTGTGCTTTTCTCCTCCTTTGTATATGAGACATGTATAATTTACTTATCATGATCATTATTCATTTTGGGACAGGTTTCAATGTACAAAAGGCTATATGAAGAGGAGCATAAACTTAATTCATCTAATGCCCACACTGCTGTTGCGGTTCCAGGTTGTTCTTTTTGTTGCTTTGCATGCAGAACCATCCATTATGTGTCCTATTTGTTCAAAATATGCCTTGTTAAATTTGAAGTGTAGATTGTTTACTTTTCAGGCTGCTATTTATGGAGATGTATTGGCATTGATCATGTGATAGTCAATTCTGACCTGTAGAACATTTTAGTAGGATAAGCCTGATGGTACTTTCCTAGATCCTTAAGGTTTGCTTCTTTTTAAGCATTAGTATAGTCCCTCCAGGATCTCTTGATATCTGGAATTCTGTTGGCAAACAATGTTCTTGCAGTTGGTCTGTGAGCAATAATTCAAGATGTCCAGGATCAAGAATAAAGTCATCGACATTTCCTTCAGTCAGAAACCTAAGTTATCGGCCTTCTTAAGTCAGATCTACCTCTAAGTAAGGGAGAGGGGGAAGGGGGAAAAGGGAAAATGGGGGCGGGGGCAAGAGTGAAGAAGGGTGTGGGTTGGTAGGGAGGGAGGGTCTGTGGGTTGTTATGGTCGATCTAAAAAAGGGAGGGGGGGGGGTGAGAGAGAGAGTCTGCAGGTTGTATAGTTAATCTGATAACGAATTTTATTCAATTTCTGATTGTGCTTTTGTGGTTAGTTCGAGCTGTCTGCTAAGTTTAACTTGCCATGAGTGATGCAAACTTCTTTTGTTGAGAGGCCAAAATGGGTTAAATGCGAAAGTGTAGAAATGGTTAATGGAAGCCGTAACTCTTGTGCCTTGCTCATTGTGTGTGAATTGTCAGTTTTGTTATACTTGGTAATTTTGCTTTCTCATTTATAAATTCATTGCTCCCTCTGTGGAAATCAACAGGTTTTGGGGCTTCTTTTTTGTATATGCAAATTCTCTTATGTCTATTCTTTTTCCTCTTTGCAATTGTAATGTAGGGTTCACTTCATTAGCAGCGATGTTATTTTATTGGTTTGTTTTCTTTGTGGTCCTGCTCTATGCTTCTGTACATACTTATGGCTTGTTTATTGCAGAAGAGCGAAGGATGGGCTTCCAGTTGCTTATTGAGGGCTCTCAGGTATAACTGAGCTTGATGTTATGATATCTAATATTTGCATTTTCTGTGTATTGCTTTATGATGTTCGGATGTTCAAACTATAGGAAGCTGCTAAAAAGGCACAAGAACATGCTGCAGAACGAGTGAGATGTCTTGAAGGAGAGTTGGCAGAGTCTAGGTAATCTTTTCTTTGGTTGCTGTTCCAAGCCAACTTTTTAGGAGAGGCCAGACTACTGTGGGTCTTTTTCCCCCCTATTCTTTTCGCCATGTAACTTGGTTGAAGTGGATGGAGGTTGTTATTGTTGGATGAACATTGTCATGTGTTTGGGTTTGATGAGTTGTTATATCTTTGTATAGATACCATCCTTTCTGCTACCAGTTTCATTGTCCTACCTGAGTGCCCGTTCATATTTTCAGGAGCAAGATTATATTATTGCAGTCTGAGCGGGACAAGATGGCCCTGGAAGCAGAATTTACAAGGGAGAAACTTGGTAGGCTGATGAATGAATCTGAACACAAGGTATTTGATATATGTCCTTGGAATTTTTGTTATAAGTCTTTGTGCACATCTGAAGTTACTTCTATTACTGAAGAGAGTTTTAGTCAAATGACAAACTAGTTTCACGGTAGCTGCTCCCCCATGGGCAGGCATATTTTATCCCTTCTGTATAGATCATACTGTCTTACAGAGTCCTTCTCCACAAATTATACCTAAGATCTAATCATTGTTTAACTTAGCTCTGCGAAGACATGTATGTGTATTATTCGTTCTCCTAGAAATGTGACCACCGTGAGGCATAAATATGACTTTTGCAGTATATTTATTATTACTCAGTTTACGTACTTTTTGTAATCTAATTTGCTAATGATGCAACAATTTTAGAGAGAGGAAATAAATGGAGTTCTAGCAAGAAATGTGGAGTTTTCCCAGTTGATAGTTGACTATCAGCGGAAGATTCGTGAAAGTTCAGAGTCTTCGCATTCTGCTGAGGAGCTTACTCGGAAGTTGAATATGGAGGTAAGGCCTATGAAGTGGATAAACTGGATCTTGTCCTTGGTGCTGACTCTTTATATGTTACCTTAGGTTGCTGTTCTGAAGCAAGAAAAAGAAATATTGTCATCTGCTGAAAGGAGGGCTTGTGCTGAAGTTCAAAGTTTGTCAGAAAGAATTTATCGTCTTCAGGTAAAATGTCATATTTGCATAATTTCAATGTCACAATTTGTTTTGGCTTAAAGAGATCTCCATTGAAGGTCATATGCGTATGATTATTCTAATTGGGTCTCTTGTTTCATGTAGTGTTCATCATTTAGCAACACTGCTATTTTTGTGAAGTGTCTCATCCATTACAGCAGTTTTCAAATCCACATCTTGACCAAGAATTCATGGCATATCACCAGAAATTTACTATAGACACCATTTTTTATCTTATATAGCACTTTGGAAGAATCACACTTTGTCATCACTGCTGTACTTTGAACGTAACATTCTTGAGAACAACTGATAACTTTGATGTGCATCTTTTACTCAACATAGAAATCATCTATACATTTTTGGTTTGTTTTCTTTGAATATAGGCTACATTGGACACCATTCAGAGCACCGAGGAAGTCCGCGAGGTGCATTTCCCTAGAATTAGCTCTTTACTTCTTATGGAGTGATGCTGCAGTGCTGTTTTCTAATCTAACTTACACTGTGGGCTTCTTAGGAAGCACGGGCTGTGGAGAAGAAAAGGCAGGAGGAATATATCCAGCATATTCAGGTTTATTTTCATGTCCTTGTCCTGCTTATATTTTCAGTGGTGCGACCTTCACTCCACAAATGAGTGTAATGTTTGTTGACTTTAGAAATTGTGGGAATGATGATGGTGAAGTTAAATTCCTGTAATCTGCTGCTTTTCCTGATTAGGGGTTGTAAGACTTGAAATTAGAGTGAGCTATATGGATTGGCATGAAGAAAAAGCTGATAACTCTCATATGAAGCATGTGGTATCTTGGTGAACAACTTTGGAACTACAGAGAAGGGTTTATAATAAGATTCGGTTTCAATTTTATCAGAGACACAGGACAAAAGACTATATATAAAAGGGTGCATTTGTTCAGTGTATGATAAGCATCATGCTAGCAGGACCATTGATAGGATAAATTCTTTCCTCATTGAAAAGTTTTGCTTTTGCCTGTTTGAAGAGATTAATTTCTTGTCTGTGGATGCTTGTGAAAATGTTTTTTAATGATGAAGGGATTTATACATCTGAATTGAAGTTCTTTTACGGTCTCCTGATTTAGTCGCTTGAATGCAATGAAAATTTTCTTAAATTGCTGCTGAAAACTGTACATTGCAGAAAGAATGGGCTGAGGCTAAGAAGGAGCTACAAGAAGAACATGATAATGTTCGAAAGTTAATGCTTGATCGGGATCAAAATTTAAAAAATTCAATGAAACAAGTTGAAGAGATGGGAAAGGAGTTGGCCAGTGCCTTGCGTGCTGTTGCAGCTGCTGAGAGTAGGGCAGCTGTGGCTGAGGTACTCTTGACATTTCTTTTTAGTATCATATTTCCTGTGTGTGGTACTATGTTTAAAAAATGAATTTCGCCAGTAACATTCCCTGTTGTTTTACAGGCTAAGCTGTCTGATCTGGAGAAAAGGATCAGATCTGGAGATTCGAAGGTGCATCACTTTCCTGTACCTGTTGAACATTATCATAATTTGTTGCCTAGGATGATGCTAGATTTGCTTTTCATATGCGTTTTTGTTGTTAATTCTGGTGCCTATTTTTGTATGATCAATTAATTCTGGTACTGGTTGAATGAGATGGAGGTCTTTCTGCTCTGAAAAAAATGTCCCTGTATGATAAACGCTTTCCATGTGCAGATTGTAGAGGTGGCTAATGCTGGTGGAAGTCTCTCTATTTCAACTAATGAGGTTAGCTTCAATAAGAAAGAAATGTTCGCTCTATTTATCTGTGGTCATTTTGCAAGTTAACTGGTTACTTGGAATAAGAGCAAGATTCTCAAATGGTGACATCACTGGTTTATTGTTTTTTTAGGTTATTTCAGAACTGCAAATTGCAAAAGAAGAAATGGAGAAACTAAGAGAAGAAGCACAAGCAAACAAGGAGCACATGCTACAGGTATCCATGTAGCACTTGAAAGGACGTACTACTTCAGTTTCAATTTTGTTCAAGGAGTTAAAAATGTTTTATGAGTTTGCAGTACAAAAGCATAGCACAAGTGAATGAATCAGCATTGAAGCAAATGGAATGCGCTCATGAAAACTTCAAAACAGAGGTAGCTTTGCTAGTCTGTTTGATCTCGACATGTTTATACCTGTACTGACACACTCTTGTATGCATTTTGTTCCTTGAATATTCTGTAGGCAGAGAAATTAAAGCAATCTTTGGAAGCTGAAGTAGTTTCACTAAGAGAGAGGCTTTCTCAAATGGAAACTGAATTCAACAATAAATCACTGCAAGTGGCTTCTATGGATGTTGAGAAGGAAGAGGCCCTTGCATCTTTGTTAGCAGAAATTGCTAGTTTGAAAGAAGAACGTGCAGTTAAAAGGTTGGTATTTTTTTCCTCAGTAACATGAAACACATAATGCTTTTCTTTTCTTTTGCAGGGTTTGAGCCCAGTTCAAAATCTCCTTTTTGTTTTTACATTCTACCTTTAGTAGTAGCCAATTGCATGATTAATTTGCAAGTCTGAATGCAATGCCCATGTCGCTGTTTTAAAGGTTGTGTTGACATTATGCAGCGGTGCTAGATGATGATCTGACATGTTAGTTATCTGTTATGTGAATAAATGTGGAATTTCTTCTCTCAAATACCAATCTTTTGTGCAGTTCCGTAGTTGACACATTGGAAACGAAGATTTCTCTGTTGGAAGATAAGTGGAAGAGTGAGCATGAGCGCTGGCGTTCTGCTCAGTCTAACTATGAACGACAGGTACTTCAAAGACACAATTGAAGTGTGTGCCTGTCTGGTTCAATCTTAAGCTCATCTAGAACTCTGTTTTGCTTTCTCACCGAAGGTTATGGAAATCTAAGATGACATCAAATGTTAAAATATACTTAAATTTAATAATTTAAGGTTTTGAATATTAAATAAGAGTCTAATATTTATAATCTCATAAGGAAAAAGCTAAAAAAAGCACCCATTTAGCCTTCATTGTTAACTATCTATTTCTGTCAAATCAAATAAATTGGACAAGATACTTGTAATAATTTCAGTAATTAAGCTTGGAAAGACTGGTTGATATCTCTCTAATCCTGTTCAAGAGAACTTAGTGATTTCTATCCCTGCTCTAATGGTTCCAAAGGATGAATTGATATGGACAGCTCCAATAAGATTTCATTCTTGAACAAAAATACATTTTATTTATTTATTTCATGTGTTGAGATAATCTGCTTTGGGTTTTTAAGATTGGCGTGTCTTAGACTAGATGTGAACTATCTACCCTTGGCAGGTTATTCTGCAATCTGAGACAATTCAAGAGTTGACAAAAACATCAGAAGCTTTGGCTACATTGCAACAGGAGGCAGATGGATTACGCAGGCTGGCAAATTCCCTGAGAAGTGAGAATGTATGTACCTCATTGCAGCTTTAGTGTTGCTAAATTATATCACTTGAATAGTCCATGTTGTAAGTGTGCGATGTAATCCTTCTTCATACTTTTCCTTACAACTGACTGTCGGAGCATTAAGCTACTGCATGTGTTATTGAAATGAAGTAGAATTTAGTGAAATTGTAAAATAGGAGATATTCATTGTTCCTAGAAAATAGAGGATCAATGTAAGTATATCCCACATTGCTTGTCTTAGGGCTTCAATGGGCCTTATTCACATGGTCTCCCTCCACGTATCGGTTTAAGTTTTTGGGTTGGACATCCTAACATTGTATTAAAGCCTGGGTCAACCCTCGATATATTTGTCATGCGAGGCTTGCTGTTCGTCATTTCTGTGTGTTGTTCTCTGTATGGTTTGCACGTGAAAGGAAGTATTAAGTAGATACTGTGTTGCTTGTCTGTGGGTTTTTAGTGGGTTTTTTTATTCATGTTCAGTAGTTTAAACTTTTGGGTTGGACATTCTAACAACCATCACGATGTAAATCTCTCTCTGCCTCTCCACACTGCGTGGGAAAGAGTATTTGAACAACAGATGAGGCAAAAGGATCATATTCTGGAGAACCAGTTTGTACTTGCCCTGGAAAGTTAACTTGTGTCATCATTTATATGTTGAAGAGGTCTATGGCTCAAAAGAAGATCCATTGAAGAGTTTGATGGAGATCTTTTGTGATAGTTGAGAGGAGATATGTCTTTTAGGGAACTGTAGAAAATACATGGAAAAGTCTGTTGAGAAGTCATTTTGAGAGTATTGTAGAATAAAAAGGCCTTAACTGCATCATTGCTAGCTGTGATGTGCATGCATGATAAATGTGACGAGGACAGGATGAGGACTTACAGGAGGGCTAGCTACAACAATAGAGATCTATGTCAAGTTCTGGCTCTTTACCCTATCTTTTTCCTGAGACATATAAGTGCTTATCAGGCACATGCAAGATGTATCTTGGTGTGCTTTCTACAGATATTATAGTGCTCATGTATCAGACTGTATATGTTTGAATAAGGGTTGGAATAATGAACTGAATCTTAGCTCTTTCAATTCAATAGTAAGGATGGGAAACATGGAATTCAAAAGTTTTGATTGAGAGAAAAAATGGCATCCTATTAAGTAGCAAATTGCCGTGGAATCTCCTAGTTGGGAATCATTTTCATGAAATCATGGGGATTCGATGGAGGCTTGACTTGTATAATACAGGTGGGATTCATGAATCAAGGAGTGAATTCCGCATCTTCTGTGGTTCACAACCAACCGAGATAAAGATGCTTCAGTGCAGGTGTGGCAGTGTCATAGAAGAGTAATGACAAGTATACGCATGGAAAATTTTAAATGACCCTATTGTAGAGGAGGATGAAACTCAATAAAGATGATTTAAATGTGGATAGAGGCCATCGCATGCTTCATGGAGGTAATGCAATTTTTGTTAGAGGGGTTGAATAGAAGTGGTACTTTGGCAAGAACCTGCAAGAAGTTTCTTTACTTTAGATCTTAGACAAGTTATTTTACTGGACGCAATGGGGTAAGTTGGTTCTTTTACTTTCTATTAGTTTGCTTAATTCCGATTAGATGGCCATCCATTATTGAAGCTCCTTGAACTGGGAAGGTTTGCCATAAAATAACGCTTGGTTATTGTTTTTGTGAGTAAGCTGAAGTAGCAAGGAGAAAGGAACTTAAAGAAATTGTTGGTTGTGCTATGGATATGTAATTTTTTAGTGAATATTTGATGTTATACCTCCCTAGTTATGGTAGATACACGGACTAGCACTCCTGCTTCCTAGGATTTGTTGAATTTTAGAGCTGAAAATCCTAGATTTTCTATTCGAGTTGCTTCAAATGTTTGATTATGGAGGAAAAGCCCACGGAGGTAGACTGCTTTTTCGACAATGGATATGGGACTCTAGATCTGCATGGGATTTGTAATGTTCTTCCTTTATAGATTGAGAATCCAGTTGGATACTGAGTTAACATCACTTTCACAGAATGATGGAATATCTGAGTAGTCTCAATTTGCAGTTGCACTCGTGATTGCTTATGGATCAATTGGTAAATTATTCTGTTTATTCCTCTCCTAGCAGCTTGGGGTAGCAAAAAAAAAAGTAGAAAAAAGGACTGGAAAAGCAAATATTCATAAGTTTTCATATGTGGCATTGTATTTTCCTTTTATTTTGAAATATGTTGACAATTCACAGAACTGTATTGTTAAATCGGTCTTAGCAGCTATCGATGACTTAATTGGTGCTAAATTGCGTAGGATGAATTGAAGGCTAGGTGGGAAGCGGAGAAGTCAATGCTAGTGGAATCCAAAGCAGAAGCTGAGAAGAAGTACAATGAATTGAATGAACAGGTGGTTGTTTAACCTCATACTGTATTTTCTGTTTAACATGATTATGTTCTATGGAATTATGCTAGTTTGAGAGCTATATCTGGAAAGCTAGTTAAAAGTTATTAACATAAGAACAGTTTTAGTTTAACATTACTGATGTCTGCAACTATCAGTCATTATTGATGTCCGCATCTATCAGTCATTGCCATGTAATATAATCTGTGATGTAGCTTTTAGAGCATAAATCTGCTTAGTACCTTCATCTCCAATTACAATAATCCATGTTGAATTTTACATATTTTATGCAGAATAAAATACTGCATGATAGACTTGGAGCTCTGCACATTCAATTGGCTGAGAGAGATTGTACTTCTGCTGGAATCTCTGTGGATGACAATGCTGGCTTGCAGAATGTGATTAATTATCTCCGACGGTCAAAGGAAATAGTAAGTGTCTCTCAGTCTCTCACCCACCCAAGTGTCCAGCCACACCACTTTCTCACTCAATTGAGAGCTTTATCTTGTACAGGCGGAAACGGAGATCTCATTGTTAAAACAGGAAAAGTTGCGGTTACAATCACAAGTAAGTGATTCTGCACCTTACATAGAACAGCACTTCTTTGCTCTTGATTACCTTAATGCTCTTTTGCCATATGCTCTCTCTCTTGGTTCAATGCTGTGCAGTTATAGTTGTATTAAACTTTACCCTCTTGGACAAATCGTTTGGCATTTTGCTCCTCTCTAAAAGGCTACTTTTTATGTAACTATGTTTTATTTGTTCCTCTATCTGTGGGTTTGCATATGATCAAGAGCTTCTCATAGCATCTATTAAATGTTTGCATCTCACTGATCTTTCCTTTACCATTCATAGGCTATCCCTTTTCTTTTTTTTCCCTTGTCTAAATATGGTGATTATGCAGCTCGAGAGTGCCCTAAAGTCAGCAGAAACTGCCCAGGAGTCGCTTCGTGTTGAGCGTGCGAGCTCAAGGTCATTGTTGTTCTCAGAAGATGAGTTCAAATCCCTTCAGCTTCAGGTGATGGTTCCACCATTTTCTTTTTCTTTTATTGTTTTCTTAGCCTTACTGAGGTTTTAATATGCTGTCTCCTTCACTTTAGATATGCTGAAAATTTATTTCTGTTATTGAGAAAGCTTTTTTCTGTATATACTCCGTTCTCTCTCTCTCTCTCTCTCTCTCTCTCTCTCTCTCACACCCGCACTCACACCAACATATCATTGTCTGTAGGATCTTTTTTGCCCTGTTTAGTATGAGTCTCTCATATTTCCACGTTTATTTTATTTGAATTCCTGTTCAGGTTAGGGAAATCAGTTTGCTTCGTGAAAGCAATCTGCAACTCAGAGAGGAAAACAGACACAATTTCGAGGAATGCCAGGTACATAAAGAAGGGAATCGGATTTATTTTTATTGAGCATAATTCGACTATGTTCTTTTTTTGCATTTCCATTTATGATGGAGGTTTTGATGTGACTTTAGAAATTGCGAGAAGAAACTCAGAGGGCTGCAGCTGAACATGCAAAGCTGGAGAATATTTTGATGGAGAAACAGATTGAGTTGGAAGCCCTTAATAAAGAAATTGAAACACAGAGAACAGAAAAAGACAGCCTAGAGAAGAGGGTCATGGAGGTATTGCATTCTTGGACGATTTGGTGATTGAGATAGATATTTTTACCATTCTGAGACCTCTGGTTTTATGTAGTTAATTGAAAGGTGCAAGAACATTGATGTAGAGCATTATGATCGCTTGAAGAATGATGTTCAACAAATGCAGGTATTACATACTTTTAATGTCAAATACTACTGTAAACAATGCTTGGTACTTATCTGTTCTTCCCGGGCAGGAGAAGTTGAAAGAGCGGGATACTCAGATTGAAGAAATTAGTAAGCTGATGTCTCAAAAGCAAGATAGAGTTTCACAGTTGGAGCAGGACCTTGAGCAGAGTAGGTTGCAACTGAATGAGAAAGAAAAGAGAGTGCATGATATATTGCAGACAGAGGTAACTCTCTGATCTGTTAATATGATAAATGGGTGAAGAACCATTGGGTTATTTTCTTCATTGTTTATCTGTTGACGCTGCTCTGTTGCCATGCAGGAAAAGCATAAAAGGCTAATAGCTCAATTAAAGGTTCTTTGCTTTCCTTTCCTTTTAATGTGAAAATTCTACAGCCGATATATTGATTCCATGATTTGTTGATAAGTTTGGTAGCTTGGATAGTTGCATTGGTTCTTGTTTTCTATACTTCCTGACTCTTCCAATAAATTTGTCCACCTTCCTTTTGTTGTCTCGTCTATGAAGAGAAAAGCTGAGACCCTGACAAAGGAAAAAGAGGAGCTGATTAAAGAAAGTCAAGGTCTTTCAAAGCAGCTGGAGGAATCTAAACAAGGTAAGATTCCGTTGCTTCTTCTGAGATGGTGGCTTCTTCTTTCTATTGGTTGTGGAGGTCATCTTGGTCTACTATAGGTAGAAGGCCTATGGGAGATAACTTGGAGCAGGTCATGAAGGAGAAGGAGGAGAAAGAGGCCAGGATACAGGTCTGCTTTCAGACTTCTTAAATTTGTTTGCTAGCTTTAAGCAGCAGCTAACTTCTCCTTGGCACAATGTAGATTTTGGAGAAAACTATCGAGAGACAGAGGGATGGATTGAAGAAAGAGAGAGAAAGGCGCCAAAAGATTGAGGAAACGATTATGAATTCCATTAAAAGAGCTGATGAGGTGATTGGCTTCCCCCTAATAAATTATATGGACATAATTAAATGAGGGCAAATTTTTTGTTATTGGAGCCTTGGGTAAGCTTTAACCCTTTGATCCAATTCAAGCTTGCCTTTTGGCATCATGCGGCAAGGTCGATATCTTTTGTTTCTCCAACAATGAATTATGTCCTAGTGATAATCCCAATGTAGTTGCTTGTTGGCTGTTCATGATTTATGCTTAATCACAATACAGCAGATATTTCAAGATACCCTTTTTTCTGTTTTTAAGATTAATCCTATTCTCCACTCTCGTGCCTGTGTTTAACAAGCATTTATGGGCAAGGTTTGCCTCCTAAAAACTCTACGCATATTTCCATTGGAAATGTATTGAGTCTGGGAGAGGAGGCTTTTGTTTAATAAATAAGCACTATTTTGTTATGCACAACTCAACTGGTTCATTTTGCATAGATTTATTACCTTACTCTGCTTACGATGACTGATATCATCCATAGGAGAAAACAAAAGTTGCAAGGGAACTCGAGAAACATAAGCAAGTTTTGAGGCAGGTTTCCGATGAGCTGGAAAGGCTGAAGCATGCCAAAGACAGTCTTCCTGAGGTAAAAATGTCATCTACATTATATCCGGCTCATAAGTAATTTGTACTTGAGTAATTCAAGCCATGAAGAATATAGTACAGGTGTTCAATGGTATCATTTGCTCTATCTGTTGCCTGCAGTCTTGATCTCGGAATATTTTACCTGAAGTTAATTCGACTATTAAAGATGAAATTTATAAAATCTCTGATAATTCTACTCAGTGGTTTAAATGCTTGGACATAAATTTTCTATGAAGAGATCTACATTCTATGCTGCTTGTGTGACCCCACCCCCAAGTGTCCCTCCCGTTCTTTTCTCTCTCCTTGCTGTATAGTTCAACCCTAATTTGCTGTTGTTTTTAGGGAACCTCGATCATTCAGCTTCTTTCTGGGAACTTCTTAGATGATCTTGCCTCTGGCTATGTGTTGGCTATTGAAAATTTTGAGCGAGTTGCAAATACCCTTGCCACCGAGCTTGGTGCTCGTGCTTCTACTCAGGATGCAGACACTTCCTTGGCTGCTGCTGCTGCTGCTGCTGCAGGTAACTTGGTTTACTTCACTCGTGGTATTTCCAGCATAGGAATAACATGACGAGATTTTTTTCTTTTCCCTTTTTATGCTTTTAATGCTTTAATATCTCCTATGATTCAATATTCAAGTTCTAGTGACAATCATTTAAAAAGTAGCCTAGCTCTTGGAGGAATAAGCAACTTAGGCAGATCTGGGTTTCTTTTTCCTAAGTGTAGCCAAAGATAAGCTGTGCACATTACGAACAAGAAATCAAATGATATTAGTGTTGAAGGGTTGATAATGAATGGAATATTCTTTCAGTTTCTGCTGCTTCTGCTCAAGCCACCATAAGTGCTCCTGAAACAAGCAATGTGGTGCCTAAAGCTATGGAAGAAAAGGAAAGAAGACTCAGTCTCCCTAAACCCAGTATTGAAACTCGTAAACCAGGGAGGAAGTTGGTTCGGCCACGTCTGAAAATGGAGGAGCCTCAGGATGCTGAGATGACTGATGCTGAAGGTTCTAACAATGGTGGAAAGCTTGGACCTCCTGCTGACACTGAAAGTAATATCACAACATCATTGCAGCATCCACTTCGTAAACGTCTGGCTTCACCTGCTTCTGAGTTGTATGAGCAGTCACAGATCCAAGGAGAAGGTGACACTCCAGCACCTTTGATGAAGAAGTCCAAAGGAGTAGATGTATCACATGATGCTGCTCAAGAAAAAGGTGGGTCTGCTCTGGAGAATCTTAATGTGGGACTAACGATTGAGGAATCATTTGATGCTCTTCGCGATCTACCCCAAGCTCCCAGTGAGGAAGCTGTTGATGAGAAGGAAGACACTCAGGTCCCTGAGGAGAAGGCTGAGGAAAGAGAATCACAGCAATTAGAGGAGGCTAGTGATCCTGAAAGGAAGAACGCTAAAAGTATTTCCTTTGAGGAGATTCTAGATAAGTCGGGTGATACAGGAATCATGTCAAACGATGGATCAAAGGAACCCACTGATCAAGACAATATTAACTCAGGTGTAGAGTTCATTAGCGATAAAGAAGAAGGAGAGCTTATTCCAGATGCTGCAGATGTTGAGAGCAGTGGCGACGTGTCTAATCTTCTAGAGAGTCCAGAAGTAGAAGAAGGCAAGTCTGAGCAGGCACTGACTCCCACAACTTCGCCATGTAGGGCTGATGATGTGGATGTTGGAACTACTGTAACAGACCTGAGTGAGATCCACTCTTCTGAAGTGCCACAGCACGAAAAGGTTGAAGATGGCGAGATAACTGAGGAAACTGCTGAAGGTTCCGATAAAGTGAATGATGGGAGTGATGCGGTGACGGTGGAGATTGAGCAGACTTCTGAAGGTGCTGCAGGCGGTGAAAACGCCGGTGCTTCTGTACAGAGTAGTTCCAGTATTAATGCTGAAGTGGAAGAGGGCAAACGGGCTTCACCAGCCAGTGGTACCTCAACTACCATTAATTTGTTGGAGAGAGCCAGGGAGCGAGCTGCCCTGAGACAGGCTGGAGTTGTGACTCCCCCATCCAACAGGGGTCGTGCTAGAGCAGTACGTGGCCGAGGTGCTCGTGGACGTGGTGGCCGTACTGGGCGTGGCCAGGGTGAACCAGGACAAAGCTCCAAATAAGGTTCAGCTGCCTTTTTTTGATTTTTCTTAGGTTCGCATTTTGCAATTGGAGCTGCATTGTTTGCAAATGGTCTCGTCAGGTAAGGGAGAGCCTGAAAACGTCAAGTTCATCAATATATATACGACAATTTTGTCGCGTGGTTGTTTATCAATGTCCATCAGTGTCTTGATCTACTGGGGACAATAATTCTTTGGAGTAGTCATTTATAGCTTGAAGATGTACATTGCACAAACAGTTGTTTCAACTCTCAACCTCACATTACAAGATGAGTTCAGGATATACTAGGCACCAGATTTTCTGAAATGCAGGTCGCAACTCTTTTCCACTCGACTGAACCTTCCTCATCTGTGCTTGTCTCTTTCCTTTGCTAATTTGATTGTAGAATCTCATATGTGATCTCGTTTGTGTTGCCTAATTGTAGGTTTGAGATCGCTTTTTCGTACTCAGTCCTGTTGCTTTTTCTTATTCAGTCCGTGCTCTTGCCCATGACTTTGTTGCAGAGAGGAGGGCTGTGGTGGATGAGTCATTTGAACTCGTCTAGAATGGGTTACGGCTAGCTTTCACAAGTTCGGCCGAGCTTGAAAAATCAAGCCCAAACTTGGATTGGGACTGGATCGGTTCGACTCAATATGAATTGACTTGAATAATGAAACTATAGTTTAAACTGATTAATATTGAATTCCCTGAAGTAAACTGGAGTTTCTGGGCCTCGTTGTTCAAGGAGAGTGTGAATGTGTAATATCAGGATCTTCAGTTTGTCAAAGTTAATGTTATGCGTAAGGTTGAACTTGCCTGAAATTAGAGTCCGCCCACGAGATTCCGAAGAGAAAAACATCGGATATTTGGAGTAGATGGTTTGAAGATCTGACCCAAGAAAATATTACAAGAATTCTCCTCTAAGATAGGCTTAATTGAACGGGCTTGAAAGGGTTGGCCTGGTAAAGAACATTAGGTTAGGCTGCCGGGCCTAGATATGGTATTAACAGGGCCCTTGAGCTCGACCCAGATCGGTTTGAGCCCGCCATGGATAAGGTCCACTTTCGAGCAGTGAAAAGGAAAAGGGAAAATAGCATAAATGATTCTTGAACTTTGGTTCAATGTGTCGTGTCGATCCTGATTTTTTAATTTAGATAATGTGGCGCTTGAACTACTAGTAAAATTCAATATAATTCCTAATTATATAATAATATTTACTGTTATTTTTCCGTTAATTCAAGTTAATAGAATTTGTTGATGTGATTTTCAATCCGTTTAGTTTGAACGGTAAACAAAAAAAGAATAATGCCCTATTTTCTTTTTCTTTTTCTTTTTCTAAAATAGATGGATAAAAAGGACAAGTTGACTCATCAGTTTAAAAATTGCAATCTCTTTAAGTAAAGAGAAGCAATAAATTGAATATTGAGTAATAGTTTAGAAACTACATTGAACAAATGAGAAATGAAAAATTGAGATAAAATATCAAAACCTTTGAGTATAATAATGCAAATTAATTGGCACTTTAAACGTTGGCCCCTTCGCGGGATGACGCAAATTTGAGTATCTAACATGATCTAATAGGGATTTCAAACCTTTGAGCATTTTGCCTTACAGGACATGACAAATGAATTTGATTATAACTCGTATTATATATACAAATGAATATCAGCAAAGTGAATTGATAAATTATCCATCAACGCAAATATTTATTGAAGAAAACAATTACTTTAAAAGGACTCTATGACATGATAATGAATATTTCATAAATATATGATGCTAGAGAATTATTAAAAAAAGCTATATGACATGATATCTTCTATGTTGAACTACACAAGTGAGTAGAGTTAGAAAAAAAATCCAATGTCAGAGAATTGATGTGATATGAAACAATTAATATATTTAAGTTGCTTTATAACTCACTGGATTACAATTTTGAGTAAATATGGGTCCAACTAGAATATTAAGAGTTTGGATTTAGACTCCTTTTTAGTAATCTCCCTAATGAAGGTATTGGACATCTATTGTATGGTATAAAATAGTTAATATATCCAAACATAACTTATTCGCTTAAATGGGTTCAATTGCATATATTGATAGAGTCGGATCTCTTAACCCATAACTTATTGGCTTAAATGGGTTTAACTGGATACGCTGATGGGCTAAGATCTTTTGGCGATCTTCCCTGTTGACTCCAAACACTCTATTTGATAAATAAATGACATTAAAATAACAAGATGTATCAATAAAGAATTATACCTCATTTCCTAGATAGATGAGTATTACAATTTTGATAAAATGATTATTAAATAGATAAATTATACCTTAGAAAATTATTAGCAAAATCACACATAATTTATTATGAAAAAAATGGAAATTTGAAAATTAAGAAATATAAATTTCATCATATAAGAATAAATTGCACAATATTTACAAAGGAAAAGAATATATTTTATTGCATAATTTCCCATATTTCATAAATATATACGACTAAATGCATAGTTAGTGATGACTCTTGTGATTATATATGTGATTATGGATAGATTTTAAGATCTAAATTTAAAAATTACTTGTAAAAAAGCACAAAGACAAAAATTAAGGGCCAATGACTATAAGGTTTTATATTATTCAGCTATGGTTAAAGTGAATTATCAAAGATAATTACTGTTAGTGTATATTTGAAAATTTTCTATCACTTGAGAATAAACATTAATATCTATTACTTGATAGTAAACTTTTAAATGAGCTTTTGAAGGAGTTCCATATTAAATGTATTTCGATAAGTCTTGACAAAATTCTCACATTTTTCTGTTGGTATTGTTTAACTAACATAACTATTCTAAGACATATCGTAGCAGCAACAAATTCAAAGCATAGTTTGCATCACAGTTTAAAATACATCTTATTAAAAATTAATTTGAGCTTCTAAATAATGATTCCTGCTCCTTTTGATTTAATATCAATTTTTTCTCTAGATACCAAGGCATTAATGTTTATATGCATATTAAATATCGTAACATAAGTAAAAAATATATTAATTTATAATACCACCAAATTCACATTGGAAAGTATGAAGTATAATAAATGCAAAACACATTAACGACCAACTGTTGGGAAAGAAATTGAAAAATAAATCAACGGAATTCTAAGTATGCATTCTTGGGAAAGAGATATAATTTCTTACAAAATTAAAAAAGAAGAAGAAGGGAATATTGCATATCTCCACTAGATATCTAACAATTCTTTTTGTGATATATTGTCATGGATATCTCATGGATTATGAGATGTCCATCTTCCTCTTCCTTCCTCCCCCTCCAAAAAAAAAAAAAAAAAAGAAAAAAGAAAAAAAGAATCTGATTTGATGTGAATATTCAATTTGTTATAAATTTCTAATCGATAACAACATTTACCATAATATGACAAATCGTCGAAGTCATTTGAGTAGTATGTGACGTGCGAAACAGAAGTGTATGAAACAAAGGAGCGGCAGAGAGAAGTAGCGTGAGGCTGAGTATGAAATCACGAATCACATTCATCTGGCGGTGCAAGTGGAGGGTGCATAACCCAACACGCTTTGGACCAAGTTGAATTCCCAAACATGATTCTGTTGCATGATGTTGCCAATCACTGAGGGGCCAGGCCATGTCGCCGACACGAACCCCAGACACTTCATCCCTGGAGCTGCGTCGATCACGTAGCTTTTCACGGGAGGGTCGAACCGAGCGCCATCGCTGAAATGAAATGCCAGTCTTGGCACCCACGACTCCTCGGACCCAGACCGGAGGTTTGTGCTGTTGTAGCAGTACTCCAGAGGCCCTCCTCCTCCGTCCGACTTCACCCTCTCAAGTCTCTTGGAGAGTGCCCCTCCTAGAGCACCCACGACGGGCCTGTAAGCCGGCTCCGTTAGAAATGTCAGGGTCGTACCAGAATCAATGATCGTCCCACCGCCCCGATCGGCAGCCCATATTAGGGATGGAATCTTTAGCAATTCTCCGTCGATGGAGATGCCCTTTACGTTCACTGCGTAGAAGGGGCTGAGGCTGGCCAGATCAAGCTTGGTGGAACGCATATGTGAAAGCAACCCCGAATGGCTCGAGGCGCCCACGCCTCCAAAAGTGAGATAATTGGAGAGGTACTTGTGGCTTAGATGATCGACAAGGCAATATGAGAAGGTTCCGCCGAACAGGTGAGAAGCCCTGGTCGCAAAGGAGTAGTTGTGGTATGCCAAGCCCAACACACCGTCTGCTCCCTGCAAGCTCTGACCTTGGACAGTCAGGGTGCATCCAACCACCACATCTTCCACCTTGGTCGCCCTCCCCTTCCCATTTGTGATTTCCGCCGTTACCGTCTCTCGTGCGAAGATTCCCAACGCACCTGACCCGTCCGAGTATCTAGTTCAACAAAATGGAAGGGGGTTACTTACTCTAATGGGTTAATTTTACTGCTTGTCCTAGTGTGCCTGTGCATGTTTACTGTAATTCAGTGATGGCAAGGAGAGAATCAAGGTACCTGTAATCATAGGAACATGGTGTAGATGGGGTGGGGCACTGAGCAAGCGAGAAGAGATCCATGAAGTCAATCTTACAAGTGCGAGACAAGCAAGGAACAGTTTTGAAGGTTGAGGATCGAGTTGGCTGAAATCCTCTTCTCCGGTCGTGGCGCTTGCAGTTCATCCAGGTCAATTGGCTTCCGGTATCTGCAATCAGCAACATCTTCTGAGGGGGTGTCCCAACTTTCACTTCCACGAAGTACTGGCCCGTTCCATAGTCCCGACCCGAGGAAATGGGCATCTCTATGGAGACGTTGCTGCAATTGGTTCGGGGTCTTGGCTTTTCCCACGCCTTCCTCCTTGTGCTCTGGTGATGCTTACTGAACTTGATACCGCGACGGAGAATGTCGCTATGAACAAGCTCCTTGATGCGCTCCATCTGATCATAATTAGACTTGGGAGCATATGCTTGCGAGTGTATTAATTTCAATCGCACGTTCCCACCGGCAGGGGATGCATAGCTAGAAAAGGACTTATCATTGGTCTGGATAATCAACATGAGTAAAATGTAGGTGAGAGGCAGCATTAGCTTGTTCATGTTGCTTGATCGCAAAATGTTCCAATAGAACAGCTACTGCAAGAGAGGGAGGCTGGAAGCTAAATAAGCAAAAAGAAAAAAGAAAGGACTAGTCCAGTAGCAGCGGGAAGGAGCTATCCTGGAAACCAACGATAAACGAGGAGTATAAAATAAAAATCAATCAATACTTTGAAGCAACAGCAAGTGGACTCCCCAACGCTTCACAAGAGGAGGAGACGTTACTTCTTTCTTCTGCTCCTTATATAGCTAAAAGATCCACGTTACTCTGCAGCACCAATCAAACGGCTAGACGTAGTCGTCAGGACCCCTCCTTGATTAGGTTTCTTCTTCCTTTTTTTTATTTTTTTTTTAAAATTTTTTTCAACGAAAAACGGTGCTGCATGATTGATTGTGGGCCCCATCACCTGTTGGAGATTAATATCGTCTTTCTTTCTTTCGGGTGTTTTTATTTATTTATTCCTTTTATTTGTTTGTTTGATCGTGTTAAATTAGATAAATTGAATAGAGGGAATGGGATGAGATCTGTGGCCACCCTCTCTCTATGATTGGGCTTTCGGCCCTCCTGACCTCGCGGGAACTGCACTTTTTGTCAGCACCATGCGTGGAGGAAGATGAAGAGAGGCAAATCTCCGCGAGAAAGGAGAAGTTGAATCTGATCAAATAAATTTAATTCATAAAATTCGATGGCCATGAAAAACATCTAGAACGAAAAGGAGGCGGCCAACGGAGGAGTTGGGGCGCAGGCTGTATTCGGCGGGTTGACTTTGGCCGACCGCACGCACTCCAGCTGTCCATGGGGAGGGTCGGCGAGGGGATGCATGTGCGCTCCTACTCCTACTCCTACGTGGGTCTGCATCGACAACGAGCACCCTCTTTAGATCCAAAAGTCATCAAACCCAACCAGCAGAAACATGGCCTTTTGCATTCTTCAGGCAAATAATAATAAGACGCATTCGGTCATGTGTGGATCCATTTGCTCAAGACAATTATTAGGATTTCACTTTTTTTTTTAATATCTAATCACATGAGTGTTGCGTAAACTTTTATCCATTTTTCCATAAATATCATTTCCTTTCTTCAATAGGCTCTCTTGGGTTACTCTTCTTTTTGTTTTTTTTCACTTGAGTCTGCCTTTTTACATAAAAGATAGCAAGTTGCCAAAACATTCCATTAGAAACTCAGGTTTGGAGTTTGTAAATTTTTGACAAAATTCTCAATAAACAACGAGAATATCGACTACTTTTATGATATCTTATAAAGTTACGATATGTCATAATTTGGTATAAATTATCGTAAACATGTCATACGTCGTCGTCACGAAGCATTGTCAATATTAGCGGTGGGAATAGGCCCATTGCTTTTGAAGGGATGTCGGTAGGGATGTGGATTCTTCAGTTCTGCCCACTTTGCGTGAGGGAAAAGGAGCGGGTGCTTTGGAGGAGAGGAGAGGAGACGAAGTGGGATAACAGACGACATTCTTCTAACATATTTTAGTGAAAGAGACAGAGACGGGGAGAGACAGTCCTCCGTATTATCCGTGGGTCCCTCCCTCCCTCCCTCAGCATCGCATAGTGTTTTTACATTAACATTATCTTTTGTTTCCTCCTCAATAATAATAATAATAACAAAAATAATAGGTGGTGGGAGAGTCAAAAGCGATTTTACCAAATTTTCATTCTCATAATTTAATCACCGCGTCGTTCCAGCTTGAGCTGGCCAGCTAAGCCATGTTGAAGCAGGGGAGTTGGTAGCACCAATCGTGCCGTGCAAAGTGCAGATTTCTCTGCCTCCTTCTCCCAAATTTCTCCTCTCTCACTGGTCTCATCATGGCGCTCGTAACCCCCCACGTTGGGTTTGACCCCAAAATGCATCCACGCAAAGAATGGACACAAATCCTAAAAATTATATATAAATGCCAAATTTTAAAAAAATATAAAAATATTATTCACTCCAATACCGATTAACATCTACGTCAGCGATTGTTGGTCAAAATTAATTGAGAAAATTACATTGGCAAATCGTTAAGATTTAGGATTGAGCTGGCTCAGTTGAAAGATTTATGATTAAATTGGTATCGTACAAATATATTTATTACTTTTTTGGTAATTTTTTAACATGTCTCGAATCAACTCACTTGAGTGGGAAAATGTGCTAGGATTGTCCTAAATCTATTACTTTGGTACTAATTTAATGCTAATAATTTTGATTTGGCGCTAATTCAGTTTTTTTGACTAATTTTGGTGAGATATTGCTAACGTGGATAATTTTTAATAATATTTTAATAACTTTTCGACTTTTTATTATTTTTTCTATTTTTTCTTTCCTTTCTTCTTCCTTTTGCCGGCTCGCCTCATTAGGCTAGATTTGGCAAGGCTAGCCCTCGCCAAGCACCACCTTCGCTTGAGCGACGATCAGTGAGGTTGCCCTGGTTAGGCAAGGGTTGGCCTCGCTAGATTAGGCGAGGGGAGCCCTCATCGGAGCTACTTTCACCCAAGCTATATCTAGTGAGGTTGACCCTCCTTAGGGGCTTGGCCTCGCCATGGCCAGGTGAGCCTGTCCCATCATCGCCGATGGCTGGTCACTAGTAAAATAAAGAAGAAAGGAGAGACAAAAAAAGAAAAAAGAAAAAACAAGAAACAAATTAGAAAAAATAATTTAAAAAATTGAAAATTATTAAAATTTGTTCACATTAGTATCAATAATATCACATAAGTCGGTTGGCATCCATATTAGCAATAATTAGTTGGAAGGACTGAATTGACACAAAATTAAAAGGTCTATAACTAAATTAGTACTAGGTCAAAAGTTTTATAATTAAATTGATATCAATAAAAGGTTTAGGACTAAATTAACACAAATACAATAAGTTTATGATTTTTCCGCTGCCTTTCCTCACTCAAGATATTGTCCAATTTGGCTCGTCTTATATTGAATCTCATGATTTTGTCTTTTGACATACAAATATGTACTTTAGCATAAAGTCACCCATTTTGATAGTACTCTCACTTGAATACTCTTAACAATAGAGTTTCAATGCTACATATTTCATCACTTCAAAAGGCACATCTGAATGTTGAAATGAGGACCATTATTATAAGATAATTCTCCCAAAAGGAAGTGTTCATCCAAAAGCCGCCAAAATAAAACCTTCCCTATCTTCACGCATCCTTAACGTTTGAATTATTTTTATTGGCTGTTCATCTGTATGTGAGTGAAATTGCACTGTAGTTGAACATGATACCCTACCCTTCTTGTAAACTTCTCAAATAATTTGACACGCATCTAGAATATTTATAAAGATACTCACTAGAACTCCATAAAACTTCACTATCTGATCCACATGTTGTTTTGTCATGTCTCTAGAGAAAAGCGAAATTGATAAGACAAAAATTGTGTAGACTTAATGGATCGATCAATAATTGCCCATATAGCATTTTTATGACTTGACGTGCTTGGTAGACCGACCTTTAAATCCATGATAATATGATCCCATTTTCATTTAGGTATTTCACAAGGCTACAATTGCCCACTGTTTTATACTCAATGTTTAGTGGTTAACAACTTAGACACTAATCAACAAATTTTACAATATCATTCTTTATATTGATCAATCTGTTGAAACATTATTTCACATTGCTTGACAATGCAATGGGATATAAAAATGTTGTCTCACATTATTTGATAGCAGGTCCATGCACTCTTCACATTCATATGTTCCTACTCCACTTGACACCTTAAATTTTTATGTTAAACTTTCTAACATTTTATCAAAGCCAATGCTATCTATTTCGCATATGTGTGTCCAATCTCCATTAGTTTTATTCCAAATGTCGCTCCTATTTCAACTTGCACACGAGAGAATATGCTTGAATTTTGTCCCGCATCGCTTGACAATGAATCTTATATGCTCTTTATAAATATGTGATCTTTAACCTCCTATTAGTTTAAGCTTTTGGGTTGGTTGCATTATCAAGCGATGTGTGACAATATTTCAATATCTCATCTACATTTTAGCACCCCTCAATGAATTGAGAATCTTGTGGAATGAGTTTTGTGAAAATCTCTTTTTCAACTTTGAATAAATAGGAATATGTAGTTGTCTCCTAACTTTTACATGCATGTTATGAAGGTGTCGATAAGCTGGATTAACTTCGTTTGTAGCGTTCGTTGAAGATTCAGATTTCTTATTCATTTAATTCAATGAATTTTCATACATTGTTAATTTTTGAGTTGCTGGGTCATTTTGAGAGTCATTGAGCTGCAAAATCATATTATAATGAAACTTTAGGGTGTCTTGAATTTGTGGCAATATACGGAATTCGATTTGGAGATATGATTTGATCAAAGTGAATTTTTAAAGTCTTGCCCGCTATTGGAAATCGTTTCGAGTAATCGTGTTTGGCGTTGCCCCATCTGTTGCCCTCTTTGGGTCGGACTATATCATGTTCTTTTAGTACTTCGAAAGAACTCTTTTTTTTTTTTTCTTCCTTTTTTTATAATAAGCTTGATAGAATAAGAGTTAAGTAGAGATAGACGTGATGCGACTAAATTCAGCTCACAACATACAACAATGATTGTTCGGCTATGAGTGAGCTTTTAATTGGCACGCGAGTCATTTTGTCATTGAATAAACTCAATTTGGTCGAGTCTTAGTTAAGATAAATATCTATTTGCTTTTGATATTCATCTTTCATTGGGATTTCAAGTTGGTTGACCTGAGATAATGTTCGTTGTTTGATTTTGCGTACTCAAATGAGTGGTGCTTATATTCATGATTTTGTAAACTTATGTCTTGAAAATCATAAGAATTAGTTATGTCATGAAAGATGCATCACATGGTATGATATCTCTTTGAAAATGGTGTTGATGGCATGTTTGTTGGTATTAGAATGAGACCCCTCTAGTAAGTGTGTGATTTGAGGAAGAACAATATGAAAGGTAGTGGGCCTATGGTGACTAGGCCCGACGAAGGCAAGAAGTGATCACCAATGCAAGATGATTGGACAAGCAATGATTCTTGATAGGCTTTTAAAATGGTAAATGGAGCATGAATGAATTAAATGCCCACCAAACTAAGAGAAAGCATTCCTCAATTATATATGTAAAAGAGAAATTAGCCTCAAGAGGTGTGTTTAAAATGGTAAATGGAGCATGAATGAATTAAATGCCCACCAAACTAAGAGAAAGCATTCCTCAATTATATATGTAAAAGAGAAATTAGCCTCAAGAGGTGTGTTTTGACGCAATGATAACATTAGCATTTTTGAAACCATTAGAGATATTTAAGATAATTATCTAGGATATTTTCCTATACTAGAGATATTTAAGATGATTTTGATGATTTTCCGTCTTTTTCAAGATGTTTGAATATAATTATTTGATTGGGCGTATTTCGATTAATGTGTTATCTTATTTAGTCATTTTATAGAGCTTATAAAATTATACACAATTTCTCTCTTCTACATATCTTCCTTATTTCTCAACTGAAACAACAATTTTAAGCATGCTCGGATGAGAGCACTATCAAAATGAGTTTAGGAAAGCAGTTACCTGTACACCAAAAAAAACAAAACCGCAAAGCTCGATATAAGACAGGTAAAAATTAATTATATCTCGAGTGAACTAATTCACATGTGTCACGAGTTTTGTAAGGAACTTTATAAAAGCACAGCCGGTGGAACATCATAAACTCGTCCCTCTTCATGTCAAGTAGCCACTGAAGCAGATACGTGTCTTACTCCGAAGACCGACTGCATAACCGAGCGTGCAAAACAAAGGTTCCACTGGCTGTCTTGTTTAAAATCCTTATTAACAATGAGATCAGATATTTCCTTGAAGCAGATTTGGTCACTTAGATCACAATCAAGGTATTACATTGTCCCCAACCCAGCTAATGAACAGATGAGGAAACATCACTTCAGTTTGATACAATTACTCAGAACACATGCCTTTAGGTAATTGTATCTGAATGTTCTGTCATCTAGCTAATCCCAAACAATAGTTACCACAAAAGAAAATGCTCATAACAAATCCGAGGAACTGGAAGTACAAACTCAAGTCGCAGTTGTTTCCCCTTTAGGCGGGAGAACCATCCACAACGTCACCTGATATTAACAACTTTGCAATTCACTGAACATCATTCTGCCAGTTTTGCAATCCACTGAATAACACTCTACCAGTTATCTTCCACCAAACTAGCGTATCATTTCTGAAATGCATATGCTTTCAAGTATCCATTTTTCTCAGATTTAGCCCTCTAATTGCCACTATCAAGGCATGGCTATATCAGCTCCCATCAACTTCCACTTCTATCATAATCTCATAATATTTATCACCTCCGCATATTGTTTTTCATCCTGTTAAACACTTTTTCTTGGTTCGAGGGAGTAATTGTTTACAAACAAGAATATCCCAAAACACAAGTATTGGTGAAGGAGTGAGGAAGGAAAATAAAGAGTAACACTTCTTCAATATTTCTATTTCATTTGCTAGGGGACCCATTTCCCATTTGGAGAGTGAGAGAAGAAAGATTATAGCTTATTCAATGGAATGGAACAATTTAGCACTCAATCATTAAAGTTCGGATCCCCTGAGGTAGATTGTCAGAAAGATGCACTTTCAACGGTAAAATTATAACTTTCACTAGAAAGTTTCTTTTTCATCCTTCCTTTTTAATCTTTATAAGTGAGGGGAGCCGAGGATTGGTGTGCTCATTTTACTTGTCACAACCTCTCTTTCTTAAGTGGCTAGAAAGGTAACATGCTTTGGTTATGATGGAACTCAAAAACAAATCTGATGCTTGAGAGAACAATTTTTTTTGTCTAATTTATAGATTTACCTATTATGATCCCTCTTAACTGGCTCGAAAGGTAACATGCTTTGGTTAGGATGGAACTTAGGAATAAATCTGATGCTTGAGATAGCCATTTTGTCTCCTTGATAGATTTACTTCAGCAGCTCTGGTCAAATTCAGTCTGCTTAGATTGTATTTTCTCTAATTCCTACCCCCAAAAATTCCTGTTGCATCACGTAACAGTGTCAATACAGAAGATAGGTACAGGCATAATCCTGGACCAAGCATGTATCCACGTGAATTAAGTTTTTTTCACTCGTCACCTGAAGCGCGCTCATTCCCTATGGATCACAGAGATGATTGAATGCAGCACAAGACAATTATGATCTAGACAATAAAAAGATATACGTCAATAAGTGGAAGGGGTGAAAAATTAAGTAAAGCATAGGGGCTATAAATAATCACCTCGATTCAAATTTCTTGTCCATGGGCATACAGTACAATATATCAGTAAGTCTTTAACGAATTTGACACCTCGATTCGAATTTCTGATTTTGTTCATGCATTCCAATGGGAATGTCAGTTACGAATTCGCCCACATAATCAGAAGATGGCGGTATCAAACTTTTCGGAGCACGGCCTTAAGGTGGGGCTGAAGACTAGTCAAGGCGGTGGCCATTTCAACAACATAAGACAACTCCCCATCGACCAGCTTAAACACTCGAGTGATTTCTTTCACCTGGCAACAAGAAGAAAGAGGTCGGTAGTTGTGAAAAACAGTTTTGTCGTTCCGGGCAATGGGGGCGGCAGCAGCAGCTCAGTAGTTAAAAGATCATCGATGCTACTAGTGTATTAGCAAGGCAACAAAACAACATTTCGATGACCTTTCATTTTCAGAGAGGAAATGCACCTGGTATTCGGTCCAAACAAACCAAACAGGTAAAAGGGAGAATTGCCAGACTAGGATTACACATATGAGAAGGAGGAATGGGAGATTATATAAGTAAAGGAGAAGTTAAGTCTTAACCTTGGAAGCGTTGCCCACGAGATCGCTCTTAAGGCAGATGACTTTCTGGTCCGCGTCGAAGGTCCCCTTCTGCAATGACGAGAAGAATGAAAGGCGAAGGAAGAATGGAGCGAGAGAGAAGCAGAAAGCATGGGGGAGGGAAAGAGAACCTGGACTTCAACGAGGCCGGTGCTCTGAGCGAGGACAACCTCGAGGGAGCCGTCGAGCTTGGGGCGCCAGAAGCCGGACTCGGAATGCATGGGGAGGGAGGTGATGGGGCTCCAGGTCCGCTGGGAGTAGATGAGGACGGGCTTGCGAGGGTCGGGATGAGAGAAGGTGAGCTCCTCCATGTAGGCGAAGGAGTCGATGGTGGGATACAGGCCTCGCCCTTCCCCTCTCCAAGTCCCCACCAGGTACCCAATCCCTTCCACTGCTCCATGCATTTTTCTCCTTCCTTTCTTCCTTCCTTCCTTCCTTCCTCCTTCCTCCTCAAGCAACCTCCGGTTGCTGTCTGGTTTTCTCCGCTGCTCTCAGTTGTCCCTCTCTGCTCTCTGTTCTGCCCCTGGGAATTCCGCCCTCTTCTCTTCATCCCGACCTGATCTTCAGGGCCATCGGGCTTTCTTTTGAGGCCCAATGACTTAACCGGGCTCCATTAACGAGATTTTCACTCTTCCAAATATCAGTTATTTTCCTCAACTTGAGTTTTAACATTTGCTCTTGGCTATTGAGCGTATGTTCCGTTATATTCATTTTTTATCCCTGAATTCGCGCATCGAACCATTCGACATTTTCATTTGCCTTATCAACTCCTTTCGCTTCCATAACTCCTCCAACCAATCCCTCCAATTTCAATTTTGATTAATTGAACTCGACATAGCTGACTAGAATATGACATAGGAAAAAACATATTTCTCCACTAATGTATGTGATTAAAAACCCCGAGATCGGGATGGTAGCCGACCTTTGAATAAGACATTTCTCAGCACAAAGGTGATGCTCGAGCATCTCCATATTAGATTTGGGCCGGTTTAAATTGATCAGTCAACATAGTTCAAAGAAAGGTTCTGATTTCTTTTTATAGAACTCTTCAATCTTCTCTTTCCTAAAGTACTAATTGAGTGAAATATTAAAAACAGAGATGAAAATTTCAAGCAAAAGAAAGATTGAGATGAAAATTACTAGAGAGTTGTTCAAGTACAGTGATTTATAATTCAGCAACATGATGGTCATCCTTTTCTACTAATCTAATGTACTTCTTTCATATAAATGTGAGGTAATACCGTTCGTTGTAGATAAAATATATTTAATGAATGAAAGAATTTGTTTGAAATATAAAATATATTTTTAAGTGTTAAATATGTTTGTAGTATCTCGTCGCATTTATATGATTTATGGTCTACAAATCAAGCAAAGCGTTCATTGTTCATCAATTAGAAATAATCCCAAAACTAATATGTGGATATTACTTATGAAAGTAATCGAAATGATGAAGAGAATGCTATAAATGGTGTCGAGCTGAGGCTACTGTTGATGGCGTGTGCGTGCAACGGTAACTGAGATTATGCCAAATGTCCATCCACGTATGGTAGGGGGGGTGGCATCGTCGAGGCGAGGGAGGCTTAGCTCGGTGGGTGGGAATGGAAACTGGGAGGATGGCAAAACCCACCAATTGATCTCTCAGAGAGAGGGAGAGAGAGAGAGAGAGAGAGAGAGAGAGAGAGAGAGAGAATGGTCATGTGTCCCTGTTTATTTATGCCTGGAAGACCCCTTTGACCCTTTCCTGAACTACGTCGTGACAACTTCCTTTACTCTTCTGCATCTCTCTCCCCATTAGCGCTCTTGTGCTAAGCTATTAGTTATATTATGTCCTAAAATATGAATAAACAATCTTAGCATTTTTGCAACATCATTATTCCTAAATCCTTACAAATTATATCGCGTCACTCAATTATATATTAAATTATTAAACACAGTTCTATTCATTCTAAATATTCGATAAAACCTTTCAACATTATCATTCATGTTCATCAATTCTCTTAATGATATATTTCCTATATACGATAAGATCATGCATAGTATAATAAATGATGTAGGGATGCACGATTACATAAATTTGCTAATATTTTTTTGCTCTTCTTCATAGTTTTTCATTTTAGGAGAATCATTCGTAACTAATTCAAGTAATAAAATAGAATAAAACTAAGAAATATAATAAATTATTTAGATCATCCGTGACCGTTGGACTTTACTCTTGAGCTATTCATTAGGTACTTTCCAAAGAATGTCAGACCTTGGAGTTGTGGGAGTCTTCGTTTATAATTAATGGGATTACTTTTAGGAAATCTGGTACACATTCAATCCTGGATCATGATGGAATAAGACAGGAAGAAAATCGGTCTTAGTTGGACAGTAAATCGCCAGGTGCTATTCATTCAGAGAAGAAGGACAAAAGGAGAAAGAAAAGGAGGACTGTTGGCTTCAAATGATGGCAGTGACGATGACGATAATCTTTTTGTGCGGAATGATGGGCAGGACATCGCAACCTCGGACCAGAAGTCGGCTGCTTTCCTCAGACGGTTTTTCTACTCCATGGCCCATGATGAGCGCAATGGCACATTCGTTGTGGCACTTGTTTTTCTGTATTTGGTATGTTTGCTTTCCGTTTTGCTATGCACGTTCTTGGTATGGGCAGCCAATTGGTTCGACCTAAAAAATCATTGGATATCTCAGAATCATGAGCTGGACTCCTAATTTCAAAGAAATTGGAACGAACTTTTTTGTTAGGTTCCAATTCAAGGTTTTCTTTAGCCCTAGAGCCAAGTCTGCAAAACTGATTTAAGAAGTAGAAGTTAGAAAATTTTGTCAGCCTCATCATCATATGATCAACGGTCCATTGTGAGGTTGCTTTGCATTTGAGATTTTGCCTTTTGAACATTTTTTTGGGGCCTGATGCCTCTTGAATATATATATATTTGGGCAGATTGCATTTGAACATCGACTTCATAAAAGTCATAATCAGCATTACGTTGATTTTCACATGTTTGGGACCCTTTCAGATCCATTGCTACATTTATTCATCACTGCTCCTAAAAAGCATATGCATGAAGAAATTGATGGGTGGGTAATGCTATAAGGATAGTTTTTAGCAAGGACTTTGGACAAGAATTTGACTTGATTTTGGATTAGTCTTCTGTTTTGGAGCTATCTATAATCTCTAATTTCCAGAGTGCTTAAGCCAAGGCTTATCCCCAGCTATTTAGCCAGCTTGCTGTGGTCTGTTTAGATTTTGGAATGGACAAAAACACTGGTTCTATTATTATTATTATTATTATTATTATTTTTTAGGACCTAGATGCTTATGGTATTTTGGAATATCTGATTGATGAGTGATATGTAAGCTGCGATATTGCGCTCTTTTTAAGGGATTATGTTTTTTAGCTTAACCACTAGAAGCTGCAGGACATTTTTATGCAGCTAGATGAGACGGTCACTAATTGAATTGTATGTTCTAATCTGTGATGGTCTTTCAGATAGACTTGCCAGAGCACCTTGCTAAGCACTGCTTTTCTGTGTGGATGAAATGAGTTTTCACAAAACAGACTGGTATAGCCTAAGATGTTCGCTTTGACATTATGGCTCTCTCACAGGTAACTTACATAATTTTAGTGTGAAAAAGTTCTGATAGACTTAAAAAGTTGCTGTTAATTGAACTGCCAAGAAGAGAAGTAAATATGCATGTTTCTTGTTGCATTTAAAATTTGATCAATCCGAGTTCTTGGGTAGGTTGATTAAATTTGCTAAGATGAGAAAGTAGACACTCAGGTTTCCTCTGCATGTCAACAAGTCAGACATGTGCAGGAAGGTAATTATGAATAAAATCGGAGGAAATAACTTGAGATTGATTTCAACATACAAGTTAAATATTTAATGGTATTAGCATGTGACGTTATCCTCTGATATGGCATGCATTTGCCTCTCAGATTTTGACATGTGTCCCCTAAATGGGATCCGGTCGAAAATAGGGTAGGGGAGCTAATTCTCGGTTGGCTCGACTTGGTTAGGTTGACAAGAAAAAAGGACGGGCAGTAAACGTGCGACTCCCACTTAAAAAATTTCTCTCTCCTCGCTTGCTTTTTTTCCTTCTCTCTTATAGAACATCAAACGAGACGCTTGCTCTGTTTCTTTCTCCACGTGTCCCACTCCCTTCCCCTCCACCTCTGCCTCCACCTCCACCTCCACCTCCATGCCTCGGCCTCCCCAAAAGCCTTGCCAGTCAGTTACCTCTGGCACATTGCCTCCCTAAGAGCCCGCTGGTCGCAGCTAGGACCCCAGCCCCCTCTGCCTCCGCCTCGCCAGTAATTTGCCTTTGGCACATTGCCTCTCCCGAGAGTCCCATTGGTCGCAGCTGGTCTTGAGCCCCCTTCACCTCTAACTGTATCCAACGCAGAGATTGATTGTGTCTCTGACAAGAAATTATCTAACTGTATCCAATGCAGAGATCGATTGTGTCTCTGACAAGAAATTATCTATATAATATGATAAAATATGTATCATAAACACAAGGGCTATAGCTCAGTTAAAGAGTATTCTAGAAAAATTCATAGAATTGGAAGAACTCTTACTCTTGGACGAAATGATAAAAGAATACCCGGAAACACATCTACAAACACTTCGTATAGGAATCCACAAAGAAACGATCCAATTGATCAAGATGCACAATGAGGATCATATCCATATGATTTTGCACTTATCGACAAATATAACCTCTTTCATTATTTTAATGAACTCGCCGTCATACCTTGCCCTATCCATGATTTTTTAGATCATCTCTCCCAAGAGCCCCACCTCATGTCCTTGTTTTCTTTCTTACAGCTTCAAAAGGTTGGTCTTTTTTCTGTAAAACCTCATCAAATTTGAGGGATAATTGCTCTATTCTATTGAAATATTATGTTTTGATGGATTGAAACCATATTGGTATTGAATTTTCCTTCACGTGGGATTTCTTTCCTCGAGAAATCAAACTATGCCTCACCAGATGTCCATTCATAGCAAGAGATACTTTTTTTTTAGCCAACAAGTATTGACAAATATGTGGCTCATGTACCGAATTCCTAGGTTTGACTGCTTGTGCAGTCACGAGTTGTCTTGCTTTGGCCAGTAAAGTTTGGAGGGAAGTCACCATAAATTGGTTGGATTAGCTTAGTTAGAAGATAATTTAGTGATTTGGCCCTTTGCACTAGAATTTGATAGCGTTTGCGCGTATCTTGATCTGAACATTTTTGCAGGAAGGAAAAGCATGGACTAGATTGATTACTAACATTGCGCTATCACCTTTCACTGATTCTGTGGTCTCCTTTGTGGGGGCTTCCTTTTGTCGAAGAAATTGAACTATTCTTGCACATCATGAAACTATGAAATATTGGCCTACACTAAAGGTGATTCCTTTTTCAGTTGATTTAGTGATGACGATTGTGTTGTAGAGATTGCCTATTCTGTTGAATGGGATGGGATATGGATGATAATTACATGCCTTGTTATGATGTAGTGTTTATTAGTTTGGTAGTCATCTTACCTTGGCTAGTGATTTGCAGATGGAAGAAAGTGTGGCCAAGTTGGGAGAATAAGTCCTCAGGCCTTTTGCTTATAGAATCTAATGGCATTTTCATATATCTTAAACCTAGTCGAACAATGATTTGGGAAGAAAAATTATGGATTGCTCGCCAACATTGCACTATAGCCTTTTGCTTGATTATACGGTGTTTCAGGTTGAATGGCTATCATAAATATTGTGTTCGTATATTTAGGTTGTTTTCAATGAAGTGAGAAAAGAAAGAGATACATGTATGATGGATGCATGAGATTTCCAATTACCAAGTTCTGATCTTCTATCAATTCCTATTCAAGGATCTATAGTGGAAATCTTAATTGTGACATTTTCTTTTTAGTTCTTGGTATGGATTTTTGTCTTTGTTCATTGGGTTGATGTAGACCATACGACATTGAAGGGTGGGTAGCATGTTTAGGTTTGACCTTGAAGAGTGATGGAGATAATAAGCTAGTAACTAGACTTTTAAGGAAAGAAGATGATTATGTTGGTCGTGAAGATTTATATAGACTTTACTCTGCACGTATGTCATAGAAGAGGCCAATGCCTCGTTTTACTCTATTCCAATGTTATTTACAAGTACCAGTGCTCTAATCTAGGCAACAATTACTTTATAAGATGTTTTTCCAACAATTGTTGAATGCTAATTAGCACTTTCAAAATATGAATATGGTAGCTTGCCCATATTGGTTTGTCATGCTCGATTTGCAATTAGTGTTATTATGTCCATATAATGCATTTCCTACTTATTATTGGTCTTCCAAACATTGCAAGGTACATGTTTCTTGAATATGTCAAGTGATTTCATAAATTTTTTTCTCTCTTCTTCATAATCCAATTTTTGGATGCGACTAGACGAGCCCTTTACGATGGACTCCAACTAGAACACATGCAGATAAACGAATTTTAGAGTTGCCATTTAATCCCTTTCTAGGAAATGTCTAAAATGTTTCCCAGCTTTTAATCTGACTTTTGGTTTCTACTGGCTATGGTGGCTGAACGGTGGTGGCCATGGCCGCGAAGATCAATAAAAATTGTTCTTTTTTTTCTTTTTCAGGGAGCTTAAGAACGAAATCCCATCAAATTTATCTGAAAAAAAACGAGAGAGACAGGGAGAGAGGGAGAGGGACCAAGATGATAAAAACTAACGTTTGCGAAAACCCTAACAATTTCCCTGCTCTCTCAAGAAAACGAAATGACGTTTCTCCGGTTCATTTGCCCCTGCTGGAACGCTTGCCATCTTGCGCACAAACTTGATCAAAGCCTCCTCGTACCATACCAATTCCCGTTCTCGCGAGAGATTCCTCAAGCTCTCTTGCTCACTCGGCCACAGCACAATGGAGCATCGGGAATTCATTTTTCTGTTCGTGTGTCAATTAGTTCGGCGGAGCTGAATTTGAGCAGTCATCTGCGGTTTTTCTTTTTCTTACTGTTGCTGATTGTCGAGTTCGAGCCGTACTGGAGGAGGGATTCGAATCAGTGGAGTTTTTAGCAGTTTGAGAGACTTAGTTTTTTTTTTTTTTCCGGGGGGGGGAGAGGTTTTGAATTCTTCTCGTCACTGTGATCTGTAGAAGAATTAACGGTCTCTCGGATTGTTGCCAAAGGTACGAACTTTTTATTACTTTGCTTGAGTCGAATTCTTGGGTTTTGATTCCTTAAAGTTTCTCTTTGCGGTATCCATATTCTTTTTCAAGTCTTTGTCCTTATGGAACTACAGACTGGCTTCAGGCTTTAGATGTGAGGGTTTTCTTGGGCGAAAAGGGTCTCTTGGGTAGTTAATGGTCTTCTATGCCATTGCTGATCAGAGTTCGAGAATGCTCATTGGAATTTATATGCGAAAAGTTTCTCTTTGCGGTACCTGTATTCTTTTTTGAGTATTTGTCCTTATGGAATTACAGACTTGCTTCAGGCTTTAGATGTGAGGATTTTCTTGGGCAAAAAGGGTCTGTTGGGTAGCTAATGGTCTTCAATGCCATTGCTGATTGGAGTTCAAGAATGCTCGTTGGAGATTCTTTCCTTATACTTGAATGTGCATGAGGTTTGAATTCTGATGTTGCCTAATCTTTGTCTCGAAACTCGTAACAGTGTGGACATGTCAAGAGGGCCATGTTTGTCTAGTTCCATAATTGCAGTTTCAGCTTAGTTATGATTTTCCAGAGAGTTATTAATTGATTGGCGAGTTTATTGGTGAATACGTGCTTTTCTTCATTCTCATAGTATGCCATTTTTGTATGGGAAGGAAACTCATAAATGTTGTTGTAAGGGTACCCCAACAATCGATCATCTCTCTCTTTCTCATGCCCTAGCTCGCCCATACTCCCTCTCTGTCTTGTGTGTTTCTCTCTTGTTGCCCCTGGCGAGCTTGTTTTCCAGCAAATTCGATTCCTTCTGCTGCAATTGTGTTTTTCTAGAGATCTATCAATTCAACATTTACCTAACTGTTGAATCCTTCCTAGAGATCTATGGTGGTTCACTTTAGCTGATATATGGGCAATTACTTGTGGCTGAACTTCACATTGCCTCTATGTTGACTGGATTGATTTTGCAGAAAAAATTGGTAGGAATTGGCTTCCATAGAGTGGTGACAGAAGTCCAAGAAGAAGATGGGTACTTAATTGGCACTTTGAGACCTACAGCGGGATCTTGAGAACAAGGCTAATGACTTAAGCAAACTTCAGAAAGGCAAATGCTCCAATAATTTATTTGTATTCATATATGTGATTGGTAATATAATAATGGCATATGATACCTTAACTGCGAATGAAATTTCAACAGACTTTGCCAAGAATCACCAAGTGAGGAAGAAGTACACTATCCAGCTTGGGGAGAATGGAGCTTGTCCTTAAGGTTCTTCTATTTCTTTCCAAGTATTGTAATTTTCTGAAGAGTTGAGGATGAGAGAATAGGAAATTATGACTATTGATGAGACTAGTATGTTGTATAAATTTGGTTCTAGTAGCGAGCTACAATCTGAATAGATGCGTGTTTTAATTGTTTCACTGGGTTTTTTTTCAGTCATTAATTCATGGAAATCTCTAATTGGGTTTGCTGGTGCTGGTAGGAGTTGGATTTGCTTAATGAAGATGTGAATGTGTACAAGTTGATTGGTCCTGTACTTGTCAAGCAGGATTTGGCAGAGGCAAATGCGAACGTGCACAAGAGAATTGATTATATCTCTGCTGAACTGTATGTTAATAGGCAACACCTGGTTTCTTATTGCTATTGTGATCTTCTCATCATCGGATTTACTAGTTCACATGATCTAACACTAGGGACATGTCCATGTGTGTCTGTGTATAGTTGATTTTAAGGTTTTAAATATTTCATTGTCGAATTCTAATTTAAATTTCACCCGGTTGCTTTATATCATTTTGTGTGTATTATTTTGAAAATGCTATAAATGATACATAGATTGTGGTCATTAAGTAAACAGAGAGTGTGGCATATATATTATATAGACACAGACTGAATAGTAAAGTATGAGGAGAGCTAGAGCATTTAATTTAAATTGGTATGCTTCTTAACTTAAAAGAACTATTTACAGCTTATCTAAGGTTAAGATAGATAATATAATTGAGGAGCAAGATGAGGGAGATTAGTTCACTTATAGTACTTCTATCGATATATCGGTTATTCCTATGAATAGCAGTGAAAGACTTTCTCAAATCGTGATCTTAAATCACAAGAAAGAAACAGTGATTGAGAGTTAGAGAATCACCCCAAGGGGATAATTGTTTGTCGAGCATAGAAGTAAGTGTTAATCTTATTTATGTTAAATGCGATTTGAACATGGTTGATGCAGAACGTTGTCAATGCATTTGCTTGCTTCATTTAGGAGGATGGCTTCATATCATTATAATTGTGGGTGTTCTTATGTAAAGGTTAAATCTATTACAACAAAATGGTAATGTGTGCTTGAGGAGAGGATATGCCCAATCAAATTGTACTATCTAGGGGAATTTCTCTTCTTGTTCATTACCCTAGAAAGCAATATGGCTGCCTTATATATGGAGAATCTCAGGAAACAATTTCATTCCAATGGATGAGTGTTGCATGTGTAAGCATAATTTTGTTAAAGAATAATAAGATTTTTACTTGTTTAGGATTTTAGAATTTTTAGGTAAATATTTTTAAAATTTAAATAATTTATTTATTTTATGTTTGTAATTGATTAGGATTATAGAGATGCTGTTTATTGTTGATGTAGAAGTTACCTAGTTATACTCTAGATGATAGTTGAAGAGATTCTCTTGACATTTTTAATAGTTTTCTATTTATCTCTTATTAAGATATCTAGGGGATTTTTAGTCTACTTTATATTCGTTTTACTCTTTTTTCCACATAGCTTATTCTTTTAATTAATGACATAAATATTAGTTAAGTATCTCTGGATTTGCACCTTTGAGTGTCTTGCGCTTTCATGCGTGTGGCAGATTGATTTATCCATGTTTATGATTTGTTTCTGCTGTATCATTTCCTGTTGTACTTGGATTTCTTATTTTAATAAAATCCTCTATTACCTATTTAAAGTAACTGGAATGGTAGAATCTAACAGTTTAAACATTTTTTATGGGCAATCTGGTAGAAGATGCAGTTTTATTAATCACAAACTAATGATTATCACGGTCTTACTGAAAGAGGGATATTGGTTGTGTTAAGTAGTGGTTGCAAGACTATTACTGATCTTTATAAATTTTGCTTCCCTTTGTGATCTGTATATTGGGTTCTATCACATCTAATTTGGTGCAGCGTCAAAAGTTCACTTTTTGGTAACAAGATGACTGCTGTGATCCAGTTAATGTATTACCTGGATGTCTCATAGACAGATCACATAGATTATTCTTTAATGGATGATCCTGCATGCAGGAAGCGTCTTGATGCAACTCTGCAGGACCTGGAAGAGAAGCAGAATGCCAAGAGAGATATGGTCTGTGATCTGTTCTTCTGAATTCCAACATGGATGTGTGCTTCATTTTGTGGTTGATGGAAAATGTCTGTCTTGATATGCTTGTGTTATTTAATGGTTTTATATCCTGTTTGTGGTCACTGGACTGTCTGCCTCTATTTCATGAGCATTTGCACTTACATGGAGGGGCATTATCTCTTTAAGTTTTGAAGGTTTTCCTTCATGCTAATGAATTATCTATTAGCTCTTTATATAGCCTCTTATTTATAGACATATTCAGTGGAAGGGGATATCTTTATGATGTGATGTGTTTTCGCTACTTCTCTTTCTCCCTTAGACCTTTCTCCCCAGGTCTCTTTTCCTTTCTGGTGCTTCAGATGTGTTTTCATAATGGTTTACGTCATGTGGTACAGCTAACCATTTTTTTTTTTTAATTTATGCTCCTGCTAGTATTGAATGGGACCTGCAATGGATGATGTTAAGGTGCATGATAATCTTGGAAACTTTGAACTTGATGAATAATTAAGGCTGCACAACGAGTGGCTGGACTTGTTAATGACAATAATGGAGGAACTCCATGTAAGAAAAATTAATGATTGATATAAATCACTTAATGGGAAATGTCCCGAAATCACTTGGTTTGTTCCATTTTCTTTCCTTAGGATGTTTTCTTCTGTCTGATATGATCATATTGCTAAGATAGTCATTTTATTTAAGCTAGTGTAAAAGAGCATTGATCTCAGTGCATTTTTTTTGGTAATCCTCCCTATGGATACACTTAGTGATAGTTCTTGTTACTTTATGTTAGCATAATCAAAGAGTGGAAGAGATAAAAGATGTTAAAGTTTTACTTGGTCCTTGTTACTGAATCAAATGCGGTTGCTCTAATAATTGTGATGCGCCAATTGGTAACAAGAGATTTTTTTTTCCTCGAGGGATCTCAGGAAGAAATAGGGTAACAAAGCCTGTCATATTGTTAATTAAGAGAGACTATGTGTCCCCTGAGGAGAGGAGTTTCGGTATTTGCATGGAACTCACTAATTGGGTTGGCCCAATCAAATGGAAGAGAGACATGGGACTTTTTTGGGCATTGTGTTTTCAGTCTCTCTTGCTTTGAAACACATTTTTTGTTCAATTTATTGAAAGTCTTGGTAGTGTCTACATGTACAACTTTCTTCCTTCTTTCTAAGCCTTGCTTTGAATAATATTTATAATGTGGAACCTTAAAGGGTGAAGGTACTACTACAACCACAGCTAAGCCTTATAAGTAGGTCTGCTATATGAATCTTACATAATGGCGCTTTTGTTACAGCAACCACAGCTAAGCCTGACTGTATGTTGCATAATTATTTGAACAAATCATTTGAAGATATTGCTAGTGACATTCTCTTCAATTGGGCGGTGAATTCTATGTCTGAGATTGCAAACTACTGAAGCTCTTTGTTGGCGTTTCTCTATTTATCTGTAAAGTTGGTGTCTGTTGTCTTTATTGAAAAACCAGTACCAATTCTATCAAGAAATTACATATCACATGCTTTGGAGGCAAGTCAGCTGTGGGGAAAACTTCACCATCATGGGTAGCCACTTGGGCTAAAATGATGTAGCTTGTCAGAGTGCAGTGCAATAGGGAACAAAATAAACTTTTGAATGGCAATATGTATTTTCTCCTTTGAGCTTCCGTTCTGTTGACTTTCTTAACATTGTAAAAGATTAACTTGATTCACTGTCTAGTATTGCTGTTTTGGCATGGGAAGCCAGAGAAATTGGTCACAATGACTACAAATCATGAACAATATGTTTCCTGTTATGAGAACAACTTGTGCTTCCATTCTTTAAAGTTTTTGAATTAGCATTTGTATAATTTGTATCCTTGATGAAGCTGCAGTTGTTTGAGAATTTGGTCATAGAAAATTTGTTGTTTTAGGAAGGGCCTTGTAATATTTGTATTTATGTCAATAATTCTATTCTATGCATGGTGCAGATCCTGAAGCTACAACAGAGGATTCAATCTCTTCAGGCTGGGAAAGCAAAGGCATAATCTGCACCTGGTATATGTTGACCACCGGTGTGTGGTAATTGTTATATTTTTGCTCCAGTATAGTTGTATCTTGTTCTTTTTTTTCCCTTTCTCGTGTCAGCGCAATGTGAATCTCTTCGAGCTAGTTGTCTTTTCTGGTGCATCCAGGCACATACTTCAAGATTAGTCCACTTGTCAAACAATCTGTTGAGAAGTGTTCTGCTGATGGTTAACAGAAAAATTCATGAGTAGAGGTTCTGTCTTGGATCTTCTGGATATGGAGCATTTGATACCCACCGGTGTTGTAATCGTTATATTTTTAATCCAGTGTAGTTGTACTTTTCTTTTCCGTTCTCCTGTCAGTGCATACTGAATTTGTTCGAGCTAGTTGTCTTTTCTGGTGCATCCAGGCACATATTGTCTCATGTGAATGTTTAAGTTTATTGTCTTTAAACTCAAATTGCATTTGTTTATTTGCTTTATTAGTAGATGGCAAGTTCATCAAAGGAAAAGACATTTTAGAGCTCCGGAGATGTGGAAACTTTTTGTAAGCTGTGTTGAACAAATTGACAATGGCAATCGTCTTTGCGAAAAACAAAAGGGATGAAATTGTTTACAAACATGAGTATCCCAGAACACAAGCGTTCGTGAAGAGTGAGGAAAGAAATAAAGAGTCATAGAGTTCTTCAATATTTCTATTTCATTTACCACTAGATCCATTTTCAATTTGGAGAAAGAGGAGAAAGATTATAATTTATTCAATGAAATGGAGCAACTCGGCATTCAACCATTGCAGTTTGGATCCCCTAAGGTAGATAGTCAGGAAGATGCGCTTTGAATGGTAAAAATGTGACTTTCACTAGAAAGTTCCTTTTTCATCCTTGCTTTTTAATCTTTATAAGTGAGGGGGGTCAAGTAATGATATGCTCATTTTACTTGTTACAACCCCTCTTGAGTGGCTAGAAAGGTAACATGCTTTGGTTAGGATGGAACTCAAAAACAAATCTGATGCTTGAAAGAGCAATTTCTTTGTCTCCTTGAGAGATTTACCTATGACAACCTCTCTTAACTGACTCGAAAGGTAACATTACGATGATCATTTTTTTCTTCTAATGTGCTTCTTTCATATAGATGTGAGATAAGTCCGTTGGTTGTAGATAAAATATATCTAATGAATGAAAGTATTTATACGAAATATAAATAAATAGACAATTTATTGATATTGATTCCTTTTTTAAGTGTTAAATATGTTTATAATATCTCGTCATGCATTATGCATTTATATGATTAATGGTTTACAAATCAAGCAAAGTGCTCATTGTTCATCGATTGGTAACAATCATAACTTAGGAAATATCGACATTTTTAGGAGTCTTCGTATCATATTGAACATGTTGAACACTTTTTGACATTCTCCAACACTTGATCATTACGTATCGGAAAATCCCACATTTAGTCAACTCTCCCGACACGTGATTTCAACATGTACAAGATCGATTTTAAAATTTTCAATAAATGAGGGGTCAAAAAGTAAATATGTAAAAAAATTAAAAATAATAAAAATAATAAATGGGAAATAAGAAAAACCTAGTCTTTTTTTCCTTGACTCACTTTTCGTGATACACAATTTACCTTCCAAGTTTGTTTTATTTTCTCTTCTCTTCCGACGTGCTCTAATATGCAAGTTTAGAATGTGGATTGTTTGTGTTTTTTTTTCTTTTAATTTTTATGGATTATTGGAATGGAGTTAAATTTATTAAATTAAAACTATGGATGATATTAACAAATGGTAGATTAATGCTTTTAGTGTAAATTTATTCTAGACTCTTTTTTATAATATTTATTTATTTATAAATTTGAATCAAATTAATTTGATTGAAATAATTATAAAAATGATAATTTATCAAGTATATATAAAAAAATATACATTTAACATACAACGTGTTTCAACGTATCGAAATTTTTTATTTTTTGAGAAATAATGTATTGATGAGTTGTGTCATGTGTCGCATGTCGACATCAATGCTATTTAGATCATAATTTTAATACCGTGGATATTACTTATGAAAGTATTTGAAATGATGAAGAGAATGCCATAAATGTTGAGGTGAGGGTGTACTGTTGATGGCGTTAGCGTGCAACGGTAATTGAGAATGCCAAATGTCCATCCACATATCTTAGGGGTTGGCATGGTCGAGGCGGGGGGGAGGCTTAGCTCGGTGCGTGGGGGAATGGAAACTGGGAGGATGGCAAACCCACCAATTGATCTGAGAGAGAGAGAGAGAGAGAGAGAGAGAGAGAGGATCAAACGGCCATGTGTCCCTATTTATTTATGCCTGGAAGACCCCTTTGACCATTTCCTAAAACAACGTTGTGACAACTTCCTCTACTCTTTTGCATCTCTCTCCACCCCTCTCTTCTCTCTCTCTGCCATTTATTCTTCGGATTTGTCAAATTATAGTTCTCTCTCTCTCTCTCTCCCCCACCACCTTCCAACGATGACTGGTGTTCTCCTTGATCCTTGAAAGCCCAGGACGATCCTTCTCGATGAACCATTTAGAGAGCTAGCATTAGAAACAGCTCATGGACGATAAACATGCACCTGACATTGTCCTTTCGGTTACAACCCAACTTCTCTCTCTTCCAAAAATCTACACCTCCACAAAATTTGACCCTCAGTTTGCTCCACAAGAATCATCGTGTTATTTGGGTCTGCGTGTTCGTGTCTGTCGAGATTGAGAAACATAGAGATGTCGGAGCCGGTTCGTTCCTCGAATAGCCTTCTATTCATTGGTCAGTGTTTCCCACACGCTTCCTTCGTTGGTTATGTTATTGCTCCCGCACTCTGCATCATACGCTAGTTTTGGAACCTGATCTACGTGCTTAAGTAATTTAATATGCGGCAGGCCTATATCAGCATTCATGGATTGTCTTAATTGAACAAGTTTTGCCTGACTCCCATGTCCCCACAATGCATCAATAGACGTGCCTGCCACCCAATCCTCCCTGTTGATGGAGACCGCTGTAGATGTTTGGTCTCTCCTTTATTTGAGACAGAGATCCTTCCAATAAATTTTCATTTGAGATCATGGCTAATGCAAGTCATTTGCAATTTCAAGCATTTCCGGAATAATTATCAGAAGCTCTCTCTCTCTTATCCCGAAGAAGAAAATGTGATTTCATCTACATATAACCCCTCCTCAAGTGAATTCGATCATTTCAGCACAAATTCACATGCTCTGTTTTCCCTCCTTTTGGTGCAGAAATGTTGTGATGGATAAGAGTTTCGATCTCCAGAATCCTGTTGGTGCATGAATCGTAAAAAGGTAAGGCATACCTGATTTCCTAATCTGATTTCGATCCACTTTGTTCCATATTAATATGAATTGTAGCGATTGTATCTCTAAAGATGAACGTGCATTCTATATGATTGATAAGGAGCGCACACAAGCCAAGTAAACCTGAAGTTATGGACTCAATCCCCAAGAATGATACAAACGTACGTTACAACATGCCAGACGATCCCAAAAAGCCAGATCAAACAGCCAAAGATGTCTCTGAGTCTACCGCTGATTTGCCTGCTATACCCGTAAATTCTGATCCATTTCCCAGAGATTGTGAAGTTGGATTGAGAAAAGCCGAACGGGATAACAAGAACAATACAACCGTTGATGGACTGCTCACTTGCCAGCAGAAGATACCGGGCCTAACAAGAACGCATGCCAATAATCATGATCACAATGAAATTCCAACAGCTTCATCAGCAGCGATCTTGACAAGTAGACCACTCACAACTACGACACTGCAACCACAACCAAATTCAAAGAACTACAATAGCCAGCAGGGATCAAGCCGTAGTAACAGCTTGGAGAGCTCGGGTGTGATGCTGAGGCCCCACACAGGTGGGGATGTTCGATGGGAGGCCATTAATACGGTGCCCAAGGGGGGTCCCAAACTTGGCATGAGCAACTTTCGGCTCCTGAAACGCATAGGATATGGGGACATAGGGAGCGTGTATCTCGTGGAGCTCCGAGGAACCAACACTCACTTTGCCATGAAAGTAATGGACAAGTCATCCCTTGCCAGCAGAAACAAACTCCAGCGAGCTCAGACCGAAAGGGAGATACTCGGGCTCCTTGACCACCCTTTTTTGCCCACTCTTTACTCTTACTTTGAGACCGAAAAGTTTTATTGCTTGGTCATGGAGTTCTGCAGCGGAGGAAATCTGCATTCCCTACGTCAAAAGCAGCAAAACAAGCATTTCACCGAAGAAGCTGCCAGGTTCAGTACATTTCTTTCTAAATACTTCCCTTCATTCATTAACCAGCTGTGTGACTAAATGCTGCTTCCTTTCTCCCGAATTTTATCTTAATTCAACTAGCAGTGCTTCCCATTCTATGAGAGATCATCAGTTTATCAGATCTCCATGGTGATCACCTAATGAATTACTCATGAGCAACATCCTAATTTCAGGATAGCAATCCATCTTTTCTCTAAACTGTGATAAACTAAATAGATAGATTAAGGTTTTGTGGCTCAGAAAATCTGCTGTCCCTAAATTCTTGGATATCTAGGCACATTTTTAGGAAGATGGAACTTTGAAAGGTGATCAATGGACCACAGCATACTTCTAAAGTAAGTAATCCCTGTCAATCGATTAACTGATTAATTTTAACAGGTTTTATGCATCGGAGGTGTTGTTGGCGCTGGAGTACCTGCACATGCTAGGTATTGTATACAGGGATCTGAAGCCAGAGAACGTGCTGGTGAGAGACGAAGGGCATATAATGCTTTCAGACTTCGACTTATCACTACGGTGCTCGGTCAGCCCGACACTAGTAAAGTCATCATCAGTACACGTAGGCAGTAGCAGCAGCAGCAGCAGCAGCAGCAACGGTTTTTCGTCTGGGGCTATTTTGGATGATGAGTTTGCGGTGCATGGTTGCATGCAGCCATCCAACTTTCTGCCACGGATATTGCCTGGGAAGAAGAACCGCAAGTCTAAATCGGACTTTGGGCTGATGATGGGTGGAGGAGGGCCGCAGTCCCAATTGCCCGAGCTGATGGCGGAGCCAACAAACGTGAGATCCATGTCCTTCGTGGGGACCCATGAGTATCTGGCTCCGGAGATCGTCCGTGGAGAAGGACATGGGAGCGCGGTGGATTGGTGGACGTTCGGCATATTCTTGTATGAGCTGCTGCATGGCACCACTCCTTTCAAGGGCTCGGGCAACCGTGCCACTCTCTTCAACGTGGTGGGGCAACCCTTGAGATTCCCAGAGACCCCACAAGTGAGTTTCATGGCGCGGGACTTGATACGAGGCCTCCTAGTCAAGGAGCCCCACAAGCGCATTGCCTACAAGAGAGGTGCCACTGAGATCAAGCAGCACCCCTTCTTCGAGGGAGTGAATTGGGCCCTGGTGAGGTGTGCGATCCCTCCCCATGTACCTGAGCCCGTCGACTTCTCCCAGTTTGCTATTAAAGATCCAAAGGTAGAGCACGCCAACAAGAAGACAATGACTGATAATAATGCTACTCATTATCAGAAAGACGACAAACCTAGTGACTCTTCTTACATAGAATTCGAGTACTTTTAACAATCATGGGTGGATAAATTTATCACCGACGTTTGATGTATACATGAATAGAGCTAAAGATTTTGCAATTTGAGCGCCGTGGCATCTCTCTCTCTCTCTCTCTCTCTCTCTCTCTCTCACTAGAAAGAAGGTGCGAGGTGTGAATTGGGATGAGTCACCAATGCCCTTTGCTCTGTAGCTAAGAAAGCAAAGCACCATGTTCCCCTGGTCAAGTGATAAGTATAATTTGTGTTGTCTAAGATTTGAATTGCTCGGTTCAGTTGCCCCCAACAGCAGGGAACTGTTGAGATAAGGACAGCGGCATGTGACCGTAACGGTCCTGACTCCGAAATTTTCCGGTCGGGTTACGAGAAAGGAGGTCCAGTAACGACTTGAAGTGATGTCTTGGGCAGAGTTTTACAGAAAACATACTTAACACCAAAGCGATGTCTTGGAAGATGGTGTCTGTATCAACAACTCCAAGGGGTCGCTTTTGGCCTTTCTGTTCTTACACGAGGATTTTAACCTCATAAATCAAGGCAGCTTATGAGTTTAGTTCATGTAGCTTCTTTTTTTCAAGGCTTCTTCTCTCCAATAATCTAAGGTTGTACAATGTAAGGGTGATCGATTTTATGGTGAATCAATTCCCATCCCAAAACCTAGAACTTACCCGGTCAGGGTCAGCTCCTGAGCTGGTCGTGGGTTCAATTTAGGAATTGGTCTGGTGTGTTTTTCTTTATTTCAAGAGTGATATTACTTGGATTTGCAAGGCAATTATTTGATGTTCTTGTTGTTGGTATTGAGAAAAGCATTATACAAGCTCATGAACATCTTCGGCCAGGGAAATAGAGGTGATAAAAATGCTTCATATTTTCCCCACGCTTCTTTATCCTATCTTTCACTTCTTGCCACGGCTATCCATCCATTTTGCTAGGGACCACTAAGATGGCTATAAAAAGAAGTTTTATCATTTTCTTTAAAATAAGTGAATGTGCTTTTAAAAAATCATCCTAAGGGTATGTTTAGTTATTGACTAATTCTTTACTATTTATGTTATTTTGTTTCCGGAATAAAAAAATAGAATATAATTTCATTTGCTAACGTCAGCTCATTTTTTTATTCTCGGAAACAGATGAGTGGCTCGGAAATAAATTTGGAACAAAAAAAAGAAGTAGAAAAAGTTAATTCTTTATTCTTGAGAACAATTTTTGAAATCAAGTCTTTTTTTTTTGCTTTTCTTTTTCTTCCTTTTGATTGTTAGGCTCAAAGATGGCCAGCGATTGACCAGAGACAAAGGCTAGTGACCTTGTGGCCTTCGGTGACCTTGCAGGGGGTTGGCGAGGTTCCCTCGAGGTTGTGAGGTCACCTATGACACCCTAAAGCATCACACGCGGCACGTGTTTTTTCAATTTATACTCATAATTATAATTATGTATGCAGAAGCACAATAAAATTTTCACAACATCCCTTACAAGAAAATTGCATGAGTTTACAAGTTTTCAACATTATACAAACATTGGTAGTTTTATCATAACAAAATACATAATCCTGTGAAAGGTCAAAGGTCAGGATCACCTAACACCATTACTCCCATACTAAACCAAAAGCGAGTCTAACCATTAACGAGTCACCATCCAACTCAAGGGTTGATGACCTAAAGCATCATCCTATCCCTTTATCAATATGTCTAGGGACCACCTATAAATCTAAAAACAAAGGGGTGAGTTGAAGCCTGGCAAATTAAATCTCTAAGTCTAAGGTAGGAGATCGGCTTGTCAGTCAACTTGGTACTAGCAAACAACGTGAATTCAAAGCAAATAAAAAAAATAATGTATAATAAATGCATAAGCAAGTACTATATCTTTATTATCATAATATGATAGTGAAACTATCAACAACATTATAAGTTTATTCACTCAAAAGTAAGTAGATGACATATTATATCATGATACACGGTACGGTATCACCTAGTAGTTTGCTACCATACGTAGGATTATACATAGGTAAGTTTATGCTTATTATGAAGCTCACAAGCACACATGGATGAGTCAATACTTGTCATTAACCATGATCCATTTAACCTTAAGAAGCATCCTGAACACTCCTAAGACAATATCCAACATGCTCTTCCCTTTTTCAATACATAATTTGGTTCATTTATGCCTCTTTTGCTATCTTGGAAGCCTGTTAGGACACTATTTTTGTCCTGGGCCCTCTCACCTTGGCAAACACTTTTTGCCCTCATTGGACTAGGGTGTTACTAGTTTCCGCTTGGTTCATTCCCAAACCATACACCTTCCAAAGGAAGTCGCACTTTGGCATCTCTCAAGGTGTTATCCACTTTGCCCATCTTGTACTAAGTCCTCATAGTTTTGTCCTATCTTATGCAGTTAATGACATACTTACCTTCCTTCATTACTAATAAAGTAATGATAACATATAAAGAATTGGTAACATGAACACTAGTAACACACTTAGCTAATGGATGTGTTCACTTGAATTGGATCGTTAAGTTTGATACATGCCTAGGATATTTTGATGAATTTCTCATGGGGTATTTGATTATTTCTCTAAGATTTGATGGCAATCTTCTAATGATAAGAATATGGAAACGACGAATATTAAACCTCAAAGTGATATCTTTGTAATTCAACTAAGTTAAGATTTCACATACTATTATTGCAGCTTATCTACTCTTGACAACAAAAGCCTAACACAAATTCATGGTCAATAACCAACCAAGTCAAGAGTACTAAGTGGATCAATATAATTTAGCCTTTATAGTTTTCACTTACCTTCAAGTTCAAACTAAATTAATAAACATCAATCAACCAAGTTCAAGAGTAAATTAATAAACATCAATCAACTAAATTAATAAAAGATCTCAAGTTCAAGAGTACTAAGTAGATCAACCCAACTTAGCCCCTAGTTTTCACTTACCTTCAAATTCAAACTAAATTAACAAATATCAATCAACCAATTCAAGAGTACTATGTAGATTAGCCCAATTTAACCCCTAGAGTTTTCACTTACCATCAAATTCAAACCATATTAATAAATATCAATCAACTAAGTCAAGATTACTAAGTAGATCAACAAAATTTAGCCTCCAGAGTTTTTACTTACCTCAAATAAAAGGCTTGAGTAAAATCAAAGCTTTAATCACCTTATAAGCTCTTGAAAAATGGAATTTTGAATTTTTAACAACGCAAGAATGAAATCTTTCCTTTTAATGAAAGATTGGAATGCGACAAAAGAGGAAACTGATGGAAGATCTCTCTCTTTCTTTCTTTGCAAAAATAAGTTGTAATTCTCTTTTTACAAGCTCAAAGACATAAAAAGGTCTTTTTATAGGCCAAAGGAAATGAATATAACAAACCAAAGTTAAAAGCATTGATACCTTTGGGTTAAAATCATTATATCTAAGATTAGAAAGGTATGTGTTTCAATGGATGCTTCAAGTGGTCCTAAGTAGGTAGCTAGGATGCAATTGGCCTCATAAGATTAGTTGAATGAAAGATGACTTCTTCTTGGCCATTTAAAAGGAATGAGTCATCAAGACATTAATGTGCTATGTTATCATGAATGATACAATGCATGATATCATGGATGGCCTAATTCAATGTCACAAACTAAGAACATGTGACTTAAAATATTTAGTGGAGAAATGAAGAGATATCATATAAATTAAAGAGAGACAAATGGCGCACTATATGGTTTTCAAAGTAAATATTTTGTTAAATTATCAAAATATTTAGTAATTCCATATATAAATAAGGAAATCAGTGTTCATTCCCAGCATTGATAAATAAAAAAATATATCAAACTCACTAAAAGCATTGGTGAAAAGTAACTGATACTAGAAATAATAGAACAAGTAATTTGAAGTATATCTATCCTTTTCTACAACTAATATAATGATAATAGGCTAATAGCTATGGAAAATTATCCTAAATGCTATTATGGAAAGTCGAAAATTCTGGATGTCACATCATCGACTCTTGTCTTTGGCTAATAGCTGGCTAGAGAGGAAGAAGAAGAGAGGAAAAAAAGAAATTTTAGAAAAAGAAAAATCTCAGGAATATTAAAAAATTAAAAGAAATTCTACATCATAAAAAAAAATAAATTGAGGGTCGTAACAAAAGCATTCCCGTTCTTTTTCTATTTCGAAAATAAAAATTTTATGCAGTCATTAAATGTGTTTGAATGCTCAAAAACTTATTCGGGGACAGAATTTAAAAAAAAAAAAAACTATTTCGAGCAAAAATTATTCCCAAGAACAGAATAATTATCAAATGCACTCTAATTATGTCTCAATCGCATCACCAACTAGACCATATTGAACTTGCAAATTCAACAAACAAACGATCAAGCGGGTGTGGATTCATCGACACTTATGCACCCTTCATCTCAAACAAAGCTTGCCAAGAGCTTTAGAGAGGTCCAGTTCCACCCTAGATTGTCGGCTCACGGGAATGTAGAAATGACTATCGTGGTTTCAAGATTGTGCCCATATTTTCATATAGAATCAGCTAGTGGGATGTACAAACTATGTATACACCAATACTCCAAGATGGTAGGTGAATTATTACAACACGGGAAAGCAATATAGGGAATTACAATACATGCTAATACACATACATTTAATATAAAAAAATATAGGATCAGTCGCGAGGCTTTCTAGAGAGCATGCGACACGGACGGGGCCCAACAGGCCAACACTGGAGAGTCGGTCAATCGAGTGAAGTAGTTGAATTCAAATCAATCGAAAGGAATCGAAAGGAAGACTCAAATATGGCGGGGAGGTGCTGGAACTCGACCATGTGGTACGCCTGCCCCTGCGCCTCTCCCTCTCCCTCTCCCTCTCGCAACTTGGCCGTCCGCTCCAAACTCGGATTCCAAGATATCGCCGAAATTGCCCACAACAAGGTGAGCCCTCAGCCCTCAGCCCTCAGCCCTCACCTTTGCTTTGCTTTCTTTCTTGTAGGGTGGGTTAAGTCTGGTCTGGCTTTTACTGGGACTTGGTGGTAGGTGCTCATCGCAGCTGGTGTATCGGCGGCCATCGGGCAGCTGTCCAAGCCCTTCACATCGCCGGAGGGAGATGCTAAGCAATTCGATTTCAGCGCCGCCATTCGTTCCGGTGGTTTCCCTTCCACCCACTCCGCCGTGAGTCTTCTGACTTTTACATCATCATCATTATTGTTATTATGTCGCGTCGACTCCCCCCTCATTCCATCTTTTTGATCGTCTTCCTTCCATTTCCATAGGTAGTCGTGGCCACCGCTACCTCCCTTTCTTTCGAGAGGTAAACCTTCCCCTTTCTCTATTCCAGTTTCTCCCAGGATATGATGTTTGAATGCTTTCCCTAAAGCCCTGCGTCGCCCTTCCTGATTTCAGGCAAAGCGTCTGGTGCTTCCCCATAACCCAACCTAACTTGACCCTCGTGACAACAATTTCCTTTCTCCTTTTGCTCTCCACCTAGTTTGTTTGGGTATCGACTGTCTGGATAAGTTTAGTTGGATGCCTGGTCTTGTCTTGATGGAAAGTGTAGCATGTGTCTTTTCTTCTTCTCGGGCGTTTTCTGCTTTAGTTTCTCCACCCTCTCTCCATCTCATCTATCTCTTCTGCTGGTATTCCGATTGGTGGAGAGGAATGTGCATCTCCCCTATCTGCCGTTGTTGCTACCCTCTGGGGTCTTCATTTAATAAGGAGCTCCTAAACTCGTGAGCCATGTATTCAGGGTACTTCTCTAGAGAAACAACTCAGTCCCCAAGGATCCCGTCTCCCCTCTGTATTACTTTAGTAGCACTAGAGAGAACTAATGGACCTTCCACTCCCCCTCAACTTATTTTGATTCCTCCTAAATTAGTCTCTCATGCATTCCCTCTAAAGGTAACTGTAAGAATGTCATTTGGTAATATGCTTCCATGGCATCAGATTTTTTGTGTAAATGATTTTTTTCGTGAGGTTCTCATTCTTTTCTACCTTCCCTTGTGGCAGGGGATTCTCAGATTCAATTTTTGGACTCTCGCTTGTGTATGCTGCACTTATCATGTATGATTCCCAGGTATGTCATTCGGTAATATGCTTCCATGGCATCAGATTTTTTGTGTAAATGATTTCTTCTTCTTTTCTTATTATTCTTGCCTTGGTGGGTTCTGAACTCTTCTTATCCTTCCAGATTGATTTTTTAAAGCAGCTACTTACTCCTTTTATCTTGCCTATTTTGTACACCTAACAAATAACTGTTCTATTTGAAGGAGCACCTCATTTTCTTGGTAAATGATGAAGAGAATACCTCCTTTTGTTAGTTCTCTGAGGATTTGTAATAAGAAGAATTAAGGATGCATGGCATTTGGTAGCAAACTGTATGTTGGTCCTTTGTTCAAGTTTAGACTGTTTCTTGGGAGGTGGCTTATTATGCTTTTGTGAAAAAATTACCACCTTGTTATATATTCATCATGTATACTATGAAGATACACAACCTTCAGATTTGGCCCACAAATAAAATCATTACCTCATCTTCCTTCGTTAATGTATTAATCCACCAATGGCTGAAAGGTTGAGAGGAATTGTCACTGTATGATTGTAGCTTCTTTCTGCTCCCACTTCTTGCACAAACAAGAGTGTATTTCTATTCATCTTTGATCTCCTTAAGAGGATTGCACAGTCTGGTTTTGTTTCCTCCAGCCTTTTCTCCTTTCTAACTCCATTTGGTGGTTCTATCTTCCATCTGAGAAGTTCACTGCTTGATTATGTGCTTAACATCTTTGATTGCTAATCATGGGCTGACTCCTTTGTCTGTTTGAAAGACTATTCCTCCTATGAAAATTCCCTACAGTTGATTACCTCAATATCTGAAGATTGATCACTTGATTGGTCTTCATATCAGAAACCTTAAGCACCTCCTCACCTCCTTTGGTATCCTAGCAGACAGAGAGGTGGGGTTGGATGATCTGATCAGATGCTATTCAGGTCAGTAAGGTACCTGGCTAGGAACAACACCTGTGAACTGTACGCCTAAGAAGTATCTCTGACAGTAGATTGGGACTTAGGCTGTAAAAATGTAGCCAAGAAATTAAAGGATTTTCAAAGAAAAGGTTAAAAATCTCTATTCATCAGACAGAAGCTTTCATACTTGGGCTTGCTTAAGTATCATACCAATGAGAGAAATTGCAACAAGTGACTCAACAGCAAAAAGTTGGTCAATAATGGAATTTTTAATGACTCAACCAATGAGTTATTAATATGAAATGCTTGTAATTGAGAACTCTTCTCAATCCTAATCCAAGTTAAAACTTGAAATGTCTTAATTAGGGAGCCTAATGTCCTAATTCAAATGCCATTGCCTTAAATCTCCATCAAGAAGTTTGCAATTTTTCATTTGGCAGCCCTTATTATAATTAGTAGCTGCATTCCCCTCTTCAACATCTAATAAGAGGAATGAAATGGGTGGCCCTGGAATTGCACTTATCAAATTTTCACTTGACAAAGATTTTAGTATTTTAATTGTTATGGCATGCAGCCTTTTTTTTTAATTTTATTTTTTTATGAGATATTACTTGCAATTTTGATGCTGTTTTTAATGATTCTCCCCTAGACCTGAGCAGAATTCACTGTGCTACTCTACATTCAGACAACAAGCAGATAGGAACTCTGTCGCCATGTGCAGTTCTATTTCTGTCCCCCATCTTCTAAAAGCATGTCTTTCCATTCATCACATTAGCCTTGTCTATAAATTGGAGATTATCTCCCTGTATTTATTAGCTCAACAATAATGGACATCATATATCATAACTCGTTTATTGGCAAGAAATAAAAATTGCCATCAGTGGCTACTAAAAAGGATGGAAGTGAATAGCAACTTGGGCATATATTATAGCTTTATATGTTGGTCTCTTGGACTAAGCCCCTCATAAGAATGCTGCAGAAACAACATCCTGTCTAAAAGCAAAGCCCGTGAATATGGGAATACTTGTCTGCCAATGGACACGGATTCAATATGACAGTGAAGTCAAAGTTCATGATTTGTCTACTAAAAATAATTTTTAGTTCCCTCTTGTCATTGTCTTGGGGTTGAGTTGCCATGCAGTGATATAAGACTATAGAGACGAATCAGAGAATTAGACTCACAGGATGTTTAGATTTAGACATTGAAGGACTTTGGATTCCTAGGAGAATGCTGGAGTTGTCCAACTCTTGTCAATTGTAGTCTCGTCGCATTTGTATTTGCTGTATGGTATAATAATTTTGGACCGTGGAACTTCTCAATAAGATAGAGGTCAACCTGTTTGTGGTCTAAGCCCTTTTAGGGTTCATGACATTTGAAAATTTATGACCAAGGAAGTAAAGAGGCACCACTGTTTTGTTAGACCAGTGACCCACTTGAAAGAGTATAGTAATTCTTAGTCTCTGTTTCCTTGTAAAGGCTTTGGATAATAATTCTTGCAACAATTGTTTTTGATGGAATCTGTAATCAGCTGCTTGCATTGTAGCAATGTAGCTCGATTATTCTGTGGTTTGGTTGGCTAAATTGGGTAATCTTCCGCCGGGATTTCTCGTGGTGTTTGTGCAGGGCGTAAGAAGAGAAGTGGGGAAACATGCCAAGGTGATGAATGAAGCTCTGCTCAAGAAGGCACGGGTGAAATCTCCATCCGTGGAGAGTGACAGAGTGGGAAAGCCATCTTCGTCACCCATCAATTTGGGTCGAAGCAGCCAGTTTCCGACAGATGGAATTGAAAGGGGTTCCTTCAACTCAAAAGTCAGAACTACCCCATTGATGCTGAGAGCAGACGACATAGAGGAGAACGAATTACAATTGGGAATGGGTGATGATGGGGAAAATAAATCTGGTATAGATGGTGAGAGTGGAACAAGGCTGAAAGAATCGGTTGGGCACACGGAGGTGGAAGTTTTAGCCGGTGCTATATTGGGCTTCGTGGTCAGCATGGTTGTAAATACCTTGATGTAGTAGTAGTTTTTCTACTTTTCTGTCCTTCCTCCTTAAGTTTGGAATGGAAATGAGATTTGAGTCTCATGATCATGTGTTCTTGGCGACTCCTTAAATTCATTATTCGTCTGAGCGATTGCAAAACAATTGTGGGACTAATACAATCAACACATTAGGCAACCGCCGGGAACCAGCAACAGAGCTATCACTTGTTTTCTTAGTGTGGTGATTGCTAGCAAGACAATTTCTTTATGCTCGTGAAAAAGGAGCTTGACATTCTAATTCAAAAGAAAAAAAAAAAAACCGACAAGAAAATAAGTGATGGATCACCCTTTTCTTTTTGACAGTAAAGTATGGCTTTGCTTCTCCACTCCGAGCAACAAAGTTCCCATCTCAAACCATATCCATGAGCATGATAGAGTATCGATATATGTCATGTTTGGTAATTATTTTATTACTTTATTTTCTGTTTTTGTGTTTTGGAGTAGAAAAAAAAAGAGAAATTCATTTGAAATGGTTATGATCCCCAAAATAGATCAATAGCTATTTTTTTAGAATTCAAAAAGTAGAAAAACTTAATTTTTTATTCTTGGGAACAAAAAGAGAAAAAAACATCATTTTAGAAAAACAAGTTTAACATAATCTAATGCTCACTGAAAAATAAAAACAAAAACTTAATGTTTGTCTTAAAACAATCGACACAAGGTTCAGTTTCTAACCCCATCCAAATCCCCAATTTTTGGAATTAAAAAATAAAAAATAAAAAATATAGAAATATAGGGAAAGATGTAGAAATTAGATTTTGAGTAGTTTTATAGACTTTAATGTTAATTCTAGTTTAGAATTAGTTTAGCATAAAAAAAATGTGAAAAATCTTTTGATGAAGATTGGATTCAAAAAAATCTTTTTGATGAAAATTTTGGTCTCCTTCCCTTTAAGATTCAAAATTAAATTAGATGGCTTTAAACAAGTCTTGGCTTTAGTAATCTTGTGATCCATGGCAATGTCTTATTTGAAAAATAAAAATTTTAAGAAAAACTTAATAGTTTGCTCTTCTTCTTTTTAGAAAAGCCATCTTGCACTTGTTTGTTAAAATATCTTGATCAATTGAAATTCTTATGCTGTTAAAATTCATTTTTTACTATCACGTTAAATCCTTACAAAAATCCAGTTTTATCCAAACATGACTTAACACCATTGACATTTTTATAATTAAATGAAAAAATTTGGGAATATAAATTTTTAGGGTCATACGAAACACATTAGTGTTCAGAAACATGTTGAGGGAATAGAAATTGCAAAAACTATTTTTGAACATATATTATTCTTGGAAATTAGGGGTGAGCATGGTTCTAGAATAAATCTTGGAATCTGAAAACTGAATTAGTGGGAACTTGTAAGGTTTCACATTTCGAGGCATGCATAATAGATTCCATGTTCCAAAAATTGGGAAACCTATATTGACACGTATGTTTGAAGTTTTAGGTTCTACTAACCTAAACTAAGATAGTTTGCATGATTTTGTGTATTCCATAGTGTTTGATGATTAGTTTATAATTTGGAATCACTAATAAGAGTTTCCATGTTATAACTAAGATATTTTAAATTTTGTGTGTGTATCTAAATGTAAATTATAGCCAATAAATTGTAATAGGAATCGGTGGTTATTAAAGGTTATTCAATTAATAATAAATGTGTAACTTGGGTGGACCTTAGAACTGTATCAAAATAGGTTTCATGTTTTAAAGTATACATGTTAGATTCCAGGTTTCATAATATGAGGAATTTATTCTAATCGGTAAGTTGTAGATTTTAGGTAGTATCTGAACGCCTCGTGGAACGCTCATCTTTATTGGAAACAGAAATTTTCCTGTCCTCACCCATAGAATAACGAACTTCCGTAGCCCGCTTCCTCAGGCGGGCAGGTTTGGATCGGGCAGGGCCCAGTTAAGTGCAGGAGCCACACTGCAGCGGGCCCAGGCAGCCCAGAGTGCCATCACTAATCCTTTCTCTCTCCCCTTCAAAGCGTGAGTTGGTGACGTGGCGGTGGATGAGGTGATGAGCTGTCAGGATGGGGAGGTACGTGGCTGCAATTAGGGAGGCTTAGGTGCCTTGGCTTCCACGTGGACGACGCCTCCTCCGGTGTCCCCTCTTCTCTGTTTCAGCCTATATTAGTTCTGACCTGACCTGACCTGCGGTGGGAGAAGGATAATCTGTAAGGAGAGAAAAAAACATAAAAATGTCAGGAGCGCAGGGGGCAGAGCCCAAGGAATCGAAGACGGCGACGACGTACAAGTCGGTGGAGGGAGGAAAGAACAGGACGAGGACGGACGTGCGCACCCCTGAGGACCAAGGCGGCATTCAGGTGGACATGCTGCAGGAGAAGGTCCCCGATGCTACTGGGCATGGCGGCCCCGTCTTTGGTGCTGGTAAAACCAAGGATGAGGAGGCGGAGGAGAAGCAGAAGCTCGACTTGGGCGTCACTGGCACCGGATGATGTTAAGAATTACGCAAATTGTCTTAGCTTTGTATATGTAGTCTCTCTCTCGCTCTCTCTCCACCGGGGCTGTATGCATCTATCTATACATTCCAAGAAAGAAACTGCACAAAAGTTTTAAAAAAGAAATAAAAAAGAAATGAAAGAGCGAGAGAGAATGATGTTAGTCTCCTTTTGATTTCCTTCCGCTCTACTGGCATTTTGTGCTTTATTTCAATGTAATCAGGTCATCATGCATTACCTCTCGAATAATCTTAAAAGTGGTACTAAGATTTTGTTTTAACGATAATCTCAATGTGTCACGTTGCAAGGCCATATCATTAAGTAAGTTCACAGAGTTTCTGTAAAAGTCAATTGCTTAACACCTCAAAACTCGGAAAACATATAATAGTGAATTGGGAGATTCTTTTAACCAAGACAACATAATCCATGAACATCAATTCCATGTCAACCCCGGCCAAGCCAAAGCTGCACCTCAATCCTAAATTAATCAAACTATGCTGAAAACATGGAAAAAGAAGAAGAAGAGAAAATAAGGGAGTCAGCTTAAATGCTAAGACAAAATGGGTAAATCTCCTCGTACATATCGATTATATTATAGTGGATTCCAGAAATCATTTTGATATCGATTATACTATAATAAAGTCTAGAAATCATTTTGACTAAGACAATATTTCAAAATATTATTTTGACTCTGAAGATATTTCAAAATATTATTGATCATCTTAATTTTTATACTAATTTGAAAATATAAAAAAAAATGGGAGAATTTTTCGCATTGATAATTTACGTACTATATCGATGTATGCATAAAGTTATTTATTATGCAAATGACGCATTGAAATGCAATGAAGTGATGGACGTCCACTAAATTAACAAATAATAAGATACAAATCAAGACTATTCCTCGCGTCTCCATCTAAATCTTTTCTCCTTCCTGTGGAATGCAAAACCATAAGCCCTGAACTATTCTACATCCCCTTCGACCCAAAAAAAAAAAAAAACACAACTATTCTACATCCCCCGTAAAGTAGAAGAATTATCATACCAACTTTCCAAAACTCTTTATTTTTAATTAAAAATTCCAACCGTCATCCAACATCTTCTGTCTGCTGACAATCTCGATACAATGAGAGATTCAATTTCCTATCATGGATTAGTCCCTCTTAAATCACAGACAATCAAAATCCAAAAGAAACCCCTTTAGTTAAATCTTCAATATAAGCGTCCCATAGCAACTTGGAATTAACACAACAACCAAAGATGCGTAAATTCTCCTTTTCCTATTTCCACAGTCCTCGAATAGTCTCTCCTTCTGTTCGACGTATAAGAGACGGAGACCATTATGATTTGTACATATTCAGTCTTAGCAATCATGTTCGGCTCAAATAAAAATGGGGGATGTTACACAATCCTCGACTCCTCTATTTCAACTGGATATTCACACAACCGCTACCACATGTACCACGTTCATATTTTATCTTTTGGATTAGCTTCAGATTTCTTTTGGACCATGCTCCATGGGAGCCCTTATCTTTGAAACAAACAATGTCGGGATGAAGTCATCTTCAAACAGGCACAGGAGCACCGACGGTGGATGCACGGAGCATGTTAGTCAACGGATGAACTGTCCAAAGGAAAGTGATTAAGATTTTTATTCTATTTTTGCTGAGTTTTGTTTCGGTGAATTTCAAGTTTGGTCAGCCAAAATTTTGCGACTATGTCGGTTCTCCTGGTTACGGGGAGGAGCTCTTAACGGGGACCTGCAAAGTCAAAAGGCTTGATGACTACTTAGGTCAGCCAAAATGACATTAAAAGTGTTATAAATTTTACACAGTACTCATTTTAATACTAAATTTTTTTAATGGATTACTTGAGTACCACTAAAAAAAAATCATTTAAGTGTCAATTATAATTTGAAATGCCGAAAATTTGACGTTGTAATATTTTATTAATTTCCTTGACTAATGTAGCTCATCGGTGTGCCTAGTTAGCACTAATTGGCCTAGATGAGGTAGTCTATGTGTTTTGCTCCAAATATAAGCCCTAATCCGCACATGTAGAGCAATTTCACCAAATTCTTCAAAACCTAATTTGGAAACTTAAAATTAAGAGCTGAATCTTGTAATGGAGAGCAGATGTTACTCAAATTCATTTCAACAAATCCAAGACAGAGGGGAATATTATCATGATTTAATGTTTTCTTGTGTAGCTAAATTGAGAATGAGCTTGGTTCGAGTAGCCCAACCCTAATTGATTTGAGCATTGCAAATTGGTTATTTGATGTATATCATCAATAGTTTTTCCATAACAAAATTATTTAAATTTGACAAGTCTTGTAATCGCCCATTCCACGTGGCTATTCGTTTGGTATCGAATGGGCGTTCCCTCTTCTCCGCCAAACGAGGGAGGGATTGAGAATTTTAGAAATGGATGGAATGGACGTCCCATCCCAGGCGATTCCCTTCTGCGAAACGTGCCATCATAGTTTCTACGCGGTGATAACTCAAAACCACAAGAAGTCATTATCCAAGGACAATTTTCCTTCAATTCATCCTCTCCAGCAGCTAAAAGGAGGTAATTCTACAGCTCGAAATTAACTAACCCCCCAAGAAAAATAGAAGGTAGTCGATAAGCAGATCATCAAGTCTGTCTTAAGATCCTGGCCACGAGTATCTTGGCAGGCAAAATGAAATTGTTGAACCCTAGATAGCTATTGAGCTATTTGGGGAACTTGAACATGTCTGGATCACAACCCAAATAGTGGAAAGGGAACTTGTGGTGAGATGAAGCTCCGGCATCGGCCACGACTTGCACTTGGGAGGATGGATAGGATTTAGGCAGCGACTGGCATGGATCAGCCTGCTGCAGGGGCAGGCACTGCTGCTGCTGGTGAGATGTGGCCGCGAGAAGTTTGTCCAAGAAGGACCAATCTCCTCCACCACCGCTGGAACTGCTGCAAGTGGAAGCAGCGGTGAGCCTCAGCATCTCCTGCACATCACCAAAGGAGGAGGAGGCGACCTCTGGGCTCAACAGCTGCGGGAGGTGCATGGAGCACTCCATGTTGTAATTGTTGCACAGGAGGGACTGTAGTGGTAGATGATGATGATGGCGATGTTGCTTGGGCTCCACTTGTGATGTTATACAGAAACCCCCTCCACCTGACTTCATGCACTGACTGATGTGGTCATGTGACTCCTGATGATGATCTTGACGTTCTTGACCCATTTCAGCTTGGAACCCAACTCTATGGTTCTTTTTCTTGAACACCCTGCATACCACCCACCCATCCTCCTGCAAAGAGATCGACATTGAATATTTACTAGATACTTTTTTTCAAGTCACACGACAGCAGTTCCTCAGTTCTCATCCATTTAATTTCGTTTTGTCAGGTAAACACATAAATCCAACTCCACTAGCTAGCTGCTGGACCGACTCCACTAGCTAGCTGCTGGCTTAATAAATGATTGAATTTGTATGCATGGATATATACCTGGAGGTCTGGGGCAGATTCTTCTTCAAGCCGATACTCATGCATGATCCAGTCGGTCTTCTGACCATGAGGAGCTCGTCCAATGTAGAAGACTAGGGTCTTCCTCATCCCTATCCTCTTTGAGTTGCTCAGGTGGATGGCCTTGTCCCTCCCTGTTGCCTTCCAAAATCCGGCTGCTGTTGCCCGATTTGTCCGAGTTCCAGTTGGATATTTCTTGTCCTTGTGGCTGAAGAAGTACCACTCATTTTGAGGACCCGTTCCAATCTTGCACTTGTCTGCATTAGTTTACAACATGATGCCCTCATCAAATACATCGCTAATGTAAGTCAGTGCCAGTAATTAAAATTTTGACTTGCACACCTCCATTCGTATGTATATTTCGCCAACAAGTAGATAGAATACCACAACAGCACATAATTAATATGATCTGGTGCGGATTAAATTTGAACAAGACCAGAGATACCAAGACTTATATACAAAATCGATTTACAAAGTGAATATAGCAGAATACTGTTGGGTGCTTAGATGTGACCACTAATACCACGTCTTTTGCTACATCACTTTGTAAACAATTTAGTATTATATACCGGTTTGAGTATCTCCATCATTGCTCTTCAGTTCTATTCCACTGTCCTCTCTTTCTTTTATGCGATACAGGTCTTCCATGCAGTCAAGCCAATTCATGCGTAAAAAAGTCGTTTCTTTTTTCTTTTTTTTGGGTGAGTTGCGTGACTGAAACTTTTCTATACATGGACAAATGCAGGTTCAACTCGTTCTGCCTTTTCTGGAAACTAACAACATGGATCTCATTCTGTTCCAAAGTGAGATTTATGTAATCTGCGGAAAGATAAATCTCTATGGTCCCTCTTTGAATCAAGTTGATGCATTAAAAGGTACCGTCAGATTTCTTTACCTTGGTTCATAGATACTGAGTTATGCCAATATTAAAGAATGGAATGAAGTGCAAGGCACATGGTAATATATATAAGGAACGTTTGAAGCAAGTGGGCATAATGACCTTTAAGATCCCAAGGTTCGAGCTTGTTGAGATCAATCTCTCTAATAACGTCGAGATCAATGGCTTCATAAGACACCTTCTTCCTCAGATAGTAATAGAGAAGCTCCTCATCTGTGGGATGAAATCGGAATCCAGGTGGAACTGATGGTTGTCCATTGCTTGCCATCATCTTCTTCTACTTCTTTAGGGGGGAAAACAGAAAACAGAGAAATAATGCAGTTTTTATCAGCTGATTCTACAAGTAAATTAAGAAAAGTTAGGGGGCTGGCTCCATACAAGAAATGCTCTCCATAGTCATAGTATATATTTCATGCGCTGAATCAAACCCTAGTATGTGTAACATGTAACAGACTACAAGCTTCAGAAAGACCTAAGAAAATTCAAAAGAGTGGATAAGAACAAAACCAAACAAAAACAAGGAAATATATTAGTGTGTCAGGTAAACAATACTGCCTTCAAAAATCAAGTGATGGTTTTTTTTTATAAAGTCTTCAAGGACACAAGACGACTGCTAACTTAGTAAGTCCTCCACCGCAACAACCCTAGATGGACGTACACACTTCTGTCAAAACATTGCATCGTATGTGATATCTAGTCAGAAGGGTAAGAAGAAAATTCAGGAGAAATATAGATGATGTCTTGGAACCCTAGGATGAAAAGGATGGATGTTTGTGAAGCTAGTCAACTGTGGTAAATTTCTTGTGGGAGTAGCTCAAGTAATGAAACTAAGCACGCACTTTACATGTGATTTAAACTGCTCATCATGGAGCGCAGAAGAGACGGTGCTGCTCTAAAAGATAGCTGAAATGAGCATGCACACAACATCTGATGCATCCAATCTCTATTGCAGGACCTCCAATCCAAAGGAAATAAAGAAAAAAGAAGAAGAGTGAACTGATCAGGTTCATCATAGCAAAGCATGCATCGAAAATGAAGACAAACATATAATGGAAGATGAACTAACTGATGAACCCCGAAACTGGAAGTATGCAGTTGGACGTAGCCTTAGCTACCTTTTCAACAACATCAAACAGATATTAAGGAACATATCACAGAATTAAAAGAGAAAATGGGTGAAAGGAGAAGAAAAAGAGCAGACCTCTGATGTCAATAATTCTGTTTCTTTTTCGTTCTTTTTTTCCCAATGACAAGAAGTGAACTTTTGAAGAGGGGCCTAACTTTTTATCCGGAAGAGATGAGGGGAGAGAAGCCTGCGATGAAGAAGAGATGTGAAGGGGCGGGGCTAGAGAGAGAGAGAGAGAGAGAGAGAGAGGATATTATTAAACAATTATATAGAGGGACTTTCAAACAAAGAAGCAAGGGAATTTGAAAGAAAAAGAGAGATGATCAGGATAGTCTCTGCTTTTGCAATAAATAATCCAATATTCTGCAATAGGGACGGTGATGAGAGGAAAGATGGGCTTGACCAGCCTCATTTTTGTCACGAGAGAGTGTATTACTATTGACTAAAAGGCAAAAATGAGGCAATGGGTGTCCGCTGAACGGGAAACCTTGTCCTGGCTATCGCCTCATTACAATGAAGGAATTCTGCGCTACTGTCATTTACCCATCTCCAAATTTTGTCTCATAATCTTCGCTCTTCCTTATTTGTTCACATTATGGACAGCTAACCATCTTCTGTTCATTTTTATAAGGGTTTCCCGTAAATCGTCCCAACCGCTATGTTGAAAACCTTACTGGTTTTCCGGTCAAACCTTTTGGAAATGACGACAAATAATCTATCCCTTTAGATAAACATGGAGAATGCCACCTAATTTCTTCTTTTCTCCTTATTGCAATATATGTTGACGTATATCATAATATCACAAGATACGCTAAACGTTACCACACCATTCGACATTATTCCTCGGAATAAAAGTTCTTCGAAAGTTAAGTGTCCCAATAGCATGGGCAAACCGAAGCAGGTCTATTGATTATTCATACAGGGAAATAGATAGACGGGTATATATTTCAAATAATCAAATATTCAAGAACTTGGGAGACTCTGGTCTAGGTTTTATGTGTATATATGCATAGTTTATAAGATCATGGGAACAAACTCGATCCTTGGATCCCGTCCGGAAGGGAATGGAAGAAGAATAGAAAGGGACTAATCTGCATGCCCAGTATTAATTAACAGCTGGTCGTCGAATGAATAAAAGAGAAAAGGATAGTATTATTGTATAGCACCAATTCCAGGTCAAGCTTAAATGGCACCTCAAATTCAGTGCAAATTGAGGAGAAAGAGAGCTAGTTGTGCAGATGGGGGAGGATCATAGGGCGTTTTTACGCAAATGCCCATGGCACTGAATCGGTAGAGGTGCAGGGTCGTCGATCCGGATGCATCAAGCCTTGACATTTCCATGGTTAACTTATGTAGGATTTGCCCATTTCCACAAAAGAAAAGGCGAAAAAGGCGGATGGGAGATGGGCACGTGAGGAGGGGTACCGGGGGTGAGAAAGCAAATCCCCTGAAAGTCCGTGGAATATACACGTGCTGATCCAACACAGACTACACAAACCAATGTCTCGGTTGGATTAATTTATGTGTAGTTTTGTGGCTGTCGTCGGGATTGGCTTCATTCACTCATCTCCTCGCTAGACTACCAACAAAGGGATTCCCACGCTACCTCTCTCTCTCTTCACTAATTCCCGGTCAATTACGGAGACCGCCCCAGAATAATGGCTGAACCTTTTGCCATTATTATGGTCATTACCATCATTTTCCCATTTGATTAATCAAAGCCTCGCGCCTTCAACACAATCGCCAGTCCACTAACTCTTTTAAACCTGCGTGACCGTGTGCCGTTGCCTTTACGAACACTGCATAACGCCATTAATAGTCGTAGCAAATGAGTTATCAATGGGAATCCTAGGGCCATCTCCACTCATTTCACTTGCAAGCTTCGAATCTTAGATGGTCGTACTGCTTCCCCCCTTACAATCCCCACAATACCGGCATGTTACCTTTAATTGTTTCATTGAAACCCCCTCGTGAAAAAAATTGGATAATTTGACTATCAATCATGGTAGTTTAGAGCTAAAGTGCTCGCCTATCTCTCCCTAGATCATGATCCATGTTGTGGGCGAATTTTTGCACGACTCATGCGCTTTATTAAGTACCAATACAGTTTTTGCACCCTTTTGAAGCCCATTTCCTTTGTAGCCATAATTCTATCTAAATGTTTATTAGCACTCATGGAATTTTATGCCCGTTACCTTTTCTCATCCTTCCATTTACAAGAAAAAGGGGACTATCTCAAAATCTAAGTTAATTTTGCTTCCTTTTTCCCTTTCAGAGTTTGAATGCTATCTAAATTTACATAATTATAATGCTAACAACGTACAAACGCTGATTTAAAAAAATGTTCAAAATGATGTGACACATTGAAAATAGGCCTTTAAACAAATGTATCATATCTAACACTAAATAAGATTTTTTAGTCATCACCCCGCACATTACTTTTTAAATCAATCATAATCTACATGATGTTATTGTATAGGGCTTCAATTCCATTTGCGCTATCATGATCTAAAATGTTCAATATTGGTAAAATATGGTACTTGATTGAAATTATTTGAACGTGCTCGTAAATATTTAACAAGTGACAAATTTTTTAGCTAAATATTCACAAGTGACTATTTCACTCGCCGGCATTAAAGTTGACCAATATATATGAAGCAAATGTACAGTCATCTAATTACAATTAAATTAATTGACTTCCAGTTGATCAATATATTACCCGTTGAGATTTTAATTTAAACAGTGCCTATTAAAATGAACCAATTGTCGTACTAAAGCAGCTGAAATGTATGTTGATAACATAACCGGACACCGGCTCATTTAGATGCAAGCCTACAATCTATTAAATATATACAGTGACTTGGCCAACTAGACCCAAGTAAGCAATAATTAGTTCATGGAGACTCATGCCTCGTTCATGCCCAAAGGATGCTTTGGCAACAGGGTGGATGAGTGCTCCGTGACCCAGCGCTGCATGAATTAGGGGTGAGCATTAGTTCAAGGTCAACTCGGGATCACTCTTGGACTGGCCCAATCAAGTTGGTCTTAGTCCAGTTTCTAAAGGGATTGGGTTGATCCTTAGTCCTGGACCTATAATGCGTGGGTTAGTCCTCGGTCATGAGAATTTAGGGTTGACCCAACCCGAACCAATATTGTATATAACATATATTGCTTTTATCTACTTAAGTTCTAGCGCATCCTTCTTTGTTTACTTCACAGTTTAGTTTGTTGTGTAATTAAAAAGTAAAAAGAATCCCAACCATGATTCAACACAAACAAAAAGAAAAAGAAAAATAAACCCTCTTCACTCGCCTTAGCCTCACTCGCTCACTTGCTTGCCTTGCTTACCACTCATCTTGCAACTTGCCTTGCCGCTCGTCTTTGTTCTCTCATCTAGCATGTTTGTTTTTATGGTTTGTTAATTTTAGCAAGTATAAATATTTGTTATTATCTTGTCTTATATTTATATTTTATATGTATTGATGTTCATAGCTTGGTTGCTTAATTTTGCATTATTGATAAATATGTAATTTGAAATAATATATAAAAATGAAAAAAAAAAATCTATTGATCCCTAGTAGATCTTGGAACTAGATTGGACCTATAGGGTTAGTCTGGTCCTTGGTCTCAATCTCAACAAAGTTAATTCTCAGTCCCAAAAATTGGAGACCAATACTATGTGAGTTGGTCCTTAAGTTAGGTGTTGGACTAATCTAATCCAAATCATACTAGTCCCAAAAATTGGAGAACAATACTATGTGAGTTGGTCCTTAAGTTAGGTGTTGGACTAGTCTAATCCAAATCATACTCACCCCTCTCATGAATGCGTGAGCGTGACCAAATACATGATCATGTATGACCATCTGCACACATGGGCTTTATGAAAATACTCGTTTCCAATCTTAATCAAGAAAAAACCTCTTAGGCTAGGCCAACGCTTGCAGCAACTTCATGCCCATGCTTGAACAAGCGAGCATCAGAGCAGGCTACATTGAGCAATTCGGTCGACGTTTGTCGGTTTTAAGGTGTCGTGCTACTGCAACACCGGTAATGATGATGGACATTTTCACATAATGGAACGCTCGATGACCCTAAAAAGCAAAAGAATAACTTTTGCCACTTTTCTTAAAGACCTGATTTATTATGCCTTTCAATCATTTGTACAGGGATCGACGAATTGCATAGGGCACTTTAGCTTTGGTAAAAATAGTTTTGGAATGAACAAAACTTTTGCTTTACAAAGTACATGTCAAATACAAAATATTGGGTGCGATTCCACCGATTTCTTTACTATTCCCAACATAAGACCTCAGTAAGGCACTGATCAGATAACCAGAAAAATAGCAGCTAAGCAAGACCAGCAGAATTCAAATCTCTGATCCATAATGCCGGTATATCATGTTGATCCACATGACTATCCAATTGTCCTCTGTTGGTAAGGCCCTACTTGCAAAGAGATAATCAAAATGGCTACTATATGTCGTAGGAGTTCCAGTGCCTTTCAATACATATGGCTGACCACCTCATGCCTATTGATAAGGCCCTCCTTGTGCAAATCAATATAGCTAGAAGCTGTAGTAAAAGTCTTTGCCCCTTCAACACATAAATTTCCAATCCATGCACATCTTATTATACACGAATTGCCTTGTGCTTGCACGCAAGCAAGCAGATGTCCCTGCACATGTACAGCAGAATGCTGCATGGGTCTCAATGTGGGCAGTAGGTAGTAAGAGACGATTGCTTTGAATAAGTGAAGCCACATTGGATATTGCATTCGTCCAATCAAATTTCCACCTGAGAATCTTGGTGAAAAGGAACTTATTTAGTTGTAAAGAAGCATCCAAGATTTCTATACGCATCAATCGGTCAATCCAAGTGAAGATCTCTGAATGTTAGCATAAATCCCATCAACAGCACTTGGCCCTTCGCCCAAAAATTTACTGTGCATACCTGAAAAAAATGAAGCATGATTTCCATCTTGATTTTTTTCTCTTCTGTAACAACAATGTTCAAGAAAAGAGAGGCACCTTTGAACATTCTAGACTTGGTGGAGCTAATATTGTCGCTTTGACAAAAGAGACGAGGAATTTTCATCAATAGATCCTAAGCGCCAGTTGCAAAGAGTGCTATCAGCATCCATCTTTGATATATGTAGAACCTCATTATGGTGGTTGAATAGGGTTCGCCGATGACCAATGCTCACATATGTGATGCCAGCAGCTTTAATAAGCTGGTACAAATGAGCCTGGCCATATAGCAAAGATTAGCAAACTAGCATACCCTCATGTTGATGCAAGTTTAGCCTATTTAGCATATCTATCTCTCTCTCATGTTGATGCAAGTTTAGCCTATTTAGCATATCACGCATGCGCGCGCGCGCGCGCGCTCACACAGACAGAAGCGTCCATCACTCCATAACACTTTTTCCTTTCCCAGGATACTACTTCACAAAGTAAAACAATTTGAAACGAACACCAGTACCTCATTGTCCTCATCCAAGGCACTTGTGGACTCGTCCAGTAAAATCAACTTCGGTTTTGAAAGCAATAGACGAGCAAAAGCAAGGCGTTGCTGCTCACCAAGGGAAAGAACGCTTGACCATTCATATGTTATGTCCAGACTGTCAAAACGAGCTAACAAATAATCCAGGCGAACGTCTTCCAAAACCTTTACCAAATCATCAGTTGTCGGCATCCTAGAGCTTTTACTTCCATCACCTGAAATCGGTTCCTTTACCAAGAATTGTGGCATGCCTGACAGGAAATTATAAATGTCTAAGTAGATAAAAAGTTCATCACTGGAATTTTAAGGTAGCTGACAACAATAAATATTAGATGCCAGCAGATGAAAAGTAAATCGGTGTACCTTGACTCAAGCGGAGGATAGTGATTATATGTATCACATCTTTGAACAGATGATACAAATTACAAAAAGAAATCTAAGTCTTTTTATGAGCTATCATTTGCAGATGAGAAAATTACAAAACTGACTAAAACAACATCAACAGAATAAAGGAAACGGGATTGTAAGTAATTTTCTAAGGAGGGGGAGAAAGTCTTCTAATTAATTAAGTGAAAAGCGACATCTTGCTGAGCAGTGCTGAATTGCTCCAGACAGACCATATAGTCAAGTCTGTTGCATTCCAAGATATAAACAATATCTTTTGGCCACATGAGGATGCATTCCTTATGCTTAGAAAGAGATTTTGTTTATAAAGCAAGCTGGGCACATGATTGCATATTTTCTCTGTATCAGTACATGATGATTGCATATTACACCCCTCATCTCCAGAACTTTCACTAAAGCTTCGTCGAGTGTAGAAAAAGAGGAATATGAAAGAAAAAGGAAAAATATACTACACATGAAATGCACTGTCAATTCCTAAAATGATCTAGAGGAGTGAAGCCAATATGAACCACACCACTTGCAATCCACATAAAATTTGATATAATCATACAGGCATCATATAAAACCAATATGTTCACTATTCAGTAAATAGCCTGCTTGAGGGCCTCCCAAATTTTTTTATTTTACCATTAATCAACCTGAATGATTGTCTTATCCATTCCTATTTCTTTCAACATTTATGAGCTCAAGTCACATAGAAACTTCACTTTTAATGCAGCACAAACTGTTCAAAATACTTCTAACAAAAAATTGCATCTTCATTTGTTGGGTGCTCATGAAGAATTTGTTCTTGTGAAATTATGAGACTTAGTTGGAAATGTACATTGGCGGCATCAGTTCATCAATGGCAGGACCCATTCTTTCTCAGCAGTACTTTCCAACGAAACTAACAGAAACTAAGCACTATGGTCATGGTCAAGTTTTACACCCTGAAGGGGCTCATTATTAAGAAAAACCTTTAATATCATGCCTCTCGCACTTATCTAATACAAACCATGAGTAGGAGCCAAATTCATGGGGAAGGGTGAGCAGTAATAATTTTAAGATGTAAAGATACAGGTACTTCACACTACATACCAGTTGATGAACTGCCACTTGAATTAGGAGTCACTCCTTCAACCCATGTGGGATACAGCAACTGTTCACGTAATGTTCCCAGATTCATATATGGCCTCTGAGGGAGGAAAAATATGCCTCTAGGAATCTGACCAGTTGTCTTCTCAAGTTCCCCAAGATTTGAAATTGCTGCGCTCACTTCGAGAGAAGCCATGTCCTTTAAAATGGGTGACTGGGTAGATTCCACATCTTGAACATAGAATGTGATTGTTCCACTCCCACTATTCCAAAGGCCAGCTATAGCTCTTAAAAATGAAGTCTTGCCACAGCCACTAGGTCCCATTATCTAGTAATACACATAGGACTTTCAGTGCACCTGTATTATAACACAGGATATGAACTCAAACAATTAGCTAAGAAAATGTGAACTTACCAACAAACTGTCATTGCAGTTGATCTGTAATGATAACTCCTTGATTAGAGTTGTTTTACTGGTAGGCGTCTGCAGGGTCAAATTGTCAATGTCTAATAACTTTTGGAACTTGTCAATGGTTACAGGCCCATTGCCCTCAAAACCAGGACACACATTGCGACAAATGAGATGTATGTGCTGAGTGGAGTCATCAGCATATTTACTAGTACTGCTATCCAGGATATCATCAAATTCACCTATCACAGAAATTCACAACTTAGGATAACACTATCCAGAAAGGCAACTAAGAAAATATATTCTGCAAAGAGTCTCTGATCTATTTAATGTAGCAGTAGAACATCAAGGCAGATGACTAGGAGTCTAGGGTCAGACCCAGAAAACAACAGGAGGAGCTTGTTTTTAGAACATGCTGCATTTTACATGAGATCAAACTTTAGAGTCATATGCTTTATACTTATAAGTTCATCTTCTTGATGCGCCCAACGGAATACAGGAGAAGCAACAAATATTAGGTTTTAATGAGAAACGTGGATTACAATATTTGGTCTGTGTTAGAAGACGTAGGACACAACCGAGATTGCATCATTAGTCAGACCTGAAACTTGGTAAAGAATGGCCTGGAGAAAGCGGAGCGTCACTAAATCATTGATGGTATAGACTGGTGAAGTGTTAATAGATGAGAACGATACCATTTTCTCAAAATGATCCGATATTCTAAAATAACTATGTGCTGTAATGGTCGGTCCTAAATTTTAATGGACTAACACTTTGTTTGAGATTCATTCGAAATTGTAAATCCACGACAAGGAAGTAGGCAGGACAAAGTGCTAGTGGAGTACCTAGTCGGTCAATGACAGCTGAAAATGCACTAATAGCTTGAAATTGGTACACGATCAGAGAGAAATCTCCAAGGATATGATTAAAAGCAGATACAGACTGATTTATAACTCCAAACTCAATTTTCCCAGAAAAGTACATGGGAGCAACTACAGCAGCTGGAAGAATCTGGATGAGGTATCTGTAGCCATTTGTAAAGAACTCCAAGTTACGAGATGATATCAACAGTTGCTGCAAAACGCAAAAAGGTCAGCAACAGAAAAAAATCAAAGAGAGAGAGAGAGAGAGAGAGAGATCAGAAGTGAAGAGGAAAATGATCCAGCAAATAATTCGAGCAGTTGTTCATATCACCATAGAAAAATGACCAAAAAATTCTCTTATTGAAGATATGGACATTCGAGGATTTTTTTTTTCCCTTTTTAAAGTCACCGATGTCCATCCTAGTTACAATTAAGAGCTTTCAACTCCCATGTGGCAGCCAATGAGTTGCCACAGCTTTGAGGTTTGGCAGTTCTTTTAGGACATCATCCCCCAATTTAATCCATAAGCCCTATATATGATCTATAATGAGTTGAATACACCAATGCCATATATGAAGACTAAAACTGCATGCCACCAGTCCATATTATCTCAGCGATTATGCTTGTACATTTTCACCCCCTACAAGAACAGCAGATCATCTTAATGAGATTTTTCTCCTTCATCCTATGATACACCTTCCACCTCACCCGGATACAGTCAACTGTCAGTCTTTCTTTTCAAGACTAAAATGGCGATTGTTCAATGAAGCATCCTAATTCAGCCATATTTCACTTCCGGCCCAACAGCAATCAACTCTCAATCTTGTTCAATCTCACATAGCTTTATCGGTCACTATTTGCCAAACCTAATACATTCACCACGTAAATGACTTTACAGGTGCTGAAGTAGTTAGATGATTCTTTGTTAAAAACAGAGGAAGGGCAAAGCGGCGGAGAGTTCAAGAATTTGGTTGATGCAGTGTCATGAAAAGAGAAATGAGAGTCAATTGGAAGTCTCCATACAGTTAAATTCTCAAAAGCGCTACTGAAGCGCTGCAGCAGAAGGTGCAATTCATTTCCCTCACCACCATAGAAAGCAATGGATTCAGCATTTTCTCGAACTCGTACAAGCCCGTAACGGAAATCAGCTTCTTTCTTCTCTTGCAGGAAATTTAGAGTCACCAGACCCTAAGTCAAACATTAAGACAGCTATCACGTACAGAAACTTACACCATCTTCTATCACCTCTATGAATCACTTGGGAAATGGAAGTAGCCAGGAATCAAGAGGTTACCTTCCCAAGAAGCACACTGATGGCTGTTCCACCAATCGAATATACGAGAAGAACAACAAAGAGAGGAGGATAGATACCATACAGGATATTGCTGAATGATATTAAGTCAACTGCAGCATTCAAAAATGTCAAAGAGAAAGAAAGGGCTGTGCCTGTGAACGAACTTAGATCGTCAACAATTCGCTGGTCTGGATTATCGACGATTGACTGGGATTGGATTTTGTAGAAGGTTCTGTCCTTCAGATAGCGTTCCATGTAATATCTGGTCATCCAAGATCTCCATCTAAGAGCGAGAGTTTCTCTTGCATAATCTCTCAGCACAAAGAACTGCAAACATTAGTAAGTAGGGGCAGTTACATCCAGAAAATGTTCAATTAGGAGCTTTTTCGTCTCTTAATTCAAGTCGATGGCAATGGAAACACTACAGAAAGAAGACAGCGACTTCATTTCACTGGGTTCTATTATCCTTGTTTAAAGAGAGAGGCCACTTGACTAAGTCGACTTTGTGGCCCAAGTGACAGAAGGGTAAAAGGAAGGAGGAGATCCGGACAGAGGCCAATAAAAGATAACAACTTGAAGCTAATCCTCCCCGTTGGTTTATACAGCAGAGGAAGAAGAAAGCTCGCTTGTGTGGGGGCGATAAGAAGAGAAAGTAGTGCTATACTAAGCCTAAGAAAGTTGTGAGATTGAAAGCAATGCAAGATGGCGATGGTGCTCACCGGAATGCCAAAAGCGAAAGCGCCGAGATAATAGAGGAGTTGCTTGGTGAACTGCTCGGCGTCCTTGTCTTGCATTTAGGGGGAAGAGGGAGGACAGAAGCAGATTCGAGATCAACAAAATTAGCGATCGTCACATATTCAAGTCAGTGCATACGAAGAAGGGAAGAGAAGTAAGACGAGGGGTGCGATGAATATGGGGGAATGTCCTACTGGCTAGAGCATTGTAGAAGTCGCGGCCAAGAAAGTTGAAGCCGACGCTAATGCCAGTGGTGCCCAGAGTGAGTGCAAAAACGGCGGCGAGCTGAAGTCGAGCTTGGGTGTTGTCCTCGGACCACCAATAGGGAGCGGCCACCTTCCAGAATCTCTTCCATAGCCTCCCGGGACTGAGTCCCTTGCTCTGTCCCTCCTATGAAACCAAAGCCCAGATCAACAAATTTACAACACCGAATGTCATCAACTAGAATTACAAGAAGAGGAAGAAGAAAGTAACCTGGTCGTCATCTGATTGCGGTGTGGAAGGGGGAGGAATTGGAGGAAGAGGATGCTGCCGCTGCTACTGAGGAAGATTTGGAGAGGGACTGGTTGGAGGAAAGGGGTCGTGGTGGTGGGATGGCATTAGTGTTGTTGGTGGAGGAACTCGTTGCGCTTCTTCTTCTTCTTCTTCTTCTTGGATTTCCGATGGAGGACATTGAGAGCGAATCACCGAGGGAGGGACTTGGGAAGCGAAGAATATGAAGGAGCGGGGTATCCTTATGGCGGCCTCCTCCTCCTCCTCCTCCTCCTCCTCCTCCTACGGCACCACGATGACAACTCAAGCAGTAGCGAGTGCCTACTACGGAGGAGGATGGGGAGTGCACTTGCATAATTCCCTTACAAATTACCAAGAAATTGAAATGAATTTGTTGTCCAAAGCGACCATCCCAATTCTCCCAACTCTCAGGGGAGGGCGGGGGGCGAGTGAGGACGGACGATCTCTCGTTTCCCCAAAGCTCTGGTTCACCAAAGCACCACTACGGTTGGGGTCGGGGAACATTATCCGCTTGTCTTGGGCCGTCCCTCTGGAAATCCCCGTTTGCCACGACACCCAGTCGAGTCGCTCTCACGAAACATTTTTTGTACGAATTTTTACGTGATTTTATAATCGAGGAGTGTTCAAACCTTCTTCTTTTTTTCCCTCTAACCAAATACCCTCACCTTTTTAAACTCGACTCATCAAGATTATTCTGTTAATATATTCGCTAAAAGGTATCGATGTGAATATTGATACTATTATATTATATCATCCCTTGAAATGATTTCCCATCATGATTAAGATTGTCTAAATCAATTACAAGATTACTCTAGAGAACAATTGTTTATTTATCATATTGCACCTAAGAATTTTCTATGATACTAAAGCGGTCTTAGGCTCTTAGAAGCTTCAAGGCTTAGCCATCTTGGCCATTTCCTTGATCCATTAGGTCTTGGAACCTTTTGTCCATGAGATTCTCTTCCAACTAATTTGGTGACGTCTTCAACGCACCTTTAACATGAAATTTGCTTCTTGAATATAGCTAGTGTTTATGCAAGTTCCTAGTTCACCTTATTCTTGGGTGAATCCTTCCTTAGGATCAAATGTTCCCACTTTGGCGCACAATATCACTTTTGCACGATTCAATCAGCCATGATGAAGTCAACATCATAGTCATACAAGATTTTTTCCCCGAAAGGTGCACACTGCAACTCTCCTCGATTTGGGTCTTCTGAATCCTCATGGAATAGCTTAAGCAGATGCACCTTTAACTTCGGTGGAAACTCCAACTCATATGTCACCTTCCCAACTTGTTGTAACACTTCGAATGGGCCTTCATAACAGCTCAACCCTTTGTACACATCCCAATGTTGAAGAATGTGTAATTTGGCCTATACAAGATGCCTGACTTGGTATTCCATGTGTTGACACTTCTCTCCAACCCACTTTCTCATTTTTTCATGCACTTCGCAGTCTTATTTAGACAAGATCATGCCGAGTCAGTTTGTTTGTGCCACTTCTTGGCGAACTTATATGTAGATGGGCTACTTACTTGATAGCTTGTTGCAAGTGGTTATTGCTCTGTCAGTCTTTAAAATTGGAGGGAAATAACAATACACATTTACATGGTACATGGAGTTACTGTCCAACGGTCTAGTTCGTGTTCTAACAAGTTTTCTTGCAATGATACGAATAGTATCCAGCTTTGAATTCTTAAATATGCACATTAATAAGTATGTATATGTATGTATGAATGTATGTATCAAATATTATGCACAATAATAATGATACTAAAGAGACAATCTCAGACATTAGCCGAGAACTTCTCTCAACGCTCCTCATTTTAAATTGTTCTATTATGCTTCTATTGCCTTTCCTCTTCTTCTTCAAGAGAGTAAGAAATTAGATGGCCAGAATGTGGAAAACGAACACCAGATATACATGGCTTTATAACCTAAAGTTGATTATATTTGATCCACATCATGTAGATGGGCAATAAGACAGCCACGGACAGGGTTTTGATGAAGTCTTCAATCATCCTTCCTTCCTCGAACATGCACGTGCACAAAAACATTGAAAGCTGAAATTTAAGTCATCAAACCAAATAAGGCTATAATAGCAACCAGTGGTAAGCACACTATGCGATAAACATACTGCTAAAGGAGGATCCACAAGACTGGATATAAACTGAATAATTTGATTAGGAAATGCAAAAGTATCCTGAAGACCATACCTTTTGACAACGGGAAATAATGCTTAGCTCTACCGGACTTTGCCCTGCAGTGAGTGCTAGGGCAATAACAAAATGGAGAGATGTTTTTTCATGAACACACCACCCAAACGGGAATCTGCTTGTAAAATCATATGCAATCCATCTTGCAGCATCAGAAGTAGATTTTGCAAATTTGGCAAAAATTTTTAGATGATGTGATTTCAGCCCTCTATTTTCAGGTAAAAGCCTAGCCAAAATCTTTTTTACATTAAACAACTCATTGCACAGCATATATAGTTCTTTATTCAAAATATTTACAGCTATTGCTTTTTACCAAACAAAAAACCTAGACAACTACATGCAAGCACTGAAAAACAAAAAAAAAATGCAGTTCTTCATGCTTTCAGATCACGTATATTTAACAGAATAGTATAGCAAACAAATAACCAACACACCAATGCACTCAAGGTAGTATGGTAATCTACAAGGCGATCAACAACATCAAATACTCTCACAATAACATAGCAATGACCATCTTCCACGTAGAGCAGTACACCTATTTCAGAATGTAGAAATCAGGAAGAAGGCAAATACAAGATAGACATTCTTCAGGTTTTTAGTAGCTCTCATTCATGCCATGGCATTGCCACCAATCTGTTTACAAGCACACATATACTCCAGCAAACAAACATACAAAATCATTGAGACAGTTAAAAAAAATTACGTTTGGCATGTGAGAGTGGAGGCAAAGGAGTATGGTACATTTTAGAGCATCAATAAATCATGCTTATCTCAACAGAACAACAGTTTTGGTACCTTTTCTCATACTCCAAGGACACATTGCACGTCAAGATATAACAGTTCTCTGCTCTCCTCTTCATATCAGGATGTCTCGAACCATGATCAAGGACAAGACCCTCAACCTAGATGACAAGGATCAGTATATCAGTATAGTCAGCACACATTAAATTTCTATTTCATTTAGACAAAATGGACATTGGCAAAGCCAAAGGTACTGGCGCAATTCTCTTTATTTTGTGGCTTTCTCTAAGGAATGTAAAAGAAACTATACCCAAAAAGGAAACACCGTCATAATATTTTTCTTCAACAAGGTAATGCAATACTTCCTTGCAAATTCATACCTAAGAGAAATGCTTAATAAATCGGAAGGGACAGCATTCAATATGAGGACAAGAAAGGGACCTATTTCATTCTAGATAATCTTTCTATTGAATTGCTTGTAATGATTGAAGAAATAAAGGAGTCAAAGCTTTGCCTTTTGCTACCCACATGATGAGTATACCTTCCTATCTTATTCATGATCATGGGCTCAACAAAACACGCCACAATCATATAGTTGAGTGTTCAAACTTTATGCTATCAAAAGAAAGAAAATAAGCAAGCTGTAGTACAGTAAGTGAAAGGCAAAGGAGGTACAATGTCAATGTCATTGTAATTGTATCATATCATTTTTCCATTGTAAACTATCTAGAAGACAACTTCCAGCCATTTTTCGCTTTAGAGCTTTTAAAAGGAAATGCTTTGTATTTGGACTGTTTTCCAAGAGTACCTATTTTCCAACTATCAATTTTTCAAAGGTGGCAATCACCACCGGATGTTACCTGTATTAGTCAAGCAATTTCACAATTCCACACAAATTCACAACTTCTCAGGAAATCAACAAGAAAAACTGGATGCCAGTGAGTCCAAAAATTCAACAAAAAAATGAGGCAGTGACAAGGCATATATTTGTATCCACTTCATAAGAGGTAGATCTTTAAAAGTGGTCAATATAATCACGAAGAGACATATATTCGCATCTACAACTATGAAAGACCATCATACCAAGCGTGTATCGACATCAAGCTTGTGCCACATATGCATAATCTCCATCATAAAAAGGTCAATGGCTTCCTCAGAATTTCTGATGCAGAGCACCTGTCACGTTGTAACCAATTATCAATCACCATGTGTATAACCAAACTAAGCAAGTTATGGCAAGGACCTAGAAAATTATACTCATGAATTAGCCCATCTGCCACCTCAGCAGTAGCACTCACCGCATCAACAACGATATCTGTCAATTGATCAGCCAGTGCCTCGTATAGCTGTCCAAGAAAACATGTTGGTAAGTATATAAAGAACTTGTTCACAGAACAGTAGCAGATATCAGAAGTACCTTTGTTCTTAGCGTTGTTCTGGCAACCATCTTAAGAATTTCTTTGTGAGGTTCTTCGCCCATTACAACAGGAGTCTTGAACTTCTCGAGAAATTGGAGGGTTGCTCTTTTTGCAATCTCAAATCCATCAAACAGAACACGTGGATGCATGCCTAAAACAAGTAAAAGCTGACAATGAAGGTGCTCCTGAGGCACAAATGGAGGCCCATTTCCAGAAGTTCTAGCTTTTCTTCAGCAACGCAACAATTAACTCAAAAGGTGACACAAACGGATTGAGAGGCGAACAATTTCTTTACCACGCAAATGAAAGAGAAATAAATCTAGGTATTTCCCAGTAAAATTATTGACTTCTAGATACTCTGCATGCTAACATATACAAACTTCGATTCAAATATATGACGATGACTCCTCATCCTATGGCACATAGTCTCCAAGTAGGACGACAACAGAGTAGCACTCATTCTTCCAATGCAACACAGCCTTCAAATCATGGGCTTATCCAAACAGGACAGCAAAAGTAGGTTGGAGCAAATAAGGGGTGATACAATATGCAGCATGACTTTTGGGATACAATAATGAGGAAGTAAACCGCCGGTGCCACCAAAATGGGAGTCTATCTTTTGAGCCTAAAAAAGGCATAATATGTTTATAAATGCAAAGTCATAATGTCGTAGGGGCGACAGAAGATGGATAAGGATATGAACTTCGGCATGCAACACAAACGAGAGACCGTGCTACTGAGTTGGTAAAATTGACAGCACACCTTCATCAATATAGCGCTCAGATGGTTTCATTAGCTCGCCAATGAAGAGGACTGTAGATGTTGTTTCATCACCGCTTACGTCGTCTTGTGCAACAGCAGTCCTTGCAATTCATAATTGCAGTCGGGTTTTGAATTTGCTGCAGCAGTTGGTAAAACATCGACTGGTGCTGAATCCAAAGGTGTTCCAAATGCAAATTTTCACACGAGAACTTTACTGTGGTAAAATGAGAAGCATAATGTGCCATCTCTGAACATATAACTTTCTAATCTATCCGCGAATATTAAAGCATAAAGCTGCATAAAAGCTAATCCAATAACTGATGGTATTCTACCTTCAAAAGCAAAAATTACCACCCACTAATAATGAAACATCTAGGCCGACAAGAATACTTTGGAGGCATATTTCTTTGCCAAAACATCATGAAATTTCAAACGAAAGACAATCCAACCACCCAGGTAGTGCAGGCACAACTTTTCTTTAATTGCTGAAACTCAATTTGATCAACGAATCACAAAAAGCGTAACACGATGCATTTCCTATCAAGATGTTGTCTTCCTTGTGTATCATACATACATAAAGCCACGTCAAATCCATGACAAAGCTAATCGACCCAACACTCATCTAATATTTGGGAAACATGGAACTACAAATTGACCATCCATTTCGCATAATCAGAAGTAACTCCAAGTCCATGGGCAAAAGTAGCACAAGTCGAACAAATGGGCAGATTTACTGAAAACCGCTATGGTTCACTCCCCGTGAGATCCTCATAGTTTTTACAATGCTCAGCGAAACCAAAACGGTGCCTGGCCTAACTAGAGCACCGAAACAAACAACATCGCAACTGGACAAACAAAACCCAGCCAACCCATCACGGAGCACGAGAAACGCGTACCATTTCCTTCAGGAGGGTGTTCCCATCCTTAGTGAGCTTAATTTCCCCAGCTCCACCGACGAGCCTGCAGTCAGCCGCGACAAGATCAGCAACAAAACGCAGCAGAACGCGACCGAACAAGAGAAAGGGAAAGGCAAAGGTTGCGATCCGGACACACTCACATTTTGATGGAGCCTTTGGGTCCGAGGTTGGTCTTAGGACGTCCTGCAGGCCCTTCGCGGCGTTGATGTTCATGTGGAGAGCGGCGGAATTGTTGAGGACCTCCGCATTCGGATTCAGCACCCGCAGAGACATCTTCCGAAGCCTGGGAGAGATAGAACGTCGATGAATGGCTCCCGTGTAGCGTAGGCTCGAGAGAGAGTGAAGAAACTCTTTGAGGAACTAGAAAGGAGCAGGCGTTAGGGATTTCTGGAGAAAGATCTCTCGAGTTTAAGCGCGAGACGGAACGACGCCGTTTGGATAGCCAGAGGCTGGAGAAGATATTCATACGTCATCTGCTGACAAGGGCTGGTATTTAAAGGACGCAATAAATGCAACTCCCGCTCAAATTTTAGAAACAGAAGGGAGAGCATGGAAGACGACGCTTCCGCTCAGCACCGCCTCCACCAAGCTCGCCTCGTTCCGGAGCACCTGCAGCTTCGGAATCACTACGATCTCCGGCGCACGCACCTCAACGACCACGCAGAGGAGATAGACTCGCTGGCGCGGCTTCGCTTGGCCAGGTCCGAGCTCGCGAAGCTCCTTAACCTGCCGAGCTTCTTCCGCCGTCTCGCTCTATCTGACACCAGCGCCCAGAGCGCCATCGCCATGGAGCACCGCCTCCACCAAGCTCGCCTCGTTCCGGAGCACCTGCAGCTTTGGAACACTACGATCTCCGGCGCACGCACCTCAGCGACCACGCAGAGGAGATCGACTCGCTGGCGCGGCTTCGCTTGGCCAGGTCCGAGCTCGCGAAGCTCCTTAACCTGCCGAGCTTCTCCCGCAGTCTCTCTGATGCTCCTGCTGTGGGATCGGATTTCTCCGGCAGCAGCGACCGCGTCTGCAATTCCAGCCCGACGGCCGTCGCTCCTAACAGAGTTTGGCTGCCGAAGAGCATTTCCGTTCGGTCGACTGGCCACCTTAAATCGAACCGGGCTGCCGCTAGCAACAGCCGCCGCTTGAGTCGTCCAGTGACTCCACTCCGCATGCCAAGCGCACCGGAGCCTGCGGAGGTGAGTTTATCCTCTGGATTCCACGGATTCTTCTTCACAACTCGTCAAATAATCTGTGAAATCGTGCTTCCTTGGTCGACCTCAAATAATCTGTGAAATCGTGCTTCCTCGGTCGACCTCAATGTCTGATCGGCTGAACCGGCGTCTTGTTCATCTGTGGCACGCCATGTGTATTTTTTTCAATCCGCTATTTTCTCGAATCAGATTCTCTCGCAACATTTTGCCGAAATTTGATTGCTCAGTCTCTCGATTGAATTGAACCGGCGTCTCCTCTTCATCTAGTTTTTTCTTCTCCATATTTGCTGAGCGAATTTCGTCCTTCTTTTCCTTCGCGATCTCCTTTTGCATGCGCAATGATTGGAATGTCATTTTTATAGCATAACCCGTTTGTTTGGGAGCATCTCCTCATCCTTTATAATTTTTTTGGGCCTTGATAGTTTTGTTGTTTACGACTTTAGTTAAAATTCTCATCAATCACGGCATTTTCTCGGGAAGGGAGTTTGCGTGTGCAAGTACAGCAGCGCACCCGCTTGCCTTGTGAGAAGAAAGAACAGGAGGCACTGCTTGCCTTATGAGAAGAAAGAACAGGAGGCACTGGAGTTCGAAGTGTACAGCCAGGGGATGCTCAAGACGGAGCTGGGCAACAAGTGGCAGGAGATCAGGCACACCTGCGTTACGAGACTGAGGTCTGCACAATGGTCCTAGCCGGCTACACCTGTCCGCACATTCTATAATATACATGAGCTTTCTAGAAAGGAAACCATACGAGCATACTCTATATTTCATTTTTCAGCCCTCAACGAGAAATAATAAATAAAAAGAAAAGTACATGTTCGAGTATCATTGACCAGCTCCTTATTAATTTTGATTCATTTCAATATGAACAAGAATTCAACCCAAGGTTTACTCCCCTAGCTGTCGGCGGGGTCTTTGGTTTCCGAGTCATAAAAAAAAAAAAGAAAAGAAAAAAAAAACAAAAAAAACAAGAATTCAACGTATTCAATTGAATATAATATAACAAGTACAAAATAAAGAATTTCTATTTTATACATGAACAGTTTTCAAATATTTTTGAAGATAACCATCATTATAAACAAACATTTCACATATGGATCCAAGGTTTCTATAACCTAGATATCATGCATGAACGTGGAAGGACATCCCAACTCACCTATGGAATTCTCTAGAGCTTTCAGAAAATTCCTAGAGACGGGTGAAATGGTAATTATGTTGAAATCTAGAACACTCTTGGCATAATAGGTGGGGAGATATGATCTCATCCACCGGATCGAATAATAATCAAAGGTTATAATCTAAGAACCATTAGTATAAAAAGGGTGGCATCTTCCCTATTGTATCCATCCAACTATTTCATAATCAAAGTTACATTACGCTTGACTTAGGTGCTCCAACCAACAATTTTCTTTTTTCGGAAAGCAAGATAAAAACTCTAACAAATTAGTTCTCGAAATATCTAGTATCCGAACTAAGAAGAAACTCACCAACGAAAAGACACTCACAAATAAAATATGTACCCAAATGAAGGAACAACTCACGATTGAAGGAGAAGACATTTCTTTCTAACAAATGAACGAGAAAGAACTTCACAAATGAAAAAACACAACTTTGACGTGATAAATCCCTTCTGAATGAAAAATCTACCACTTCCGTCCCTCCCTCACTAAGCAGGCAATTCGTTGATATGGGCATTCTGATTCAATGGGATTTTTCTGTAATTTTACGATTACAATAGTGATCAAAGTGAGGGCAGTTCTTAAAGCTTGAGAACCTATCTGGAGATGTTGGGTCTCTTTCATCCATTAGTCTTTGACTGACTAATAAATGATATGAAAGTGATGTTGGTTATCTTGACAAAACACCGCTGGTCAGCATATGTATCTGGTTGAGAAAAGAACGTATGGATGCATTTGTCTTTGATAAATCTTTTACCAAGAGTTTTTCTCTAAATTCGATTGAAAGTAACTCTAGGAAGATCCAAGGTTCTGTGATATATTTTATTAGCCAAATTCTAAAATTTCTTCATGTTGGCTCAACCTTGATCCTAGTCTCATTCCATTCATTAATTAACCTGCTCATTTGTTAATGTAATGTACATTAAAACTCCTCATAGAAATTGATATAACAAAGATGGTAAAAGGTGGTGAATCAAACTAAATGAGGCTAAATACTTGGTAGGGAGGAGTGTATGCAAGAACAGGAAGGTGGAGGAGGAGAGCAGAACTGTTCTTTTCTCAACCAGATACATAAAGATGACCTTGATGGAAGAGTCTTCCAAAGAATAAAGCTAGTTTGGAACCTGCTAACACTCTTTGGCAATTGAAGAAGCAGATTGATGCCTACCACGCCGAGAACTTCTCTCAATGCTCCTCATTTTAAATTGTTCTTTTATGCTTCAATTGCCTTTCCTCTTCTTCTTCAAGAGAGTAAGAAATTAGATGGCCAGAAGAGGAGGAGAGAGGAGGAGGAGGAGGAGTATCCGTATCCGTACCTATATGAGGAAGAGGAGGGGGCTGATCATCAATGTCAATTTGAACCGTATATGTTTGAACATGATGTGGAGGAGATTTGCCGATGTCAATTTGATCCAGACAGTGAATCGGAAGACATTGACTATCCAGAAGAAGAGGAGGAGGACGAGGACAACGAGGAAGACGATGACGACGACGACGACGACGAGGATGACGACGAGGATGACGACGACGGCGAGGACTAGGAGGTTGCTTTTGTTAGCACGGTAATGAATCAGGCAACCGACTTCAACTTCTCAGCAAAGGAATTGCCTTTCAAATACATCACTGCCCAGTCCAACCTAATATTCCAAACTCCACTAGCACGATGGACATCAACAAGACAGCAAATGACTACAACTGTCTTCGTAGAGGAGCAATCAAAGGACAAAGGAGATCTTGATTGAGCCAAACCACAAGAAACAGTGTCATTCACTAACTTCCACTTTCAAACCTATTGAGAGTTTCCTGTCTATATGAGATAGTCAACTAGGCTATAAAGTCAAATATTGGTACATTTGACAAAACCACAACAAAACTATGTTGGAAATTTTCCGATAATGGGCTTACATTAATTAATTAATTTATTATTTTATATAATCGGGTTAATGGATATTCCAATACATTTTAAACCCTAAAGTGATCTTATTGAATTGGGTTTTGGCATCCATTAATTATGGGCCTAGTTGAGCAGCAAAGTGTAGGCAATTGTGTTTAACTGAAGCCCGTAATGGGAAGGGCCCAGTTGACACGCTGTTGATTAGGGTTTGCTAGGTCCCCTCTCTAGCCTATAAAAGGGTAGGTTAATACCTATCGATTCTTGAATCCCATTAAAACCGCTAAACCGAAATAGGTCATAGAGAGGAAAAACCAGCATACCAACAGATCACTGATCATATCTCCGTTTTCTATCAAGTGAGGCTATGGCTCGAACAGGTATGTGTTTAATTCCACTGTACATATTCGGATTCGTGGTGTTTTACAATCATGTATGAATCGAATTTATTCTTAATTTATTGATTGTTCATATTAAGAAATATTACATGTGGTATCAGAGCAGGTCATATTATGATTGTAAAACCCAATTTTTTTTTATAACAAATCCGGTATGTTGTTTATCGTGTTTGTTCCTTGTGGTTTTGAGCTTTTGTCAATTTGTGCTTTACAAGTCTTAATGTGATTTCGATCAATCAAAGTTTTTTTTTTTTGGTCGAATCAAATCAAAATACTTATTATATAAGTAAAAATAATGTATTAGAATGGAAGCTATAAGCTTTGGTGATGATGATATGTTTGATTTCTTGGATAATTATTGTTATGCAATTTCGGATCTATGATAGACCTCTCTACACATATGTCTGGAAACGAGCTAGTAAACAAGCTTTTTAGTGTTTGATGTCTTCATAACATTCGAAGTTAACTTGAAGAGCTTTCCAACAAACCATAGAACACCCAGATCCGGTGTCAGTTGCTATCCAAAATCATCATCCAAAGTCAGTTTAGTAATCTGTAAAAATCTTTTGTTCAGTTTTTGATATGCATGTTGTCCGCCTGTTGCTTTTGTCAAATTTTTTCCAATTTCTGTGTTGAGATCTAGAGGTTGACACCTTCATGAAAAGTGTTCATATAGGTCTTAACTTCGACATATAATTTTTGTTGGATTTTTTTGGAGCATAATTAGTTAATGAAAACCTTCTGCATAGATCAATCGATTCTGAAATTTTAGGACTTTTATTCTACATGTTGAGTTTTTTCTCACCATATATAATTTAAACATGTATCATTACATTGTGATTCTTGGGTTCAATGTGGTTTAGATTCGAAAGTTGTGATTCTTGGGTCTCGATATGTTCCCTTTCAATTATTGCCCATGAACCCATGTTGTTTCTTGAGTAGATTGTTTTCGATCCGATGCAATTCAAAGTTTTTCTTTTCTTTTCTGGGTGTGGAAAATTTTTGGGTTTTGTTTGATTTTTGGACTTTACCCATTGGTTTTCTTGGCTTTTGCGGGTGCTTGTGTTGCTGCCTATCTACGGGTTTTTTGGCTTTCTATTCGAGTGAATTGAGGCTCAGCTCTATGGTTGATGATTGATCCATTTGCTTTCCATGAGTGTTAGATGTCTCTCATGCGTGATCGAGTGCATTGAATGATTGGGTCTGGTTCTTGTATTTCTCAATCTATGTGCCTGTATTTGTGCTTGTGCTCGTGCCCGTGCGTATGCCTGTGCCTATGTGCCCCGTGAATTGAATGTGCCCATCGTGCCTTGCATCGTGCCTTGGCCGTGTGGATTGATCCACGATCGATCTTGGTTGAGTGTCTTGGCCAGCACGGATCGATCCTCAGCCATGCATTGGCCAACGATCGCCCATAGGCTTCCCTTGGCCTATGAGCACCTCCAGGGTAGTTTGATTCTTGGTTCCATCTTTTGGTTGTTTTTCCTTGGCTGGAGTTTTGGGTACCAGTAGATTGAAGCTACAAGACAACAATAATAATTTCTTGAAGCTTGGATATGGACGATTTAGTTTGTTCTTTTCTTTTCTTTTCTTTTCTTTTATTCGATTAATTCGTCTTGGATTTTTTGATTAGGTGCAAGAGTGTCTTAAATATACATAAATTCACTTTCTTGATGTTGTTAAACTCACGGTCAAGAGAAGGGAAAGTCCAAGTCGGACTTGTTTACCAAATTATACGTTTTCCTATTCCAAGTTGTAGTAGGTCTTAGCAAGTATTATTTTGGGCAATTTTGGCTTAATCTAGTGTGATGATTTCTAAATTATTGGTACTTGAGTTGGCTAAAACTGTTTCCTATAATTTGATAAATGAAATTTAGCAATCTAATTAGAGCTATAGATTTGCTATTGGGAGATGCATCCTTTGTGCTTGTGTTTCGAATACTAGTAGTTGATATAAATGCTTCTGAGCTTACACAAGATGTAATTAATGCAATAATTAAATGTCCTAATTAGTCCTGGCATGTTTGAGGAGTAAGGAAATCTGCTTCTCTCTCTTTGTGGTTATTGTCTAGTTGATTTTTTTTTTTTTGACATCAATGACGGAATGTTTTTGGTGTATTAAGCATATATGCGATGAAATCCTCAAGGTTTGGATTTTGTGTTGTAATTGAGACTTGTTCATTTAGTCTCACTGTTGATGTTTTGTTATGAGCTTGTAACAAATTTGTTGACCTACTTTGTGGTTTTGCTGTGATTAAAATATAAACTATTTAATAAAAAGGATAATCTTCATGAATGATTGGTAACATTGTTGCTATTTAAACAAATATCAACTTCATTAATTTCTTTGGTTGCATCAGTGGGAGGGCTTACTTTTCACTTGGCTTTTGTCTATGCCTAATATAAAGCCACTTTTGAAAAGTGGTCAATTGCCCACTATTCATGTGCATTGACGAGCTCAGCTCCCTTTAACTTCCATTGTTACCGTTATCTCTCTGTCAGGCTATCAAATTAGTTTGTTTTTGAGTCTCTCTATTGATTGGTGTTAATGAGATTCAGCTAATTTAAATAAGCACATGAGATAACGGATTTTGAGTTGTCCTCACTTCTCCTTTGGACACCGTAAATTTCAGTTGTCATGCTCATGTGCCTAAAGCCGGTGCGGGATTGTGTTCCTCTATGTGTTTGCCTCCATCATGTGCGAAGTGTGAGGTCTTAAATGAATTATAACATTCTCCAATAGTTTGTCTTGATATTAGTAAGGCTTATTAATGCAGTGCAACCAAGCTATTAGCCCCACATGCACGGAATGGCGCGTAGGGCAAGTGTAGGGTCCTCTGAGACCTGTTTTGTTTCAATTTTTTTTTTAATATGCCTAATTTTTAATTTATGATTTTTTGGTATGGTAAATTTTAATTTTGGCATATTAAATATTTATTTGGAATTACTTATTTATATCCATATTTAATTCCATAAAAAAAAATGTGCCTATTGTGCCTATTTTTCAATTTTTAATCTATGGAAATTTATTATAGGGTATGAGGGATAAGATGACAATATTCACTTTCCCTAATTTAGCATAGATTATCTATACTTTCTTACTTGAGTTTAACTAGATAATCTTATATGTTTAATTATAGAAATAGGCACATAAAATTGTGGCAAAAATTGTTGATTGATAAATGCAATATGATCTTGGGAAGCACATGTCGTAAAATGCTTCATATTGTTTGATGAATTTTTGGGCATTGGTTAAATGGAACATTAGTTACAAATTGTTAAAGTTTGTAAATTATTGAAGTCCTTATCGATAAAAATTAGTATATACAATCACCCGCCCAAAGGGGGTTATTGTGTATATTAATTTGAAAATTGCATGAAGATATATTCCAAAATTAAAAGATGGGGATGTATGACTCAAAAAAGATTTATCTACCCAGAGGGGATAAATTTTTTAAAGTTATATGTAATTCCCCTCTATATTAATATATTAGAGATAATTGATGGGATGCGTGACTCAAAAGGTTTATCTACCCAAAGGGGATAAACTTTGAGAGTTATATGTGATTTCCCTTTATATTAAGATAATGGGGATGTATAATTTAAAGAATTTTTCTGCCTAAAGGGGATGAATCCTTAAAGATTATATGTAATTCTCCTTATCTATCTCTATATATTGATATCATGGAGATATATAATTTAAATGATTTATCTGCCCAAAGGGATTGATCATTGACAATTATATGTAATTCTCCCCGTTGTTGTTTTACAAACTTCATGCTTTGTGTAAAATAATGGTGCATTATACGCTCTGCCCAAAGGGGAGTTTATAATATACTAATTATTTTGTGGAATTACTTATTGCCCATAATTGATCATATTGCATTATGTATGTCAAACAGTTACTTTTGTTGTGAACAACAATAATACCACGACTAAGATATTAATCAGATCAAATATTATATTGTTAAGAATTTAGTCAAAAATGGAGACATTGTGATAGAGAATATTAGAACTGAATCCATGTTGGCTGATCCCCTAACAAAAGGCTTACGACCCATTTTGTTTAAAGAACATATAAAGAATATGGGTGTTTTAGAGTCTTTTGATCTATTTTGTTAGTGGGAGCTATATAGTTTGTATTTCTAGATATTATAGTTATATACAAACTAATAATGATTTTATAATGTCTATTAAAGCATTTACTTTTGATGATAATTATTATTGATTTTATCGTTATCCTTTCTCCTGTCGACTGAGAAATGGAAATATGAAACAGTATCTTTAAACAAATTTTAGTTTAAAGACGATTTGGATGTCACCGATTATGAGATCTCATGTTGGATTGTGACATAGTTGTGCAATTTCATGTTGTTTAGAAATCGCACCGAGGCAATTTCATGTTGTTTAGAAATTGCGGTAATGCAATTTCATGTCGTTGAGAAATTGCATTGAGGACCGATAAGAAATAGTGTATATTTTGATCACATGTTGGCACTATTTCTTACTACACTACTAGGCCCATAATCCATGAAAATATAATGTTTATTATATGTGATTATGGAAGGTCATGTGTTACGGTATTTTCTTAACACATTGATCGCCATAGTCCTATAATGAGGTTATATAGGATTGGATTGGTTTTAAGATGCCATTATTGGAATATTATTTTTTAAAATTGTGGCCACATAAAACAAATTTTCAGTTATTAACCCGAGAGTGTCGTTTCAAAATAAAAATTGTTTTCAAAAATAAAACAAATTAATTAATGTAGCCCAAGTGGGAGAATGTTGGAAATTTTCCGATAATGGGCTTACATTAATTAATTAATTTACTATTTTATATAATCGGGTTAATGGATATTTCAATATATTTTAAACCCTAAAGTGATCTTATTGAATTGGGTTTTGGCATCCATTAATTATGGGCCTAGTTGAGCAGCAAAGTGTAGGCAATTGTGTTTAACTGAAGCCCGTAATGGGAAGGACCCAGTTGACACGTTGTTGATTAGGGTTTGCTAGGTCCCCTCTCTAGCCTATAAAAGGGTAGGTTAATACCTATCAGTTGCTGAATCCCATTAAAGCTGCTAAACCGAAATAGGTCATAGAGAGGAAGAACTAGCATACCGACAGATCACTAATCATATCAGGTTGATCTGTTTTCTATCAAGTGAGGCTATGGCTCAAACAGGTATGTGTTTAATTCCGTTGTACATATTCGGATTCTTGGTGTTATACAATCATGTATGGATCGAATTTATTCTTAATTTATTGATTGTTCATATTAAGAAATATTACAAACTATACCAAGCAACATGCTTTTTTCATGATAACTAGATTTTGCTTGTCAGCAGAAGAGAAATCACCACTAGAAGTCCTGTAAACACCACACAATCCTCAGAGCAAGTTATAATTGCACCGCATAAACCATCCCAAAATATGAACAAGTGCATCAAATCGAGCAGTGGGCCAATTACCCTATGAGTAATGAAAGTAGATAACATAGAGGTTGCCAATTATCATGTCACAAGGAAATATAGTTGCCATTACCAATCAAATACTCAACGTGCAGCTGTAAAAAAGATTTTGCATCGGGCAAGCATATGTGCTTTCTCCTCTAGACAGAATTACCCCAACGGAAACATTTCGAAACATCTCCACCCCAAGCAACCCAGATCGTGGAGCCAGATTGCGTTAGTAACCTCCATGGATTCTTCAAAGTACAAGTCATGAAGGCCTCCCTCACTTTCGGGCAGGCATAGACCCCCCGAGAAACTTTTGCTTTCCCCTGCATTTTGAGGTTGACCATCACGTAAGAAACCCCTGCATCTCTGTTCAATTAACTTTATAACTACTTGAGGAGGATAAAAGTTTGGCGGACAGTCGACCATCATGAAACAAATGTCCAAAAGCCCAAGTCGTCATCCGAGAAAGGACACGGCGTGACGTATTCATTGCAATGATTACGTGATTGATTTTTGTCCAAGGGTCGTACCATACATGCATTATTTCGGAGAGGTCGACCGACTTTACACACAGCCCAGCCCCACCAGCGTCCGTGCATGTCCAAATCCACCACCGACCTCGGCTCTTCTATCTCCCGGTTTTTCCATAGCCGGCTTTCTCTTTTTAGCATGACATGATTCCCTTCCCTCTCATTCGCGCTTTTACCGTCTCCACTCATCATAATTGTCATACCCTCTCCTCTTCGCCTCTCTGTATACTCATCATCTCTTGACGAGTTCAAGAGGCTCTTTTATATTTTGTTCTCCAGGATTCAACCAGCTTAGTTCTTCCCAACTTGCAAAATTCAAACTTCTCCCAGAATCTTCCTCTTTTGGACCTTTTCTTTTGTTTTCTTTTTTCCCTTTCTCGCTCTGTTTCGCAGTATATACCATTCATTCGCTCGCTCATGGCGTATCAGCCGGTTCCGAGCGGTGTTCAGCTTGAGTTTGCGTACTCTCCCTTTGGAGATACCACTTACACGAAGTTGTTTATTGGGGGTTTAGCTTGGGAGACGCGGAGAGAGGCTTTGCGCAGACATTTCGAGCAGTTTGGTGAGATTTTGGAGGCTGTTGTGATCACCGAGAAGAACGGTGGACGATCCAAAGGCTACGGCTTTGTGAGTGATTCATTTCTCTTCTCTATGTTTCTTATTTTGGAGATGTTGATCAGTTTGTATCTGTATCGGATTGAATATGCCTTCATATAAAGTCAATCATTGTTAGTATGGCCTGTCTATCATTTGAAAGGGCACTCAGTTCGGTAAGCTTCACAAAAACATGGAGTATTGAGTACTTTGAGAAAGGGGAAAAATTGGTGTTTGGATTCCTCGGAATTAATAATTTCCGTGGGAAGTTTCCAAAGGGAGTCTGTAACGAGTGTTTCAGTGGATTAACTGCGCATAGATGAGAGCGCTGACAGCGGCCATGGAGTTTGTTTCGGTTCTGTGAAGTACGGACTTGTATTTTTATGGCTAGACATGCTTTCTTTCTTGCCTTTGTATTCTTTGTTTCCTTGACTTTTCTTGGGAGTAATGGTGATAATAGCCCTTCAATGCAGGTTGATCACGTCAATGCCACCGCACTTGTGGAGGCAGTTGGCGAAGGCTACTTCTTCGTGTGTGAGTCAGTTATGGTGGATTAGAGGCCATGACACAGCAGGGTGTTGAGATGGAGCTGTGTCAGGCAGATCTGTTTCACGTGTAGTACATGGTTGTGATGCCAGAGAGAGAGGTCGCCAATGGTAGTGGCAAGCAGGGGGCGCTCAGCGGGGCAACAATGGTGAGAGGTAGTGATGGGCAATGACAGTGGCTGTGTGCGAGGTGGTCGGATGACAGACGAGGGGAAAGAGATGAGTGGGCGAACATCACACTGTAACTGATTATGCGAAGATCAACGAATATGCCAAGTCTGACGCTAATTTGAGCCCTTCGTCCGCGCATTATGCTTACTATGTAGTAATTGTGCATGTCAAAAGGCCCGACTGAGGTTCCAAGGAAAACGATGTTGTCAAGCAAGACGTGTTACACTTGACTGAGGGCTCGTTCTTTTTCTCTGCAGATATTGCTAAAAACCTTCCTTCTTTTCGTCGATGAAATATTTCCTTTTGAGGTTGATGGGAGAGTAAGAGGTTGACGATTAGGCAACAGGGCTCATAAAATGACAAAGGCTGGGAGAGTTCGCCCAATCGACAATTTCTCTAGGAAGCATGCTAGATGTCTGCTTGAAAATAGTTCTCGAGGAACTGCTGACATCCTGCAGACAGCTTTGGCATTTACAGAGAATTAGCAATATCTCACCACGACCAACAAATATCCTCCCCGGCTTCACAAGAGAGAAAAAAGCCACCTTGATTCATATCAGTAAGACAGCAAAGAGTGATTCTGATCTAGCTGAACATTTGGTTGGAAAAAACGAGAAAATTTAGTTTCCTGAGGATTACTCCTACAGCAGAAACATTAATCTCAAAACCGTATGTCTGCCCTCCATACTGAACGTATAGGTATTCGTTTGGAGAAGAAGGCAGGGGCAACACTTGATTGATCTCTGGTAACTCAGATGTAGGTGGTAAAGGTATGTCTTTCTTCTTCTCAGAGTAGTAAACGTCAGCCAGAAGAAGCCATACAAGATCAGGGTCTACGGATGCTAGTCCTTGTAAGGCATTTAGAGCAGCATCTTGAAGGCCGGCAATTCCACTACAAGCAATGCCCGCGACCAGACCAGTGACCTTCAGCACTACTGCCAATGCCGATGCACTCTTCTTATTTTGGGATAATTCAGAGATCATGTTAAGAACTGATGCTTGAACTTTGAGGGTGGAAACTTCGGCCATTGGCTCTTCCGAAGATGGAACCACATTCCTGTAAGGAAGCTGTAATGGGATCCTTTCTTTCCGGACATCCTGCTTGGTGTGAAACGGAGAGGTGGTCAGCAGTCTCCAGAAGTGGCCACCCTCGGTGTGGAACTGGCGGGAGAAGAAATCTCCTCCACAGATCTGCACCGAAGAACTCACTGCAGCTAAACATCTCCTGATAACCTGACAAAAAAAGAACTCGAATGTCACCCAGAAGATAGCTCTGAAAGTTAGTGCGCTTGTCTTTTATTTAAATTGTTGTACTTCAACCATCACATGCCGTAGGGGGAGAAAAAGTAAAACCGTAAAATCAACACACACCGCTGGGTTACTGTTTTGAACACAAACTATGAAGAAAGGCCATATTTTATTCATTGCTGGAAGTAGCCTATTCTCATCCGTTTGTTGGTCAGCAGCATCCAATGAATCTTGAAGCTGATACAGCGAACATGATTGGATAAATTCTTCAATTGCTTCTTTTGCTTGAGTCTCATGCCTGTAGGCTGCTTCGACATTTGCCAAAGCCAATATCCCATCCTTCAAAAGAAATGTTAGCGCGCATAAGGAATCTTTGCAAAATGGTATTCTTGTAGACAAATCTATCACAAATGTGGCAAAACTCAAGAATCTAAACTTAAGCCTCCAAGATGGGATTTGATCGCTATTGTCATTTGTATTCACAGACAATTCCAGCTCCTACTTTCATTTATACACACAACAACCATTCTCCTAATATTCATACATTATTCCAACTACTAAAAAAGCATAAACAATTGACTTGTCTACTGACAGACAAGAGCACCATGTACAGGATAAAATGATTCAGGCAAGTAGATTAAAGTACCTCAAGGATATCCAATGCCACCAAGCACATTGGTTGCTTTGACGAGGCAAGCAAAGGGGTTGCAGTCACTAAACACGAAGCAGTAATTGATCCAATTGTTCATCTATACCTCTTGGAACTGTTCAATTTGAATGTGATTTCCTCCAACTCTTTGTGCACACTACTATCAGCAAAATGACAACCAGCTACATCTGTTTTCATCAAGTCAAACAAGAGGGAGAAAAATTCAGAATTAGTTAGGCACCAAACTAGGAGACAACCAGCTACATCTGTTTTCATCAAGTCAAACAAAAGGGAAAAAATTGAGAATTAGTTAGGCACTGAACAAGGATAAATTATGTTTTGGCCAAAAAAAAGGATAAATTATTTACACGGAGATGACATAAATCATGCATTTCTTACATACGTATGGAGGGCACAGTCAAAGATTTCTGTGCAAAGTTATAATAAACAATCAAATTGGGTAGTGTTTTTCACAGTCTTTAAACATGGAAGTACGTTTAATCTTAAGTACTATAATCTCATATGAATCATGAGCTCATGACAATCATTCAGCTCTCGACATTATTTCAATTTCCACTTTGTTACTGTGTCCTAACAGAAATCTCTAGATGACATCCAAATCATTGAGGGAAAAAAAAAAATTATGATCCAAATGTCAAAAGAAATCTAACAAAAACGTCTATATCAATGAAAGTTGACATATGGTGCTAAGTGCATGATTAAGCTCAACAACTCTATCTCAATGTTCTTTGCTGGAAAAAGAGCAGAAAAGATGCAAACAAAGATCAATGGCAGAGCATTGGAAATATCTGAGAGGAACGACCATAAGAACTACATGATACTGTCTGAACAAATATTTGATAAAAGGATTGATTTCAAAATGCCAATCATGCAGCTCTTGCCCTTCCCAACATCCTTCTGGCCAAATAATTACATAGAGGAAACAGCTTTGAGAGGGAAAATATGTGTCCAATCTATCTACATGCACACTTCTCGCTTCACATCTAAAACAGGGTGATAAAAGAATTGCAAATTGATACTTGTAATATTGTCAGCAACAATCTAACATTGCATCTAATAGAGAATGGAAAAATTTACTCTATTATGAAAGAAATACATGATACCGACATGGTGGTGGGAAACAATTGACTAGGAAAAACCACTGATTCTAAACAAATCGGCAATTGTGAGAAAGTATAGTGGGTTGTGAGGTTCATTTAAAGCTAAAGTGCAATGGGGAAGCAGTGGTCTAGCACTACTCCAAAATTGAACCAAGATCTATAGTAGTTTTGACATAAACTATGACTCTCCAAACAATGCAATAACGTACTATTACATAAGAATCACCTGAATGAGTGCAGTAGGAAGCTCCTTCCTCATGATGCAACCTTGAAGACTGACCTGACTCTGTCCTACACCTCTGCTCCTTTTCTAAAATTTTCACCTTGACATGCTGAAGGAAAGACTCAGCTTCACTGGGCAACAAAAATGCTTCCCGCTTCAATGATTTTGCAATCTCTGCCACAGCCTGAAGAAAACAGAATATTAGATATATATAATAATATCATCATTCGGCTTCCTATTGAATGATTTTCAGATATGCATAATGAACAAAAGTTTGTTAAGCATTTACCCCACAATCTCAATAACTATAATACAAATGAAGAGATAATTATCCAGAGTCTAGCATGCGAACTGACACTAGGTCAGGGAAACCAAAATGTAAATTCATCTCTCCACGTCAACAGAGACAAATATTGTTTTTTCATTGCCATTAAGTCTATGACTCAAGCATGCTGAAAGCATCGTACTTTGAAGACAATTCATGGAAAATTCAGCTAAAATGAGCTGCGTAGCAAAGCTCTGTAACAACTAAAACATCATTCTAAGTCCAGCAACGGTCCATCATTCTAGTATGACATTTAAGTCGTGGAAATCTAAGCTCAAGGTTACCAAGCTGCACGATTCAAGCTCAGTGACAGAGGACCCGAGATTCATCATGCTCCGCAATTTGTCACGACCATTATACAAAAGAAGAATCACGTAATGAGATCGAGCAGGATGAAGTTAAAGGAAGAAGCTGGTGATGCCAACTAATGAGAAGCCAGGTAACTTTAAGTTCCTAGTTCGCTCTGGTCATTCACAACTCAATATATCTTCTTAAAAATAGTTATTGCCCAGAAGTGTCTCCCTCTTTCTTTTGTGTTTCGTACAAGCACAGAGAAGCACAGCAAGTTCCAAGTCAATGCATACTTAAAAGGTGCTAATTAATGAGGACTGGATAGACCTTTAGAAAGGGAATTGTCAAATCTGGATGTTGATACCTCCCAAGTATCTCAAGTTCGAGTGAAACAGACCGCATCTGTAAAATTTCCGAAATTGGCAGCAAATTAATATAGAGAGAACATTACAAGATCCTCGACTATCAGAGAAGAAATCACTACATAAACGGAATGTTGAAAGGCAACCAACTTTTGATACAAGAATACCACTGATGAAGAGCCCTTATAGGGAAGAGTCACAAGATATGTTACAAAGATGAATTAGGCTAAACTCTGTAATAGCTATGCTCCAAAGAAAAGGTTTTTGAAAGTTAATTTGCTCTAAGTAAAACCGAATATAAACCATAGTCATACCGGTTCTTCCAACAATGGCAACATCTTCTGAGCTACGCCAATGTAAGAAAGCATCGCAGCAAGCACACTGGGCACACGTGGGTGGAGATCCAAATGACGTAATTGCTGACATATAGAGTCTATTACATAATCCGCATTCTCCAAAACTAATTGGCCAACCTGAAAATTACCACAACATCCTCGTGACCCTTTAATAGTATAACAAAATAAGAGTTTACATCAGAACTCACCGACAGATAGCCTGATGTCTTAGAAATGACATGCAAGACAGCATCGGCAGCTGCTCTGACATGGAAGTTTGGAGAAACAAGATTCTCAAGCAACAAATAGAGAGACGAATGCATAAAGCCACTGAAAGCAAAACCTTTGCCTAGACACATGTTAAAAATGCCAATCCCCTCAATAATGACCTGCTCGAGAAGAAGAGAACAGATGAACTTTCCTGATGTAACATGGCAGCATCATGGAGAAAGTGCAAAGGAAGGTCTTCATCTTTGCCGTCATGTGAGGATCCTTGTCCAGGTGAAAAACTCCACACTTCAGGACTTATATATTCGTGTAAGATTCTACCAATGCAATCAATCAGTTGACTTTCATTGCTATTCTCACGTGCGAGATTCCATGTAGATGGTTCATGTGGACGACATGTGGGAAAATGACGATCATCAAGACCAGAGTTGAGCTTCTCAAGTTCATCTCCACTTACAGTAGATTTAGGGAACATCTGCTCAAGATTTTCCAAGGCCTTATCTGATAATCCAAATATCATCTCATTTAGAATACAAACTGCAGTGCTTGCCTGACGCAGTAACTGTCCTGAACCAGTTCTATAATACCAAGACTGTCAGCCCTCTTTATTATAGTCTCTAATCCGTATCTCAGAAACCAATTTTCGCAAGTATCCAAGTGGAATATCAGCAAGCATAGCCCTAACAAAGTTTGTGCGTGCAAGCATAGCCCTAAAAAAATTGCATCTCACTCTTTTAGGACTTCAAAGCATTTTCCTATAGAAAATAAATCGGTGGTCTTTAAAGTTTGTGCATGCAATCCATTGCGTTTCCTCTTACAAGCTGTTTGTTTTGAGAGGATATTTAGAGGTGGTGGAAGTAGATGCTCGAGTCATAGAGAGAGAGAGAGAGAGAGAGAGAGAGAGAGAGAGAGAGAAATGAGAAAATTGCAGAGCTTTCACTGTTTTAGGACTAAAAAGCATTACCCTATAGAAAAAAGTTTGTGCGTGCAAGCATAGCCCTAAAAAATTTTAGATGGCACTGATGGGGGGCTGATTGTCGAAGCCTCAAGTCATGACAAATTGCCCTTGATTCGAAATATCTTACTACTACTTATGAGAATGTGCATTGACAATGCTTTGCGTCATCTGCAGGGATGATGCCGCTTTTCTTGCAGAAAAATTAAAGAAAATCACAGTGGCCGAAATGATTGAAAGTATGGAAGTTGCGGTTGTGCCATTTGCAGTGAATAATGGCCAGGTCTGCAGAATATATAAGCTGAAAATGAAGCTTAACAGGCCTAAATTCTGTTTGGTAAAACACTGTGAAGACATCTTGGAAGTAGTAGACCTTAGGGAGTTGGAAGATGCAATACAGAATCATGTTCTTCTGCTCTCCAAAATCAGCACGATAAAGAATTTTACACCAGATTTAAGACCCAAGGCATCAAGTGAGACTGATGAGGATGCGTCTGGTTCGGCTTCACTGCATGCTGACGAGAGGAACTTAGATGACAATGATGACGATGGCAATGACAATGATGATCTTGGTTTTGATGAGCCAAAACGTAGAATGCAAGCTACAGATGAATGGGACTATTAGTATGGTTACAAAGAGGAACGGGATGAAATGGAGCTGTCTGCTGGATTAGAAAGTGATGCCGATCAGGCTGATGAAGTTGATATTAGAAATGATGATGGAATGCTTGGGATAGCACCAGAGATTATGAGCCCTTCTAAGGAAAAAGAGCCGGATGATGAAAGAAAGAGCAGGGTCAGAACAAGAGTGATCAAGAAGTTTGACAGAGCAACTCTCGTGAGAGCAGATGGATTGGACTTTGAGGTCCATTTCAGATCTACTAATGAACCTCCTGTTTTGCTGGCTCAGGTAATTAATAGATTGTCCCCTTATATTATCCGCAGACTCTTGGAAGACGTCACACTTGGATGTAGATGTGCTATTCTTCTTCCATGACCAGCTTTATGATAGGATGTTCTTATCAGTGCTTCTACCCAACTGCAAAAAACTGTTTGTAGCATATTTCGTCTTAATTGACCTCTCTTTTGACCAATACTATCCTGGCAATGACCTTCTCTAGGACATGCTGCATCCTGCTTCTTAAGGAATCAACTTTGCCATATATAATCTTGATTTGTGCTTGCGTCTCTCGTGGAGAAATGAAATTTGCTTCTGGACTTGATCTTGGTGGCTTGTATTCCAGTTCCTCAATTATTGTGAAGATCACGCTCTTATTATTCATGCAGATTGCTCAGGAAGTGGCGAAAAAGGTATGCCTCAGGAGCTCTGGCAAGATTGAATCTTGTCAAGTGATTACTTGCAAAGAGAATCAAGTGATCTACTATGGGGAAGATCCCAAAAGAAGACAGAAAATTGGGGCCAAGGAGAAAGATGCAATTCCGGCGCTTCTTACAAATGGAGCGGATTTTTGTGCATTTTGGCCAATGCAAGATGAGCTGGACATCAGATACGTATGCTCCAATGATATCCACAAGATGCTCACTACATATGGCGTAGAAGCTGCCCGAGAAACCATCATAAGGGAGGTGCAGAATGTCTTCAGTTCATATGGTATATCTGTGGATATCCGTCACCTTACCTTGATTGCGGACTATATGACCCACACAGGTGGTTATCGTCCAATGAACAGCCTAGGTGGTATAGCATATGACAGTTACTCCTTAATCTCAGTAGTCTAATGCTTAAGTGGAAGCTGATTTGCTGAAGAAAGAAATTTCATTCAAATTAGGTTGACAACAAAAAACACCAAGCAAAGGATCACGACTCATTTACCAGTTATTCAAGCATTAGACTACTGAGATTAAGGAGTCGAACACATGACAGAACCTACAGAACTACAAGCTAACTATTCCAATAGTGAAAAATCTCATTTTCGCCAATTCGCAAAGCAAGACTTATCAATGTTGCCACCACAACATCTAAACTCAATCGCTCCAGCTCTGGCTGCTGCTGCTCTTCCCTAGCTACAATCTCGAACTTTCCTGGCCGTTCTTGCTGCAGGAAACCATAAAGCAACAGGACTTGTGAACTCATCCACAACAAATTAAACATCCAATACAAACAATTCAAGGAATTAGGTTCTTTGAATTTGGACATTCTCCTTGCATGTAGATAAACTAGACAACTTTAGGGGAAACAAAAGAGAAATCGTACCTTTTTCTGCAATTCGGTGTGGTTCTTGCAAAAACCAGCAACAATGGCAGCATTCCTCTTCCCTTCGCGGTGCTCAACGCAAAGATCCTGACTCAAACCACAAGTGACATGAAAAGCCAGAGTGCATTTAGGCTCAGAGCAATCGATGGCACACTCGTTTGTGTCTTGGCAAACATAGCACCTCTTCTCCCACCTCTTCTTTGGAACCTTGGACCAATTGATCGAATCTCTCCCTTCTGGTTCCTTGAAGAAGACCTCAGGGACAAGCAGTGCGCAAGCAACTTGAGCCCACGAGCTCTCGGTGGTGGATTTCAAAGCGCCTCCATTATTCAGACACAAACAACAAGAGAAGGACTCAACTCTGTTTTCAGAAGTATTAGATACCAAGCATTGATTGCAGAACCAGTCGCCTCTCGGAACACCCTTCACAAGAGGATTCCCATAGCAAGTGGGGTGCACCATCAGATGGCAACCGCCGCAGAACACGATCGGGTCTTCCGGGTCTCCGTTAGTACTTTGACGAATAGCCCAGACGATCCCGTCCTCCTCCTCGTCATAGCCACGATCATTTCTCTCTCTTTTTCTTTCTTTCTTTCTTTCTTTCTTCTTCTTCTTCCACGTTTGTTTCCAGTTGATCTTCTTGACTGCTGTCTGTTCCTTTTCATATCTTCTTCTTTGATTTTCTTGGTTTGGAAAGCTGTCTCCTCCTCTGCTTTGGATCCAACTTCGAGAATACCAGGCTCGTACTCGGGCATTGAGGTCGAGAGGCAAAAGGGGCGTCATATCTGGGTCCAGGGCCCCCACTCTCTTCTTCGTGGGCAAGCAATAGGTAGTGGTGCGGGCCGCGAGATCTGAAGAAAGCAGAGTCAAGTGGCGAGACTCCTTGCGCTTCTTTGCGGGAAGACGGAGAGTTCGAGTCGGGGTCCGTGTTCCCCTGATTCTGTCTTTGTTGCAAGAGAGGGAATCGTTTGAGATGAGGCAAGGCCTGGTAGTTCATGGCCCTCGCTCGTAGACGGAAGCAGCAGCTTTAGCCGTTCCTTCTTCTTGACAAACAGAGAGAGAGAGAGAGAGAGAGAGAGAATGAAGTAGGAAGGGACTTGAGTTTTGGGCGTTTTGAGTCTTGAAGTGGGAGGGAAAATGGAGGTGGCGGGAACAGAGAGAGCAACCAGTACTCCCGCCTTTTTTATTCCGTTCCTTTGCTTTGTATTTCGGTTTTGGATTTGAGGGGAGAAGCTGAAATTATTCTCATAATTTTTTGCTAATAAAAACACTTGAAACTTTCAACAAATTGCATATGTCATATAATATTCTCATAATTTTTTGAAATTTGAATAATATTTTATATTTTAGTGAAAAAGCAAGAAAACACTATTGCTTAATCAGATGCAAAGCCTTCAATTTACTATATAATAATAATTTTGGGTCCATATGTCATGGTGCAACATCCTCCGTCTCAAGCCACAAAGGATAGGATCATCGATCGTAGACCGGTATGGGAAACTTTCCATCCTATAAGATAGCACTCCGATTTAGTTCTTTCTCATTGAAGGCCTTTAATTTAAGAAATTAGCTAATGAAAAAGAAAGTCAACTACAAGTCTTTATAGGATAAGCTTTCTTAAAGAATCAATTCCACCAAGTCAAAATGAGGCTCACGCGTAAGCCTTCTTGAAGATGAGTCTGTCCCAAGTCAATTCTCTTAAAGGATAAGCTTTCTCGAAGAATCAACTCTACCAGGTCAATGAACAAAAAATAAATAAATCCAAAACTATTAATGTAAGGAGGTAACTCACGCCTAGGGGACTCCTTAGAAAAACAAGTTGCGCTAGTTCTCTTGGAGCCTAGCAATTCAATGAAAGCTTGGGATCATCGTTGGGCTAGTTGAGTCTTGAAAGCGGATAAATATTAGTACGATAGGAAGGACACACCTAGGGGGGAGAGACCCTTGTAAAACAAGTTATCTTAGAAAGATCAAGACTAGCATTTAAGAACTTTGGAAGCTAATCCTTAAATTCAAGAGATAAGCCATGGGCTTATGTGTCCACTTAGGAGGTCTCAGGCCACAATTATCCTATCTTTGAGACTTGCAAGACAACTTTAACTCTTAAGAAATGCTTCCTGAAACCATATCAAGAGGGACCACTAATCGATGCTCTTGCAAAGAGAGGGGCAACACTTTAGAATAGGACAAAGGACCATTTGGCTCAATTTTGGGAAAATGACTTTGAAAAAATGCAAATATCTTTGAGCCAATAAAGTTTTTAAAAATTTTATCGTATTTGGCAAATTATAACTCTAAAGTGCATTGAAAAATAGTTTTGGCTTAAATACTGTTTAGTAATACCACATTTACAAATGGCTCTTTTTTTTTAAAATCAATCCTGTGGAGCTCCACCGTTGGCTAGCTCGCTTGAGGTCAGACAACCTTAGGCACAGCGGCCAGATTTGACCACCACCCGAGTGACCTCAGGTAGCATCCTTTGGGTTGCACGACCTTCAGCAATGCTCGAGGTTGTCGGAGGTTGCGCAACCTTAAGTGGCGGTCACCCAAGGTCATGCGACCTAGGCAGCAATCGTTGGCTCCAATGGCTCTTTAGTGCATACGAGGAGAAGACGATGAATAATACAAGTGAAGAGTAACACTTGCATTCTCAAAATGCTAAAAGTCCAAAGCACCCCAAGACTTATATTGGGCTTTCAACATTTGGAATGCCGGTATTTGATCAAGGGGCTCTCAAAATGGTTGCCAAACACTTTATGTTTTCTTCAAGGGGCATTGAAAGCCTAAAGCTCATTCCCAATGCCGAACCAAACGAGACCAAAGTGTGAAGGGAAGCTATTTAGTAACGGTCAAGACTATAAATAGAGAAGTCTTCCCTCGTTTAGAAAGCTACCCCCACTTGCTCACTTCTCTCTCTCTCCAGCTGCCTTTCTCTCTCTTTCACGTCATCCTCTCTCGGTCTCTTTAATGCCCCCACCATTGTCCAACACTTGTAAACCTACGTTTTGGTTTAGTAGTAAGTAAACTTGCTAATATCTGGATAGGGCATTATGTTACGTGGTTCGGGCATGAATTGTATTCTTGTTTGTGCTTGTATGTGTTAGTTATCTCTAGCTTTTGTATGGGTTATTTATGTGTTATTCAAGCACGCCCCGACTAACGGAAAAAAAGAGCACGTTGGACTTGGATGTGTGTGGAGGCACGATAGGCCGGTATCAAGTGTAACAGCTCAAGTCACGGGCATTGATTTGTGCCCGGTATAGTTCAAATGGGAGGTTTGGTGGCAAACGCTTTGCATGACATGCCTTTGAGACCTCTTGCATCAATTTAAGACAAAGATAAGAACCGGTTGTGTGTCTTGTTTGCACATGTGGTCACACGAGGGACTAAGCCATCACCGATGGATTTCAGGATGATGCTTGATGGACTTTGGATACCATCCACGATAAATTTTGGGATGAAACCCGATGAATTTCGGATACCGTGCTCAATGGGGCAAAACGATACTTGGTGGATTCCAGAAGAATCGATGTATTTCTGTTATGTAATGAATGAAAGTTTGTGTGATTATTTATTTTTTATGCACACGAAGCAAGAATACTTGGTTCGATGGAAGAGTCTTCCGAAGAATAAAGCTAGTTTGGAACCTGCTAACACTCTTTGGCAATTCAAGAAGCAGATCGATGCCTACCATGCTGAAAACGCGACGAGGACGTCGTTCGACCCGAAAAAATGGACGATCCAAGGGGGTCTTGGATGGAAGCCATGATCGATCTTTTGGAACGAGCGACCCTCAATCGGTATCCTTAAGTTTTAGAGTTTTCTCAAGTGTTCTAAAATACTCCTAAGGAATTGTTATTCAATCTTTCTTTTTATATAGTTGACCATGTTTAATTACCAATATCAATAAGGCAGTAGATAAATATTATAGGATGTAATGTTATCTTTATTGAGAATAAAAATGAAAGAACATATTAAAATTTGGAGAATAATGACTTCATTAATGTTTCTTTTCCCCAAATGATGATCTATATGAAGTATTGCACGATACAGAATTTGTCACTTATTTACTCAGTTCTCGATACTCAAATATCTTAACTTAGTATGCATAATTACTGATCAATATAAATAGATTAGAAATGTGAAGTTGTTCATTCTGAAATTTGATTTCTTATTATAAGATCAAATATATAACTTATTGATATGAACATCCATGAAATAAAAATATTTACAAAAGTATAGTATGTTACTTTTAAATGTTGCCAACGTTCCAATCACATGTTTTGTTATTTTAACTTCTTTCCATTTTTCTTTTAGTGTCTTTTAGTGAATAAGAAAAGAATTGGCTTTTGCAAGAAACTTAGGATGCGAATGGTAACCATTCTATTTTCGATAATAATTTTTTTTTTAAAAATGATTCTTTTTTATTCTATTTCTAAGAACAATTTCAGAACATTTAAATGCATTTGTAACTATTCAAAATTTCTATTCGTGATAGAAATGTGTTTAGTAAAAAATATAAATCTTTTTTTATTATAATTTTTTAAAATTTTTAAATACTTTTATTATATTTTTCTTTTTCCTTTTCTTTTTCATTTTCTCCTCTAGACATCAGTCGATTGTTGGCCTTGGGGTGGCTGGTGACCTCACGGGAGAGTTGTTGGCCCTATGCGAGGCCGAACCTCGTTGATCTAGCCTTGCTAGCTGTTGGGAGAGCTCGACCTCGCCAAGCCATCGCGAGCTCGGCTTCTCTTGGCTGATCTTGCGATGGCCTAGTGAGGTTGAGCCTCGCTAGATTTGGGCGAGCTTGAGCTCGCTCGCCCAAGTTGAGGCCAAACCTCGCCTAGCCACTAGCAAAGCTTGGTCGACGAGGCTCATCCTTGTCGAGAGCCAATGACCCTCCAACAAGGTCGGAGGTTGACGATGGGTTGAACATTGAAGAAGAGGAAGAAAAGGAAAAGGAAGAAAAAATGAGAATTGATTCTTGAAATTGTTTTTGGGAACAAGAAGCAATTTTTTTTGGATCTTAATTTTGTTTTAAATCTATTTCGGGGAACAAAAAATTTATCAAGTGGATTTCTGTTCAAAACCCATTCTTGGGAACAAAAGAATAAAATCAATTGTTTTCGGAAATGTTAACAAACAGGCCCTTAGTTTATATTTAGTAATAATTCTATTTCCGAAAATAATTTCTATTCAGAAATGATTTTTTCTGACTTTGTTCCCCATATGAGTTTCTGAATATGTAAAGACATTTGATAATTATTTAAAATTTCTTTTCTTAAGAGTATAATTACATTTAGTAAAACTTTCACATTCTTTTGTGGTTTATAATTTATTTTAAATTTTGTAATAATATTATTATATTTTTCCCTTCTTCTTTTTTTAACCAATTGCCAGAAAATAGAAAAGAATTCGAAGAAAAGAATTGAACTTGATTAGGAAATTATTCTTAAAAACAAATAAGCAATTATTTTTTTACTTCTTGATTCTATTTCAAATCTATTTCCGAAAATAAATTTATTCTCCAAAAAAATAAAATTACTAAATGGATTTTTGTTCTTTTTGTTCTAGAAAACAAAAGAATATAATGAAATGTTATCAAACATATCTTTACTCGAATCACTTTTTACTTTATCTCCCCCTTTTTAAAAAGTTCCTTGAGATGATGAGTGAGGGCGATGTATTGCTTTTGGATTTAGATAGTACAGCATCACCATGGCCAACCTAAAGATTTCTATATTAATATCTATTTTCTCTTCTTAGGATCTTCATTTTAGTTTCTCTACAGAGCACAATTTATGCAATGAGGTTGTGCTACTTACAAAAAATAATTTCCCATTTTTATATGTGCTTACAAAAGTTCATCACTAATTTGTCATTACAAAAGTCAAAATAAATGTAATGAGATGTATTTTTTTTATCTAATCTACTATTAGTTAAGTCAACATGAAATTTATAACATACCAAATACTTCATGAATCATTTTCCTACATTTGAAATAAATTTTAAATTACTGGAATTTGCCCTAAGAACTATTTCTCCCACATGAGAAGGGAGAGGTAGGGAATTCAAATCCCTAACTTCTTAGGGGAGATTGAGATGGGGTCGAGTTAGTTTTAGGTGTGGGTTTCGACTCTCATGCCCTACAAGGAGATCAGGCAAAAGTCTAAGAGTAAGAGTTAGACTTTAGTGCACAACAACAAAAAATTTACACAAAAGATATGTATATGTAAATAGCAACCGGTCCCGTGGATCTACATTGGTTAGATTCTGGTACATGACTAATGTGAATGTATGACAGTAAGTAAGACAAAATACCTGACACGATGGTTAATACGAGAAGGGATTCCTAGTCAAAATAAAGAGGACAATATCGCTAGCCTTTCACCAAAAAGCCGAGAGCATCTTTCACTTGGAATCTCCAGCCGTCTATAGATGATAAAAATTCTGATAATTCGTTGTAAAAGAGCTCAGCCTATGAGAAACCAAAGGAGCAATTTGCATGTTTACTGCTAAACCATATGCAAATTAGCAACGTTCTAGAAAGCTTATGAAAGTAGGGAGATGCACAACAGCACATATCTGGTCCCTCTGATGACATTCACAAGTGGGAAGGGACATCATTGCATCAGAGGTTGCTCTGCACCAGTTTTCACTTCTCTTTTGCTTCCTCTCCCTCACTGGCAGATTGTCCTTGTGTTGCCGCCATAGCTATGAGCTCACCAGGAGGTGGATGGTCAAACTTACAAGTAGCTCCATACTTGCACGTCCCAGTCTTCAGATAATATGGGCACACAATAGCATCCTATCAAATGCAATGTATTTTAGCCAATAAAGATTAGAAGATTCATATAGAGCCATATAATGTTTTCATAGCTACATCAATTATGTGATTTTAAACAGGGAAAGCCAGAACCCCTCATATCATCCGACGCACTTGTTGACTCCCACAGTAAATGAGTAGCATATGAAGTGTCTGTTCACAGCCAACATCGGCAATGATGCCCTTAGAATGCATACAAATTAAGGCCTTACAGTTGCATGCATTGGACTCACATCTACCATGCATAGAAACTTGGACAAAAGCACATATACTTCCACTCACAAAACTAAGTTCACATCCAAATTATAGGGCTAGATTTAAGAGAGATTCCCATGCTGAGACTTAGGACGCTAAAAGGACCTTCTCAGTTTAGAAGTTAACAAATCCACCACATCATAAACAAAAAAGGCATTGAAATAAGAGCAAGTGATAACAATATGGCGGCAGAAAAAACTACAGAACCAAAACTGTTTTGCATGTAGAAAGAGTTGAAGTTAGGCTATGGAAAGAAGTGTTACAGATAAAGATCTCAAAGGAATGATGTGAAATAGATTGAGAGGGAGGACATTTCCCACAAATTCCATTGGTGTGTATTAGGAGAGAGATTTTGAAAGTTTGCACATTATCAACATGATTAGCAAGCCGAAGGATGCAATACCAAGAACCAAAAGGTACAATTCAGGAAGGCCCTTCAAAATGACAGAGAGGGATTTGCAGTTCCAAAATCAAGAACCAAAGCAAGACTCAACCAAAGTGACAGGCAGCACACATCCACTTCGGTGACACTGTTAAAGGAAAGGTGCCGTTTGTTTTAAGAAAATTCTCCACTTTCCCATTCTCAGTCTCCTTAGGAGAACATAGGAAACTCATTTAATAGCAATTTCCAACAATTTTCTTTTTGAAACATGAAAAGTTATGTCTAAATTTACGGCTGAAACTGGAATTCTTTGGAAAACTACAAATTGCCGTTTTCAGATTTTTGAACTCAAGTGAGAGCACATTATTGAGCAAAATGGCGAAAAAGGCTTTGTTGGTGCCCTTGTAGAGCTGACAGTCAGATGTTTCAGAGAAATCTCTCAACTCGACACCAAAAATAGAAAACCCATCTCCATTCTCAAAATCTCACTCTTCAATCAGTATTTGCACATTATTGACACCATAAAAGAATGTCGCGTATCGCTCTAGTACAGAAGCTGCACATAGAGCTATGGCCATAACCACTTGTGAGTTGATCTGGTTGAAAATTTTGCTGAAGGAATTGGGGATGAAAGTTGCAACTGATGACATTGTTGTGTGATATCTTCAGGCAGATATTGCTTCAATCCAGTTTTTCATGAGATGATGAAACACATAGGTCGACTGTCACTTTATTCAAGAAAAACTACAGTCTTGGAAAATCAGGACTGCATTTGTAAGAACTAATGATCAATTAACCAATGTATTCACTAAGGCTTTCAGTGGTCCTTGGATAAAGTATATATGTAGCAAGCTGAGCACACATGATATATATGCTTCAGCTTGAGGGGGAGTGCTAGGAATAGGAAATATTATCATAGTAGATGAGTATACTAACTTTGTAATATGTTGCAATATTGGGTTTCTATTCTGTAACATGTCAATATAGTATAAATACACGTGTGTTGTCTTCATGACATACACAGTTTTTTTCTCCAATCCCATCTGTAATTCTCACAATCCACAAGTGACTTATAAGTGAACCTAAGAAGGACACATAAGAGAAAAAGTGCAACACGATAAACTACAAACAGATTCTCCAAATAAGGCTATCTGAAAAATGCAATCACTGTGGTAAAATTCCTCAGGTGTGAGAATTCCTAAAACTAAAGGGCAAGGTCAAAGAAAAAGTAATTGAGGAAGATCTGGCACGTATCCTATTTTTGTCTTCACAAAGTAGTTGTAGAACTAAGACATCAAAGAAAAAGTACCTTTCTTCGGGAAATGAATGTAAAATCATGAGCCAAACATACAAAAGCCCACCTTTACATGCAGCCTTTTGACAAAAAAGGGCAGAGTAGGGAAATTCAAATTGTGTACTATCGCAACACCAGTTGTAAAATGTAAGATCGAACTCAAAGGTCTGATGCGAAAAGCATCTACTTTGTCATCTGGGGCCAATACACAAATAAAAAGGTAGTGGAGGTGCAACCTTTTCAACTTTGCAGGTTAAGGAATCAGATTAGGAGAGCTACTTCAACTACAAAATTTACTGGCTCAATCTGAAGTATTTACTATGAAGACTATTCCACAAAGATATGTACCAGTGAGAGAAGCACATAAATTAACTTCTTTTTTTAGTTGACATGTGCTACAAGCAAATTCAGCTGGTATGTTCTATACATACCTTTCTTCTGGGCAATCCTGCGAGTGTAAGCTCAACAGTCTGTTGACTTTGATTTGCCATTGCCTGCGTAGGAGCTGACCGATCAATAGGGTGATGGAATTTGCATCGTTCCCCAAACTTACATGAACCCGTCTTCATATAATACTGCGAGATATGAAAGGGAAACTCATAGTACCATTTATTTGTAGTGCAGGTGCATGCATTTTGACTGTCTCTGAATATACATGAAACGCATACAAGCATATAGGTTCAATTACAATATTTTTAACCAAAATCCACCCAATATTGCAGCACGTGTTCATTTACCACCAAAAAGTAGTCACATATGCAAGGAACTTTCCATATGGGATAAGGAAAATCATGATTGGGTTAGCAGACCCAAGGCTATGGAACTTGGGTGCGGGTCTTTCGTCAAAATTAAATGGCCTTCCTTTTTTTCTTTTTATTTATTATTCTTCTTAGGGGCTGAAAAATGAAATATAGTATGCCCGAGGAATTTTTTTACACCCCTTAACTCTTCCTCAACTAGGCTTGGTCAAAATTGCAGAGCAAGTCAAAATATTAGTACCATAGCCAAAATGCGTTCCTTGTCATTAATAAGTTTGCAAGCGGTAATTGTGGCCTCTGGGGAGAAGATCTGTTTTGATTTCTACATGTGTTTTTTTAGGAGATCTACGGCCATTATGTGGCAAGGGGGTTACATCATGTACGAAACAACCACTTCTGTGAACAGCTCATCTTCATTCCCCCTCCTAGCCTTTCCTATCGTCGATCATGCTAAGTCAATGACACAAACATATGCTCCTCATTGCACCTTTCAAAAATAATGAAATTGAAGTCATTTTTCCAGAATCTTGAACAAGAAACAATTCCTGTCCAAACGAAGGAGAAACAGTTCACCCTTCTGCAAAAGAAAAGTTCACTGGAAGCTAGCAGAGAATCAGAAAAGGTCCTAAATAAACAAACAGCGTAGTTCCCCAGAATCAGAAAATATTGACAGATTGCTGACAATTGTGTTCTCTGAAAATGAACATAGATGAGGCATGGAGTCATAACAGAGGCAGTGATGCAGGAACATAGGAAGGCCAAAGTAAGTCCGATCAAATATACTGATCCCTAAGATGAGTTAGCATTAAAAACCATTCTGCTGCACTATGATAATTAAAAGACGAAATTGTCTAGATGTGTGTTTGTCCAATGTAAACTCACATCACATTCAATCTGCCCAGGATGCTGAGGATATATAGCTGGACCAACTCCCAACTGCAATAGGTGATAAAACATTTCATAAATGGCAACGCCAAAACAACATGATAATCCAACACATGGTGAAAGAAAATGACATAAAAGGCATAAACATCCACCATCGCTAATTTTAATAATAGAGGAACTGAAGCATTGATGGTAAGATTCAGGCTTCCAAGAACCTTTATGTGCATAGGAGTAGCTGCTCGGCTGGACGGGAAAAAGATCCCTCAAAAGAAAATGACTCTCTCACTTACCATCAATTGTGACAATCTGGGATCGACTGCTTGATAGATGGAGGCTGCTGAGCAAGCAGCAAATTTTGGGTTTCTGGTTGGTGAAGCTCCAACAATTGGAACAACGCCAACATGCAGATCAATAGCTGCACAAATACATCTGCTTTAAAACTAATTACTCACTTCAGACAACAAATATTTCAACTGATTCACTTGAACTTGTACCACATGTAACAACTAACAAATGTACCATTTCTATCAGGGTGGTTGTAGTGGCAAGTAGCACCATATTTGCAGCTATTTGAAAACAAGTACATTAGTCAGAATTAGAGAAACACTTCTCATCCTTGGAGCAAGAAAGTAGAGTAGTGACCTGCCAGTTTTAAGGTAGAAAGGACAGTCCACTTCACCCTGTTAAGAGAAAAACATGGAAACCAACCTTAAAAAAAATGAGTTATCAATAAGTATGAAACAAAATCAATGCAACCAACAGTTATAACCAGGAGACAATTTCCAACAGTCGGCAGTGGTACATACAAAGTGATAATTGGAAGACACCCGAGGAAGAAGGCCCGCACATCTCAACAGAAATGGCAGAAAGTTGGTTTAAGGATATTTTGACTCTGACAAGAGGTGTACTACAAATTATACGCTTGATTGTGTCTCTATCTTAGGGCTCAAGAAGAAATCGAGTGACCCAGAATCCATTTAGGTTGGTTGATTTGTTTGCTTTGTTAGGAGTGGGATCAGTGAACAAGCAGAATAAATGGGTAGGTGCCGGTTTCGTTTAAAACCCTATCCGACCGGTACCCATTTATTGGAAAAAAGTAAAACAGACCAAAGAAAAAAGGAAAACACAGAGGAAATAGTGATGCCCTTGTTGTCACCACCAGCGATAGTTGGCACAATGCCGGGGAGTGATAGTACACCAATGCATGGGGATTGGAGAAGCACTAACCACCAACTGAAAGACTTTGAAGAAGAGATCACCATCATTAATGAGAGAGATCTGACTAGGGTGAGTGTGTGTGCACACGTGCAAGCGAGAGAGAGAGAGAGAGAGAGAGAGAGAGAGAGAGAGAGAGAGAGGGGTGGAAAGGTGGGCAATGACATATCTGTTGAGATAAAGTTTCTATCTCACTCATTGTCTCAACAAAAACTAAAGCCAATTGTTCTGCTCAATGTTTGACAGCTATTCCAATGTTTATTTTATTTCTTTTAAGTTTTTATCCCAGGCTCCCAGCAGATTACTTGAGAATCACTTTAAAAAATTGGAAGCAAGAAATCCCAACTGAATGGAACCAACCCAACCAGTTTCCTCATCACGGTTCAGGCCAAACAATCCGGGATGGTTCATGTTCACTAAAACCCAACCTGACCCCAATATTCAACGTCCATTCATGCCTTTAAAAAAAAAAAAACAGCTCGCCAATATTTTGGCCACAAGAATTAGAAAAGGACATGGAACCTTAACATTACCGGTCTTATAGGAAGTCCCTTGGTATTATGTAATGAAGCAGGAGAAAGAGAGATCAGAGGCTTGACAAGCTTTACATCCCTGACCATTCTGTCATTCTCAGCTACCAAGTCCCTCAACTCTCCAGCAACGTTATCTTGTATTACCTGAGTCACCTTAATATCTTTTGGGTGGTGAAATTTGCAGGTTGCTCCAAACTTACAGTTCCCAGTCTTCAGGTAAAACTATACAAAATTTTGCACGTTGCATAAGGAACAATCAATTAATAAAAGTAAATTACAGCAATTATGAGAAGACTGAACATGTGCAGGCAAGCAAGAGAAATAGAGAGATGATCATACCGCACATGGAGGCTCAGTTGGCCTTTCTGGTAAGGTGAAAGTATCATCTGAAGTACCCTGAGAACATTTAGTTTCTTTGTTCATAGCTTACAATAAAAGCTTAAGTCACCAAGTGTAAACATGCATAAACCTATGTAACTATAAACATATTTCGCCAACCTTATACAATCATCACTTACCAAAGGAATAATTTTATCTTGTGGATGATTAAACTTGCACCTCAAACCAAATTTACATGTTTGGGTTTTGAGGAAGTACTGCAACAATCAAAATGAAGTAGTTATCATAGGTGCAAAAATGGAGTTAAACAACTATAGAATCTAAGTTAGGATACAACTTACAGGACAATCTGGTTCTCCTGCTCTCTGTGGAAGGGATTCAAGTGTTGTTGCAAGTGGTGCCTAAACAAGATTCACATGAAAAGCCTGAGACCATCCACTGGATCATACTGATAAATGAATATAGATGATAACTGCAAAATATTGCACACGTACTCCGATTCATCCATTCGATAATGATTTTCCACGTGTCACACATAAACTGACAAAACTTTTTATCTAATATTCTATTGGGAAAGGGCCATCTAATGAAAACTACTAGTTCGGATTACATGAAGAGCATTGAAAACTATATAAGCGTCAAGCTTAAAAAAACAGCTTCCAAGATAAGAAATTGGAAGTTTTTCTGAAGGAGTGAAACATATAGTGCTAGTTTGTGGATTGCTAATTTTCAATTAATCAAGCAGAAAAGAAGAAGAATCAAGATGGAAATTCACTGACATTTTCATTAAGAAAAGAGCTATCTAGCCAAAAAAGAACAGATGGAAATGAGCAATGTGCATATATTCATAAGAGGTTAGGTTGAAAGATGCAAATATCTGAGGTCCGTTCAGGTAGTGTAAGTAATAGCATAAAGGCTCCTCTAAGAAGAGCTGGGGACCACTACTACTGATCCAGGCCGACACCTTAGAATTCAGGAGCTGCATTCAATAAAGATGAATTGCCACAAGTACAATACTCAAAACGGTCTTGCTTTAATCACTGAAATTGCTTCAAACCATCTCACAGAAGGTGCAATCTTAAGAACCGTGTCCAATAAAGTAAAAAAAAGTGATATTAAGATGCAACAAGAACTTCATTCTACCCTTAGAAGAAGCTCAAAAACTACTGATTCAGAAAGATGTAATGTGCCTGTTATTGAGTCAACAAAGAAAGACGTTACATACTCTACTCAATATTCAACAATAAGTAAAGAGGAATGGTGAAAGACAAAAGCGCAAGATCATCCACAAGGAAAAACTGATAAAGTGGCAGAAAGAGCAGACAATATAGGATTGCAGAGAAATGTTAATCAAAGCTGGGATCTAGGATCAACTTGCCATACGACAGAGTACAAGATGGACCATGACATGGTACAATTCTAAGACGAAATGTCATTTTCATATACCAAGATTTAGAAAAACTTCTAGTGGAAGCTTTTACAACCTATTCCAGCAAAAGCATGGTCCTTCTGAGACTATACCATTAGTTCGATCCCTCCACCAGTCTGAAGCACAGATTTATGAGAATATATAGGAAGCTGCAGGCTACTCAACCACATGACTAATTTCATGAATGATACCGCGACTATAGACATTAAAGATGGTAGTAAATCATCACCTCTTTCCAATCTGGGATTCCACCCTCGGGAACCCAAATAGGATGGTCAAACTTGCAGTTAAGTCCAAATTTACAAGTTCTGGTAAGCATATAATGAGCACAATCCTTCTCTCCTGGCCTCTGTGGATAAATAGGCAAATTGCTTGCACTCTCCAATCTAGGGCGCTTGGATAACAAGTTGGTAGAATACCACGCTTCACTTTGCCCAATTGCTCTTTGGACATCCAAAACGTTCTGGTGGTAGAGCGCTATGATACATAATAGATAAGTATATACGTGAAAGTGAAGAATGTATATATGTTATTTGATAAATATGGAATAGTTTTAAGAAATTATATCATATGTCTTCCCACTTCCTGAAAGAGAAATGCGTTATTATCGGATATCTTAAGTAAAATTAACTTCCTCAAACTGTAACAAACGAGGTTTGTAATACAGAAGACAAATGAGTTTGACTAAGCTCTGAACCCTGAATAGGAGAAGTATGAAGCATACACGGCGTAGACAAAGTGGAGGCGTTTAAAAAGCTGGGTGAATTTCAACCATATAACTTTGCCAGAATCACTGGTTCTTAAAGTGATTGGCCCCGGGAGGGGGGATCGGTTTGTTTAAACAGTTGGAAGGCATCAAGGCCTCCCTAGGCTAGATATATTCCGCCTGCAGAGAAGGCGAGATATAAAAGAAGCAAGCTAAAGTAGACACAGAGAAGCAACTGTGCTATGGGTTTTACATTTCAGTTGGCAATGGCAACGAGTCCGCGAAAGACTCCAATCCAGGTCGGATCAAAGTCATGACCTAGAGACGACTACCAGTCTAAAGAAGCACAAAGCATGAACAGCAGAATGAAGGGAGAGGGAAGGAATTAACAATTAGGGCAACCTAACCTTGAGAGGGGCGCTTGGTGCCGGAAAGAAGCGGATTCACATCATCGAGGTGAAGGTGAGGGCGAGACCAGGAGGAGCGTGCGGCCGAGCCACCGGCGTAGGAAGAGTAACCAGCGACGTCGGCGGGCGAATAAGTCAGGGCATCGGCACTGCTCTGGGACTGAGAGTGTCCTCCAAATGCGGATGCGAGGAAGGACGCGTCAGAGTCCGAACCCATTTCCATACGCTTGCGGAGAAGGTTTGTCGAGGTTGAGGTGGAGACGCCTGAAAGATTGAATTTGGCCGCCACCCCGGAAGGCGGTGCTGTCCCGTACAGCTGATGATTGACCATCGACGGCTTATGAAATGAAATGCTTCTTCGCGGCGGTGGTTCAACCCATCGGATTTGGCTTCTTTCCATTTTCTGACCATCGGACACTATTTTCTTATTTATATTTGATGGGGGAAGTTAAGCCCGACTCACCCTCACCGCACGTTGTCCTCCAAAAAAGCACAGCCTTTCATCCTGCGGTATAACGCCAGCTCGGAGATGGGCAGAGCAACGTCATGGGAAGACGCTATCGGCTAATAAAATTATTTTATTCTGAATTCTTCGCAGGGATTTTTGGTCATATACAACGCAGATGACTTGTTATGGATAAAAGCCTCTCGTCCAGTAAATGATATCTTCTTTTACTATCAATTTTCGTAACAGAATGAAAATGAAGAAAAATAAGTTATTAAAGTAATAAAATATTAAATATATATTTTTTAAAAATGTGATTGAATATATTGATACAACTAATATGATATCTTGAGAAAAACAAGTACATGCCTTATTGACAAAAAGTTCAAATAACAAAAGATGGATATTCGATATGTATTTTAAGAATGCTAACATAATATGAGTAGCAAACCTCCAGGTACAAAGTACCTAATTAATTATTCCATGAAATCAGTACGGTCAGATATATTGATGAAGCAGGTGATGAAGCTCGGTATCATCTCGCACTAATTATCATGGAAAATCAAACACAAATCCATAATACTCACCTAAAAACAGTGCATTAAAATAGACACTTAAATCAGGGGAGCCATTATTTGCAGACACCAAGTAGTCAGAAATAGAAACACGGTCTATCAAAATGACAATATATATTTTGACTTTATTCTCTCCCTCTAGCAATGGGATTATAGATGTCCAATCTTCACAATGCCGCACGAAAGATGATGCGGAGAAGGATTTGCGACTTCTGCACTGTAACATATGTCCTCGAGGAAAAGGTCCCAACGGAAGCCATTGCGATTGGCTTTGTAGTATAGATAGTGCTGACTCTTGTCAGGAAACAGAGTCGCTTGCTAAATTCCAACCTGAAAAAAGGAACAAGATTTTGCTGTTTGGATTTCGTGGAAATGCAAGTTTGCTTTGATTTTCTTCCTCCTCTTCTATAATCTGTGGCGCCTTCAAGAGTTGGACTATAAGCCTGTTCTCCGTGTGTAGGCCTTAAAGTACGTCTGTCCCTTTTCTTTTCGAAGGAATGAAATCCAACTTGAACAAAGATGATCTTTGGTGTTGTCGCCGTTGTGCGGAAGTTGGTGAGGAAAGATGAATTACCAAGGACCTGCATGGTAACGCTCCCAGAAACAACTGATTTTGTTCTTTTGTTCCCGAGAAAGGATTTGGAACAGAAATGCGTTTGGTAAATTTTATGTTCCCGATAACAAATTTGTTTCCCGGAATAGATTTGGAGTATAATCCAGAAGCAAAAAAATGTTGCTTCTCGCTTCCGGGAACAATTCTGAGAATCAATTTTTTTTCTCTCTTTTCTCTTCTCTTTTTTTCCCTTCTCTTTGTTCTTCTTCTTCCTCCTCCCACCCCATCGCCACAGCCTGCGAGTGGCCGGTGCTTGGCTAGGCCAGGGCGACGTTTGGCAAGCTCGTCAAAGCCTTGCCCAGGGGGCGCGAGGTCGGGTGAGCCAAGCCTTGCCCAAATTTGGGGAGGCGAGCCTCGCCCGGCCTTGCGCCGCCTAGGCGAGACCCGGCGAGCTCGCCGGAGCTTGCCCGGCCGCTTGTCGGCCACCACCAGTGGCGGCGGCCAAGAGGAAAAATGAGAGGAAAAAGAAAAAAAAAAGAAAATTATAACAAAAAGTACTAAAAAATTAAAAGAATCAAAAGATTAAATGTTTTTACCAAACGCATTTCTGTTCCCGGAGTAAAAATTTTGGACAGTTATCAAACGCTTTCAAATGCTTAGAAATTGATTTAGGGAATAGAATAAAAAAATCATTTCTAAATAGAAATTGTTCTCAGAAACAGAAGCGTTGTCATGCAGGCCATAAGAGTCAAGATTTGGATTCCAAACGGTGATAAGAGCTGAGCGAGGGTGGCCGGATTGTATCATTTAAAGTGTTGACCTATAAAGATATTGAGGGAGCAAGAGAGAAGCACTAGGAAGTAGCCATCTTGCCGTCGAAATAAGGAGGAACCCAGAATTGACAGACCCCATATTAATTCACACTCGTGTTTGAGGCTTTTCCACAAATCATCACACCATTGAAAGGCATTCGAGTGAGACAAAAGTAAAGAAACGCTGAATCCCTTTTATTAGGGTTTAGAGTTTAAGGTTTTGACACTGAACGACGATACATGGTCCAAAAGAAAGAGATGACTATCGTGGTGCATTACCTTCGAACGTGGGGTCGCCTACGCTGGCGACAGCCGCCTGAGGTCACTTAAGGTCGGGTGGACAATCGCTTGGGTCACAGCGACCTAGGTGACCATTGCTTGAGGTTGTCGGACCTCAGGTGATACTTGGGTTGCATGACCCAGGCGATGCTTGAGGTCGCGCAACCTCAAGTGACCCTTTTTGGCGGTCGATTGATGGCCAAAATTGGCTACCGATGACTAAATAAACAGAAAATAACATTTAAAACTTTTTTTAAGAAAAAATTAGCAAAAGTTGTTTGCAAAATGTAGTTTTTACCAAACGGTATTTAAGCAAAAATTGTTTCTCAATGTTATTTAAAATTACAGTTTACTAAATGCTATTTGTATTTTGGAAAACCCCTTTAACTTAAAGCCAAATCAAACGGGCCCGTGATCGTTCTACATGGTACGACCGGTGATGATGTGTACAATTTTTAATAATTTTTTAATAATTTTTAAATTATTTTTTGTTTTTCTTTTCTTCTATTTCCTTGCTTTACTTTTTTTTTCCTTTTTTTCCCTTTTATCTCAGTTTCTTTTTTTTTTCTTGTTACCTTTTTCCCTTTGCCGACCTCGCCAACCTCAAGTGAGGGCCACCCTTGCCCTCGTTGGATTAGGCGGGGGCAACCTTTACTAGGCCCAGCTTAGGCCTAGGCGTCCCTTGCCTAAGGCTAGTGACTTCTACTGGACTTTGGCTCGGCAATGGCCAATAGAGGGAAAAAGCAAAAAAAAAAAAAAAAAAAAAAAAAAAAAGTAAAGAAGAGAAAAGGGAAAAAGAATAAAAAAAGAATAAAGAAAGAGAATAGAAGAAAAGGAAAAAAAAAAGGAAAAAGGAAAAAAAATTATAAAATAAAAAATTCGAAAAAATATTACAATATTATAAAAAATTATCCACATTATGGTCAGCCGTACCATGTATAACGATTTGTGTTTACGTTAACGATGTTTAACTAAAATTTGCTAGATAGATTGAATTGACATAATGTGAATATGTTCATGACTTAATTAACACAATTAAAAGGTTTACGACCGAATTAGCAAAAATGTAATAGATTTAGAACTTTTTAGACAATTTTCCCCGTTTGCTTTGCATAGTTCAAAATCTGAAGGAACGTCACTTATACGTGAAAGTGTTGGAAATGCTCGTTTGCCCGGGATTACAATAACTTCATTGGGCATGTCATTGAGCAAGGGAGAATCCGCATGGAATTTCGGACATCATTATCCGGCGGATCGGTTCTTCAGTTACCAACGTTTATTCCCACCACCAAGATCTGCCCGGTAGAAGAGGCAGCCTCCTTGTTCTTTCACCTGGGAAATGTTGGAGGTGTGCCCCAGTATATAGCAAGACCTTGGCTGACCATGAGAATTTGCGCCTGGTATCTGAGAAGCTTAAGAAAAAACACTTTTATCTAAACCGTGACATGAACTCGTTCACCTAATAACGTACAAGCATCCTCATTGAGCGGGGCAGAATTCGCATGGACTGGAGGAATGCGAGCAAGCTGCGCTCATTCCTTGGCCTTGCTATCACCGATTCGTGAAGGGATTGACGGTTTCTCTCCTCTATCGCCTAATTTGTGGAGCGAGCTGCAGTCTCTCTCTACCTCTGCCTAGTTCTAGCTCTCAACTGACATAACCTGGTCTTAAGATGGGCATCGTGCTTACAGACCAACTCCTTACCACTGTAAACTGGTGGACAGCGATGAGACCTAAATCCATTGATGATGAGATTCATGAGATCAGAGAGGGAGGTCAGACCGTGAGATTGGAAGGGGTGAGATGACCGCCTCACGGTGACTGAGGTGACAACGTAGTGATTCGACATTTTTTTAAATGGAAAAAAAACAATATCCGCATACTTCTATATGTTGCAAAACAACTCATCTAAGGTGTCTGGTTACGTAGCGTCGAGAAAGTTGCAAATGGAGTTTGTTGAGTGACAAACATTTAGTCATGTGTGCAAGCCACTACTGTTGGAACTCTTACAATAAATAGACACGCTCATTCAACTATATCCTCTTTCCTCAATTAAAGCCTTGTGCCCCAGTGGGCACATATTGAAAGAAAAACTTTTGAAGGGAAACAGAGTGTAAGTCCCCACAACTAACACAATCTTAAGGAAGAAAAGCGTGGGAAAGAAACGGGACTACCCTCCTCTGAACTTAACATGCAGTGAATCTTGTTATATATTGTCTACAAAAGCGAAAATCATGCAAATTCAGCATGTTTTTTCTTTCACTCGTGAATAACAAAACTACATAATATAAAGGAAAGAGATCAAGATACTTTACCTATAAATAACAATCCCATTTCCTGAGAACGTACAAACTGTAATTTATAATGTTCAACCAAATGAAGAGGTTCCCGAACCACAAAGGTTTACAAGATAATCATTTCCCATAGGCAACGCCATTGCTTTTCTTATTGCAATTGCTGAGAAAGAACACATTTCCCCATGGTCACCACAGGCATGTGTACACAGACATTCGATTCGCAGGCATGAAGAAACTCACAGATGCAGCTTTCTCTGAGGTTATCTTTTTGATTGTGCATTCGGAGTCTGATCATTTGGTCCCAGATTGTTTATAGGTGGTCGCTGCTTGTGATGATCAGTGACTGACTGATAAGCTATTGCCAGTGCTAAAGCCTACAAAAGAATTCAACATATTCTGAGAACCTAGTAGTAACAAGGCAACTCTAGTTTTTGTGCCAATGATCCTCAACTTTTCTGAATGTTCAACAATATCTCGATGAAACTGCATCCAGCGCCATCCAGTTTTAATTCCCATTGAGCAGTTTTGAAATATCATCGACATATCAAATACTTGATGAGATTTTCAATTTTCACCTCATCCAATCCTCCTAGGAGAATCAAAACCATCATTAAGGAGCTAACTTCACTAGATCACTAAACCGGGAAACAAAATTATCCACCTGAAACCTTCTCATGACACTTAATAAAAAATCAAGCCAAAGAAAGCTTACAATGTGATCCTTTTGAGGAGGAGCATATATGCCAGTCGTGATGGTCTTTCATTGTCTCTTGTACCACTAGGAGGTGAAGCAGATATGTTAGCGTACCCAGTTGGAACAACAATTACAGGCATTCCGACCAGATTCCCAGACAAACTTTCTCCCAGTCCGTTCCAATGAAAGCATCAACAGTGAAGCTTTCTCTTACTTCTCTGATCAACTTTCCTCTGGCTCTCTGTGCCTAAGGAGAGAATGGCTCACTTTTAACCACGAAGGAGTTGAACAATAGGAATTTAGATCTACCGTGATTAGAGTGGGTCATTTCAATGTGGTAACATAGCATAATGGTTTAGTTCATTCTGATACAACAATCACCCAATCAATCAATATTGGACAATGAAAAAAAAATCTGCAATCCGTATAGTTTGCTGAGTCCTAGATGAAGAAAACTACAGCAAGATGTAATCAAGAAAGAGGATGACACTCCGGGGATTAACTTCACAGTGGTTGTATATACCTCATTGTTCAATCAACATTCACCCTGAAACCGGAAAGTATCAAGCATGCAGGAAGCTGTTTAACTAATGTAAGCCTGCATACTCAATTTAGTTTGTTAAAGGGTACTACAAACACATGATTTCACATGGCACATGGTATGCTACCCTACCATAAGTAGTTTGTGCAAATCCTTACATTGAATAGAACAAACGCATGTTGGTTGCTCAAAATTGAGGCTTCATTATATGGCATTTTCATTTGCCATGAGTGGGTCAATTCAGACTTTGAGTTTGACCAAGCTGATAATGCAGCTTATAATTTGTACCTACACTCAAGGGAGCCACACTCATGATACCAAAACATTTGGTGGTATTATGCCCGAATCTTAACGGTGTCTAGGAACATTCGCAACCATTCTAATTATTAAAAATACAGAATCTACTTTTCTAACAAAAAAATGGTTTCTATTTTAAGCATTCGCTTGTCTTAGAAAACAAATCAGAAAGGTTGATCTGGTTTGCTTTGATTGAGTATAGATCAAGATACCTTTGCTCAATGCGGATGACCTGCCAAACCCCACCCAACCAACAAATTTAAAGTCTAGCAAAAACAGATCTCCCAATTATACTCCAAGCATGGCGCTTATTGGCATTAATATGTCTGAAAACATAAATGATCCGCTTTCAAGTGTTCTACATTTGTCTGCCTAAAGCTAATCCCACATCCCTTGGGGATCCCACAGAAAAAATCCACCACATCATTTTCCATTGAAAATATGCTTGGCAATTTAGAGCATTACTGCAAGAAATCAAGAATGAATACTTAACCCAATCATCACATTATCCTCATCTGACCCTTTATTATATCACTTAAGAGATCATCAGTATAATCAATATTACAACATGAAGCCTGCTCTAGGGCAATCAGGACCTCTGACAAGTCATCATTAAAACTTTAAAATAACCATCAAATCAGAAATCAGAACAGTTCATCTTGAAAAATTCCATCATCAGGCTGATTACAATAATTGGTTTATTCACTAAGGTATGTACTTGCTATATTTGGAACCAAACTCTTGAACAAAGTAAACGCTCGAGCTTAGATTAGTAATACAATCAGCAAAAACAACAAGCGGCAAACCTGCACATAGTCCACAGCAGGAACTACGCGTGCACGGCGCAGCTCAACAGGCCATTGTTCCTGAGCTTCATATTGATCATCCTTTCCCAAACGTTGCCACTCATCAAAGTGAGCCAACATATCCACGTCCATTGTGAAGTTCAAGATGCCTTGAACAGAATTAACAGTGTAATTTAATCTGAAGGGAACCATAGTAACTCCCTTTAAGGAAAGAACACGAACAACCTGAAATATGATAGAAATGAGGAGGGGAGAGAGAAGGGGGGGAACTGAATCGGACTGATCGGACAGTCGAGTGGAACCCATCAAAAAGGAGGCGGGGAGGTTTGTGCTGATTTCTTTGAAGGAGCACTATGCAAAGAAGGCACTCATGGGAAGACTCGGGACATTGGCGAAGGAAAACGTGCACACGGAGAAGGCCTCCACTTCTGCAGTTCTCGCATTCAAAGAAGACTTGAACTGACATGGCGCTTTCTTCTCTTCTCTTTACTGCAAAGAGAGTTCCTACGTTTCCCTTTTAGAAACGCCAAAAAGACGAGTCCAGTTACTTTTCATAGGTCTGTAAAAAAGAAATCGAAACACGTACTTACCATATATTTGCGTTCCCCTCTTTATAGCTATCATAAAAAAATTCCAAATACAAATTTATCCCAAGTTGATGCACTAATGACAAATTTACTATATATTAATTTTCGTTAAATTTTACTGTTAAACTGTTAAATTAGATGATATATGATAGTTGATTGATACACCGGTTTAGGATTTTACTATTCATTTGTCACATTTGTATTAATTTTATGATTTTTTGTAGTATTAATCCAATTTAATGGAAATCATATTTATTACAAATGTTTTAGTTTGGATTTTTTGGCAGTTAAAAAAATTAATTTTTGGTAAATTTGTCACAAGTGTACTAGTTTTGGTTTTTTGGGTAAATTTATCATATGTATACCAATTTAGAGTTTTTGATGGTCAAAAAATTAATTTAAAGTAAATTTGCCATGAATGTATTCATTTGAGATTTTTTGTGGTATTAACTTTAAAAAATATACAAACTCAAAAATTCATACTTCTTGTCCTCTGTTTCAACCAAATCTAAAAAATGCACGTATCTAAAGTTAACAAAAACTTCAAAATTGACACACAAGAAACATATAGGAGACCTTTAAGAAATGCATACTACACCCCTCGGAGAGAAAACAAATGTTTGGAGGATGAGAGAGAGAGAGAGAGAGAGAGAGAGAGAGAGAGAGAGAGAGAGAGAGAGAGAGAGAGAGAGAGAGAGAGAGAGAGAGAGAGAGAGAGAGAGAGAGAGCTGAAAATAGGTTAAATTATTTGTGCCTAAATCATAATCATTAAATTGTGATCGTGTAACTTTACTTATTACATCTTTCATCAGTCCAATACGAGAGAGAGAGAGAGCGAGCTTGCCTAGCTAAGTTGCGGCTGCTGCTTTTGTCAATGTTTCTTTCCAAGACCCCCTGAGCTCCTCAATGCTTACGAAATTCCCACTGCTAATCACTATCGCGCCAAAGGTGTGGCAAATGCTTGAAAGTTACTGATTACAGGGCCATTGCATGTTTCATAGTTCACAAGTTTATCCATAGAATTCTTGGTAATAAACTGAAGGATGTGCTGCTTGGATTTCTTGATCATTTCATTAATTGCGCTAAATGCTGTGTCGGCACATGATATTTCAACACCTAGATTCACTATGGCAATTGAAGTCCTCTCTCAAACGTTAGATTTATCTACAGAACAAGGGAGGCTCAAAGTATCGTCCCTCTGCGCTCCACGATCAAGCTTGCCCACTTCTGTTTTGCTGAGGGTGGCACGCATGCTTTGAGAGACACATCCCGAATATCGAAGGGAATTCCTATAACACTGTTTAATTTACATATCAACATACACAAAATATTGTCTCTTCATTCTTCACAAAGCTTCTCTCTTCTCTCGTTTTCATATTTCTTATTTGTGATGTACTAGGAGCGTCTTTTGCTGACACGAAAAATTACAGCCGCTAATCTATCTTGTAGGTATCAAATGATGCACAACTTCGCCCATCACAAGCTCAAATGAAACCGGGCTGCACATGTTAACATCTCCAGAACTTCATCGTCGCAAAACGGAGATCTCACCGCTCCTATTCCTCCCACAGGAAACGGACAAGCATAGCTAAAATGCAATCTCACAAGGCGCATGAAAGGTCCTCCCCGACATATAGCCTCAAGGTTTTCTCCAGCATATGAACACAATGGGATACCTCCACACCTGAGACAAGCATTAAAATGAGAAGCATTCAATTTAATTCTATAGCTTTAACTCCTTCACACGTAGCAAAAGAACGGATCAGATATTCTGCAACGATTCTCGAGAAACCTACGAGTCTCTTAACAAATTCAATTTTCTTTATCAACTTTTGAGTTAATTTCCTCTTCTTCACTTATAATTGGCAGAGAATCCTGTGTATGTCTATTCTGTTCTTTTCCCCAGTGCAAGGTGTATGGACAGATTAAATCCCAGCAACATGCAGGCATAAGTGGAAGATTTCTTGGTACAAGTCAAATTCGCAAATACCACGAGAACAGCAAACTCTGCACAGCATGTAAAAATTGGCAACACAATGCATGGTAAGCCACCACCAATTACCAGTAGCATATAGAGGAACTGAATGTGTTGCAAAGGCTCCGGCAGCAACCACCCAATGAGTATGAAGCCGGAGAACCAGCAGCCTTGCACTGTCTGGTGTGTTGAAATTCGATCCATTAGCATTTTTCACCGGTGCAAAGTCTTCATCACGCAATACCTGAACTTTCAGACAAATTGTTTAGCTTCACAGAATTTAAAGAGCTGAACTCAAAAAATTGGTATTAGAAGGGTAAAAGAGGACCTAAAAAAGTGCAGTTGAAGGAGCATATGGAAATGTATCAAATATGAACTGCTCCAGCTTCAATCCCGCCATTTGTCCATGGATTGAAGCAATTTTCTTCTCGGCAAGATGATAACTGCAATTACAAAAAAACCGAATGCATTTAATTTATGAAACGTTGCCTCATGCAATGAATCGGTTGATAAATAGTCTACACTTCTTGATATTACTGAAGTTTACACTTTGTAGAGGGACCAAAATTTTGGCAAATCCGTTACTTAATGAGTCTCATGCCTCTGTACCCTAACAATCAAAAACTCTCTGACTACAAAATTAATTATCTGTCGATTAACCTTTTGAGTTTGATAAAGATATACCCTCTTTGTTGAAGCTTTTATAAAGCAACCTGCCAATGTATTTAAATTAAATATTATTCAGTATTAGTAGCTCTAGGGATGCACATAAGAGGAATAACTGGAAATGTAAACCACAAGGAGGATAATTAAAGTTAGAATGAGTAATTGACACACCAAGTTGACTCACTACTCAATAGTAGAACTCCCAAGAAAATTCCGTATCTCATACCAAAAAGGTCAAATGCCTGGTTCACAAATTGTGTAGTACGAAATTTTGGTTCGGAGGGTGAAAGATGAAACTAAGGTCATAAAACCGACAGGGTACTTTTAAAGGAGAAAAGAGCAGAAAGTGGCTCGAGAGACAATATTTTCGTCCCACCAACATGACCAAATAAAAAAGCTGTAAGGGGTCTTTGTTTTTCACTCCTTACCTGCTTTCATTTTTTTTTTTTACCCTAAAACAAAAGGTGCTTGAAGCTATCTGACCGACCGGAAATTCATCACCACCTCTTGCAATGAGGCAAAAGGCACGAGATAATGATGTTCTAATCAAGCACTTACTTGCACAAAATGCCCATGCAACCAACGTGGTACTCTACAGAGATGTTACAGTTAGGACACCGCCCCCACTGCTTCGAGATCAGTTGTTTGCAGTAGACAGGATCCAGCATGGCGTCGCAATAAAACCCTGGACATCGCATGTTCACCACTCCATTGCCGATGCTTGCCATGATGTCAGTCTCTGCAGAAGGAATGCTTGCACCGTTTCGTGGTCTTGGAGATCAAGCCCGACGGAACGTGTTCCAGGCATATTGCACGATACATGATTGCTGTTGTTGTAGGGGCTGGGCGGTTCCGAGGTGAACGAGATGACGCCGGCCTTGGGCGAAAAATATGGAACATGGAAAGGACGGGAAGAGACGAAGTGAAGAGGACTGAAATGAATAAAGAGAGATTAGCAAGGGATTATTAGTAAAATCAAACTCATGTACACATCAAATCTTTTTCAAATCCGTCCAAATATACATGGACTAGGAGGATAAATTACTTGTGGAGGTGGCTTTGGTGGCTTTCACTTGTCTTAGGTATGCCCTTCTTTTGTGCAATTAAGTTGTAAAAAGATTTTGTCAATCTGATTTCTTTCAGTAATCTGATTTTTGTCGTTAGATTTTGGCGTCTTACCATTTCGTTATGTGGAATTAATTATTAAATTCTCATCCTAATTTGTCTTAGCTATAAAGAGGGAAGCGCAAGTATGTTGTAAGCACATATTTTGATTTCTTTTTTTGCATTTTATTCTTATTTTCGTTGCAGCTTATGCCCAGAGTTAAATTTTTTTTACGGACCTACGAGAAATGAATCTTCTGATCATAAATCATAAGAGTTGCAAGTATTTTATCATAACTTCTGAACACAATAGCACATAATGTAAAATGATTAAAATTGTTATCGATGGGATTGTTATTTTTTTTTGGGTAAGGTAAGTATATACATAGACAACCAAAGCTTGTACATCAAAAGGGGACACGGTACCATTAGCCACACCGCTAGACAACATGTCGCTGGGGTGGACGGGTACTGTGCACGCCAAAATAAAACCAAATAGACTAGCGCTCCAATGGAGCCAAAAGATTACAATTCCTGCCCTAAGCCATAGGCGGCTCTAAGGTGAAAATGCGAGAGTCTATCCCCCAACTGCGCTGCATTCTTCTATTCCCGGGACTATCCTCAACCAATAAGAAGAAAAGAGCTTTATCTTTTACTGCCTTGAATAGATGTAGCTTCAAGGCAGGAACTAAGAGGTTGTGGCCTTGGAATATGATCTCATTCCTAGTCTTCTAGATTAGTTGGCACAATGAGCCGAAGGAGAAATGAGTTATTTCCTAGTAGAACCCTTTTCCAGACAAAAATTTAATAGCCTATAGAAGATTGTTAGTCCAGGTGGAGTTGCGCCAAGGAATGTTACATTTGGCTGCCCAAAAAATAGCTAGAGATTTGGAGACCGAGCAGTAAAAAAAAATAAAAATCGATGGGATTGTTATTGTCGTGTGTTTTTTTCCCCATAATGCATGCTGAATTCAAATTCTTGAAACACCTGAAAAAAAAAATTAAAAAATTAAAAATATATTATAACAATTGTAAATTAATTTTATGATTAGCTGAGCACATGAAGGAGATATAATTCGGAATGCCTAAATATCTCGGAATAACAGTAGTTTAACTTCAAATGATTTTTTTTGTTGTCATGAGATATATTTCGAATAAATCTCAAAAGATAAATTTCAAATAGCATCCAAATAAATCATGAAAAACGCCCAAAATAGACCTTCCCCCAAAATATCTCTGAATAAGCCATTATCAAATGACCCCTTGATCTAACTCTCCCCAAAACATAACCCCAAACCCCAAAGTAGGCATTGAAGACATCCAAATTTTCCTTGGCCCCCGCACCCAAAATCTCCCTCGAATTGCGCGGCTCCTTCTTCGTGGAGACTCGCCCCTTAATCGATATGCCTTTGTTGTCATGGCTGAAAGAGAGGGTGAGTCGTGTGGGTTTACTGACCGGTGAGGAAGGTCCAGTGTTGGTTATTGGCGTGGGTCTTGCGTCGAACCTGGGCATTTTAATGAGTAGAGACGTTTAAGGTGGTGGCCGTGAGCACGGCGGCTAGGGGTGTCAATGGGTCGGGTCAGGTCAGGTCTTGATGTTACCCGACCCAAAAGGCATGAAACACGAAGAAGGAAAACGGGTCGGGTTTCGGGCCAGCATGTCAAATCCAATTATACGCATGTCATCAAATCAAAAAACTTCAACCACAAACGAACCATCAGTCCTCCGATTGACTATGGAAGGGTACAAAAGAAAGGAAAAATTCCATAGCCACAAACAATCCTACACACCCGAAAGTAGCGAAATGAGATGATTTAAAGTGTCTCTGGATTGATTTTCACACTTAAATTTTATGACAATCCGAAATTCGCGACACGTGAATTTTTTGACTTTGTTTTAAACGAAATGCTCGATGCTTTCACGTACTGATATTCACAATAAATTCACACGTAACTCTTTCACAATCATTTGAATTTTTTGAGGGGAAAAAGACTTGCTTTACATCGAACGTCATAACGTCGCAAGTGACGAGTTCGCATTCCACGGGCTTTACACTCAAGAGCAAAGGTGACTAGCGCTTGCGGTGGCCATCTTCATCAGGGTTGCAAGGGTGCAGGACTGGATCGGCCAGGTCGAACTTTGGTTGGGAGATGGGAGCCGACTTGGCTCTATTCACTCCTTGGAGTCGGACCGATTGTTTTAGCTCTTGGGTTTTGGCTGAATTGGGCTAGTAGTGTTTGGGTTTGAATTAGGCATAGTTGGCCTATTCTTTGTTTTCTTGGGACGGGCTTAGTTTATTTAGATTTTTTTTGGGGTTGGGCACATATTTTGAGCTCGTCAGGCCCGGTCTGGCTGAGGGCCTGACGACTTGGGTCATTAGACTCGGGCCGGATCCTGATATCCAACCCAGGTCCCTATTTTTCGAATTAAAAATAATTTAAAAAAAATCTTTTTGACAAATTTTATAAAAAAATTATAAATTTTTGTATTTTTTTTCTAAAATTTAGGAAAAGTCTTAAAATTTAGTTTGGAGTAGCTTTTACATAAAATGTGTAAAAATCCAAAAATAAAATAAAATTTGTGTTCAAATTAAATAAGCTCTTAGGACTTTACAATAAGTTTTGAATGTTCTTAGAGACCGATGTTAGAGGTCGTTGTTTGCGCATTTCTATTTCAATTATCATCTAATTGTGCACTTTCGAAATGTTGATTGTGGTTTCCCTTTGGCCTAGTTAGGAATGGCTTCTTTCTTATTTCTTAGCGTTTGATTCTAAATTTTCCTTAAAATTTATCTAATGCTTTCTTAGTTGTTGATTGTTACTTTAATAATTGCGTGCTCATATGATCACCTTTCATGTTAGTTGATAAATTTAATACTAATCCAAACTGCCTGACAAACATCTTCTTGAAATGAACAAGTATAAATACCAAAATAGCACTAGTTGATTAAATAGTGTAATTAAGTCCCGGGCCGTAAATTTTATGACTGCATAGAAATTGAGGTATATTCCCGTGTCTCATTTTATTTCCAGCCAATCCCAATATGCTAGTGGCATATGCTCATGAGAAAATTCTCATAGTGTCAGTTTAAGTTAATATCGAATACCCTATCGGTTTGGGAGAGCACGCCCCTGATTAAACGCTGTCGTAAACAAGTATTTTAAGCAATATCTCTAAACCTGTCTTTTTGCTTCGGATAGAAAAGATAAGTCACAAAACCAAAAATAAATAAAATTTAAGCTCAATAAACCAAAGAAACAAACCCAAGAGCCCAAACTAAAGCCTTGAAACTTTTAGTGGCCCATGACTTTAGATATTTCCAAGGGCAATATAGGAAATTTATACTTCTAGATATTTATAGGGTTAATATCTATATATTTTCAAGGTATAGATATTTGTAGGAATAATGTGAGAAATGTATTATACATGTTTCTTAGGATTAGATCTTCACTATTAAATTGAAGGGATATCTAATGGTTGTAATTAGAGAAATTCAAGTAAAAAGGGTGCTCTCCCCCTCATTAGGCATCCAAGAATTGAGTAATATGAAGTACTCTTGGGAGCACTTTATACTTATCTATAGTATTCTCTTTCTTGAGCAAGTTGACTTAGGATTGTGACCTAAGTCAAATTATTCGAGAAAGTGAATATTAGAAAGAGGTATAAAGAGAAGAGCTCCTAACAATACTTTATATTACTCAATTATGGTGCCAAATGAGGGGGGAGGGACTCCTATTTATACTTGAACCCCTCTAATTATAGTCGTTAAATCTTCCCTCAATTTAACGGTGGAGGTCTAATCTTCGAAAATATGCATAAAATCTTTCTCATATTATCCCTACAATTATTTATACTCTAGAAATATCTAGATATTATCCCTATAAATATTTGGGTGTGTACATTTCTATATTGTCTTTGGAAATATATAAAGTTATAGACCTCTAGAAGTTTCAAGGCTTTAGTTTGGGCTCGTGGGCCATTTCTTTGGTTTATCATGGTCATCTATTTGCAAATGGACAAGGCTAATAAGTTCCCGCATGAAGTTTTAGAAGTTACCTTAGTTATGAAGTTTCCTATTCCTAAACTCAAAGGTTTTTTATTATTATTATTATTATTTTAAATGAGGAATTCTTTAGTTGTTTCTTCCATCTTCACTATAAAAGTTTTATATTTGTCAAATAGCTTGTTAGAAATTGCACATTCCAAGGTAGAATGTGGTGCTTAATTAACTCTCACAATTAGCCAACAAGACTTTTGCTTTAATGATCGCGCGTGATGTACCTAGGCAGACAACCTTTAAGCTATGATAACCGTTAGGGGTGAGCACATCGGATTGATAGAACTGAGAATCGACTGGATCAGACCAGATCAGTCAGTTTGGTCCAATTCTTGGGTGTGTAGGTTCGGTTTTTGATTTCATAAAAATGGAATTGGTGATTTTCGGTTCGATTACCTTTCATGGGGAAATCGAACCAGACCTGACAAATTCTTTTTTAAAAATATATATTTTTTATTTTTTTAAAACAATAATAAATCTTAATATAGTAATAACTATAGTATTTTTTTAGTTTTTTAACTTTTTTTGCTAAGTGATCGGTTCCATTGGATTGGATTGACCCTATTTGGTTCAGTCCTTGGTCCAAAAAATAGAAAATTGATCCTCCTTGTTCTCGATTCTTAGGTGGAACCGGATTAGATTAGAAATCGATCACCCATAGTAGAGAGCCATACTTTTCTCCGTGTGACCACTAAAGAATGCATCAACAACTGATCACTCGTTGTGGGCTTTTGATTCTTAGAAAGCTGGGCCCTTTTTCCCTAAGAAAGTCCAAAAGATCGTCTCTCATTTAGTAAATTTAACTTATTCCTTTTTCCTTGGCCAGAGATAAATTTGCTCATTCAAATTCATTTACTTGTACATTATGGTAAAAGAAGATAACATGCATAAAAATTTTGTCTAATTTCACCACGACGGGCGGAGGCTTTGTATTAATAAAAAGATGAGGCAAAAAAGCTCATCAGTTATGCCGATCAACGCATTATTATTTTGTGCATGAGTATCATCCAATTTAATCCAATTTAAACTGAATGCTCTGATTATATAAATATTTATTGAATACATAGAAATTCATTTTCTACTGCATAACATGTAGAGATGATTCTGTTTCTAATAGACCTCTTATCATCTCCTCTTGCTTCTAAGAGTCTCTTATATGTTGTTCGAACAAGCGTTGCTTTCTTGCATATAAGTGAAGTTTTTCATTCCTCTTCTCTTACTAATGAATGATGGCATATGATGGCTCTTGGCCAATTCTCAAGGTCCATCTCATATCTTTGTGTAGAATCGATACATTAATAATCTACGTGGCTCTCAAAGCCACACACTTCAATGGGCACGACATGTTAGGGTTGCCCATAAGTCGAGGTACATAAGAGCTCTCAAAATGTTACCAAAATTTAGCAATCATAGAAGCCTTGACCAAAAGGGCAATTCTTACAGGCAAATTTGTAGAAACGCCTCCCCGAACCGTGCATGACAAGTTTCGGGCTAGTACGGCACGACGATCGGTTGCTGTTTACACGGTTCGGGAATGCCCCCATCACGCCTTGTCCGCAGATCCAGCACAGTGGCTCGATCGGCTACCTGAAAATATTTAAAAGACCGGGTGCTTCTAAAATCCATACTTAGCAGAATGTGTGGTTAAAGCTACAGCAGATGAATCAACCATGACTGAATAATTGTCGAATGGGTGAACCATCTGGCTCCAAAACTAAGAAATAATCAGCCATTGACTGGAAGAAGGCGACGAAGGAATGGCTATAGCTATCTTGTTACGGGCAGTTCCTTAACCTACAACACTTGGACTGGATTTATCTGGCCCTCGTCGAAGCCCCGGCGAACATTTCTTCGATATTCTGAGAATCCGTCTCTACTTTTGCTTTTTCAACCTGCCTTCCAACATTTCAAGCCCTCTTATCCGGCCCACTCCTTCCCTAATAGTATTTTAGATCCCCACGCTGAGAAGAGTGACCGCGACCAGGTTATTCAACAGGTACAAACAGAGAGAGTGCGGAGCAAGTAAACGCAAGAACAAAAGAGAATAAGGAAAGTTATAGTGATGAGTTGGGTTTAAGTAAATTATAAATTTATTTATGACCCATTTAACATTTATATTATGTTTAAGTCAATTTATGACTCATTTATTGAATATAACTAACATATATAACAACTCAACCCCTTACATGTAAATTAAAAAATGAGTTTAAAATCTAATTTGACAAAATCGTAACATACTGAAAGAAGAAAAACAATGGTTAATAAAAATTTCGAGATACTCGTCAACAAGACTCCAATCTTTTTTAAGTTAAAATGATGGAATAATTTGAAGCTTCAAAGGGGGCAAACATCATCGTTTCGATTCCCATTCTTATGGTGTGGAACATGAGAGGTGCTTTTGCTTTTAGCTCTCTTCTTGTCCCACCATGCCACCATCCCCTCTTTTGCTGCGTTATTGGTGGATTGAAAAGGCACTTGGCGACAATTCGATCTTGGCCGTTGATAGCAAGAGTTACCTTTTTCATCTTTTGAAATGGGCCGTGTGATTAGGCGATGGAGCCGTCGGTTCCGGAGTAGCTCCTTCGCTGCCCACTTTCGTGGGACTCGGAAAGGAGTTAGGAGAAGCTTAACGCATGCAAAACCGTCTTTATACTCCATTATTTCCGCAGGAATTTTGCGGAGCTTTGTTTCATGGTATGTACCTATTTTTAGGATGTAAAATATCCTCTCATATACCAATTGCTCTCTCTTTTTTTACGTGATGATAGCTATGAGATCAGAAAGTGGATTTTTCAATCTTTAAATTATAAGGATGAGGATTCAATTTTCACTTAGATTGATCATCTAAAATTGAATGATATATAGCTAATGAAAATGTAGGGCCTATCCAACGTGGTGAAGTATATCGTACTCACCACCGGTCAACTAGAGTGCGGAATTAATTTGTTTGAAAGGAGTAGCTCTACTCTCATTGCATTTTGCTTCGCCTCATTTTGCTTCTTTTTTTTTTTCATTTTTATGTGTATTTGTCAACATGTGCTTTTCAACCCATGTCTCCGTCTCCTTCATGCATGAGAGCCATGGCTCGAATCATACAACAAAAAGTAGGGAGAAGAGGACTCATAATTAATGAGGAGAGAGGATGTAGAAGTTTGAAAGGCGGGAAATGATGACAAATATTATCACGCTGTCTTCTGTTTAGGTTTTGGGTTAGCAAGGGAAGCATGCAGGATTCGGGAAAACAACGTTCGTGACTTTCGTACAATCCGTACAACATCTCGGGGATGTAATTGACTTCGTCTGATTACTTTTTGCTTGTGGTGCACAGGGTTTTGACACGTATCCACTTAATCGGATTGGTACTTGCAAAATAAAAATCAGCATAGAGCTTTTTTCGAGAGATGGGAAAAGTTGCAAAGAATTCAAAAAAATAATGCAGACAGACATGATTGGCTTTTTTCGTACAATCCGTACAATATTTCGGGGGATGTGATTGGGTTCTGTCTGATTACTTTTTGCTCGGGTACACAGGATTTTGACACGTATCCACTTAATCGGATTGGTACTTGCAGAATAAAAAATCGGCACAGAGCTTTTTGGAGAGATGGGAAAAGTTGCAAAGAATTCAAAAAAATAATGAAGACAGACATGCTTTTATTTTTTGCCTTGTTGTGTTTTGTTTTCACTTCCTCGGAAAAACGCGCAGCTTTCTTCTTTTTTTTTGTCCTTTCTTGCATTTGGCTGACACCCTCGTCAGAGTTGACTCTGAAATGGGTTTCGCTTTTTCCCTTGTTTTTTTCTTTTACTTTTTACTTTTCTCATCTCGGAGTTGGAGCCGAACTCCCTTCCTTTTTTCTATGTTTGGCTGTACAAGGTGCCCGTGGCAAGAGACAGACCCCATTTTTCCATCTTTAGCGGCCCACTTCTCCTTTTTCTCTATCCTCCCTTCGCTGAAAATCTTTTATTTATTCTCGAAGCCATATAGAAAACGGTTCATTTAGCTTAAGATCTCGAAGATGGATTCCAAAAAATTAGAGTGGGTTCACTAATTATTCAATCCCATAAACAAAACTTTGCATATCATTATTTTTATAATCGAAAAGAATATGTGTATAGTTTTATTATATTTTTTTCTGAGTATATAGATAATTGATAAGCATTAATAATAGCATATTCACCTGTTTTCATCGTTATTAAAGTTTCACAATTCACGTTTAAGAAAATTCTCCGTAAAGTTAATGTCAATTTTCTTTTAAAATGAACAAGGAGAACCAACTCTTCAAGGACTTCTCATCGCCCAAGTATCGAAAAAAGTACTAATATATTACCATGCGTTTTCATTTTCTTTTATTTTTTTGGCAGATAATACAAAAGAACTGTGGAAAGAGAGAGACATACCGTGCATGGGCGATCCTCCCTTCCTTTTTGGGGAACTACAAAAAGCTTCGGAAATATGCCCAAGACCAGCTCCACTTCAAAAGTGCATTCATCTCACCACATTATTATTTTTTAAAAAAATTTCTTTTCAAATATCAATTTAAGCAAAAATCGTTTCCTCACTTTTTTCTAGGAATGTCACCGTAGTAATAGACACTAAAGCATTGTTTAAGGTGAATGATATTACAAATAAAATGAAAAAATGATTGAATTTGCAATTAAATCCTAGAAAAAAAACTAGAGGAAAACCCTAAAAAAAACCGATTAAGAGAGAGGTAGAGAATTTCTAACATGTACAAGAGCACGAAATTCAACTATAATATGAATTCATTGGGAAAAACTTTAAGTTCAACGGAATGTGGCATGATAAAGTTGAAATCAAAAAAATATCGAGATTTGACATATTTTCAATTATTTTTAATAAAATCATTTTACGTTGGATACTCTAAAGATTATTCAAAATAATATGGCATGAATGATGATTGTCCCTACGGCGACATTCAATCCCTAGTCACAAGCGTCAAAAAAAGACTGGGAAGAATCCCAGCTCACCATCTCTTCACTTCATGGTTTTCTTTTGGATAATTCATCATCTTTTGCTTCAGCCGGGTTTGCATCTTCTTTTATTATTATTATTATTTCTAGTTTATTTTGCCTTTTTCCTTACCGGAGTCTTTACTAAATTTTTTTTTTAAGTAATCAAATTATTGTCTGACGTAGGCACTCTCCCGTCTCTACCTTTGTTCGTATGATAATATGTCCAAATGCTAAAGATGATATAGAAGGGCATTGATCTGAACGGAATGAATTATCAAAAGGAAGGATTGCTTACAAGAGCATTTGAGACATCATACATTGGAGAATGAGCAAGATTATAAGGCTTAAGAGGAAGCAAAGGCATTAGCTAAATATGTGTGATGCCCTCTAACCTTTTTGGAACCCCACAAAATCATGATGGAATCATCAATTACCTAAATCCTTTTCTTATTTATAATTTATTAAAGTGCACTGCTTGCGAGTGACAATTGATGCAATATGGTTATAATTGGACGATGTTTGAAGATTAGTTTAAATAATCTATCACGGTAATTAGAATAAAAAAATCTCATATCAAATTTTATAATATTTTATTCAAAGCGCGAATTAATTCATAGCATTTAAAAAAAAAAGGAAAAATAGTTACTTTTCATTGGAAGGTGGAGTGTGCTAGCAAACTCCTATATTTTATCTTTATAGTATTTCGAGAATTTTCATGAATATCATGAATCTACGCGATTTGGAAGGAAATAACTCTTTTTACTTTTCAAAGTAAGTGGAAAAATTAAAGTAGATAGAATAAGACTCTAAAGTGCGTAAAAGCAAATCAATCTCCTTAGCAAATTGGCCAATGAGATTTATTTTTTTGGCTTGTCATAGGTAGAATAAAATTACACTTTGCAAATGTATGATTATCAACCTATAAATACATGATCATGGGATGAAAAAAAGATAAAGAATAACTCAATTCTTTTTAAATGATCTTTTTTGGCCATCCTTTTTCATTAGAAAGATTTTAAAATGTATCTCGTACAAAACATGGGTTTGAAAACTAATCATGATGGAAAGTTGAGATTTGAGCAATTACAGAATAATTTAATTGTCGCAACCTTTTTCTGCTGGGGTCTTAAAGTTCAAACTGAGAACACAACTTTTTTTCCCCGAATTCAAAAGGTTCTGACTTTTTCCTATAATTGCCGTAGTTTCGTAGGTATTATGGCCCACAATCTGTTATCTCATTTGCTAATTTCAAACCCTCCATTAATCAATGAGCTGAGAATCCGACTTTGTCCTTTTCGTGTTTTGCTAAACGACCGCGTTTTATGATTATTTCCACTTTCTTTCTCCTCTCCCTTCCTTTTTCCATAACAATCATGACGGTTTTTCTTCTTCAGTACTCTCTCCCTCTCTCCTTTCTCCTCTTTCCATAACAATCTCGGAGGTTTTTCTTCTTCAGTACTCTCTCCCTCTCTTCTCCTTTTTGTACCGTTTCCTGTCGTTCTCTTCCTCGCAGAAAAGCGTCTCTCCCTCTCTCCTTTTTCCATAACAATCTCGAAGGTTTTTCTTCTTCAGTACTCTCTCCCTCTCTCCTTTCTCCTTTTTGTACTGTTTCCCGTCGTTCTCTTCAATCCCAAAAGCGTCTCGCCTCTGTTGCCCGAGCCTTTGCCGGACCTTGACCTCCTCCTCCGATCGCCGTCGTCACCCGCCGTTCGATTTGTAGCGAGCGGCCCAGAGAAAGGGAAGCCAAATGAGCGACCTTTGCCAGTTTCCGGGCCTGGAGCTTCCTTGCTCGGCTCCGGCTCCGGCTATGGCCTCTACTTTGGCGTCGTCGGCTTCCTCACGTAAATGTCTCTCCCCCTCTGTGTGTGAAGGATTTCTACTTTGCCTAAAAGATGTGAAATTTGGGGAGGAAATGTCTAAGTTTCGGTCTGGAGAAATGCATTGTTAGTGCGATGGGATGACGAAATGAGTTGTGCTTGACAAATGCTGCGGAATCTATTTGGTCGAATGAGATGAGATGGAAAGTTTTGACTGAAAAGAAAACCCGAAGTAAATACTAGCTTCCTTAGATGACTGGTTGTATTTTGAGCCCTTTTTTCTGATGACCATCGGTCCTTAATGAAGATTGATTAGCTTCTGCATTACCTTTAGTGGGCGTTGATTGGGTTACAGTGTGAGTAGAAACGAGGATAGTGCACTTCTAATCTTTTGATCATAGCTGTTGGTTGATGGATGTGGAGTTTCTTTGCTAAATACTTCTTACTGAAAAAAAAACAAACAAGATAAGAGTGTCTTTTGTTGTGGAGATGATATAGGAGGCTGCATGTAGTTCACGACAATTCCCTCAATTCATCCCCCAGTAGGAAAAGCTGTTCCTCACATGCTATGATTCCATTTTCCCGTGATATGAAATGGAAAGCTGTAAAAAATGCGATAGAGGCATTATCTTTCCAATTTGACATCCACCTGTCTTGTTTTTTCAGCTGTACCTTTCAGAATGGCCAATCTTAGCCAATTTTGTCCGCCGGAACTTCGTCTTGCTGAGCCTGCTCAGGCTCCGGTTCTGCCTTCATCTAAGGCTCTGGCTTGGCCTTCATCTCAGGCTCCCATGCAAGCTCAGGCGTTTGAACCTTATTTGCGTGAGTCTTGCTGATGAACATTGATTTATAATGAGATTTGCGACAGCATTAGGTAGTCAAGAGTGATTAGCTTCAGCATACAATTAAGTGGGACTAACAATCATTGTCCGTATTGAAAGGAAATATTACTATGTATGTGGACTCTGAACAACTAGATTCTTGAATGGTTTATAATTTGATCAGATTATAAGAGAAATTGGCATTCATGAATTGATTGACCAATTTCATTAGGCGAAGGTGCTTAACAGTTGATTTCTCTCTATTCTCGAATCTCAGATGTGGTTGAGGTATTTACTTAAAACCTAATACATAAGTTGATTACAATGTCAGCAGAAACAAGTATGGTGCACTTCTAATGTTATGATCATTGCTGATGGTTGCTAGATGTGGAGTTTCTTTGCTAAATACCTCTTACTTAACCATTCCTAAAACAAACAAGATGGTGTCTTTTGTTGTGGAAATGATATAGGAGGCTGGATGCAGTTCATGATAGTTCCCTTAGTTCAACTCCTAGTAGGAAAAGCTGTTCCTCACATGCTGTAATTCCTTTTTCCCATGATTTGAAATGGAAAGCTGTAGAAAATGTGGTAGAGGCATTCTCTTTCCAATTTGACATTTCCCTATCTTGTTTTTTCAGCTGTGCCGGTCAGAATGGACAATCGTAGTCAATTTCGTCAGCCGGAACTTCCTCTTTTTAGGCCTGCTTGTGCTTTGGTTCTGCCTTCATCGCAGGCTCCCATGCAAGCTCAGGCGCTTGAACCTTCGTTGCGTGAGTCTTGCTGATGAATGTTGATTTATACAGCATAACGTAATCAAGAGTGATTAGCTTTGGCATACACTTAAGCGGGACTAACAATCGTTGTCCTGATTGAAAGGAAATATTACTATATATGTGGACTTTGAACAACTACATTGTCCAATGGTTTATAATTTGATCATATTACATGAGAAATTGGCATTCATAAATTGATTGACCAATTTCATTAGGCAAAGGTGTTTAAAAGTTGGTTTGCCTCTATTCTGGAATCTAAGATGTGGTTGAGGTACTTTTTTACAACCTAATACCTAAGTTGATTACAATGTCAGCAGAAGTAAGTATGGTGCACTTCTAACGTTATGATCATTGATGTTGGTTGCTAGATGTGGAGTTTCTTTGCTAAATACTTCTTACTTAACCATTCCAAAAACAAACAAGATAGTGTCTTTTGTTGTGGAGATGATATAGGAGACTGGATACAGTTCATGACAGTTCCCTCAGTTCAATCCTCAGTAGGAAAGGCAATTCCTCACATGCTATGATTCCTTTTTCACATGATCTGAAATGGAAAGCTATAAAAAATGCAGTAGAGGCATCGTCTTTCAAATTTGACAGTCACTTGTCTTGTTATTTCAGCTGTGTCGGTGAGAACGGACAATCTTAGTCAGTTTCATCAGCCAGAGCCTGCTCATGTCTTGTTTTCGTCTTTTTCACTTGGCTTGTTTCCTCTTGCTAAGCCTGCTCATGCGTCAGCTCTGCCTTCATCTCATGCTCCCATGCAAGCTCGGGCGTTTGACCATTCTTTGCGAAAGTCTTGCTGATGAACATTGATTTATAATGAGATTTGCGGTGGCATAACGTAATCAAGAATGATTAGCTTTGGCGTACGCTTAAGCGGGACTGACAATTGTCGTCCTGATGGAAAGGAAATATTACTATATATGTGGACTTTGAACAACTACATTCCCCAATGGTTTATAATTTGATCTATGAGAAATTTGCATTCATAAATTGATTGACCAATTTCATTAGGCAAAGGTGCTTAAAAGTTGGTTTGCCTCTATTCTAGAATCTCAGATGTGGTTTTGGTATTTATTTAATACCTAATATCTAAGTTGATTACAATGTCAGCAGAAGCAAGGATAGTGCACTTCTAATCTTTTAACCATAGCTGTTGGCTGATAGATGTGGAGTTTCTTTGCTAAGTACTTCTTACTTAACCATTCTAAAGACAAACAAGATAGAGTGTTTCTAAAGACAAACAAGATAGAGTGTCTTTTGTTGTGGAGATGATATAGGAGTCTGGATACAGTTGAAGACAGTTCTTTCAGTTCATCGCCCAATAGGAAGGGCTGATCCTCATACGCTATGATTCCTTTTTCTCATGATCTGAAATGGAAAGCTGTAAAAAATGTGGTAGCGGCATCGTGTTTCGATATGACGGACACCTGTCTTGTATTTTCAGTTGTGCCTGTTAGAATGAACAATCTTAGTCATTTTCATCATGTTTTGATATGACGGACACCTGTCTCATATTTTCAGCTGTGCCTGTTAGAATGAACAATCTTAGTCATTTTCATCAACCGGAACTTCCTCTTGCTATCCCAGCTCAGGCTCTAGCTCCACCTTCATCTCAGGCTCCCATGCAATCTCAGGTGTTCAACCCTTCTTCATGTAAGGCTTGCTGATGAATATTGGTTTAAAATGAGTTTTGCTATAATAATGTAATCAAGAATGATTAGCTTTTAGGTACACTTAAGTGGGACAAATGATTGTTATCCTGATTGAAAGGATTAATATAAATGTTGACCTTAAACAACTAGATTTTCCAATGGGTTATCATCTGATCAGATTATCTGTAAACTTGGCATTTGTAAATTGGTTAACCAATTTAATTTGGCTAAAATGCTTAACAGTCTGTTTTTCTCTATACTGAATTATCAAATCATTTAAGATGTAAATGGAGAATCTAGTGATAAAGCTAAAAGTTGTACATTATGTTTTTTTCTCCCAATTCCTTTTGCATCGAGATTACGCTCTTTACGTCATACCTGATATTTGGCTGTGTAGGTTGGCTATGATTGCAGCAGAAATAAAGGGTAGTGCATTTTTAATTTTTAATTTTTCAAAATGCTCTCCTAATCATTTGGTCAAAAGATGTGGAATCTCTTGGCTAAGCATTTCTTACTTTATCATTCCAAAAGCAAACAAGACAAGTCTTTTTATTTAACTGTGGAGGCTTGCTAACAATTCTATCAATGAAGAACTAGGAGGCCGGACACTCTGCAGTACCCAATTCATTCCCCCATGTTAAAGGCTGTCCATCTCATGCTATGATTTTTTTACCCATGATCTCATAGTAAATGTTGTAAAAGGTGCTGGAGAGGCCTTGTCTTTCAATATGACAGTCATTGTCTGTTTCATTTTCCAGTTGTACGAGCCCGAATGGATGATCTCAGGGAATTTGCTCAACCAGAACCTCCTATAGCTGTCCCTGCTCAAGCTCTAGTTCCACCTTCAACTCAGGCTTCAGAGCGAGCTCAGGTTTCCTGCCCTCCTTCGTGTAAGTCTTGCCTTCTGTAATGGTCTCTCATCTGATTTTACTTGTTTCGCGGTGAAAAAATCAATGTTAACAATCTTGTATAGCTTAAACATTTACCTAACTTTGGGGTTGTGTCACTTTGCTCTCCATTGTTTCATTTTCTATAATGTACCCTATGTATCCTGATTTCTAAAGACCATTCTAAAATGGCCCAAGTTTTTTCCACATATAATGCATGACCCACTGTGCTCACATAGGGTCTAAACTGTCTTTTTTGACACTTGATTCATTCTCATAGTCGACGTTTGTTCTATGACTTTGTATACTATGTTTTTGAGAACTTTCTTACTCAGTATTGGCTATGAATCTTGTTGACTAGAAGGATAATTAGAGGGGAATTCAAGTTAACAAATGCGACTATATGGGAATAAATAGATATATGAGGTGTTGTGACAAACTTTAGCGACTTTGCTATTGAAAGTGGATATTTGGGAAAAATTGAGAACATTATGCTAAATCTAAAAGGTGTACCAGGAAAAATGATAGAACAGTGGGTAAAAGAAACTGATCCATTTCGATAGTTAGGGAAAGGGTGGTTTGCTTTTTTTAATGCGTCTCGGATTCTTTTTTTTTTTTTTTTTTTTTTGGGAACCCCGCACCCCGCCGACAGCTAGGGGAGTAAACCCCGGGGGCGTCTCGACCAATTAAGTTTGACATCGAACCCCGACTTTTTAGAAGAAGGGAGCTCGAGCCATCGGCGCCACCCTACTTTGGAACGATAAATCTGACTTACTTGCTGAAAAAACCAAAAAATAAAAAATCTTTGCTTTTCCAGAAATTTTACTGCCCTCCTTGATGTTTCACATCCTAGTGCCCTCATATATGCAGAAATGACTTTAGTATGCCCTTCATATGAAGTGTAAAGGTTCGTGATTTGTAGTTCTTTGAATATAGAACAAGAAATGAATTCTCTCCTTTTCATGTTTCTAAATGGTCAAAGAGACCTTCAAATTCCCGAAAATAGATGATGCTTCTATAAAGTGGGCAAAAGACTAGTGATGCGTACTACAAATATGTAACCAAAAAGGAGACCTTACATATATGTAATTTGTTCAAGTGTTCCAGAGCATGCGTACAAAAATCGGTTGCAGGAATATACGCAAAAGATAAGGGTGGATTTTCCTATTTATAATACAAGAAATTAAGGATCTCAATATGCACCGAGATATCGGTCAACAGTATTTGTAGATGGGAAAAGCTTAACATCTCCCAACACATTTCCCCAAAAAAAAGGAAGCCGAGCAAAATGTTGCTCAAATTGCATTGGATCTTTTGTCTCGAAAGATGGAGGATGAAAGCTGTCCTCTCATCCATGAGGTTTGATAATTTTTTATCTATTGTTGCTATCTTTGAATTGATGCCATGATCTTATCATGCAAGTGGATATCTTGAAGAAACCTTGAACCGAACCAACTAATTCATTTGAGACGTTACAATTATGAATATACAGCAGGTGGATATCTCTGCAATTTCTCCTCATTAATATATTATTATAATAGCTGATTGCAAGAATGGGCCTTTCTATGGTTGTTGATATAATTCATCTAGTTCTATGAGCACGTACAAAGGAGATCAACATTTGATTTTCATTATCTATATGTTCTTGCCATGTGGTCAACCAGACCTTGTCGATTTCTCCAATTGTTCCTGGTGTCATCTGATCTTTAGATGAATTTCCTGGAATTGTGTTTATCAAATGACTAATGGTTATTCTTGACTGTATAACTTAGATAATAAGACACTAGGGAGTAGTCTTTATATTTTACATTTTGTTTCAACCAATAGCAACTGGAAAACAAGATGTTTGCTTCACACTCTCATTGCTATATTTTTATTTTTAATTCGTCCTTCTGTTTTTTTAAACTAATTCAATGGTTATTTCGTTACTGCACAGGATGCAATTTTTTGCAAGTCTCTTCTTAATGAATATGCAGCCAAAATGAAGTTGGAGATGCCAAATTACACAACCATTCAACCACAAGGGGCAGTTCCAGTTTTTGTATCTTCTTTGGTATTTGATGGTGTGACTTACACTGGCGATGTTGGCAAAAACAAGAAGGAGGCTGAACAATTGGCAGCCCTTGCTGCCATTCAATCCCTATATGGTATTCCATTTTTTATATTTTATTGTGAAGGTATGCATGTTTCTATCCATTCAACTAATAAAGGACATAATGCAGATGCAGATGATAGCGAGTCAAAAATAGTTCTTTTGAGGACGATCAAGTCTAAGGGGAAACTTTTTGCTGGATACCGTGAGACTAACCATTCATGTCCTGTTGGAGTGAATGTGAAAGGCAGTTCTGAAATCTCAAACACCAGTTATAGAGAAGGTTTAGCTTCTGAGCCAGCTAATTATATATTTGGTTCAGCCATTCGCAAGGCATGCTCAGAGGTACCTACACCACATCATTTGTTCCAAATACCAAGAGCAGTGGCTGTAGCATCCTCTGCAGTAGGGAGTCCGTCGATCTCCTTTGTTCCTTGGAGTACAGAACAGCAGCCTATTGCTTCTACGAGTTCTGGCAAAAAGCGACGCAAGAACAAGTACAAGGCCAACAAGAAACTGCGTGTTGATCCTCAGTAGGTTCTGCTCTTTACTTCTTAAATTCTTTTTTGAACCATTCTGAGTTCTTGTCATTGTATAGGGTGGCTACTTGTCTTTGAACTTTGTTTCCTTTGTTTCTCAGATGTGTGCTATGTAAGTGTTACTGAGTATGCACACTGATGATATTTATCAGAAGGATATCTTTAAACACACCTTTACTCCTGTTGCCATTTCCTCCTTAATCGATATCTTTTTTTTTGGGGGGGTTCAAATTGTGGTTATGGTTAACAGGGGAAATTTTAGCAAGCAATGTTGAACTTGTGAGGCATGCAAATTATGGTACATATGTAGTCGGTGGTCCTTCTGATCCATCTATCATCTCATTCTCTTAGTTTAGTGTTTGATTGAGGAGCTGTACATCTTCCTAAGGAAATGCTTGCTGGCTTTTCAATTGATTCAACCTTTGAAGAGAGCCATTGCTTTCCCAAAGCAGCCTCAATACTGCTGCTTCGTACATCAGCATCTGTTCTTTCCCTCTTCGTATTATTTCTTCATCTTACATTGATAAAGACAAAGGTGGTGATAGCTTAGATGTGCTGAAAGTTTAATAATCCTCTGGATTAATTTAGAACTTCAAAACAAAAGTTGAACTTCCATGTTGTTAATTAAAAACTTTCCATTGCGTAATTGTAGCAGCAACCGAATTGAATAGTGATGCGTCCCTTTCCCCTCATCCATTTTTGAGGTGCTGTGTATGTCCGTTCTGCACGTGGACAATAAAGAAGACGATCAATCATGCCAGTCAGTGGCATCAGTTTTGACATAAATGAAGAGAGCCAAAAAAAGAAATACTGAAAATCAACAAAGGAATAATGAGGCATGTTCAGGTTTAATTTATGGAGTTTGCCAATGTACAGTCTCTCCTAGAAGAATGGCATGACCATTGGCTCATTACGACATTCTCTCTTTAGCAAAACCAATGAGAACACATTCACCATAGCACATAGAAACACAGTATTTGATTTGGAGCAAGGTTTCATGCAGAGTGTGGTTCACAAGCAAATAGCAACGATTATACACTTAAGAATAAAAAGTTGAAACCAAGCCATTGCAATTGGAAGGTGTGCTTGAGAGTATGAAGAAGGTTAACGGAAAACATCAGAGATAATGGAAATAAATTTGCAGTTGCAAAAGTGAAAAACACCTGCATTTGATGTGTCAAACACACGTGTTATTTGTATCAAGGATTTTGATTCTCATCTACAGATCAAATACAATTGTTGACAGAATGCCAAATCAACATGACCGTGATCCCCTTAAAAGACCTCCCAGGTAAAAAGGGGGAAAAAAAATCTTGACCAAGAATTGTGAAGAGGTGTTGTACTTCACTGTCTTCAAGGTTTAGGCATAAAATTTTGCCAAAACGTACAAGGTCAAAGCAAGGGCAAGTTCCACAACCAGATATGAAAGGAACTAAATACACTATGCCCGAGTACAAATGCAACAGCAAAAGACGTAGTACATAAAATTTCTCCTCTTTAAGTGCAAAAACAAGAACAGCAAATAGCAAGTGACAAAACCTGGCAAAGGACATACAAGAGACAAGGAAAAATAGTCATGATGATCTTTATTTAGCTCCTCAACTCATAAAACTACCACAAGCTTAATCATCAAACAAATACTAAGACGGTCTGTTGAGTACTGCCCCTGACTCTTGCAAATAAGATAATCTTGGACAAAATTCTTCGTTATGCAAGAATAATAAAGAGATCAAAAACCTGTGGGGACAACTGAAGCATTTTTATAGGTGCAGACAAAATCAGAGACATCGTCTACTGAACTCTGGAATATACTTCAAACATCGACAGCAACAATATCTTCCTTAAAGTGAAGTTTGCCGGATAAATCTTCTGTGCCTTTTTTCAATATTTATTACCATACTTTCCGTGGCAATCATGCATCCATATATCGAAGATCTTCACTTGCAATAAGAGAAATATTTTCAGGATCCTTCATGAGAGTTTCTATGCATGTTTTCTTTTGACATGACGATGTAGCATAAAAGCCTACTCATTTCACATTGTTTCCGACACCCAGTGTGAGGGAAGTCCATAGCTAAACTAGTAAGCAGAGAACACACATGGAACTGCTTAGGCGAAAGACATTGAATAAGCCAAAAATTTCAAGTTACAGTGGTAATGATTGAGAAAAAAATCAGTTTGCTAATTTGCTAACCAGGCTTCTACTCGAAGCAAGTCTTTAGCTATGTTGACTTCATATGCAGCATCTGTCATTGGAAGGAGTCCTACATTCTCACGTTGGCTTTTTACTTAATCCAGGTTTCCAGAGAATATGTTGTCAATCTCTTTCTTGAGAGTGTGCTTCGAAATGTTGTGATTTAGTAGATCATCACCTAGTTCTAGATGCCGCCCAATACTGCACATAATTTAGTCAAGTGAAGCACAAGCCCGTGAATCAACCTAGAAAAGTAAGGCAAGTTTGATCAAAGCGAACAAATGTGTCGGAGCTCAGAGGCGATACTAATCAGCTAATATCATCCACAGAACTCAGACAAAAGCAAAGTGTATCAGAACTCAGAATTTGATAAAAAGGGAAACCGACCTCTCAATTCTCCCCTTTGGCCCATGGCCTGGAGCTGATATACTAGCTCAACCATCCTTTCCTGCTCTACAGTACTGAAAACTCTAGTGTGGAGCTCAAGTCCTTGCACAATATTCACGAGCTTCCCGCCGATCCTCTCCAGACATTCAAAATCCTTCTTCCTCTCCACATACATATAACGTAGGTACTCCCTTTGCCGATAGGGCAATTTGGGCTTCTTCTCTGAAATAGCAGATGCCCCCAATTCTCCAGTCGACTCGTTCATATCAACCGAGGATTCCTGGTCATCTTCCCGAGCCATGTCCGCCCGCAAAATATGCGGACGTCGACTGTCAACGGGGCCATCGTCCACGACGGAAGCGGAAGATCGAAGGCGCGCAACACAAGCCTAAGCAACGATTATTAATCTACATCGATTAGGTCAAGATCCAGTTCAAGAGGGAGTGAAGATTAAGCTACTAAAAGCGGAAGCTCAAAGGAGCGCAATCGAAGCCGAAACCGAAGCCAAAGCCGAAGCTGAAGCCGAAGCCGAAGCCGAAGCCGATGCTGATGTATTACCTTCTTAGAAGAAGAAGCCATTGACGAAGCGGATGCAGAGAAGGAGAAGCGAGTGTTGGCCTTCTTCTTCTTCTTCAGAGGAGGAGGAGAAGCCATTCCGGCAGCGAGAGTGGTAGGAAAGAGACGGGGTTCGAAGGCGAAGAGAATGGCGCGAACCAAATACTACGTTGCCTGAAGTGAAGTTGCGACTGAATTTGTTGTGGGGTGGAGCCTGGAGGGATCTAACCCTGAACGTCAAAGTGAAGGCGAAAGCCGACGTGCTTCCGCTGTTTCCACTGATGCCGATGCTGCTACTTAGGGGTGTCAATGGGTCGGGTCGGGTCTTGATGTTACCCGACCCCACCCGAACAATAAGGGTCATGTCATTTGACCCGACCCGATCCGACCCGAAATACATAAAACATGAAGCAAGAAAAACAGGTCGGTTCGGTTCGGTTCGGGTTTCGGGTTTTTTTATTAAAAAATATGACAAAGGGAATTCAAAATGCTTTTACGTGACGCCGCAAGACCTCGTCCAACCTGTCCGTGAACATCTCCGTAAACAAATAATTTTTTTATAAAAAATATGACAAAGGGAATTCGAAATGCTCTTACGTGACGTCGCGAGACCTCGTTCAACCCGTCCGTGAATATCTCCGCAGTCAGATAATTTTATAATAAAAAATATGACATCTTACGTGACGCTGCGAGACCTCGTCCAACCCGTCCGTGACATCTCCGCAGACAAATAATTTTTTAATAAAAAATATGATAAAGGGAATTCGAAATGTTCTTACGTGACGCTGTAAGGCCCCGTCCAATCCGTCCGTAAACATCTCCGCAGATAGATAATTTTTTAATAAAAAATATAACAAAAGGAATTCGAAATGTTCTTACGTGACATCGCGAGATCTCGTCCAACCCATCCGTGAACATCTCCGCAGACAGATAATACTCCCTCATCTAAAGTTTTGCATCGGTCGCGAAAAAGAAGCAAATCATATGGAAGATGGGGAGAGAGAGAGAGAGAGGGAGAGGGAGAGAGACGACGACGAACCTATGAGACAAGACGTGCTGGATGAGTTGCGAGTAGAAGGAGTTATAAAAGAGATAGCTTGGGTAGGTGTATTTGGGTTGAAACATTTAATGTGTTTGGGTGGAATAATGTTCTGACCCTAATTTGACCAAAAATATGTATTCCATTTGTGTTTATAATTATTACCCAAATAATATTAAAACCTGAAACATGTACCATACTTATTTCGTGTTCGAATCGTGTTTGGGTCATGTTCGGTTCAGGTTGGTTGGGTTTTTTGGACACCCCTAACTGCTAGTGCAGGGCCCAATGGGCCCGCCCCGGAAACGCCATGTGGGCCGCCTGGGATATTTTTTCCTTGGAAATTACAACCTCAGATGTCCGAAAATGAAGCGGGGATAGTATCTCGTTCCACCATCGTTGCACTGGGGCAACGGACCTTGGCCCTTCCTTCACGAGGTCTTTTCCAAGAAAAAGAGACGGGTACGTCCTCTTATGGGTCCCCCGTCATCTTACCTAAGCTCGAATAAAGTTCCTCGTCGTCGGTTCCCCTTCCGAGCTTGCTTACTTTGCTCGACATCTCCTCACCTACCACAAGGGCCAGTTCCACCCCTCCAGTAGGGGCTCGGCCCGGTTCCAAGAAAGTTCCTCGTCCAATAGGACCGACCACTTAGCCAAAACAAATAAAAAAAATACTATAAATATTATTATTTTAGGGTTTATTGCATTTTTTAAGAAATTTAAGAAATTTATTTTAAATAGAAAATTGTTGGTCTAGTCGGTTCCCCTTCCGAGCTTGCTTACTTTGCTCGACATCTCCTCACCTACCACAAGGGCCAGTTCCCACCCCCTCCAGGACCCAAGAGTGTCGCGTCAACATTGTCAGTCTATTAGATAATAACGATGTAAGGGTAGAAATTTATTGTCTCTTAAAATTTCCCATTAAAAAGTTCACTATAGTTTTCTGGGCGTAATTCATTTGCGATTTTGGAAAAAGTTGTTGCTCTTAAAAGTCTATTGCAATCATCTAATCTCAACCAAGCATGAGTTACCCCTCTCACACTGTTTACCAACTCATCTCATTGACAGGTGGTGCACCGGTCAGATTTTGGAGCAACCTCTGTTGTATGGATTTGAGGGAGGCGGCGACACTGAATTTGCATCGTAGATGGAGGAGGAACGAGTTCATTGGCGGGACTACCATCCGCCGAAAGAGACGCAGGAGGAGGACCGCATCTGCCTCTATCGTCAGGGTTCAGCGGAGGCAATGGACAATGCCATAACGTGGACTCCGTGCCTAGTCTTTTTACCTCTCACTACGATGCCCTGTAGATTGATTCCAGTCGTTGGGTACATCACTCGATGGTCCACAGTCCTTTTACTCCTGTTCGAGCGCATCACTCTCATAGCATAGGACAGTGGTGGCTCATCCCCCTTAAATACGGGAATTTCTCTTTCCATCTTTAAAAACAGGTAATGGTGCGTAATCAGGGGCCCGTCCGGGCTTATTTTGTGCCATCGTCCCACCCTTTATGGGAGCCTCAAAAGGTAAAGCACCTGCTGGAAAATGACTTCATGAAAGCATCCGAATCAGTGTCACGAGGATTTGCCTATTCAGCTGATAGGATGCATGAAGCAGATGAAGTCTCCATTTTGTCTTCCACAAGAGAATCATGCATTGTGCGCCATCCATTCTTTTTGGACATGAGATTATTCGGGTTGAAAGATCGGACACCTAAAAGAGAGGGGTATTAATCATTCTACTGCCATCATTGTCACAGAAATCGCTAGGTTGGGCTATTATGGATAAGTAGATTGGGCACCCTCTAAATCAAATGCCAAAATAAAGAATCCGATTTCGAACGACTGTTGGAAATAAAACGAGGGTGAATGCTGCATAATAGAGAGAGAGAGGACTGCATCACCTTTAACCAACCTATCAACTCAAGTTGGTATAAAGAATAGCCATCATGAATTTCACATTATAATCTCAATGCACCAGATATTGCCTTAACATTTACAGATTGAAAGTGGGTTGCTGCCTCCTCTATATGAAAAGGACCAAAAGAGATCAAATATACAGTAACTTTTTATTAGGATATTCTATGCAAAGTCTCTGATGTTGTGTCCAACTTCGTGTAAAAAAGACATTCCCATTCAGTTTAGGTTGAAGTATTTTGGATTCGATGGAAAATGATACTCAATGTGCAATTGCAATCCAAAATCAATCAATTTATATAATGAATGTAGATGAATTCGGGATGAGATATTAATCCCATGGACCACGGAAGCAGAGGACTCATAAAACAAAGATAGGACCTGATTAATTTAAATTCTCTCCATTTTATTTTATTTTTTCCCGGGGGGGGGAGGGGATGCTTAAGGACTATCCAAAGGCTAAAATGCTTCTTTCCTAAGTTATTAAATTCCCATTCGCAAAATCCTAAATGGACTGGAAAGAATTTATGGAGAAATAGCAACGATGCCACATGTCCGGAGATCTGATATTATCGACAGACAAACCACAGCCACACTCATACAATTCAGTTGTTGCCCAAGCCAGTGCACCGATTTGAACTAATGAGGGGATATTTATCGTGCCTTCATCCGAGTCTGAGCGCCGTTGGGGGAAGACAGCTCTCAAGTCAATGTACAAGTAAAATTGCCATGGCCCATCGCTACAATTGTTTCCCCAGCTGGAGCAGATGACGGATCAGAGCTGCACCTACTTACAGACCTCAATTTCTTGGAAAACGGGCAAAAGAACTAGAGATGAAGGGCATACCGCAGCGAGCCTCTAACAGCAGGGACCTGCTTGACCTTTGATGAACTAGTAGGTACAGTATTTGTATTTGATGAAGAGCTCTTGTCATCAGTCTTTGCAGGCTCATCATTCATGGCGAATTCTCTGGAGTGATTTGGAAGATCATAAATAGAGCCAGAGCCTTTTCCCTTGACCTCTTTATCTGGCTTTGCTACCATTTTCACATATTCAGTGTCATCTTATTGTGAATAATTATTGCTGGGATGTGTAACAGTAGACGGTTTAATATCGACTTGCACTGGCATCTCTCAGTCTTCCATTTTCCACCATAGGATTTGATTCGGAATAAGCTAACATGGTTTTTTGATGCAGGAAGGTCTGTATCAGGTAAACCACGGAAAAGCAAGCAAAATTGGAGGTTCAGGCTTTAAAAGAGCAGGAACGGAATCTTCGCTCAACCAATAATAAACTCAGTCAAACAAGCAGAAAAAGCAGGTTCAAAGCACACGCCGACATAATACAGGAGGTCCTTGTTGAAAATCATAGGAATTCTCCCATGACACATGAGCTATATTCTCCTTCTTGTCCAGTCCTCTCATCCCACGCACACACAAGCAGGCTCATTTCAATTCAGCTTCACCCCTCATCTGATCTCCACACACACACACATTTAGCTTCACTAATACAGTTATCGTTCAAACTGACAATGAAGAATGCTTCAGGCACACCCTTGGCTTTTGTTATACTGATCCATAACTCGATTGGATCCTATGCACCATCTGTTGGAAATTTTCTATAATGGGCTTACATTAATTAATCAATTTTCTATTTTAAATAATCGGGTTAATGAATATTCTAATATATGTTAAACCCTTAAGTGATCTTATTGAATTGGGTTATGGCATTTATTAATAACGGGCTTAGTTGAGCAGTAAAAGTGTGGGCAATTGTGTTTAATTGAAGCCTGTAATGGGAGGGGCCCATTTAACATAGTATTAATTAGAGTTTGTTAGGTCCCCTCTCTAGCCTATAAAATGGTAGGTTATACCTATCAGTGTTGAATCCCATTAAAGCTGCTATACTGAAATATGTCATAGAGAGAAAGATCTAGCATTCCAATAGATCGTTGATTACCATAGTCTGATCTATTTTCTTTGAGTGAAGTTATGGCTCAAATATGTACGTTTTAATTACGCTTTGCAAATTGGTTTTGGTGTTTTACAATCATATATGAATCTAGTTGTTCTTGATTAATTAGTTATTTATGTAGAAAATTTCTACATGTGGTATCATAGCGGGCCATATATGATTGTAAAACCCAATTTTTTAAAAAAAATCCGGTATATTGTTTACTGTGTTTGTTCATTTTGGTTTTGAGCTTTTATTGGTTTGCGATTTACAAGTTTTTATGCGATTTCGGTTAATCAAAGTATTTTTTTTGGTCAAATCAAATCAAAGTACTTATTAAATAGGTAAAAATAATGCATTATAATGGAAGAGATAAGTTATGATCATGTTATGTTTGATTTTTTGGATGATCATTGTTTTGCAATTTCGGATCTATGATGGACCTCTCTATGCATATATCTGGAAACGAGCTAGTAAACAAGCTTTTTAGTGTTTGACTTCTTCACGACATTCGAAGTCAACTTGAAGAGCTTTCCAACAAGCCATTGAACACCCTGATCTAGTGTTAGTTGCTATCCAAAATCATTGTCCATAGTTAGTTTAGTAATCTATAATAATCTTTTGCTCAGTTCTGATATGCATGTTGTCCACCTGTTGCTTTTGTTGATTTTTTTCTAATTTCTGTGTTGAGATCTAGAAGTCGACTCCTCATGAAAAATGTTCATATAGGTCTTAACTTCGACATATAATTTTTTTTGGATTTTTTGGAGCTTGATTAGGGGATGAAAACCTTATGCATAGATCAATCAATTTTGCAACTTTAGAGCTTTTGTTTTAAATGTTCCCACCATACATAATTTGTATAATTTAAAGGATTTGTCTGCTCAAAAGGGATGGATCCTTGAAGATTATATATAATTCTCCTTATTGTTTCTATATATTGATATCATGGAGATGTATAATTTAAATGATTTGTCTGCTCAAAGGGAATAGATCATTGACAATTATGTGTAATTCTCCTTGTTATCGTTTCGTAATCTTCATGTTGTGAAAAATAATGGTGCATTATATACTATGCTCAAAGGGGAGTTTGTGATGTGCTAATTATTTTGTTGAATTGCTCATTACCCATAATTGATCTTATTGCATTATATGTGACAACACTGCAGCTGTGTTTTATTTTAAAAATGACAAGATTAGCAATGCATCCAAACACATGGAGATCAAATATTATACCCTTAAGGACTTTGTCAAAAAGGGAGACACTGTGATCGAGAATATTAGAACTAAGTCCATGTTAGTTAATCCTCTAACAAAAGATTTACGACTCATTTTGTTTAAATAACATTTAAAGAATATGGATGTGTTAGAGTCTTTTGATCTCTTTTGTTAGTGGGAGCTATATAGTTTGTATTTCTGGATATTATAGTTATATACAATTTGATAATGCTTTTATAATGTCTATTAAAACATTTACTTTCGATGATCATTATTATTGATTTTATTGTTATCATTTCTTCTGTCGATTGAGAAGTGGAAGTATAGAACAGTATCTTTAAACAAATAGTTTGAAGATGACTGTATGTCACTAATTTTGAGATCTCATGTTGGATTGTGATATAGTTGTACAATTTCATGTTGTTTAGAAATCGCACGGAGGCAATTTCATGTTATTTAGAAATTGCATTAATGCAGTTTCATGTTGTTGAGAAATTGCATTGAGGACTGATAAGAAATAATATATATTTTGATCACATGTTGGCACTATTTCTTACTACACTACTAAGCCCACCCCCTATGATCCTTGGGGGGGGGGGGCACTAGGTTTCTATGAAACTAATTTCATAGTCCTGAGTTGCAAACTCTTGGCAAGTATGCTATCCCACATACGGCTCTCTTGGCCTTAATAGGGACTGCCTGTTATCCAACAAGTTGCTTCTCAAGTTATGAGCTTAGAACATAGTAATCTCAAGAATATCGAAAATTCTGATGCACAGGATCTCCTAAGGGCAAGTGCAGAGCATACTCCAGGATTTTTCTCAATCACAGTGTTTGTTCAGAACCATCATTCTAGACTAGAAGAGAATGGGAATGTTTAGAAGATCATGTTGGAAGTAGAGTACACAACACAATTCTTATTTCACTCCTTGGTTTTTACAATGAGGGCTCCTTGCTCTTATATAGGCAGAGGAGGATACAAGCGACAAAAGCAGGCAGACTGGCCATGCTTGGAGATAATTATGAGAACACACTAGCCACTTATGGGCTATACGCATAGGGAGTCCTAAAGAAATCCCGTGACAAGCTATGAACAATGATTTTCGCCTGATGCTACAGTAAAAGCAGACTAGATGAATAGTGAATAGTGTACAGTGTTTTCAGGACGGCCTTTATCTATCTCTTTTGTCTCTAGCATTGTAGTCATAGTCCGAATCATCAGAGCTATGGTAAGTTATCTGTTCCGCGAAGAGAGCGTCTTCATCGATATCTGATGGACTGGAGCTTTTGTTTTTTTCTCTTTTAAAGGCACATATGAGATTTTCGATTTCTTCTGCCAACAGATCAGGTGGACGGGAGGAGCTAACACCGAAAGAGCCGGAAAAGGGGACGTAATTTTGGGTGTCTCCCCAAGGGTCTTGTGAAAGTGGCCCCCCAAGGATCATAGGGGGTGGAGGAGTCTGGATTATTTTGCCGAAAAATATGGTGTGCTTCTTGGATCTGGTCTCAAGTGGAATTCTAAGCTGCAGGGTGGTCCCAAGGGGCAGGGACCTGTGGGGAAAGCCATGCTTCTGGTGGGATGATGCGATTTTCTTGGCATAGGATCCTCTAGAGTTCTCGGGATGCAGGTTTGTTGGTGGAGATGGAGTGAGGAAGTGTCTGGTGAATTCGTGCAAATTCTTGGAAAACTTGGGGCTTGTAACTTGAAGTTCTTACAACAGAAGGTTTGTCAAAAATCCAGCCAGTGGGATGGCAATATGTCTATGGTCGGTGGAATAAGACAATAGTGTGTCTTTCTGGTTCAGGCCTTTCTTGACGATTTTGGATTTTGAAGAGTTCCTTCCAGTATTGATGGGGTTTAAACCATGCGAAAATATCCAGTAGATACTTCTAGTTATGATCATGACTAGCGGCGTTCTTGATAAAAACCTGCAAAATTTGCTTAGTGGGAAATTCAATGGCTATGGTGTACAGATTGAACATGTACCAAAATAACCATTTTAGGTCTTCTGAAAATTCATCATTGGGAGACCATCGGAGAGGATGAATGAATGGATATTTTGGGTGGAGTTCATCTGGTCTGAGCATTAATCCTCCATGCTCTCGGAAGATTCGGAGATGATATTCCCACATGAGTTCTGGAAGTCTTTCTTTTACGACGTTGTGTCGAACGACCAATGTGATATCAGGAGGATATTTAAAACTTGGCCAACCACATTGCATATCAGTGGTGCGGTACATGTCTGAGAAAGGTTCCTTTTTGACATACATGTTGATTGCTTAGATTGGTTCTTTTGGTCTGGATAAGAAGTCAGCGATGACATTCTTAGTTCCTGGAATGTGTTTGACATCAAAGAAATACTTGGAAAACCATTTAGCCCATCGGAGCAGCTGTGGATGGGGAACTTGCTTTTGTTTGAACTTAAGCATCTAAGGGAATGAGGACATATCCATTTTAATAAGAACATGGTGTCCAATGAGATGGAATTCGAATTTCTTGATGCCGTACTTGACTGCAAGTATTTCTTTGAAGGTGGAATGGTAATGGGTTTCTGCGTTGGAGAATCGACCACTTTCATAGGCACAGATATGCCTAGTTCCATCAATTTCTTCGAAAAGAATGGCTGCCCAATATTTGTAGCTAGCATCTGTTTGGAGAATCCGTTTGCCAGTGGATAGGATCTTTAAAGGAGGAAGATGCTACAAAAGTTGTTTAAGCTGAGAAATAGCTTGAGTTTGCTTGAGTCCCCATGGGGGAGGGTCTTTTTTGAGCATTCGCTGGAGAGGTCGAAGATGTTTAGAAATGTGGGGAACAAAATCTCGCAGATAATTCACAATCCCTAGAAATTGCTGAACTTGTTTAGGATTGAGATCCTTTTCAGGAAATTTTTGAAGTTCATTAGCAATATGAGGTTCAGGGCAGTAGATGCCTTCTTTCAAGTGTATACTAAGGAATTCAATTTCCTTTTGGGTAATAATCACTTTCCTTTGGGAAAGCATAATGCCATGCTTTTTGACAATATCAGCAAATTGTGCCAAAAGGTGAAAATGAGAGTGTTCATCAGAGCTGAACAGAAAGATGTCGTCAATATAGATCTGAGAGTTTGGAAGGATGGGCTCAAAGATTTTGCACATAGCTTTTTGGAAAAGGGAAGGTGCAGTTTTGAGGCCAAAAGGGACAACTGTCCATTGGAAGTGTTGATTTGGAATACAGAACCCTATTTTGGGTCTGTTGGTAGGGTCAATACCCAATTGCCAAAATCCTTCCTTAATATCGAATTTTGAATAGATTTTTGCTTGGGCAAGGCTAAGAAAGAGAGAATTTTGATGAGGCAATGGGAATTTATCATCCTGAAGGAACTGATTCAGAGGTTGGTAGTTAATTACTAACCTTATTTTCCCACGGTTTTGTTCGGCCCCCTTGTTGACATAAAATGCTTCACATGCCCATTGAGAATCAGATGGTTCAATGAGACCTTGTGCCAGTAAGTCTGCACATTCTTGTTGAACAAGAGTGAGATGTTCTGGGCTTATGCCAGAATGACTGGCTTTTGTGGGATTGATGTCTTCATTCCTTTTGAAAGGAAGTTTGACATAGAAGAGAGGGTTTTTCCATAAGGGCTGAGTACAAATTTGGGAAAACTGGGAATGTGTCTCAGCACAAGAGGAGAGTAGACTTTGGATAATTGGGTCCAGTAAGGCTGGTTGGAGAGCATAGAATCGTTTAATGTCCACAAATTCTTTGAATTGGTTCCTAAAACGGAGATCATGTGAAAGGATTCTAAGCTTAGGAAGTTGAGTCAAAATATCTCAGCCAATAATGATATCTTTGTCTGGAGACCTGGAGCCAAGGACTTTGGTGGTAATAAAACACTGAGGAAAGAATTAAATGGTAATGGGTTTACTACGATACTTTGTAGCAAAAGTGTCACCAGAAGCAGAATTGAAGTACCTGGTATATGGTTTCCAAAATTCTTCTGGGAGAATCTTCGTGTCTAGTATGGAAGAACTTGCTCCAGTATCAATAAGTGCCACCAGAGGGATGGGTTTATGGTATTTGGACAAGAGAATATGAATGGGAATGTAGGGATGATGGACAGGTTCAGCGATATGGATGTTTGGAGAAGAATCAGGGAAGAAGGTGAAGACATCATTGTCAGAATTTGAGCTATATGTCTGAATAGCACAGAGAGTGTTTTTGGATGGTTGGTCGTCTAAGGAGAAGATAGACTCAATATCCGAATCATCAAGCGGAATGCCAGTGCTTTTAGCTGTTTTGTCAATTAGATGGCTTCCACGCTTCTTTGCTTTCGGACAATTTTTGGCAAAATGTCCTTTTTTGTTGCAAATATAATATCTATCTTTGTTGCGCTTCTTGGAAGAACGATGATGACTCTTTCGCAAAAATTTCCATTTGCCTTTGCTTTTTCTTTTGCATGTCTGTTTGAAAGAAAACCGTGTAAAGTGTCTCTTCTTCTTACATCCTGTGCAGGAAGGATCTGAGCAATCCTTAGGACATTTGATCTCTAAACCGGGTTTGAAGCACGCCTTGTCAAGATGCCTGTTTTCTTTTAAATAGCTTCGGAAAGCTTCTCTTCGGAGGCAAAGTTCTTCTATAGCAATATGAACAGCTTGCTGGATTTCACCAAGAGTAGCCTATGTTAGGCTTTTCTGTCTCTGTTGGAGGGTTTTTTCAGCCGCTTGGCTGAGTTCTCTGGGGATTGATGCCAAAAAAATAGGCTTGAGGTTCCAATTTGCACCAAGTAAGTAAAATAACTTGATCATAACTTGGAAGTGTCGGTCAAGGTTTTTGCGCCTTAATGAACAACATTTTCGTTCGAAGAACTCCTTTCTTTTGAGTTCTTTGGAATCTTCAGGCTTGCCAATGAAGTACATATGGATAATCTGGGTCGCATTATCCAGAGGCTGAGTTAAGAGATACATTTGATCTTGTTCTGAGGCAGTATGCCACCAGTCTTTAAGTGCTCCTGTAAAACGGCTGGTGAATTCCAAAAGAATATCATAAGTACTTGGTTCAGAAATATGCCTAGTAGTGAGCCAGGCATGGAATTCTTGGAGCCTATCAAGCCACTTATAATATGGGATGTCATCCAGGGTGAAGTAGACTTTGGATGATGATGCAGTAAAAGTCTGGGTTGCATCAGGTTGATACTGGTGATGTATTTCAGGCTCAGAAAGTATTTCTTCATCCTTAACGCTGGTTGCCATAAACAAGGTTTCTTCTGAGGAAGAAGATCCGATAAAATGATCGGATTTGGATTCGGAAGATGTTTCCACCTGCCTTGTCTTGGATGGTTTGATGGTAGCAATCGAAATAATTTGATGTTGAAGAAAGCTTTCAAGTGGGTTGGATATAGTTAACGTACCAGGAGGTGGATGTCTAGAAGGGTGTTCTGGTTTTGGAGTATGAGCTGATGCTACTGATGACTTAGAGGGAGTTGGCGATTTTTTCTGCTTTTGCTTAAGCTTGCTTAGCTTCTCTCGGAGGATCAAAAAATTGTTTTGAGGAGGCGGAGCAGCAGAGCTTAGAACAACAACGAAGGATGAGGATGTTCCGAGTGGAGCAGATTTAGGTTTTGATGGTAAGGAAGGAGACGGAAAGAAAGATTGGTCAACAGGGGTGAATGTCTATTGACTCTTGAGGATGTAGATCTGTCGCCTGAGCTTTTCAATTTCTGGTCTTTGGTCTTCTAGATAATGACTAGGCGGTGTCTGCTTGGTTTCTAGCAGATGAAGCCTTTTCTGGAAGTCTTTCAGCATTTTACAAGACAACTCAGTATTCTGGGCTACACGTTCAAGTCGTGTAGCAACAGTTTCAAGGACCTCGTTTTGGGCTAGGGCATTTTCAGTTTGCTAGTTTAGGACAGTTTCAGCAGCAGAAGGCTGTTTGCGTTGTCCTTGGGCATCAAGACCAGTAGGGTTAGGTATCTTGGGCGAATGTTGGTACCTTTGATGAGGGTCCGAGAATTTTTCCATTGGAGGAAACTTCCGGGTCTTGCTGGGCTCAGGTTCTTTGACTTCAAGTGGGGGAAAGTCATTTGGCGAAAACATGCATATGCTGGGAAGAACAGGAAGTGGATCATGCTGAGGTACACAAGTTCCTGGTCTGGGTAAATAGATGGGACATGAAGGATTCTTTTTTACCCATTTATGGATAGGTTTGTAAAAGGGTGAGGTGATCATGGGCCTGTCTGATAGTGGCTGAGGAGAAGGTGCTGGCTTGCAAGGGGGTGGTGGTGAGGTTACTACCGGAGGTTTGGATGGCCCATAAGAAACAATAAACTGATACCTGCCACCGTCTTCTCCTAGAGGTCCAACAATCGGATCTCCATCAAGGTACCGTTGATAAAGTGTTTCTTTTTTCTTCTTCTTTTTAGAAGAAGGTCGATCATCTTCATCTTCAAACTTTGTGCAGGAAGAACAAGCACAATCAGGATCCCAAAAACAATGTCCTGTGGGGTCTGTGAAGAAATGGATCGGTTGGCCTTGTGGACCAAAAGAGTGGACATATTTTTTGTTGTCTGGTTCAGATGAGATCGGATCAGTAGGACAAGGGGTGAAGTGGAGAATAGTGGGGAAGATCGAGGAAGGCTCCTCTTTTGTTTTGCCGAATTTGATGGCAACAATGCCATCTTTTTTGCGGGTGAACTGAGGTTCACTGGATTGAACTGGTTTGCAACTTTGATAGAGTTTTTCATAGTTGGTAACCCAACTATCTGGGAGGAGCTTAACAAGCTCATTCCTCGAAATCTGGCGAGGAACGTGGATGCAAGAAGTCTGGTCATGGTCAACGGAGATAACGAGAGCATCTTTAGAGCTTGGAATATTGAGGTCAATGGCATGGTTCTGGACACGGTAAATCATTTGGTAGTGTAAGGTAGCAACGATTGATCCAGGAGTCTGAGGAGCTCCAGTAATTTGTAGCTGAACCTTCAGGGTAGTAAGCAGGTTGGGATCTGCAAGAGCAATGTTAAAATTAAGGAAGAGTGTGACAAAGACAGTTCCTGCATTCATTGTCATCTGGATGGTGCCAACATAAGCTTGCTAGTATTCCAAAAATCGAGTGTCCAAGAGGGCTATTCTTGCAGTAACCGGTAGGCCCTTACGGCCTTGGAAGGTTAGAGCAAGACGGATGGCTCCAAAGTGGAGATGAGTGTAGCCTTGTTTGATCCATTGATATGGAAATTCAAGTGGAATCTAGAGAGTGACAAACTGTTCTTATTCAGTTGCTTGTATGAGATGCTGATCAAAACGTGAGGATTGAACATACTCTTTCACAGTACAAGGAGTATGTTTGATGAGGTGTTTGATGGATCGAAGAGGAGAAAATGAAGGTGGTTTTGCAAAAGCGGTATAGGGGTTCATCATAGGAAGCTGGGTGTCGGAGATCTTACTATCCTCTGTGAGGTAAGCAACCTCATAAAGATAGTCTATATTTGAACATGAAGACTTGTGAAGTTCAGGAGGAGACTGAAGAGAAAGGTTTGAAGTAAGGGAAATCGAAAGAGAAGAAGGGGATGAATATGATGTTTCCATGTGATGAGAGATACTCTTCTAGTAACAAAACGAGATTGTGACCAAACTAAAATGATTCAAACAAATCCATGGCTCTGATACCCAAAGGTTTCTATGAAACTACAAAAGGTTTCTATGAAACTAATTTCATAGTCTTGAGTTGCAAACTCTTGGCAAGTATGCTATCCCACACAAGACTCTTTTGGCCTTAATAAGGACCGCTTGTTAGCCAACAAGTTGCTTCTCAAGCTATGAGCTTAGAACATAGTAATCTCAAGAATATCGGAAATTCTGATGCACATGATCCCCTAAGGGCAAGTGCAGAGCATACTCCAAGATTTTTCTCAATCACAGTGTTTGTTCAGAACCATTGTTCTGGACTAGAAGAGAATGGGAGTGTTTAGAAGATCATGTTGGAAGTAGAGTACACAACACAGTTCTTATTTCACTCCTTGGTTTTTACAATGAGGGCTCCTTGCTCTTATATAGGCAGAGAAGGATACAAGCGACAAAAGCAGGCAGACTGGCCATGCTTGGAGATAATTATGAGAACACACTAGCCACTTATGGACTATACGCATAGGGAGTCCTAAAGAAATTCCGTGATAGGCTATGAACAGTGATTTTCGCCTGATGCTACAGTAAAAGCATACTAGATGAACAGTGTACAGTGACCAGTGTACAGTGTTTTTAGGACAGCCTTTATCTGTCTCTTCCGTCTCTAGCATTGTAGTCATAGTCCGAATCATCAGAGCTATGGTGAGCTATCTGTTCCGCGAAGAGAGCGTCTTCATCGATATCTAATGGACTGGAGCTTCCGTCTTTTTCTCTTTTGAAGGCATGGATGAGATTTTCGATTTCTTTTGCCGACAAATCAGGTGGACGGGAGGAGCTGTCATTGAAAGAGCCGGAAAAGGGGGCGTAATTTTGGGTGTCTCCTCAAGGGTCTTGTGAAAGTGGCCCCCCCAAGGAAGGTCATGTGTTGTAGTATTCTCTTAACACATTGATCGCCATAGTCCTATAATGAGGTTATATAGGATTGGATTGGTTTTGAGATGCCGTTATTGGAATATTATTTTTTCAAAATTGTGGTCACATAAAACAAATTTTCAGTTATTAACACGAGAGTGTCGTTTTCAAAATAAAATCGTTTTCAAAAATAAAAATAAGTTAATTAATGTAGCCCAAGTGGGAGAATGTTGGAAATTTCCTATAATGGTCTTACATTAATTAATCAATTTTCTATTTTAAATAATCGGGTTAATGGATATTCCAATATATGTTAAACCTTTAAGTGATCTTACTGAATTGGGTTATGGCATCTATTAATAATAGGCCTAGTTGAGCAGCAACGTATAGGTAATTGTGTTTAATTGAAGCCCGTAATGGGAGGGACCCAATTAACACACTATTGATTATGGTTTGCTAGATTTCCTCTCTAGCCTATAAAAGAGTAGGTTATAACTATTAGTTGTTGAATCCCCTAAAGCTGCTATGCTGAAATATGTCATAGAGAGAAAGATTTGGCATTCCAATAGATCGTTGATTACCATCAGTTTGATCTAGTTTCTTTGAGTAAAGTTATGGCTCAAACATGTACATTTTAATTCCGCTTTGCAAATTGGTTTTGGTGTTTTATAGTCATATATGGATTTGATTGTTCTTGATTAATTAGTTATTTATGTAGAGAATTTCTACACCATCTACGCCATGTGATCTTGATAATTCCAAGGTTTGATGCCATAATATTATTTTACCGATCAGTCAAAAAAAGCGAGTGGAATATTCCTCTAAACAAAAAATTTATTTATGTAGTAAAATTTTAGTGTAAATCCCTCATTTTATGTATAATTTCACAACCCATCTCTCTTTGCACCTGGATAGTGAATTTCATAATTTCACTTCATTTTATTATAAGCTTCGAAGGCCTTTCCCTTCTTTATTTCTCTATGCTATGCTTGTTTATTGGGCGAACTCTCTGCTATTTTTCCATGCACAATTATCACATAGAGACACATACCTACTTCATGTGCACCAAATGATATTTATGATTTGGATTACTAAATGATATGCATGAGATGGGTTAATGAATCACATGAGTTAATGCTGTAATCACCTAAACGAGACCTCCAACTTCCTTATTGATTTCTTTATTAATTAAATTAATGAATACAAAGCTGAACCTCTAGAGACTACATAACCATGACCATGTGTGCAATTAAACTAATTTAATTAAGCATTAATGAGCCTTATGTAAACTCCTAAATGCAGAATGAAATGTATGCTAAAGTATATGAGATAAAAAAATTGTATTTGTCATTAATTAATTAAATGCGAAAATAACCCTGAACTTCTACATATGATCGAGATCAACATGCAGTAAGTCCTAATCATGCATAAACTAAACTATCATGCATAAACATGCGAATGCAATCTAAATCCTACATGCAAGAGATTATTTAAATGCAACTACTATGCACAAAGTATCAAGAACATTTATGGATATGCAATGGTTGTTGAGAAACAGTATTATGCATCAAGATAAACCGAAATTCATGAAATTTATCAACAATGTGCAATATCCTTCAAGAATCATCAATATTCATGAAAGATATGAAATAATCAAAATTTCAAGATTGTGATGTAAACATAATGTTCTTGATAAACATACCTATGAAATAAATCTAGATACTAAATGCACATTACTATAAGCAATACATGAACAATATAATTAAGGGTTCAACCTTTTGGCTCAAACATCCGACGTTACAATGTATAATGCAAAAATAACTCAAGTGAATTAAATTAAGCCTGGTATATGACCCATCATGTCATGATAAAGTTCAAGCATTATTGGCACATTCCACCAATCCTAAATTCCTACCTGCCCCAAGGACACCAAGGAAACTCGGCAAAGAGGACAGCCACACGAAGGAATGCTGTTGGGGGTGATGGAGGTGAAGGCCGGTTGAAGACGCCAGGGGAAGTGATCACAAATTGTCATCCGTGTCGGCCACCATGTAGGACTGTAAACGGCGAGTTTGTATGAAAAACTCAACAAAAACGAAAATCGTCCCACAAGGGTAAAGTTCTTCTTTATTCTAAGGCATTTGAAAAGTCATGTTAAAAGTGTCTTAAATATAAAAAGGTAATGTGATTTTTAAGCATTTCTAAGGCCGGGTTAAAAGTATCATGGAAATAAAAATGTTGTCGTTTGAATTTGGCAATTAACCGAAAAGGGATTTAATAAGTGGGGTTCGCATGATTGGATACTGATAGACATGAGAATGGCAATGAACATATATCTAGAGGAACTTCTATTGGTGGCTTTTACTTTAGTAAAAGAAAGTTGGTCCCATGGGCATATCTTTGTGGGTAAAATTATCAAAACAGTCCAAAAACCTATTATAATATTTTCAATTTAGTCATAAATATTTTTTTTAGCCAATTTAGTTATAAACTTTTTGCAATTATGCCAACTTAGCTCATCTAACTAAATTTGGCTGGTCGACGCTAACGTGCAATAGTTCCCACATTTAGTCCTTTCTTAATGTCTATGGTTTTGTAGGCAGCTCGCAACAATGTGCTTCTTGCTGTCCCAGCTCTTCTCTATGCAATCAATACTTATTTGAAGTTCATCATGCAGGTATAATTCTCTTCAAAAGCCCATGTGGCAAGTAAAAGGAAAAACTCTCTCTCCTCGTGTGCTACATGAGTAATGTGTACATTGTTACTGATTCATGTGTAGTTGTCTACGTGCATCTGCCTTTGTATGCATATTGGCCGGTGGAGATACTATTTATTTTTCTAAGGAGCAGATGGCCTTCTACTGTTGGCTATTATGCTAGTGAACAATGGCCAGCTCCGCTCGTCTAGGCCATGCTGATGTGGTAAATTTAAAATAATATTTTATTTTTTTCAATTTTTTATTTTCCTTTTTCTATTTTCTCTATTTTCTTCTTTTTTCTTCTCCTGGCTGATCGCCAAACTGGCTAGAGGGTACATCCAGCGAGGCCTCGCCATCATGAGTGAGCTCGCAATGTCTTGCCCAGCCATGGTGAGGCTTGCCCTCACTTAGCGTTGCGATTGCAAGGTTCACCCTCACCAGATTTGGGCAAGGGTTGTTGCGGCCTAATTCTCTTTGATAGGGGGAGGAGATAATTATTAGGTTTAGGAGTATTGTTAATTTCGAGCCAATTTTCAAGCTAACAGCCTTCTATTGACTCAAGCTCTTCCAAGCCCATACCCCGCGCAATATTGGGCATTCAAAATTTTAATTAATTAAGCCTATGCAAATTTTAGTAAAAGAGTTGCCAAGCCTTTTTGGGATCAGCTGAAAATCTAGTAAAATATGAGATGATATTTTACTATTTATGTAACTAGAGATTCTAGACTCAGGGACTAAATTACTTAATCCTAGGACTAACATCCTTTTGATACCTAACTCAATTGTGTGCCAGCCTATCCAAGAAATGTAAGGTTCATCTTAATGATTCTAGAACAGGAAAGTAATACCCAAAGTGTTGATATATGTAAACAATTATAATCATAAAGGAAAACACACAAACATCCTAATATTATCTCTTAAAAGGAAATGCAACACAAAAAAAAGGACCCTCTTGTAAAGCCCTAAAGGCTTGTCCAATTTTGGATTTAATATTTTAAGGGCATTCCAAATTTTTCTAAATTTTTTCTGATTTTTCTGGAATTTTTTCAGTTTTTTCATTTTTTTTATATTTTTATATTTTAATAATATTTTGAATTTTCCGAATTTTTATGAATTTTTCCAAAATTTCCAATTTTCTCTATTGAGTTTTGAAATTTCTAAATTTTTAATGATTTTTATTCTGAATTTTCTAATTTTCTAACATTTTTTTAATATTACTAAAAAGGAATCGGACTAGGTCAAAAGATCTAGCCCAAATAAATCAACTCAAACCCTATCGATCTAGGTTTGACTAAAAATCAACCTAGCTCGAGAACGCGGACCAGTGGAGTGCCAAAACTTGGTATGGGGGATCACTTAGGTGCCAAAAGTTCGGAAATGTATACTTAAATACCAAAATCGGAGTAAAATAGATTAGTTAAATGGCAATGATGAGAAAATTTAGCTAAAATGCTGGAGTGGCATTTTTCCGGCAATGTTAGCTCAAAATGACCTTGTTTTGGGTGTTGATGGGCTAGATCGTCTAAAATGACGTCATTTTGGCTGAAGTTGAATTTTTAATAATATAATAATAATAATAATAATAATGAAATTATAAAAAAGGAATAATAATAATGAAATTAGAAAAAAGGACCGATGGCAAAGCACGGGCGGGGGAGGAGGTTCCCTCGCTTGTGGCCACTGCCCCATCACCAGAGGGGTGGCAGCGATTAACAGCAAGGGTTGCCGACACCTACGGCGAGACTGGTGACCCACGCCAACCAAGACGAGGGTCAGTAGGCCCTCACCAGATGTCAGGAGAGAGTAGTGACCCTCTCCTAGATTTGGGCGAGGGTCATCCTCTCTTGCGCAAGGGCTAGCAACCTTCACCTGGGTGGGGGTGAAGATGCGTGAAACTTGCCCAAATCTAGGAGAGGGTCACCACCCTCGATGTTTAGCAAGGGTGGGCGGCCCTCACCCAGGCACTAGCAACCCTTGACATCTATTGCTGTCGCCCCATCGACGATGGGGTAGTGGCTATAAGCAGGGGAGCTCCCTCCTGCCTATGCTACTACTCCTTTCCTTTTTAAAATTTTCATTTTTAATATTATATAATTAATATTTATATTGAAAATTAAGCTTATGGCCAAAAAACGACGTCGTTTTGGATGAGGGTAAGCTGAGGTAGATCTTCGGCGAGCCACATAGGCACTAGGAATTATTAAAATATCACCACATAAGATATCTGCGAGGGGTCACTGGAATTGGTATTGAAGTAGTCCAATTTTAAAAAAAAGTGACATTTAAGTGTCTCATTATGCTAAATTTTGGCATTTGGACCTTTTTCTGCTAGTTGACTCTAAGGCACACTCGGAATTAACTAAATTGGCCCTTGAAATTTTTTGGCCCACTCACATCCTTCGGCCCCCTTCTATCTTCTCTCTGGGAATCATATCCCTAAGCTCTCACTCGAAAGGGTTCAAAACATATTCTTTCACTACAACATATTCTCATGCAAAAATGTATTAGTGAACAACTTTTCATATTTGTTGCTAAAAAAGTACGACATGAATACCAGTGGGCGTTATAGTCCTTACTTTTGAACCTAGAAAACGTCCAAAAAGAAAGGTGGAAATTAGATTTAGTAATGTTACTAGAGCAGCAAATATTCTTGGCCCATTAATCTCTAGCCCACAAAAGTGTCATCTTAGTACTTAAATGAAACCAGCCTATCTTTCCTATTATTATTATTATTTTACTACTTTCGATTTTTTCTCTTTGTTTTCCTTTTCTTTTTCCTATCTTCTTCCTTTGCGCTCTCTTCCTCCCCGAAGCCTTCCTTCTTGCCAAAGCTCTTTTGCACCTTCTTCGCCCGAACTAGCGCCACCACTACAGCAAGCTTTGCCAACATCGGGGCCGCTACCGGCTAACACCCAGCCTCTCATAGTAATGACAATCTGACAACCGACCTTCCTCGAGCCACATTCTCTCTCAGCCGAAACCTTCCCCTTATGAACAACACCCAAGCCACGAACGACAACGTCATGAAGGAATTGTTAGCCGTTAGAACGGCGTTCTAGGATCGACATAGCTCGATACCACATGTCAACCAATCAAATGGCGTTCCCAAGATCAACATAGCTAGAAACTTGAGCGTAACAACCAAGAAAGAAGAAGATTTGTGTAACTGTTTTCAAATCCATCGATCTCAAAGCGGAATGACGTTGATCGGATTGACATCGAATGCTATCAATCTTCTCCTCTATCGCCCTCAAAGCCCTAGCCTGATGAGATCGACCTCTCTATCTTTCCCACGACCCCTCCTTATATAAGGTGATATGTGGATAACTTTGAAGAGAAGTTCTTCCAAGAGAAGTTACTTTCAATAGGAGTTACTTCCAAGAGAGGGTTACTTCCAAAAGAGGGTTAGAGGAGGGACCGTTAGCGCTATTTATAGAGTTTTCGACCAGGCCCTCTCATCACGGGCCTGGCCCAACTCAACCCACACAAGCTGGGCCCATATTGATCTATTAAGAAAAACTTATATTTCTTTTCAACAAACCAATCTCGTAAAACGACAAATTACAATCTCAATTAATGTAGCATATATTAGGAAAACTCTTACATTCTCCCACTTAGGCTATATTAATTGAAACTGTACTACAGGTGCGCACTTTCAAGTTGGTCATGAGATAATTCTTAATAATCAATTTGGTCCCATAGAGTCTCTAACACCGAATCATGGCGGTAACTGTATGAAATCATGTAGAGCCTTCCATAGTCACAAGTGCTTTCAACTCTACTGACATGGATTCAATATGGTTGTGTGGCAAATGGACGACACCTCATAAAGAGTAATACCATATGTGCCATTCCATTTGTTGGTCACTCATTCTTTTTAAGTGCTACCATATTTGATATACACTAGAGAATGCAATATGGTTCTAATGAACCCACATATGTTTTATCCCATGGTTAACCATTCTACTTTTTTATGTGTAATTAAGACATATGTACAAGGCTAATAACCAAATGCCCCTAGCCTTCACTCAAGGTTTACACAATACATTGAGATTTTCATCAGATATATGTATTTAATTTAACGATAGTGCATGCAAAATGAGTATAACATATATCAATATGTTACCAAATGTAACAAAACCACATATGTACTCGTTATTAAAGTAAACCACAAGCAGCTTCCATTAAACAACATCATCGAAAGATGCTTCCAAGCCCATGTTCATGACATGTCGCTCAAATACACAAGGGCGAAGCCCTTTCGTTAGTAGATCTGCTATCATATCATTTGTGGGAACATGCTTTACCATAATGTCACTTTTCTGTATCATTTCCTTTATAGTCAAGAACTTGACCTCCATATGCTTAGACCCCTTAAGACTTCTGTTGTTGTTGATAAACAACATAGTAGAGTTTTTATCACAATATAATTGTATGGGTCCATGCACCAGATCAAGTACGGTCAACTCCCTATTGAGGTTCCAAAGCCAAATAACTTGAGTAGCGGCCCAAAAGCATGCAACAAACTTTGCTCACTTAGTTGTCTCATGCAGTCATCCAAGATCATTGCTTGCAAGCAAGATATCGTCTACATGGAGTGTAGAAAATATTTTCCTCCCACTGACCTTGTAGTACATGCACTAATTTCCTTTATTCTCAAATTTTCATTTGGAGTCAATTTCAGTTTTATACGCCCATTTGCAACTGATAAACTTATGATCCATATGCAATTTAATGAGCTTGTAGACATTATCGTGTTTCATAGATTACAAGCTTTCAATTGCTCTTTTCACAAGTTACAAAACATCCTTGCTAGGATTCTGTAGTATTAGTAGTAAGGTCTGCTGGCTTATTCTCAATAAGAGTAATATGAACATCTGCCAGCTCCATTCCAAAATAGAAAATCCTCATTTTATTTCTTAAAATTTGGACCAATAAGAACCTCAATAGTTATAAAGTTGCCGTTTACAAAAAAAGGTGACTGATTCAACAAGCAATGCATATGATTAGCATCATGTGAGTACACATAATTTGAGACCATAAAGGCACACATTCAGAGAGTTGCATACATCATCATATAATCACCTTTGGGTAGAATACATGACATGCAATTGCATACTCTCTACATTACAGCAGCTATGAGAATTTATTCCAATCTTTGGCAAACTTGGCACAAGGGATACTTAAGTGCCAAAAGTTATAAAAAATATATTTAAGTGTCAAGATCGGAACAAAAAGGATCATTATAGTAGCTATGAGAATATATTCAAATCTTTGGCATAAGTACAGCCCAAGTACCAAAACTTGGTACAAAAGGACACTTAAGTGTCAAAAGTTACAAAAAGTATACTTAAGTGCCAAGATTGAAACAAAACATCCCTGCTAGGATTCCGTAGTATTAACATAAGGTCTGTCGGCTTATTCTCAATAAGAGTAATATGAACATCTGCTAGTTCCATTCCAAAATAGAAAATCCTCATTTTATTTCTTAAAATTTGGACTAGTAAGAACCTCAATAGTTATAAAGTTGTTGTTTACAAAAAAGGTGATTGATTCAACAAGCAATGCATATGAATAGCATCATGTGAGTACACATAATTTGAGACCATAAAGGCACACATTCAGAGAATTGCATACATCATCATATAATCACCTTTGGGCAGAATACATGACATGCAATTGCATACTCTCCACATTACAGCAGCTATGAGAATATATTCCAATCTTTGGCATTAGTACAGCCTAAGTACCAAAACTTGGCACAAGGGGACACTTAAGTGTCAAAAGTTACAAAAAGTACACTTAAGTACCAAGATCGGAACAAAAATGATCAGTTAAGTGCCAAGATCGGAACAAAAAGGATCAATTAAGTACCAATGGAGAGAAAATCCGACCAAAATGCTGACGTGGCACTTTTCCAACGAGTTGGGGTCGAAACGATGTCGTTTTGGGTGCTGACATGACCAAATAAACCCAAAATGATATCGTTTTGAGTGCTGATGTGGCTAGATCAGCCCAAAATGACGCTATTTTGGCCAAAGTTTAATTTTTAATATAAATATTAAATAAATAATATTAAAAGCGATTTTCTTTTAAAAAAAGAGAGGCAAAGCGGCCTTATCTCGTGACCGCTTCCCCATTGTCGGTGAGGTGGCGGTGACGGACGGCAAGGGTCGCCGGTGGGTCGGCGACCCTTGCCTCGGCCGGGCGAGGGTGGCCGACCCTCGCCCGGATCCGGGGAGAGGGTTGCCGCCTTCGCCCAAGCGTCAGCGACCCTCATCGTTCGTTGCCGCCACCCCATCGGCAATGGGGTGGCGGCCACAGGCAGGGCTTTTGCCAATCAATCTCTCTCTTTTTAATTTTTTTTTTTTGCTTTTAATATTATTTATTTAATATTTATATTAAAAATTAAACTTTGGCCAAAATGACGTCGTTTTGGACTTATTTGGCCATGTTAGCATCCAAAACAATGCCTTTTTGACCCCAACTCGTCGAAAAAGTGCCATGTCAGCATTTTGTCCAAATTTTTTCGTCGTTGGCACTTAATTGATCATTTTTGCTTCGATTTTGGCACTTAAGTGTACATTTTATAACTTTTGACACTTAATTGTCTACCTATGTCAAGTTTTGACACTCCAAGAGTCCGTACGTCTCCAATCTTTCGTGACTTCACCACCTTTGAGTGTATGAACCACTAGAATCAGTCACTCCTCAACCATATGTTGTACATGCACCTCTCCATGAACCAATACATGTCACCTCCTTTGGGAGTATGACCATGTATTAGTATAGGAGATATCCCAATACAATGTTATGTACGAGACCGATATTTCTTACCAATCAAGTGTGCCACTTTGGCGGCCATAATTCAATTGAATCCTTGAAAATCTCTCATACTAGAGATATTACCTTTATGTCTCACACTCACTTATGCGTGTGATTTTAACCATGATGACAGAGGGGGCATTTATCATTAAAATCACACATCATGCCAATCGCATTGCTTTATTCATTAATACATGTTGGACCTTAACTAGGCCAACAATAAATCGTACTCTACACATCTTTTATGTGATGATGTACATGTGAGCTAACATTTGGATTTCAAAGGGAAATACAAACAAAATACACAAAAATAGCCCGGAAAATACACATTCTTAGAATTCCAGACGTAGTTTCACATGTTTAGAAACATCAAACATGTAAAATAAATACACTACAGTGCAGAGAATTTCAATACGAACACATTGATACCAAGAATGCGCCGATCGGAGATCAGACGGATCCCCACACACCGCTAGAGTGCTTGGCACATGGAGCGCACGCACTAAGAGTGCAAAACTGGCAAGCTACTGATTCGATCGGGCTGAACAGTCCGACTGGTCTAGTCAAACCGAGTCGGGTTGCGGTTGACAAGTGACGTCATCGAACCATGTGTCACTACAATGACGTCAAAAGGTCAGGCGGCGCACGTAGGTGACGTCATGAATAACGTCACAGTTCATGTGCCGTGCGCGCATTAGTGCACGCAGCCGCGTGACACTGACCTCTAGCGCCTTCCAAGCGGGTGCACGCGCGTGACGGTGCTTTCGGCTGTCGGCAAAGGCATGCCACCCACCGACTTGTTCATCTCGACGAGATGAGTCCACATATGTGATTAAAATTCGTTTTTATGGTATCAAAAATCACAAAAACAGGCAAAACTTGGTTAAGAATTATCCCGACTCAAAACATTGGTGTAGGCACATCCAGCCACCGCCGGTAGTGCGCCACCCACCAATGCGCTCGTCTCGCCAAGACAAATTCGATTACATTATCAAAATCAAGTTTAGATGGGCAAAAATTCTAAGGACAGCGCTAAGCGCAATTACATAAGTTCTAAGCTATGCTTGGCTCTGATACCAAATGTTAGCCGTTCTAATGGCGCTCGGGATCGACATAGCTCGATACCACATGTCAGCCAATCAAACAACATTCTCAAGATCAACATAGCTAGAAACTCGAGTGTAACAACCAAGAAAGAAGAAGATTTGTGTACCTATTTTCGAATCCTTCGATCTAGAAGCGGAATGACGTCGATCGAATCAACGTCGAATGCTATTGATCTTCTCCTCTATCGCCCTCAAAGCCCTAGTCTGATGAGATCGGCCTCTCTATCTTTCCCACGACCCCTCCTTATATAAGGTGTTATGTGGATAACTTTAAAGAAAAGTTCTTCCAAGAGAGGGTTACTTCCAAAAGAGGGTTAGAGAAGGGACCGTTAGCGCTATTTATAGAGTTTCTGACTAGGCCCTCTCTCTCATGGGCCAGCCTATTTTGGCCCACACAAGCTAGGCCCATATTGACTATTAAGAAAAACTTATATTTTTTTTCAACAGACAAACCCCGTAAAACGGCAAATTACAATCTTAATTAATGTAGTCTATATTAGGAAAACTCTTATAGGAATCACACGAAGAAACGACATGCTGAGTAATGATGCGCCCTGAGAAAAGTGCAAAACATGTCTAGCAACTAGTAGTACACTCTCGTTATCTAGAATAGAAGAAAACCATATCAGTCTAGTTCAGGCATTTCGTCAAGCACTTGGAGGGGGTTACCGAAAGGGAGGGCAACGGACTCAATCAAGACTCGGATTCGGGCCAAAATCGACATATGATGTATAAGCAACACTAAAAGACCAGCATAGAGGCCAATCGCTAGCACTTAACACAAGTATAGGTAAGAGCCGGCAAAGCTTGGTCAAAACAAACAAAGGAGATTTGGACTACATTCAGGCATTTTTACAAACAATCGACGTACATTAGTGAAACAAGAGGTTTTTTAGTCGATCAGGATGGGCCTAGGTTCCTAACAAAGCATACCAGGGCAGATAGCAACATCAGTGAAGGACTGAAAAGACTGAAGCTCGTGCGAACTGGTCCACCACAAGCTCCAACCCAACGTCGTCCCAAAAGCAAGGCACCTACACTTCGAGTAGACCTATCTGGTTCAGACGACGAGGGCTACAATGGACGGCGGCTAATGAAGGACCTCTAGAATGCGGGCTTCACTCCCTCGAGCTCTCGGGTCCCCCAATCTATCAGGTATGTCTCTCGAGGCCGAGCTCTTCCTCTCCCCCTCTCGGTCTTGCTCTGAAGAGAAGAAGGGCCCTCCTCTCTCTCAACCCGCTAGAACCAGAAGAAGAAAAACGTTGCAAAACTCTCCCCTCACTCTCCATTTTCTTTGCAATCGCCCCTTCTTCACGCACTCCTCGCTTGAGCGAGGAGGAATCTTTTTCATTAGCCCTAAAGCCGGCTTACCTACTCTAGATGCTATTGGCTCTGCTTTTCGTCATAGTTCACCGCTTACCTCTTGCTCACGGACGCTTCCACGTTTTCTGTTGGATGTTTGTTTGTAAAACAAACCAAGTGTGCCTTTTCCTTCTTGTCCCACATAGGAAAGTTTGGAAAAGACAGTCATTTTATAAATGTGAGCTTTTTAGGGAGACAAGACATGAGTACAAGACATTGCATTCCAGAATTCCATTCTTCATATATCTACCCCTCTAAATATTACACCCTCAAAAAGTTATTTCTGCAGCAAACAAAACAACAATTTACCTCTTTCATCATAGTAAACACAAATTGTAATAGAAACTGAATTTTTCTACATTCATTGATCCTCTAGTACTAGATCCATTTTCAACAATGAACACAGGAAATATAGGCTAACCAATGCACTAAACTCATAGCATACAAACACCAACTACAGTCCCTGAATTTCACTGCAAAATTTTACTTTTCTTGACAGAGTGTTCTCATTCAAATTGGCAAAAGTCAATAGTATGTAGGGTGAGGACAAGCAAGGAAGAGGTAGAAAATGGTGACATGTCCCACAAAACCTACCAAGTTGATGCCTCTCAAAATATTCATTGATACCAAATTTGCTGAAGATGGCCTGATGCATCGAATAAGAGACTTAACAGACTAGGGTCCTTTGCTTGGTTGGGTTGACAGTTTTACCCATGGGGGGATTAAATTTCTATTGATATTCTAATGAGTCTCCTATCATTATTTGAAGTGGGGTTGTAGGTTTTTTCGTTTTATTATTCCTGTTTTTTGTTCTTTATATGACCAAGAAAGTCTACTGAGAGCACATTGAAGAAAGAAGTGATACGGTGGATTCTCCCAATGCTTTAAACAAGCAAAACCCACCAAAAAAGAATAATTTTTGTTGCATAGATTTCAACAGTAATATTTAAATCCCAAATTGCCATGCAGTAGAGAAAGGAGATTATAGGGGACATATGGGAAAATCAAATAGCTTTGAAGAAAACTGACAAGAATATCCGCCAGTAAAACAATATTCTAGTCAACTATACTTCTTATCCTAAAAGAGTTCCCGAGATGAGCTTCAATGGAAAGAGATTGATCACAGAGACTGATGTCTGGGAAGAACTAGGAGAGCAAGCAATGTTCTAGTCAACTATATGTATCTTATCGTCATCATGCGCGCCGCATAAGAAAATCTTCGAGAGCTTTTAAATTCTTTTGTCTGCCGTTGGAAAGACAGAAGGAAGTAAGATGGAAAACTAGCATACACCAGTAACAGTCAGATTCAAAAGGGGGCAAAAGCTCACAAAGGAATTTCCTCTGGGACTGTTGCCTGATCCTTTGCTCAATGACACGATGCAGGATGCAAGAGGAAGCCTAATATCAGTATAAATGAGCCAGCGCTTTAGTACGTTTTCTGACACTTGGCTTACACTGAGCTTCGCTCAATCCCACCTCTAGATATGACATTATTAAATCACACTAGCTAGCTAGTGATACCAAAGCCTAGATTGTTACCTGAAACTTCAGAAAATATGTACCGAATTATAGGGGAAAATTATTATAGAGCTAGTCTTTATGATGTAGATTGTCCAATCTCTAACAGGTTTGGTGAAAGGACTTGACCTTCTGATGAAGCAATATGCACCACCATGGTATTACTTACCTTTCTAGATTGCAACAAAAGGCATGACTGAAAAATGGACTTGCGAGAAATCTTTGTGTTCAAGCTTTCATGGGTAAATGAAAAGTACACATGTCAAAATGGGTCGGACTTTCTTTTAATATAACCCATTTAAAGAAAGCCTGACCTATTTATGACCCATTTAATATTTAAATGGGTCATAAATGGGTTATACTCCCATTTTGACATGTATATATATATAATGAGTTTAAAAATTAAAAAGACTAAAATACATGAGTTGTTAATGAACTTGAATAATTTTAAAATCTTTAAAAAAAGATTATAAGAATAAGTTTTCCTAAGTTTAGTTAGATAAAGAAATGTTTTAACAATATAGGTCGGGTCGGGTATGGGTCAAAAATTTTATACTATGCTTAAATGGGTCATAAACGGGTTAATGGGTCAGTTTGGGTCGGATCATTTATGACCCGACCCAAACCCGACCCAACCCACCCGTTTAACAGGTGTAATGAAAAGAGAAGAGACAAGGGTACATGGATGTAGGAAATGCTGGGAGTGCCAAGTTAAGCTTATGAAAAGTCAATGTTTGCCAGCAAATAAATAGTCTATCCTGCATGAAATAACTTTAAGCATGATCTGATCCATTTCTGCGCAACCCTGAGCTCAAAAGTAATTGACTGGCTGGTGATTTGTTGTGTATTGAAGTGTTTATTTGCTTCTGAATTCAAAAATTGGTTTAAACTCTCCCCAATGGTTAGAACGGAAATTTGCCATCGTGTTCAATTGCTGGCCCGGCTCCATTGCTGCATGAAACTTGTGTTCTTCCGCTCTGCAGCTGCGGGGTATTCATACCGAGAAGTCTCTGCTAGTTAAGGCAGATATCCAGGTTTACATTTCTCATTTGGGCTTTGTAGGTTTTTTCGTACGCATCACGGTTGTTGGCTTTGGTCACCTGCCAAAAGTAACTTGAGGACTTTTGCATCTCTGAGTCTCCCGGTCCCTATGTCTTTCTTGGACCGTCTCCTTTTTTTAAGCTCAGACCCGTTGACAAGACCTATCTCTAGGCATCTCCATTCATTCTCAGCTTGTTGTTTGAGCCGATCTAGCTAATCCTCGGTCTGCTTCGTCTTTTACTCGTTTGCTCTTCCCATGAGGGGCCATTCTCGATATCATCCCAGGTTTTCTCCGATGAAATAGTCCATTCAAGTTGCGACCACCTTACATCTAGTACCCAAATAATGGAAGACCTCGAATGAATAGGCTCTGTTGGGGTCTCCCCAATCTGAGAACCAATTCTCCAGCGGATACTAGGTTGTGTCTAGCGAAAAGAAAGATGCATAAAAAGACGATGAAGATGGAACGAAATATCCATCCAGTTCGAAGGTCTGCAATCCAGATCCATGAAATGATCCATCATACATCCGGAGTTACACCAACAAACCCTCCTCGGTCACGTTTTCATTTTATCAGACGGTTACTGGTTGTGATTCTGTCAGGAAGGTGATGCCGCTTTCTCTCGTTAAAGCGTTACATAGATAGTCCGGTCAGAATCAAAACAAAGAAATCAACGGCGGAGGGTGATTCAAACGCCAACTGTTAACATTCAATCAAGAATTGTCCTATTTGAAGCTTGCTTGGTCATCTCTGGATATCTAACCCCAATGCAGATGTATGGCTACTTGCTGGGTGCGCGTGCAAAATTTTAAACAACCCTTTTATGCACCGGAAACAATTCTAACTATAAAAGTGCATAATGATCAATACACAAAACCCAATCTCGAAACCGCATTACCGGGACGGGCCACTTCGATTGGGGGAATTACACTCGCAACTCTTTTGAAGCATCAAGCTTTAACCGTGCCCACCGGCTGATCAATCCCAATGCAGATATTTATGGAAATATCTTTTTCCCTTGACAAAGAAAATACGAAAGAAATCCTTGTGCATCATGAAATTAGGCGGGTCGCATTCGTCAGTCTCAAGAGCAACACGGATTCACGACGCACCTTGTAGGGCTTGTAGGGGGTCATCCACCTAAGAAGTTGAGCTTTGGTAGGACACATAGGCATTGCCTAATTCAAGTGGATGCGTCGGCGACTCTACGAAGTCAGGACTTGCGATTTGGTGAAGGTCGACATGTACCGTGCAATGCGGGTGGGGAGACATTTTTTTTTTTTTTTGGTTCGGTGATGTGAAGATTGCTATTGTTTCGGTAGACAAGTGCCAATCAAGACAAGAAGTTAGTGGTGTCGTATGCCCCTTTTTTTTTTTTTTTTTTTTTTAGATAACGATCGGGAAAATTACTTTTGACCAAAGAAAATCGAGAAAAATAACTAAAAAAAAGTCATAAACATATTGTAATTATTTTTTTTTTTTTAAAAATCAATTTAATTCTGCGGTGAAATTTCCTTCTCTAACTCTTCCCCGCCCTCCAACTTCCCCTCAAATTCATGCATCCTCAGCCATCATAACATGTTTCATTTCGCTCCCTCGCCAGAGAGGAAAAAAAGAAAAGAAAAGAGGATCTGGATCTGTCCACGGAATCAATCAAAGAATTGCCACTACATCAAGGAAGATTAGGCAATGGTAACATAAGGTCCGAGGAACAGCCCCATGTGGGGCTCCATCAAATTTGTCCGAGCGGAAAGGACCGAAAACGCGATCTCCGCCATCAGATTATTCGGACGATGAAGCAAATCCTAAATAGCTACTGCGGGGGACGGCTTGGATAGGCGCATCCCTGATTTACCAGATGTTACCAGGCGGCCTGCAGCGACTCTCCTGAACGGAAGTAGGGCACGTTGGCGATGGGGCCCGCACGGGGAATCTCCTGTGGACGAGACAATGGAGGACGAACACCGTGATCCCGACTCGAGGAGAGGCCCTCACCGATCGATCCAGCGGGGTCAAAGCATCGGTGAAAACAAGGACACGAGACAGAACAAAGCAATAAATTTAATCCGGCGGTTATACTCGAGCGATTATTAAAACATCAAAAGGAGGATCGCTAAGTGAGATGTTCATTGTTGCGTTTTTTGGGCCGCCTTTTAATAAGAATTTTGTCTCCAAATTTGTTGGGCGCAGGCTCTTGAAACCCCAAACCCACAGAGTTCATATTGTTTGTGGTCTCAACACTTTCTTCGCTTACGCAATACTTTGCTTCCGTCGAATTCGAATTCGCGTAACTACTCCCCCGTACTCACCGCGTATGAGGAAAAAAAAAAAACCAGAAATGAGAGACCCCTGTGGAAGAAGCCGTAGGAGAGGAGAGAAGAGTGATCGCAGCAACGGTGGGTGTTGATTATTGCGAATACGTCGTTGAGCTCGAATGGCCCATCTCTCCTAGCCGATGGCGAGACTGCGTTCCCTTGTTTTACCATCCAAACTTGGATCAGTTTCTTGCGGCCAGAGGAGTGAGAAATTTAGATGATCTTCTCCTTTGCGAGTCACTGAATTGCTTGGATGGAATATGAGGACAGACCTCGTGCGTGTGCCATGCACAGAGAAGCATGCCGGAGAGTTCTGTGGTCCTACTTCGCCTGCAGCTCCAATGCAAGAAGCTCAATAGCTCAATTCTCAATTCTCAATTTCAGCACTGAAAACATTTATTGAGAAGCCCGACTTCTTCTTTTTTTTCTCCTCTTCATGCTTTATGAACCCATAAGCGAGTTTTTCACTCTCGTTTTTTTTCATCAGATATAAATGTATTTGACCTACTACTTCCGAGACTATTATTATTATTATTATTACAATTATTATTTGCTTCATATTAACGCATTCATTGTTCCATCTTCTACTTATGTTATGAAAATAAATAAATAAATAAATATTGGGGAGTACATAACTCTGCAGGTAAAGAACATCCTTATACAATCGAATAGTGCATATTCTAATATAATGTACGTAATAACGGTTTCTTATCTAAGTAAAGGTGTCTAAATGTATTATAAGCGGGTAAAATTTAGGTGCACTCCACCTAGCACATTGAAAGTTTTTTATAGATGAAAAAGGGAATTGATGTAGAAAGTGAAAAACTCTTGCATTTTACTATATTGCGTGATTTAATTTTTTGAAGCATACTACGTACAAGTGCTACAGGTTATGTTCGTGGTGAATATAATTGGAAGAATGATTAATGTGGCATATGTGAATTTTGGCATACACAATTCAGCTATATTTGATTGCCTTGGTTATGTCGGTCATCACATTATGCTTTCTTGTAATTCTCAAGCCTATTCAAGATGGGAAAGTATACTCTGCAGATTGCATGGGCGACTCTTGCCATTAGTCCTACACGCTATTATAGTTTTGTCATGTTAATAGTGTTCTATGTTGAGGAAGAAATTGATAATTCTATCGGATAGGCCGATCGTTTTGGCCCACAGATGTTGCTCCATGTTATGTCGTGCTTCCATGGCAAGAGTTTCAATTATGCTGTTTGTTCTTTCATGCGTATGACACTTCGTGGGATCAATTGTTCCTGTTTTCAATTTAGACTTGGTTGCCATTAGCTCTCCCATTATGTGTACGGTGATTTTGTTAACAAGGGCAAGTCTACGGTTTTCCAGTGCAATGTTTTTATTCGTGTTATGATTAATCAGTATTTTGGAATCGAAATATATTCTTCAATATGCTTAGTAAGTGTTCCAAAGATCTTGTTAACTTGAACCTTGTCATATTGCACCCGGGAAAACATTTCCAGAATTTTTATTTTTGTTTTTTGTTCTCTCTTTTCGGTGAGAAAACTACCTTAAGAGAACTCACAACAAGACCCCACCCACCATACATCTTCCAAAGTGAATTCACAAATGTCTTTGATTCTTTTTCCTTTGAGTGATTAAATAAAATAAATATATTTCAGGTGTGATATGCAGTTATAAAACTAATGCAGAATTTGTTATGACAAAAACATTTCCGACATTTACACCAACAATAATATCCAGGCAAAGCGCTTTCTCACCTAAAGCTAGCAAAGAACATCAACCTTATATAGGAGGGTAAGACAGAAAAAAAAATTAAAGAAACGGTTTAAGCAATCATCTTGATATCATAACGCCACTGCCACCATTTTTTAGCTTCATCCTCGGGAATTGCATCTCCAACAAAGAAAGTAGCTTTTTGATTGTTTGATTTAATCATCAAAGAAGCAGAAAATTCAGCTTCTGAAATAGATTGCGCGCTTGCTGTCTCAAGTAATGTAGTTGGAGCACCAAAAGATCCATCATGCTCAGGTTTCATATGCAGGGCATAATCTGCTGGAGATTGCTTCTAGTAACTCTAGTCCAATACTCTCATATCTGAGTTCATTAAAGAGGACATATAATTCTTGAAAGGCTCTTTCTCCATTTACCGCTAGAGACACCCTTGGCCTGGCCTCAACATTGTTGCCAATGGGACGCGATGTGAGTTTTCCAGGGCTCCTTGATTGCCTACCATTCACAATGGACATGTCAAAGTTTCTCGAGGATTTCTCACTGTTATCATCTGGAATTGCCAGAACAAATCTTGGAGACCTTTTTAACTGCAGGTCATCCATATTTCTGGGATCCTGGGGCATTGTATGCGTGTGTGATTTTTCATCACCCTTATGCGAGGGGAGGGATAATCGTTTGACTTCACTAATTAAGACCGTAAAATTTAAATTACAACACTTCGATGACAGGGATTTCATTCCATCCTTTGGAGAGGATTGCAGGTTCTTGAAATGAATACTTCGCCCACCTAATTCTGGATAATGCATTAGAGGCGTTGATGGATTCAAAGACAATCTTGGAGATCTTCGAAAAATTCTAGCATCTGAAGAGTCCACATTTATAAACAGTTTTCCCTGGTCATCACTGCAAGAAGGAGGACAGCATGGTATAGATGAGTAGAGAACTATCAACAAAGCAGAAAAGATAACTCAGAAGATGTCTTTGGATACTGCTTCCAACGAGCTCTGACCCGCAGATCTTTAACACTGTGAAGTTCCACGATGCACACTTAAACACAGGAAATAAATTAGAAATCTAGTGACACAGGAGGATAATAAGCAAAAACAAGTATCTACAGAAGATGGATATAATGACATATCAAGAATGCTCGTGGGAAGAGTATTAAACATTTTCATTCAACTTCGGGCATGCAACTTTGGGCTCTTGCAGAACTGCTGAAAAATTATTAGAACCGGTAAAAGGTCAGATGACGGTTGCAAGTGGCTTTCTTCTGTTTAATATGCCATTGATTGTTTCGAGTATATTCATTAGTGGTTAAGGAACAAAGATTGGTGGTCGGGTTTAGGGGTGATCAGGTCTAGGGTGGGTAGGGTCCAGACCTGGACCCTGTACCCGACCCTATTATAATCGGTTCCCATTTTTTGGACTCTGTACCCTACCCTGTTTTTATTAGACCCTGTTTTGGACCCGATCCTATTTTTCTGGTCCGAGAATAGGGTCAACCCTATTTTCATTGGAACTTATTTTGTAACCATTTAATATCTTATATGGCTTCAAATTTTACATTAATTCGCGAAAAAACAACAACATAATCGTCCTAACAATACATAAATATTAGCAACAAATATGGATCTAATATTAGTTTCATTCCCATAAATACTTCTGATATGATCTAATACGCCTGCTTATGTGTATGCAATATAACTGTTATTAAGAGGACATCTTTTTTAAGTTGGATTGAGAATGCTTTAACTAGTGCTACAACAGTCGATAACACTTGTTCCACGACTATAGTAATAGTTGAAGTTGGGACCATTAAAAAAGAAAAACAATGCATGAGAATGGTTCTTTTTAACAATTCTTTGAAAACAATTCTCCCTTAACTTGATTTAGATAAAAGCTTTCTTTTTTTAATAATTTTTCGAAAACAAAAAGACTTAAAGGCACTATACAGAGAGACGATTTTATTTTTTTAACAGGGTAAAAACTGGTTCCAAAACCAATCCGGTTCCAGGTGAGTCTTTGCTTGGACCCTGTTCCCGGACCAATTTCAACCGGTTCCCAAAAATTGGAGCCGGTTCCTGGACCAGTTTAATTGGGAACCGGTTCCCGACCCTATTTTTCAGGTGGTCCGGTTTGAGTTTTGGGTAAACCCGATCCGGTTGCACACCCCTAGTCGGGTTTTGATAATACAAAGCATTAACTACAAGCAATCTCATTTTTGGGCACCCACTTAGATTTTGTCTCACATCTTACTTGATTTAGTTTAGGGACACGGGCTTAGGGTTTACGTGCAAAAGGAAGGCTGCCTCATTCCTACATGAAAGTATAGCAAATAATTCATGAGATACTATGTCGAATATAAATGAAGTTCTTGATCATCTAATAGATGATAAGGGCATATTTCTCAACTTTTAGAACATTAATTCAGATTCCCTGCTTAACCCCAATGGTATTAGAAGACAACCAGACAAAAAATGTAACGGCTAGACAATTTAGCCAAGAAAGAACAGTACTCGGGGTGCACTTTTGCCATAAAACGCTACTACCAGAGAGTTCTCAGTTTTTCACCTTGTATCCAGGAAAAAAAAAAGGCACCACCGTAAATTTTCAGATATCGTCTTTTAGTTAGGCTATCTTGTAAGATACTCACACTGTTGGCCGGTGGCTGAAAGTTATCAAGCCACCTTCAGCCCCCAGAGTTTAAGATACCGAAATTTTTTCCCCTTAAAATATCATTTGTGTGTTGGTTCCTCAGCCTCATTTCAAGCTGAGCTTGACCACTTTTCTTGCATATGAACCATGTCAAAGGGCAAGACAAGAGAGTTTGCCAACAATGGAGGGTATATCTGAACCCAAATAAATAGCTTCAGTTTGAAAAGTTCAAGCCAAATCAAAATTAAACTGATAAAATCACAATCCAAATGAAATGGGCAATGTTTTATCACAATTTTTTAGCCCCGCATTTTCATAATTATATGATAATGCCAAATAAAGAATACTCCAAGGAGAGAAGCTCTAAGCCAAGGGTAAGGGATTGTGGCTGGTAATGCAAAATAGGATGAAGACTCTACCAAAACGATTATTTATAAATGAACACGAGCAACTTTGAAGCATAGAAATTGTATGAATCTCTCGATTCAAAGTTTAGGTTTGGAAAAACACAACACTAGATAGTGAAACTAGAACTGTGGATATTAGACTTTTGTCACACTGAAAACAGTCATAACAATATTTATATGAGGGTCAAGTGAAACAATACCAATTTGAATTAATTATTCCCAAGAAATTCCGGGTATCATATAATTAATGAGATGTTCTACACAAGTAATCAGCCGTTTGCAAAGGAATTTGAAACGACTTGAAGAAAACACAGTAAAGCAAGCGAAGACTTACTTATGCAGCGGTCATCTCTGGAATATCTGAAAGGCGAGTGTTCTCTTCGCCTTGATTTCCCTCTATAAATGTGAGTAGTATTTCTGTGTCAGACTTCTAAAAGGACCACTGGACATGTTAGCATGAGGTGTTGGCAGAACTCCAGTTCCAACAATACTTCACTCTGGGAGATTCGGTGCTGATCCCAAACTTACTGACACAGGGGTTAAGGTATCTTTTCCAGGAGAGGAGTCCATGCCTCTTGGTGGAAGTGAAACAAAATCCAGGAAGTTGCTGCTAGTCTGTCTTTGTCATGCCGAAGATGTTCAATTTCCATATCAAAAGCAGTAGCATTATCAGGAGATCGAGAAATCCCAAGACCAGGCAAAGCTTCAGTTGTTGGATGATAACTCTATTTTTAATAGAGTATTCTTACTTATTTAGACTTGATATTTGCTAAATTTTGAGGAATTTCTGGGTGAATTTAATTGCTACTCACGTAATTTTATTTTATATGAAATATTTTCAGATCTTCCAAAATATTGCAATATCTTTCAGAATATTTCATCTTAAAGAAAAGGCAGCCCAAATAAGATATTTGGAGAATTTGACCATGATTGAAGATAAAGTTCAAAGAAAATCAAGGAGGAATCTTTTCCAAATCCTAGTAGGAGTCAACCTAGGGCAGATTTTTGGAGGCTATATAAACTGCTCTTGTGCTGCAAAAGAAGAGAGAATCCGGGGAGCCACCATCTCTACAGAAGATTTTAGGTTTTAGATTTTGTTCTTTAATTTTAGTGGAGTTGGTGCATGTCAAGGAAAGAAGGAGGAGACAAACCTGAAGCTCCTTGTATCTCAATTCGGTGAATTTGTTTTAATTTAGTATTATATTTTCTTTAATATTTGTTAGTTTAGTTTTTTTTTTTAAATGTTTGTTAGAGCTACAATGGATCTTAATCATGATTGATTAATTTTCAAAGACTTTCATGTAATAGAATTGTTTTGATTGTGTCGTTCTTTATCATGATTTTAATGCTTTTAGAAGTCTGGCCAACTTTTGAATGATTTTTGATGTATACATGATACCGGGTGGAGATTGTGTGCATGCACATTAGTGATATTGAACCATAAATTAAATCTAGGTCAAGGTACACTAGGTTATTTATGTGGCTACGGTAGTAGATCTAGGTTGAGACTACTTAGATTAAATCCGGGAATTTCCATAAGAACTTAATGCTTTTAGGTAGTTTAAATTCACCTAAGGTTAGTGTGGGTTAACATACCTAATTAGGGATTATTAGATCGAGGTCGGCTTTTAATTCATCTTAGGGAAATTTCGCCAACACAATTGGAAATTAATTTATTGCATGAAAAGTTAAGAAAATTAATTATGAATGGTTAAGTGAAGTTGGATGCTCTAACGCTTTGTGATCTTGAATTTGCTTTAGATTAATTTTAATTAGCTTTTAATTCTTTAAGTTTTGACCTTTTCTCTATTTTAGTATTTTAATCGGTTTAGTTTACTTTTTACTCATCTTTTTGATTTGGTTAGCTAGATTTTTGAATTGATCACTTTCAGTAAGTAATTGGATAAAATAAAAAAAACAGTCCTTGTGGGAACAATACTCACTCATCACTTTATTACTTGTTGATATTGTGCACTTGCAATTCACCTAACATTGGACCTGGAGTCTCTGAATGCAAACTCTGGATTAATATCGTCTTAGCCAACAAGATGTGGGTTTATTGATATGTAATCCTTCTTGAATACATTCTAAAGATCAATGCACATACTTGCAACAACACATATAGTGTCATCCTTTAGTGAAGATTCCAATGTTCCTTTGAAGGAAGATGATTCAGTTGTTCAAGAAGACGCTTTGCTGGCAGGTGGATGGAGAATGTCTTACTTTGATCCAACAACTTGTTAGGAGTTAATAGGTTGTTGGTAAGCTTCCAAAGCTCCTTCCTTCAGCTGTCAAAGTCTTCGATCAAAGTTATTATGTTAAATTCATTTTGTCTCTACCTAGCACACACAAAATGCATTAGAAAAGTTTTAGAGAGACAAATACCATTGAATAGGGGTTCCCCAAAACCCCACTCCATCCTGAGGTGTTTATTTTACTTACATAAACCAAAAGCAGAGCTAGAAATGTTCTTCCTCTTGTGCAGTATATCACTGGGATGGGCAAGAGCCCTTTTCATAAAGCTGCATATAAACATTTTTGAGTTACTCAAAAGGCAACAAGCACATATGAGTCTGCTCGTGTCTTGACTCATAACATTACCTATTCATCAACAACACCACACTCCTCAAGCAATTGATTTCTCTTCCTTTTCCTTGGTGCTAGAAGCTGGACAGGGGTGGGCTTCATCAAATCGCCAATTCAGGTGATGCATGCTCCGCCACCTATGGCAAATCTAAAGAGGCATAAACTTAGTTCATGAACATGACAAAAATTGCATGTAAAGAGCTGAAGGTCCCACCAAACAAAATATGCTCATTTGGTTACACGACAGCATCTTGCAGATCAGCTGAAGTGGCTGTTTCTGATTGCTGTTGAAATGGTAGAGATGACACTCCAGAAGCCAAGGTATATGGCACAGGAGGGGTGACAGTTCCGTCCTCCGTCATGATTTGCTCATATCTTGTTGGAGAGGAGGAAAGTTCTCAAAGACAACATCACGAACTAGATCACGCATGACTTCAATTTCTGGCAAATCTGGCATAGGAATGTCGCAATCAATCTTTCCCCTTGATCTAGGAGAAGAATCATGGATGCTATCCCTATGTACTTTTGGGTGACTACCAATTAGGACCTTCAGAACGCCTGCTACTGTCAAGACAAGCATAGAAATCACATTATCATTGTATGATAATAAAGCTAGAATATTTTTCCGTAAACTGCATAACACGGAGGGAAAAAATATCTTATGAGGACGCTTACACCTCCATTAAACTAACCAAATAAATGGTTACCAGCGCGTGTTGTGACGATTCCAGAACATCCAATAACACAAGCCATCCTTGTTAGGTATATCAGAAGAACTACTAGATATTAGAGGACAACCAACGACGAGTCACCCGAATGAAAAGATGATCAAGTTAGAGACTATAACCTCATCAAAAGATATAACAATATAAGGACCACTTTTCGTTGGGATTTGCTCAAAGAACCAAGGCAGAAATGTACATAGCTTCATGTGTTAAGCACGTGAGCTTCAAGCCAAATGATTTGGAAACATCGTATTCGTTAAATTAAAAATCAGTCACCCATCAAATTAATCTCCTTGCTGCTCCGTAGTTGATCATTCTGGATCATGGAATAAATAACCACTATACATGTCATAGATGGGCAAGAGATGAATCACAATCATACCCCTCTTCATACGTGTAGTTCAAATCCATGGCATCAAGTTCAAAAGTGTTGGGCACAGTGATAGATTGTACCGGTGCCTGTCTAGCATCCTCTGACAAATTAAGCTCTAGTGGAGTAAAGACTTTACTCAATCTAGTGAGTATAATATTACACTCTTTGAAAAGATAATCCACTTTCTTTGAATATATCCGAACAATGCCTATCAGAAGATGGGCGGACATCCTCAAAGCAATTGGCACTATAGGAAACATAATATATTCAACAGAATACCAAAAAGAACTATTTCAGATTTGACAATCTTGATGAGCTAGATATCCAAATAATTACAGAAGAGACCAGCCCAAAAGATGAAGATGAACGGAGAAAAAGAAGAGTCTTCCTGTGCCAAAGCACAGAAAGGAAAAATCTTTCGTGTTAATTCACATGTGCCATTCGTCGCTCAGAGCTAAGCCAAATTTTGACTGCGCAAATTCTCACCCTTTTTAAAATGATGAACCGAACGAATTGGGGACAAAAGAAATGACAGCTACTGTAGCTTTGGAAAATGGCAAAAGGGAAATCATAATGGGGATTACTAATCGACAATTTTGAGGAGGATATCGGTAGAGGCATAGTGAGATTTCTTGAGGCGCTATTGCAAATAGGCGGCGCACCAGACAGTGCCGAGCACCAACGTCTGCGAGTATGACATGTCCGCAGAGATAAAAACGAGGCAGAAATGAAAGAGTGAAGAGAGAAAATCCCATTACAGGAAGAGGAAGGGTGATGACTATGAGAATGAGCATGCTGTGAAATTCGTGGAGGCCGCGCGGGAAACCTGTTACCGTGAGCGGGGCCCTCTCTCTTTCTCTCTCTCTTCCCGCTTAATAAAGGAAATAGGAGCGTAGATGGGAACCTAACTAAATTCGTATTAACGCAAAATTTGGAAAAAAGAAATGGGGGAAAGGATAATTTTGATGGAAACTTTGTAAGTTTGTAACTTTCTATGTTTCTTTTTGTTGAAATGTGATGGGAAGGAAAATCTTCCACAATATATAGAAAGTCAAAATTTGAATCGGTCGTAAATATTCAATGTACCGTTAGCATAAAATATTCTGTTAATAAGTAAAGATAGGATAAAATTGTAATTTAAATCTCAATGGGAGGGGGGCGGGGAGAGTAATTTTTTCCCGCTGCATAAATAATAATTTACAATATATTTTGATTACCCTTGAAGTGGACATATCTAAAATGACTATTTTCTTTATTTAAAAGATAAGATTCAAAAGATTGGGCCAGATAGAAATGGTCCAATAACAAAAACGGAAAAAAACAGTTGGGGGACTTTTATTTCTAACTTTCGATATGAAATTCCGCCTTTTTCACTTATAAGATTTGAAATTTACTTAGTATTGAATATCCCAATACATTATAGTGCATTCAAGAAATCATGACAATGAATTACATATGTATAAATGTATCTCTTTTCATAAATTTTAAAATATTGATGAATTTATCCATTTGCACTTCTCTCTTTATATGGAATCCTTTATATTTTTAAAAGTCGTCATGCGCCAAAAAAGTTTTTTATAATTGTCATGAGAGTCGACTCCAACGATTTTAGAAGTATATCAAAACACATGTTAAATTAATGTCAATTTTATTCATCAAGCATAACATAGAATTGAGATCACAGTCAACATCAATTGTTCCAATAATACTACGACATTAGCAACTAGAACTAAAACAAAACTTCAAAAGGAAAAAAGGAATTAAAAAGTAAGCGACTGAAGCAAGCAACGTGTTGTACTCTTCTTAACAAAAACAAAATAGAATGAAATTCTTCTAATAGGTGGTTGTTACGAACCCATTAAAACTCGTACTCAGTTGGGCTTTGCTACTCTATTACACCATACCCAAAAAAACCTTTTTTTTACAAAATAATTTTAATGTGTTATATATATGTAATTTAAAAAAAGGGGGTCAAAAGACCAGTTACTAGTGGGCCCCGTCACCGTTAATCTCTACGCCAACCTATAGAGAGTGTCCGCAATCCATATCGCCGTCCATTTTTCCTTTCGTTCGATAGGGACTCGATCAATCCATTCCGGACAAGCAACACTTGTTGATTACGAGCTCGTTTGGTTTGGCTTTAGAAAATTGATTTGGAAAAAATGCAAACACTTTTGAGCTAATGAAGTTTTTCGAAATATTATTGTGTTTAGCAAATTATAATTCTAATGTATATCAGAAAATAATCTTAATTTAAATGTCGTTTGGTAAAATTACATTTGAAAATGATTTTTATTATTTTTTCAAACAAAAAAAATCAATTTGCCGAGCTTTACCACCAACCAACTGCAGGCAGTCTCACCTAAGGTTGGGCAACCTTAGGCAAAGTGCCCTGAGGTCGCGCCACCTCAAGCATCGTCCTAAGTCGAGCGACCTAAGGGCAGCGGCTAGATTTGGTCAGGCGCACTTGGGTCGCAACTAGCCACCAAGCAGCCTTGCTTGGGTTGTGCAACCTAGGTATCGCCACCTAAGGTTACGCGACCCATGTGACGCCGCTTGAGGTCCCGCGGCCTTAGGGGACGCTCTAGGTCACGCAACCTAGGCGATGCTCGAGCGTTAGAAATCGCGCAACCTCGGGCGGTGATCATTGGCCTCCGGTGGTGCTACCCAAGCGGTGGTGGTCGGCCTCCTATGGCCCGTTAACAACGGTCATCGGCCTTCGGCAGCTCTTTGGTGAATATGGAGAAAGACAATGAACAGTAACAAATAAATAGTAAAACTTGTATTTTTCAAATGTTGAAAGCCCAAAGCAATCTAAGACCTGCATTGGGTTTTCAGCATTCTCAATGCTGACATTTGACTAAGGAGTCCGAAAAAAACTTATCAAATGCTTTATATTTTTCCAAAGAGACTTTGAGGGCTCAAAGCCCCTTCCGAATGCCCAACTAAACGGGCCTAAAGCTGCTGTTGCAAGAGGAGGAGGCGCAATCCGGTGGTGCTTGAATCTCATGGACTTCCTGTTGTAAAGCAAGGGAAATAATAAATTTATTTCTTTTGAAATTTCGAGGAAATTTGTTGAAATGAGCTCTTTAAGACTATAGGTCCAGATGTTCTTGCAGATTTCTTAAACTATCTCAGTTGCGTATATCCGGAACTCCATTATGAGGAGGATTTATCTGAAGACCCATTTCTATTTTTTTTTTTGTCGAAACAGAAACTTTTCATTTATCTAGTCCAAAATGGAGGGGCCCAAGAGATGGGCTTTAATACGTAATAAGTTCAATAGACGTACGGGTAGGGAGTGGACCCAATTTGATCAAGTGATATGCGTTGTTCATTTTATTTTCTTTAGAATTTGTGTAATAATTATACTTGTGAAATTTGTTGGGTTCACCTCCTCACCACATGGTGTTATGAATTCAACTTCTTGAGCCTCAACTTTTTCTTAGCATCAATATTATATACTCTCTACTATTAGCAAAGCAACTTTGCTATCCATATTTCTATCATGCCGGTAAGAGGATTTCCAATTTCATTTTAATCTCATTTCGTATTTCCCATGTACGCCAAGTCAGCCTCTATTAATTTTCAGTACTCAAAAAGGAATCAAGACAATGTAGCTTTTTTAACGAAGAAAATATCTTGGATGTCTATTCGTTATGATTCCCAAAAACTTGTGATCCAACACTTTCTTTTCAAAATTGAATCGCAATTTTAGAACAATTGAGTTACAAGCTTTCTATAGGTGAAAAAAAAAACCGACTCAATTAGACGTCGGACAGAAAAGTTAGGAATTGGTCAAAGTTTGGCCAAATTTGATGAAAAACATATATAGATATTATATTTCAAAATTTTCCCGTTATGTGATTTGAAATACTCGGCCCTCTAAAGTTGAAAACTTTTTCATCATCAAAATTACTTAGTTCGATCATCACAATCCCATTTCTAACTATGAATATATCATGGTTTTCTATTCAGTTAATTCCTAAAAATTCGTGATCCAAAATTTTGTTTTAAAATTTGCTATAAATGCAGGATAGGTCAAGTGCTTAGAACGAGTGCTACCAAATAAGATATAAAAGCCCAATTGCCGGAAAATGACCTTTTGAAAGAGAGGCAGACACAACCACTGGGTTTACCTCAGTGGCCACCATTCTCATATGAGAAAAAGGAGGTGGGGGATTTGTACCTTCTCGATGGGTCAGAATGAAGACGATTTAGTTTTGGATATGAATTTCGACTCTCATACCCAATAAGGAAACATGTCAGAAGTCTGAGAGTGAGAGTTAGAGTAAGAGTAGAATATGACGGGCTTAAGAAAAATATAAAGGAGAGGTGGACACATGTAAGAACTAGGGCATTTAGGTAAATAAAGTAACTCAATCACTCGTTATGCCCGACCCTTAATTCAAAAAAAATTTCAAACACCACCCTCCTTCTTTTACCCAAACCATACTAGCAATTAACACTCACCAAATATCTCTCCCTACATTTTTTTTTTATGCATTTTTTCAATTTCCTTTGTTGGTACCCTTCGACTTTTATAGAATTGAATCACATTTTTGGAACAATCGAATTGCAAGCTTTCTATAGGTACAAGAATTGAGTAAATTAGATGTTGGATGAAAAAGTTTTGCCCAATTAAAGTTTGGCCAAATTTAGGTAGAAACATACAGAAATATCAATTTTTTAAACATTTTTCATTATATAATTTCATATGCGTTATTGTGAGGTTTAGATTTTTCTAAATGGGTTGATGTGGGTTTGAGTAATAAAGTCTAATAAAATGTGGATTTTAATAGGTCTAAAGTCAATCCACCTGGTAACTGCAGTCCAATCATAGCATATTGTTTGTTTTAGTCAAGGGTTGAAAAAAACTATATAAAATGAATTTTTCATATTAATTTCAACCATAGATAAATACTCGATCTGTGAGTGAAGTTATAGATAATAAAGAAATTAGTCAAGTAATAGGCATGTTCATATTATTTTCTTTAGATGCTGTGTCTAATCATTATATTCGTGAAATTTGTTGGGTTCACCTCCTCACCACATTATGAATTCAGCTTTTAGAGCCTCAAATTTTTATTAGCATTAATATTATATAGTCTCCACTATTAGCAAAGCAACTTTGCTATCGATATTTCTATCATGCCGATAAGAGGATTTTCAGTTTGATTTTAATTTCATTTCATATTTCCCATGTGCTCAGTCAGCGTTCATTGATTTTGAGTACTCGAAAATGAATCAAGACAAGGTAGAGCTTTTTTAACTAATAAAATATCATCGATGTCTATTCATTATGATTCTCGAAAATTTGTGATCCCAACACTTTCTTTTCAAAATTGAATCGCATTTTTAAAAACAATTGAGTCGCAAGCTTTCCGTAGGTGAAAAAATGAGTGAATCAAATGTCAAACAAAAAAAGTTATATATCGGTTAAAATTTGGTCAAATTTGATTAAAAACATATAAATATTATTTTTCAAAATTTTCCCATTATATGATTTGAAATACTTGACCTTATGAAAAGGATATGATTTTGTGTGGAGGGTAACGACAAAAAGGTGCTTTGATACCAATTGCTTCGCCATGGAGGGCAGCGGGATCTTATAGTCTAATATGCTTGTTTCCCTAGTGAACTCCTTAAAAAACTGGTTGCGACTCAAAGTGCCAATCATGGGTCTGGACAAGTTGTTCCTTCTTATGGTTTGGTTGATCAAGTGAGTTTGTTGATGGCTTGACTGCAAGCCCGATCCAACCATTAAATAGGTCTACTTGTCACTAGGCCTACCTGCAAGTAGTGTTATTAACCCAAAAGGTTCTTACCACATGATTTTATTTTAGCCACAAGTTCGTAGTGAATTGCTAATTGGATCTTGAGATTTTACTTAAAGATGGCATCAAATTGTGAATGTGCCTCAAATTATTCAAACTAAATGAAATTGTCACAGTCCAAAAGTGAGTGATCGCTCTTCCTCTATTGTCGGCTACGAGGCAAAATTTGAGTAACTAATTAGAGGATCACCCCCTAATTATTGATGATGAGTGGGTTTTGGGTTAGCTGTTGCCCCACTCCCAATTGAGTTATAACTTGAACCATTCCTCATGGCAACGGAAACCAGTTACAAGCCAAGCGATCAATGTCGTGGTGTATGCGGCTTTTTATATGGATAGGATTATTTTCCAAAGGACTTTAAAATATAAATCACCTACTCCTAATAAGCTTTGCACTTGTTTTTTTTTTTTAATGAATTATATTACATTTGAAAGTAATGGAACTGCATATATGCAAGTGTAAGAGCGCAAATGCTCAGGCATGTGCCGTTTTTAATACAATTGAGGTTAAAACTTCACAATCGAGTTAACATTCTACGCAGAGAAGGCGAAGGATGAAAAAAATTGAATGACATAAGCATTGCATAGTATTTGGCTCTCCAAAGAAATCGTGCTGAAAATAGGACCATTCATGTTCTTGTGTTTAGAAAAGTTCAAAATGAAAATGATTTGCAATGAAACGCCATGCAAAAAGAATTATATGGTTCAACTAGAGCCAAATGTTATAAATAAAGTCCCTCTTTGAAATAATTTGTAGTAGTGTTTTTTCTCTCTTTTACATTGGAGCGTTGGAATACTCTTTATCGACCAAACCAAACTACAAAATTGGAGTTAGAAATCCAAAAGGCAACTTAATTCCAGATTGATTCCATCCCACTAACAATTTGGTCATAGAAGAACCCGGAGTAATTTCAATAGCAATCCTAGATTGAGTTGCTAACGTAACATTTTCAAATTTGGTCTAATCAATCCTAAATTGGCTACAATGAAATTTCAAGCTTAGAAAGCCAGACGCTTGAAAAAAAAAGAATTTTTGTTAAATAATTGAGGCTTAATAGGCCAAAAATTGAATCGTTTAGTGGTCAATAATTTATGAATAAATCCTTACAAAAAAAAAAAAATAATTTATGAATAAATGAAAATGTTTTTTTCTAGTCCATGAAAATAGTTACACATAAATTGTTATTGATAATGAAAATATTTTTTACTTACCATTTTTTTTTAAATGATACCAACGATCATTTTTAGAAAAATAATTTCATAATCCTTTATTTTTCGCAAAACAAAATATACCTTAATGCCCTTGAATATTGTAAGGTTAATTCACCAAAATCGGTAAATATATTTCAAATTCAGTATTGTGATGCATCATTGATACGAAAATCTATTATAAATCCGTTTCAATTTTGAACAAAATGCAAAACATTTTTATGACATACATGAACATTAATAACTTGAAAGGCTTAAAAGGTTGGTTATTTGGGATGGTGGCTTGAAAGGTTGAAATTTGCAGTAGGTTGAGATGTAGTGATAGACTTGACTCCATAGTTATCCATGGTGCATGCTTAGAATGGTGCAGATATGTGACGTCTTGCTTCATTCTTTAGAGAAATAGTGGGGAGTTCTTCATCAACTAATCTAACAGCAAGCATTGAAAGGGAATCCTTCATGGATCATAAAAAAGAATAATATTCACAACTAGAATTTCATTCGTCCAATATTAAGCATTGTTAAGGATGATCTTAATGTTCCATAGATCAACCCTTGACGAGAAAAGATCCAAAGCGGCCTTTGTATTGAGAGCGGAGGCATTGTAGCAATGGAGATGGACCTCGCTGGTCGCAATGAAAAAGAGGAATAAAGGACAAAACCAAAAAGAGAGGCAAGAATAGAAAAGAAAAAAATAAAAATAAAAAGCTTTACTTTAATGTCGGACATGTCATATAGGACGACATACGCTGACCAGACCAACATATTACAATTTTCAATCAAACTCTTGAAAAAAATGCATCATGGCCATTTATTTGGTCTAGTCCAATTCCTGAAATTTCATGATTTTGTATTTCTTTCATCAAGCAAGTAAAAGCACACACAAAGAAAACTATCTCTATGTACAAAGACATTCTAAATCTGAGAGAGGAAACATTCAACATCCTACTATTGATGCCAAAATTTTTGCAATTCATTTAGGGTCTAATTGCATTGAAAATTAAGGGTTAATTATTTAACCCCTAAACAAAACAATTTTTATATAAATTACATAACATGTAAATATTTGGAGCATTCATATTAATAGTACTATTAGAAGAGTATTAGAAAAAAATTAATTAATTGAGTGATTAAAGAATTATTAGAGAGAGAGAGAGATGAAATGGGTCTGGCTGACCTGGCCCCTTCTATCTCTTTCTTTCCGCCTGCGCCCAGTCTGGCCTCTTCCTTTTGTTTTTATCTTATATTTTCTTTTCCCCGGCCCGGCCTTCCTCCTTTCCCCCGGCTCAGCCCTTTTCCTTCCTCTTTCCTTCCCCTCTTATTCCACACCTTGCAGTAGAGCGACGTGCAGAGCAGGGGCAAATGGCAAGGCGCCATTTCTACGTCGGGGCCAGGCTGGCAGGGAAGCTGGCAGTGGTAGAAGCCATGCACTCCTGCCGGTGAAATGAGAGAGTTGAGACAGAACGAGGCAAAAAAGAAAACAGAAGGTGGGGGGCCGAGAGAGAGAGAAAACAGAGTGGAGAGAGATTTGAGAGTGAGCGACCTGTGAGACGGACTTTGGAGCGAGGGCAGAGAGTGAGGGAGAGACTCCATTGGCCACCGTACCCAAGCCGCAGTAGACGACCTGCTGCCGTGCCTCTCTTCCCTCACCAAAGCCACGGTAGAGTATCTCGAGTCGGTTTTTTCTTCTTTTTTCCCCCTTTCTATTTGGGGGTCGATTTCCTGAGGATCCTGGCTTAGAGGCGTGTGCGACCAGTGGACATCATCCGATTTGCCGAGCTCGCCCTCCATTCGCCGTCGTCGAGCCGAGTAGGGCCACTGCCGCGACCGTCCCCTGTTTTTCTCTTTACTGCGAGTTCCCTGTTTTGCCCCGTTTTGGGCGACGCCGGGCTGGCACTCGTGGCCGTCGGCCCATGTCACCCTTGCATTTTGTTATGATATTCCTGGACGTTGTGCGTCAAGGCCGTCAGCGTGGGTTCGAGCTGTGCTTTGGGCCGGGAACCCCTCGTCCCAGAAGCACCCACCAACTGTTCGCATAGATGCCTAAGTGAGATTCGCATGACAGTCCTTGATTCGTCGTTCGTTCAGGGTGTTCATCGTTCTTCTAAGTGCGTCTTGTAGCTGTTTTTTTATGTCTTTGTTTCGTCGTTTTTCGGTGCCTGTTGTTGTTCCGCTGGCAACCGATTCTCAGCTGCGGAGAAGAGGGAGCTTTCCTCCCCGCTGTTCAATGGCGTCGCTTGGACGTGAAAGTTGAGAGGGTGGCCGATGACTTGTCGATGCGTGGCTGCCCGTCGGAGATCGTAGGTGAAGCCTTATGTTCTGGGATGGTCCTTGGTGAGAACCATGATGGAGAATGACTCATATAGCCACCACCGGGGACCAATCCAGCCAAGGGTGGTCGGTAGTGGAGGCAGCGCTAGGTGGCAGACGACCACAGCCGCGATTGGTGGGGTCGGGCAGCGAGGAATGGTGAATGACAGGTTACTATGTTGATCAGGAAAAGGGCTTCGCTTGGGTGATTCTAACCCGGGAAATATTCTTGTGGAAATGAAGTGTGAGTTGAAGCAGTGACAATCCAATGAGTACAAATATCAGCTTTTGAACCCTTAGTTATACTTCATAATAGCGACAGAAATCCTCAAGCTATTTCTCACAAACATGTCGTTTTCTCCAAGCTTACCCTCATGGAGAATGTTACTGTGGAAATGTTTCCGTGATCAGCATCTTCACAACAGTTAAAATGTCCATGACCTACGTTGCCGGCCATGACCTGCAGCCAAGCGCCAAAAAAATAAAAAATAAAAAAGGTAAAAAAATTTAAAACAAAAAAAATTTAAAAATCTCAATATCAGAGTGAAACGACCAGTATTTATGTCATCGATTTTAGGCATAAATTGTCCAAATTGAAAGGTTTAAAACTACATTGGTATCAATGCAGTAGATTTAGAACTTTTTTGGTACTTTTGGCCCATGTCTTACTCTATAGAACTTGGATTTACTAAGTCCCTCTTTTGTCTCCTAGCCCGTTTTCGAATTGAAATTCTCTATGAAAAATATTAAAATTTGATCTGATTTGGGAAGGATACTTCCATTGGAGTACTCCATGAGGGAATCCATTTTTCAAGACAAAAAGTCAGGTATTTGAGGAACAATTAAAAAAAAAAAGGTTATATGAATTTCTAGAAACAGTAAATGCCAAGTTTACTATTTCAAAACGATGGGGACCGACATCTTTTTAGGGAGAACTAATAGATCGCCGAGACGTAATTGCCTGAGAAATAAATGGCTTCCCATAATATTCCTCCTCCCCCTTTCTTTTCTTGCGTTGGTGCCTTGCCCTACCTTCTTCTCTTCTCGTCACGAATATCACTTAGATTTGGCGAGCGCATTTCACCAATCGTTTTCTACTGAAATATGCCCTAACATGTATCTAACATTGTTAGTCTCTCTCGAAAAATTGAAGATGCCCTGAACTATTTTCTTATTTGCAGCTTGGAGCTGTCGAGAAGAATGCCTCAGAAGAAAGTGACAATCCGATAAATTTGCAAATACATAATCAATGTAGATTTATAGTACAAATCACTTGATAACAACTTGACATCACAAGTCATACAAGAGTTCTTTCAATAACAAAATAAATGTCAACAATCATATTTAGAAGTCAGTGGCACAAATAGGTTACTTGCCCAAAATCGAAATCTGGCATTGACAGTGAACTATCTAAAAGGAGATCTTCCATTCAAAATGACTGCATGTCTCTTCATTGCGAATGGAGATTTCTTAGATCTCAAATCCTCGTTGATAGGGAAAATTTTTTTATGGATCCTATCATGCAAGTCAAGGAGCTTCTAGCCAAATTGCAGATTTACTTATTTCTCATAACCAAGATGGATTGATGAATTTGGAAATTGCTCAAACTTTTTTAATAGATTGAATTAGAGATGGAGCAAATAAGCTGGTGGTAGGTAGGCCACTTCATAACCTGGAGTTTATGCATGTGATGAAACGATGATATGATTCTGTGAATAAAAAAGTTGTTCACAAGTTCTTATGCTCATATAGGTACTTTAAGTTTTAACGTTGCTGGTGAGGCCAAACCTACCTCCAGCAAGCCAGATCTAGTGTCGATAAGGCAAGATTTGGTGGTGTTTGTATTTAAAAAAACTCTTTTACCTAAATTTTCTTTTCTCCAAATACTTTCACTAGAATCCTTACCGAACACCTTCGTTGATAAAAGATGGATCTTTTTGTTCTTTGAGCTCCGGTTAGTTGCATTGCTTTCTAATATATAGGATGGAGTGGATCCCTTGGGTTCACGTCCCGATTCTTGTCATTATCTTAGCCGTCAATTACCCATTGTCAAAAGCTAGTATTTGCACAAGTGTCCACATTTGGCATGCGCGTTTCGCATGCACTCACACGCTTTGAGTTGCTAAAGTTCATTTTCAGTTTTTTAGGATAATTGCCTAAAAAGTCCTAAATCTATTATACGGCGATTAATTCAATCTTAAATATTTCAATTATGCAAATTCAATTCTAAACATTTTGGTGATTTATCAATTTAATTTACTACATGTGCAAATCATTAAAAGGTTGAGAGCTAAATTAACAAATCATGAAAAAATTTAGGATTGAATAGGTATAACTGAATAATTTAGGACTCAATTGGCAAATTGTAAAAAAGTTCATGACTGAATTGGCTTTTGTATAATAGATTTATGATTTTTTAGACAATTTTCCTCCGATTTTTGAGCCACCTAAAGCATTATTGGGTATCCTTCAAAAGTTTATCTTCTTTTTTTTTAACTAGCAAGGCACATGTCCGTCCCTTCCTAAAACTAGAATTTATTATCAACCCTACGGATGTAACGACTAAAGATGTGTCCAAACTCGAGTAGTTACACCATGAGGCGTGGTTACCAAAGAAAATTAATCATCAAGAAGAATATTTGATTACACCATAAGACAAATTGATCATTATTGATTATTGCTCATTATATGAGCTTTGGATATGCATTACTAAGCTTTCTCTTTAGTTGATAGGAAACAAGATCCATGAGCATCAACATACTTGATTTAATTGTTCTAATTAATTTGGAGGAATACAATCATCAGCAAGAGGTTCTCCGAACTCCTTCATGAAATAAAATACTTGTTTTACGCCAACCCAAACAATCACAAACACCAAAGATGCATTGGCACGGGATGATCAGTCTTCTTTTGTTTTCTTTTTATGTCTCTTGGCCTAATGTGAGGTGTCGACATCTAAATTATTGTTTAATCATTCATTAATTGCATGGAAAATTATGGATTAATTTTTAACCCCTAGCAAAAATTATTTTCATTAAATCTGCATCACATGTAGACATTAGGAACACTTGCATTACTAGTATTAATCGTTAAAAATAATTTTTTTAAAAAGTTATAATTTAAAAATATATTATATATTAAAAAAAAAAAAAAAAAAACAGAAAATGCAGCCGAGCTGGGCTAGGGCTAGCCTTGGCCCGGCACCTTCTTCTCTACCTCTTTTCCCTTCTCCTTTTGCGCCTGGGCTGGCCCATGTCCCTTCATTTCGGCCCGGTCCCTGCCTGAGTCTTCTTCTCCCTCATGTCGGTCACGCCCCTGCCTTAAGAACGGTACAAGCTAGAGCAGCAGAGACGTACGCAGAGCAGCTGGCTGCAGCGCGATCCTAGGGTTGGGATCAAAATGGCCGACACACTGGCGGTGGCAGACGCCATGCGCGCCTGCCCGTTGTCCTTAAAAACGAGGGGGCTCGCTCATTCGAGAGGGGGGCATTTGAGGTCCGGAGAGAGAGGGAGACCAAGACAGTTTAAGTATGCGCGAGAGAGGAAACCAGAGAGAAGGAGGAGCTCTAGGGGGTTGCAGACCGTTGCCGGGGGGTCAGTCCATTAGCCATTGCCCGTCGCAGCTCTTTCTCGTATAGATAGGCCTCTTTTCCGAGCACTGTTGCTTTGTTTTTGCAGGGCGTCGGGTCAGAGCTTGCGTTGACCAGTTCATGCGAGTTTCGGTCCAAGCCGGTCCTCCCTAAAAGTTGCTAGACGTCCTAGTACGCGTTGTAAGGAGTTTAGAAGTTTGGTGATATATATATATACATGCTCTTTTATAGCCGCAAGGACCTAGGGATCAAATCATATCTCGCTTGCATGGATATAAGTCAATAAAATGTGTCATCATTGTAATTGTAGAATTTGAATTCCTGAGTAGTAAGTTCTAATCTTACTCTGAAAACAGTATTGGGAAATTAATAGACGTGATTAATTTGAGATCGGAGTTTTCTCTAAAAGGTCACTTGGAGTGCTTAAGTCATTAATCTAAGGAATGACGGAGGAAGGTCCATCATGTGGTATTGGGGCCGTCTGATGAGATTACAGCCGTCCACCTGAGGACGTGATCTCATGATTCGGTGTGTTGTGAGTGAGTGCCGTTCAGGTCCCGTTCCATCCCCCCTCCCCCCACGCGCCTTTTGGAACCTAATCATGCCTCATGAAGTTTTACTGGAATAGTAGTTGTTTCACTAGAAATAATCTAGCGCACTTTTTCACCAATTGAATTCTTGAACTTTTTATTTAGTTGATCAAATAATTGAGTTTAAATTAAGAGTAAAACTGAGTTAGGTACTAGCAAGTGACTTGAGCTTGGCTCAATAATTACTCGAAATTGACTTATTTGATCACAAGTCAAACTCGAGCTCAATCTACTCCAGCACCTCATCGAGTCAAGTTTGAGTTTACCAGTTCTTGGCTGTATAGGTTCGCATGCCTAATTGAGTTTTTATTTCTCTCTTACAAAACTGTGTAGGTTAGTCAAAATAGACATTGATGTCCTCAAGATTACATAACAATACCCACGTTATTTGAGCCTTTAAAAAATTGGGATCGAGCTCGAGTTCCTTGATAAATTAATTGTAGTTGAGCTCAGCTAAGTCGAGCATGAGTATCTCAATTTTATAGTTGAGCAATGCTCGAGCATAAATTTTAACACTCTATCCAGCACGAGTCGAGTTTCTATGTCGCATATTCAAGTCAAGCTTGACCTTGACCATGTATTGACTTGACTTGCCTTGATTACAATGCTATTTTGGATAACTTTTTTGATCGAATCTCTCTAGTTCCGAATATGATTATTAGAGCTAATGTGTTGCATGGAAAATTTCCAATGCAAAAAGTCGAATGCAATTTTCGCGTTGAGAGATCTAATTAAATCTCACCGTGGTCTTCATTTTCAGAGCTAGTCTCATGAATTCGCTGATTGTCCCTAATGGAAAATATATTCTTTTTCGCATCATTCTCTTGCGTAGTGCGACAGAGACTTTGGCTCCCATTGTCACAAATTGGAGCCACAAAAGGACTTGATTAAGAAAATTTTATAACTTCAATACTTGATTAAATAAATTAAAAGTTTATGGAATGGATTGGAAAGAATAGGCAAGTTGAAAAAAAATATAAACTTTCACCTAAAAGAAACATGGAATTTGATAGATACCAATGTCTCAGGCATGCTTGAAAGTAATCTATAAAACCATGCATCTTTTACTCTTTAATTGTACTGAAACTGGGAGATAGATCCCTGGCCATTGCGATTTATTAAATTTAATGGGAGACCGTGAACTCTTGGATGAGATCAGACGAAGAGTCGACAATCTGTTTTGCCGATTAAGATGTGGGAATTTTCAAGTTGATTAGTGTCTTTTCATAAGAAATTAATTATCTACAAGGATTTAAAAAATTACCTTTTCAATATGGAAAATTGTTAAGCACGAGAACAAGTTTACTATTCACATTTTTCACATAGACAAGGAACAATTTATATTGAGTGTGAGATTTTGTGAGACCAATGCCGATTGTTCTAAATGTTCAAGTTATTAGATGAAGGTATGGTTTATTATTTAAATATTCCAACACCCCCACTCATGCTTAGTCTAATCTTTTTGCTTGGTACTAAGCGTAGAAATATTTAATTGGAGTGGCAAATGAAGTTTGGAAAGATTTGTACTTAGGACTTGCATCTTTGATATCATGTGACAATTTGGTATCAAAGCTAGAAGTCTTGAGTTCAAATATTATAGAAGACCATTAGAATAAACCTGGTTCTAATATCATGTAAGATTTTATGGGACAATTATTCTAAAAACTTAAGCTATTAGATGAAGACGTAATTTATTATTTAAGTATTTCAACAACGGTAGGTTATTTACGTAGCAGTAAATTTTCATAAAGAAATATCTCTCATAGATGGTTTTCGGAGGTGAACAACAACTTTTCCATGATGAAAAGTGAATATCAATATATTTGAAATTCGTAATCCTAATCATTTGTTATCCCCATGGAACAAGTGACTCCAAAGTATATAGTAAGCGTGCTCAGTATAATAAATGTAATGTACCATAACATGGTTTCTACCGTCTCATGCATAACACGAAATGAACCGTTATCTTAAGAAATGATATAAGTTTTCTTTTATTACTTACTTAGCGTGCATGCAAATAAAATTTGATGAAAGCTAACTAAGGATAAATATGTTATACATGATCCTAGTTTGGTTTTTGGTAACCAAAAAATTAATTTAGAGTAAAGTTGTCACATATGTATCAATTTGAGGTTTTTTGTGGTGTTAACTGTTAATTTATCCACATAATCCATGTGACATCCAAGTCAGCAATTTAATGGCAATATTTGAAGGAAGCTAATGGGAATAAATGTGTCAAGCATGCACTAATTTGGAGTTTTTAGTGGTCAAAAAATTAGTTTGTAATAAATTTGTCATTGTGTACCAATTTGGGATGATACTAATCCCCGTATGTGCAACATTTTTACATCCTTTTATCCGGGACTGCATTGGTGCTCAGAAGTTGTTCCATCGTCTTTGGTTTTTATCATCTTTCGCCTTTCCTTTCCAACATTTAAACAATTAAAGGAATTTTAATTAATGAGCCGAGATGATTTTTCTTTGAATATGTTGGTTAAGTTAACAGTCTCTTAGAGGATATAATGTACGAAAAAACCTTCTATATATAGGTTTTTCTACTACAAACCCATGGTCAATAAGCGTGGAAAAAAAATTATTATCTTCATTAAATTAATGTAGCAATGTAGATACCACTTATACATAATGGACTCAAAATTTAACTACCTTTTTGCAGAAAATTTATTAGCATTAAAAATAAACACATCACATAATTATTTTGTTATATGGAAAATATTAAGCTCCCCCATCTAATTCACAATTCGTTTGAAAATTGAACTACATTTTCTAGCCTTCTAGATTTTATATTTGCGCCGAGAGAAGTATAATTCGGTGATTGCAAATCTTCTTACACAAAGCAGGAGTGTTTAGTACCAAATAAAGAAACGAGAGCATCGTATATAGATCAGTGTGTTTATCGCGTCTTTGCTCACATTTTCCATTTAATCAATGTTTGCAAACATGGAGTTAAATGTCATATGGACTTTAACCCATGTAGGGTTTATATAGGTTGTGAGGTTCATTAGGCTTGTTAGCGTTCAGCAGCACAATATTGCGTCAGCAAGAAAGAGAGGCAACTCCCACTTCAGTTTTAGCTTTCTCGTTGGCTCAACTATGATTATTCTGTTATAATGAGCTGTGAATAGGACTTATAGGGTTTTCTTGATGATATTTCCACTCTTTTACTTATTAACAAAAAAAATAACATGAGTAATTTAATTAGCAAAAAGAAAGGTGCGATACGAAGAAATATGCCTTGGATGCAAGATGAATTAATCAACAAAAAACTTGAATTTGCATATGACATCAAACACAATTTGTTCATGCAACTTGACATGTTTTGATCCATCTTGAGGAAAGATGAATCATTCAGTTTACTGAAAGAAAGGCTTCTCATTTTCACTTGAATCATGAAGAAAAACAAAATTAATATGCAGTTGGAATGCATATTCTGCACTTTGGCAGATTTGATCAATGAGTAAATTGCTTCTAGTTTATTAATCTTGGCTTGGTTTTTGTCTACTTGTTCAATGCATAGGTTGCATACCGAGTTTTACACATTGCTCTATGCCACCGATAGTAGCTTCTCTTTCACATGCGCATATGAGCCTAGTTCTTGATGGACACCATGAGGACAATCACTGATGGGACGACTTATTTTCTGTAAAATTCACTTCCCCGTGAAGGTGCACAATTGTAATAGTTTCGCCTATTCTTAAGGGTCCTTGCAAATCCTTTTAGAATGACCTGATCTTTATTGTGCGATCTCCGGTATAGTTGGTGCTGATTGGAGGTGTATCTCAGATGTCAATTTGAAGAAGAAAAAAATCTACCCAATTCTTCACGAATGATTTTTCCTGCTGAGGAAGTGTATTCAAAAACATTTATTTTTTGAATACATGCTTCAGAGACGAATGTATCTAGCCCGTAATTTCATTGCTGTTTCTATGCGCATTATGCTTTTTTGAACTTCTGCTCATGCCATTCTAACCTTGACATGTGGCTGGAGTTGAAAATTGGTAATGGAGTCCCTATATCTGTGTATATTTTTCATGCTGTGATGACTCCCATACATTCATGTAAACCTAAAATTATGATGATACAGGCGTGGCACGAAGAAGTTGCATCTGCTCGTCAAGGCCAGAGAGATGCAGAGAACAAGGTTTCCACGATGAAGGCAGGTGTTCTCTGCCCCTTGCTTCTCCTATACTTCTTTTAAAAGAGAACTGGACAGACTTCCACTGCCAATCTCAATGCAATTGGAATCTCGAACATAGATTTTATCGCTTGTAACTGCAGTTCAATGTATATGACCAATTCACATGCGTAATTGTCACTTCAAACTATTACTCTTGGTTTATCTATAGGCTGAATTGCAAAAGATGAAGATTGAATTGGCTGTCATGAATAGGGATGGTGAGCACTATTCTCATCAGGTGATCTTAAATCTAATGCCTGTAGATCGTAGCGGCATCCTTTTTCCCATACCTATGAAATAGAGCTCAAGTTTCACAATAGCACAATTGACGGGGCGGCTATTTGGGTCCCGTGTTACCTTGATACAGCTTTATATTTCTTCAGTTGGAGACCAAATAGCGAAAACTGGTGGGAACCGCTAAGCCAACTCAATACATGGCTCGTGCCAAGGGTCCAGTGACACTGACTTAATGAGTAGAATAGCATGGTCCAAATTTCTACTTGCACCACTTGCTTGGCCAAGTCTAATATTTCAAGAGTTGATTGGGACAGGATTGTCCAGTGGCACCGCGAAGTAAATATTGGAGTGGAAGAATATTAAGGTCAGGAAAAGGTGAATCTATGGCCACACGGGTAAAGTTGTACCTTCTAATTGGCAATAGGTTTGGGTTGAAGGTAATCTGAAACCAAGCAAACGGTTTGATTCTCTTATTTGGAGTGGCGTTATCGTAAAAAATGACCATTAGTTTGCTTATTTATCATCAATGTGGTTGACATTAGAAGCAAACGGGAACAGTCCCTGGGATTTGGAAGGAAATATAATTTGATGAATGAGGTCTAAACAATCACCTTCTCAAATTCTGAAATTGATGTGATGTTTAATCCATATAGTATTGCAGGTCTAATTAGATCATAGGTCATACCTTTCCTCTCAATTGACATTAGTTCCACATGTAATTCTGCAGGTTATTTTGGACGTTATGCCTTTCTCTTAATTATCTCTTAGAACGGCGTTCACTTCACCAAATCTTTCTTTAAAGTTACCTGCCAATGTTCCCTGACAATTTCTGCCTACCTTCTGAATGATGATTTCTTAATGTTGCCAAGATAAGATTAAATAGCTCTTAAAATTTCCTTCAAAAAAATTCTTGTCTTTGCTTAGTTTGTTGATTTTGCCTGAATGTCCTTTTCCATCTTGTGTAAACAAATTTCTGTTGTGGATGAATAGTTTTTCATGGGCATAAGAACGGCTCAGGTGCCAAAACTTGACATGATGGCACGAGAGGATACTTAAGTGCTAAGAGTTATGAAAGCTACATTTAAATACCATTTTTAAAAAAATTGAATCACTTCAGTGTCAACTCCGACAACCCCTCCCAAAAATCCTATGTAGCAATTTTTTTAATAATTTCTATTTCCTATGTGGCTCGCCAGAGATCCACCTAAGCTTACCCTCAACCAAAACGACGCCATGTTGGCCCTAAGGTTAATTTTTAATATAAATATTAATTAAACAACATTAAAAATGAAATTATTAAAAAAAAAAAATAGTAGCAATAGCATAGGCAAGAGAGGGCTCCCTTGCTTGTAGCCACCGCCCCATTGTCGGTGGACGGAGGTGATGGACGACAAGGGTCACCGGTGCCTAGGTGGGGGCTAATGACCCTTGTCGACCGAAGGGGAGGGCCTGTCGCCAAGAGAGGGCGGCGACCCTCCCTTAGATCTGGGCGAGGGTTGCTCACTCTCGCGTAGGTGCCGACAGCCCTCGCTAGCGCCGTTGGATCCCAAGGTCTGGCGGCTCTACCCTCCCCCAGATCTGGGTGAGGGTTGCCCGCCCTTGCCCACAAGGCATGGGTTGTCGACCCTCACGCAGGCACCAACGGCCCTCACCGTCCATCACCTCATCCCACTAGTGATGGGGGTGGCAGCCATAGGCAAGGGAGCCCCCTCCCGCCGTACTATTGCCGATTCCTCTCTTTTTAAAAATAATTTCGTTTTTTATATTTTAAATTAATATTTATAAAAAAATTCAACTTCGGCCAAAATGGTGTCGTTTTGGATTAATCTAGCCACATCGGTGCCCAAAATGACGTTGTTTTGAGCTCATGTCATTGGAAAAATGCCATGTCAGCATTTTGATCGGATTTTCTTGCTATTGGCACTTAACTGATTCATTTTGTTATGATTTTAGCACTTAAGTGTACTTTTCCGAATTTTTGACACTTAAGTGATTTATAGTGCCAAGTTTTGGCACTCTAAGGGTCTACGTCCTGTTTTTCTTGGCTCGCATCTTTCTTATAGGAGCACATGGACCTTGAGAAGTGGTATCGTGAGCTCATTGATCTATTCGTAGTCTGAACTCTTTGTTTCAAATTATTTGGTTACCTAATACAAAGCACATATATTGTTGTAAATATAATAATATGCAAAAACGACAGGATATTGCAATTTACATCAACACGAAAAATACTAGAGAAATAAATGAGAAATAATAAGGACACCAGAAATTTACGTGGTTCGATCTGAGTATCGGTACCTACATCCACGGGGAGAACCAATAGCAAATATTCCACCATAATCAGAGAATAAAAGTTACAATCGCTCACATGCTCGAGTGTTTCCCACACATACGAAAAATAAGAACTCCATTCTTTCTTGTATGCTACGTACGGCAACTGCAGCTTCTTGGTTTGGCTTCTATTCTTGTGTGGCGCTCTCTTTTCTATACGTTGAAGAAACCTTTGCTTTTTATATATATAAACAAAGCACTACTAGGTTTCTTCTATAGATAAAAGAGGAAACCCTTGTTTTTGTCCTTTTGTGCAAAGATAATCCTAGTCATACTTGGAATCTTATAAAGGAAAAGAAAACCAAATTTGATTAGGATATGAAATATTTTGATCAAATCAAAATCTTTCTATGGATCGAGTTCATGAAAATTTAAACTCGATGCATAATTTAACAATTCTCCACCTTAGCTTGATGTTTGAAGCCAAGTTATAGTGCTCGCCATCCATGCTGCTCTCCCAATGCCCCGATAGGCCCTCACTCTCCACAGACGCCAATTATGCTCAAGCAAAGCTTGAGCTTCGCCAAAGGAATAGGCTTGGTCATCATGTCCGCCGGGTTCTCTACCGTAGCGATCTTTTTCATGATAACATTACCCTTTGCTAAGACATGCCGGATGAAGTGGTACCTGAAATCGATATGTTTCGTTCGCTTATGATAAACTAGATTATATGCCAAATATATCACACATTGGTTATCATAGTATATATCAACACTTTTTTTATTAAGCCCAAAGTCCAAGAGCAAACTTCCTAAGCGTATGGCCTCATTCGCTATTAAGGTTAGTGCCATGTACTCCGCCTCAGTCGAAGACAAGGCAACATGATCCTATAATGATGCTTTCCAACTCACTGCACCACCTGCTAGTATAAACATGTACCCTGCTAAAGACTTGCAATCATCCAAGTTACTGACATGATCCGAATCCACATAACCAGTGGTTTCATTGCCATTACTATTCCTCCAATATACTATATCCACGTTTGCCATCCCTTTCAAATATCTGAGGATCCACTTCACAACTTTCCAATGAACTTTACTAGGACGTTTCATGTAGCGACTAACTACGCTCACAGCTTGTGAAATATCAGGCCTAGTGCATATCATAGTATACATAATACTACCCACGGTATTAGAATAAGAAACACGGGACATATACTCCTCCTCCTCCTCCTCCTCAGTCCGCGGTAATAATTTATCTGAAAGTTTAAAGTGGTTTGCCAAAGGTGTACTTACAGATTTTTTCGACTGCATGTTAAAACGTGCCACAATCTTCTCAATATATTTCTTTTGAGATAGACGTAAAACTCCTACAGCTCTGTCGCGCAAAATCTCCATGCCCATTATTTTCTTTGCAGCACTTAAATTTTTCATCTCAAATTCAGCACTCAACTGCGTTTTCAGCACGTCAATATCAGACATATTCTTAACTGCTATCAACATGTCATCAACATATAAGAGTAGATAAATCAAAGAACCATTCTCCAATCTCCTAAAATAAACAAAGCTATCCATCTGACTTTTTGAGTAGTCCTGACTAGCCATGAAAGCATCAAAACGCTTATACCATTGCCTAGGAGACTACTTTAACCCATATAAAGATTTCTTTAACAAGAAAACATGATCTTCCTTACCCGGAATAGCAAATCCCTCTAGCTGCCTCATGTAAATCAATTCCTCCAACTCACCATGAAGAAACTCTATTTTCACATCTAGCTGCTCTAGCTCAAGAGCTTGCGAAGCAACTAAGGCAAGTAAAACACGAATAGAAGTATGTCTTACCACAAAAGAGAACACATCGTTGTAGTCAATGCCCTCCCGCTGTGTATATCCTTTCGCCACAAGTCTCGCCTTATACCTCGCTGTCTCAACACTAGAAATGCCCTCTTTCCGTTTAAAGACTCATTTACTTCCGACAATCTTTTGGCTCTTAGGTACTTTGACCGACTCCCATGTTTGATTCCAATTGAGTGATTCCATCTCTTTGCTCATAGCCCCGAGCCACTGCAACGACTCACCACTAGCCATCGCTTCAGAATAAAATTCTAAAAATTGTTTCGAAATGCCAAATTGAGTTTTTATATATTTATCTTGAGCGAGCAAACATAACTCGATTATTGCATTTTGTATTCATTTTTTAATCGTAATATATTAGAATAAAAGATACATTTCCATTCCATTGTAATTCGCTCTTCGGGATTTCGAATTTGACCTTGAGTTGGGATTGAGTTTAACTAAAGTTTATACTTATATTCACCGATTAATCGATTCAAGCTTAAACTAGTTAAGAACTTATTTGAGACAATCTCAGCACAAAATTCTAAAAATTGTTTCGAAATGCCAAATTAAATTCCATGCTTGCATTGTTTTTAGGATAAAATTTCTCTTTGAATAGGAGTGCATGACCCGATTTAACCGAGTCGCTTTTCTTAATGCTCATAGACACATTATTTTATCTAAAATTAGACTAAGCGACCTTTGGGGTGATGTTTGATCGACCCTACCTCGAAATGAGGCATCGTGCGCATACAATTGTCCCATATTCTCTTGAATATATTGCTAGAAATATTACCCTTATCAAAACTTATATTGAGGCTCTTATCAATAGTCGGTAATGTCAAACGCAAAAGGCACATTATTCAATTTTATATTCATAAAGTATTCGACTAATCTCAACGGGCCTATAAAAAAATAGGGTCGAATTGCTTGAAGTTGAAATGACCCAAATGTAAAGGGATCGAACGAATGTACTTCAGCACACCCTCCATGTGATTCCATTTGCTCTGATTATTTATTTATTTATTTAAATTTGATTCTAACAATTCATCTGATTTCTTTCTCTGATTAAATTAGAGCACTCGTAGTATAAACTTATTTATGTTCCCTGCAATGCACAGTAGTCATGAATGTTCTCTTAACACCATTTTACACACGGTTGAAAATGAATCCGATACTTAACACAATCACTAGAATTTCTATAGGACCATAATTCATTTGGTGCACTTGATTATGTTTTGATTAGCTTAGATGGCGATATACATACATGCTCTTTTATAACTACAAGGGCCTAGGGCTCAAGTCATATCTAGCTTGCATATTTCTCATGTAAGTTATCACACGGCTCAAATTTGTCATGAAATCTCTTAAAATGGCATTGTAAAGTTTGCCAATTATGGACTAGGGAATTTGAAGATGCATTCTTCTCGCAAACAGGAAAATTGTCAAATTTACGTGGTCCATAGATTGGCAAACTTCACAATGCCAATCGTATGGGACTTCGTGGCAAACTTGAGTCGCGCGATCACTTATTCGAGGAATATGATAACAACTAAAATGAAAATCAAAACATTTTTTTATTGGGAAGAATGTTCAAGCTAGATGTGATTGGGATTGCCCACACATAAACAAGCCACGTGGAGTCTCACTCGTTTCTGACCCTAATCCTCCCTCCTACCCCACCTTGTGATCTTCAAAGGCCCCTCCAGTTTTAACCCTTTCGACTTTTTGATTCAGTTCCACATTGGCACGAGCCCGCAAGAGGCCAAAAGGGCAGCGAAGAAATAGAGCAAGCAGCTACTGGGGAGTCTCATGAACCCAGCCTCGCTGACATTGATGTCGATGGCCGTCGCGCTCATGCCCGTCGCTCTCACGCCCATGCTGACTCTGTTGGAGAAAAGATTTGATCGAATCCTTGATTGATCTTTGATTGCGATTATGATCTCATGGATGATATAGTGAATCGTAGGCATAGAATATTATGAGAAAGATAATATCATGTATATTTTTTCCCATTTCATTTCGTGTACTATAAATGTAGTCTCCTGTATATTTGTAAGATTAAGAATTAAGAAAGAATAGAAAAAAAACGCTTCATTTTCCATTGTTCAAAGTTTTCTGTCAGACTCCTCCTGGAAGTCCTGTTGGGGGTGGCCATGTAGGGAGGGGCCGTGATGGTTGGGGCTAGTCATGGAAGTGCTACCTGTTATAATATTTTAAAATAATACTATACATTAAACTATTATATGATCCCACATTAAGTTTCTTAAATTGATTTCGATTTATTCCCTTATTTATTACTCAAGTTGATTATATGGTCATTGCTTGTTTTAATTGTATTATCATATTGATCTTGATAGAAGACGTTGGTAATGTAAGAAACAAAATGAATACGTCAGGTCATTTATACCAAACTCTATCATTACAGAAAAACACATCATCGGGTTTTGAGGGGTATTAGATAGTGGAACATGATATCCAGATCTGGCGATTCCATATTTGCAGCGTACATTCGTTCAAGGTTTGAGGTTTTTACGTTGTACTGATCCTTTACGCTTCCGCAAGATGTTCTCAATATTGCACAATTTTGTCCGTGAATGATAAACTGGGATTGTCAATTTTTCTTTAATATAAAATTTTACACGTTTTTGCATCCGATCCTGACAATCGAGATCTTTAGGTTTTCCGCATATATTTTGAATAGTTGGTATCATAGTCTGTTTATATCTCTGCCATGATGATATGTAAGACTTGACTATTTATATCGTTGCCTTGATTATTTTTGTGTGGCTTTTAATTGAATATAAAAATTGTGGGGCAAAATCTGATTGAGACAAAATTGGTGATTTCAACAAATTTAGGCAACTCATCATCCGTCTTCGGACGAGTACAGTTGCAGCACCATGGGCAACAAAAGTCTTAATTTTATTCGACATAATGGTGATTGTTGAAGGCAAATTTTATGGCGGAAATAGTGATGGTTAGGGTTTTATGATTAAGTGCAAATTTGCCTGATTTCATGTAATTTTTGGGCCGTTTATGCCGAATCTTGAACCTGTGTGGTCGCGTCGCCATGATCTTCGTAACCCACCACTTACTTTGGTCTAAATTGGGCTGCCGGAGAAGAATCGGGTGGCGGAATCGCGCGAAGGGCGTGTGCAACTGTGCATGGCTATAGGCGCGTGGGAAGCACGAGCCCACGGGAAGGTAGGCACGCGCACAGCATGCGCCATGCAGGCTTCAGGCATGTATGATCCATGCGCTCGTGGAGAGCTCTGGCGCGTGGCGACCATGTGCCCTCGCGTGTGATCTACCCGCATTTATTTACTGTTCTGCCCTTGTCCGCTAAAATCACGATTCTGCCCTTGACCCATTTTTTTTACGATTTTGTCCTTTGGCCGTCTGAAATTTACAATCGTGCCTCTGATGCTGAATTTCCTGTTTTGTCCTTAATATTGAATTTACTATTTTGCCCTTTGTGGTGTTGATTTACTATTTTATCGTTGCATGCAATTTAGTGAATGTTATATAAATGCAGCTAAATGTTTAATGATCCATATATTAAATTTATTGGAGATTAGCCACAACATCTCTAATTACCTTAAATTATATATATAAGGAGGTTTTGGATCATATATTGAAAAGGACATTACTTGTATTGCTTTTGGTGCATTAATTTACTATTTTTCCCTTTCATGCATTATTTGTAAATATTTTATGTATGAAATAAATGTCCAGTGATTCATATATTTTAATTTATAAAGAGTAGTCACATCATCTTTTATTAGTTAAATTATATATTAAGAGCCTTGGAATCACATTCAGAAATGGATATTGATTGTAATTAATCACATTAATATGATGAATTTTATTCCAAAGGAATTTTCATTATATTAATATAATTAATTAGGATGAAATATCATATTATTTTTCTTAATTTACTCACAAGGATTAAGAAAATGAATATAATATAGTAGTTTCTTGATGGAAGCGGTCTAACCGCTTTACAGTAATGTTCATAAGGACTAAATTTTCTGCTAATATTCGTGGTTCAATCATTCAACATAATAATGCCAAAGCATGAGATCTAAAACCCATGAGTTTGAGTTGCAAACTTGTGACAAGTATGCTATCCCACACACGGCCCTCTTGGCCTTCAATAGGGACTGCCTGTTAGTCACCAAGTTCCTTCTCAGACAAAGGACTTAGATCCTAGTAAACTCGAAAATATCGGAAATTCTAATGCACAAGATCCCCTAAGGGTAAGTGCAGAGCATACTCCAGGATTTTTCTTAATCACAGTGTTTGTTCAGAACCAGCGTTCTGGACTAGAAGAGGATGGGAGTGTTTAGAAGATCATGTTGGAAGTAGAGTACACAACACACTTCTTATTTCACTCGATAATCTTTACAAAGGAGACTCCTTGCTCTTATATAGGCAAAGGAGGATACAACGACAAAGAGCAGCCGACCGGCCATGCTAGGACATAATTAAGCAAACCTAGCCACCTAAGGGCTACACGCGTAGGGAGTTCTAAAGAATTCCCGTGACAGGCTATAAACAGTAGTTTCTCCGTCTGTTGCTACAGTAAAAACAGACTGGGTGAACAGTGAACAGTATGCTACAGTACGAGTGTACAGTGTTTTCAGGACGATTTTATTTGTCTCTTCCGTCTCTAGCATTGTAGTCATAGTCCGAATCATCAGAGCTATGGTGCGCTATCTGTTCCTTGAAGAGGGCTTCTTCGTCAATATCTGATGGACTAGAGCTTCCGTCTTTTTCTCTTTTGAAAGCACGGATGAGATTCTCAATTTCTTTCGCCGATGTGTCCGGTGGACGGGAGGAGCTAGCACCGAAAGTATTGGAGAAAGAGCCGGGAAAAGGGGCGCAATTTGGGGTGTCTCCCCAAGGGTCCTGTGAGAGTGGCCCTCCCCACGGATCATAAGGGAGAGAAGAGTCTGGATTGTCCTGCCGGAAGATTCGGAGAGCTTCTTGGATCTGGTTTCTGGTGGGATCCCAAGCTTCAAGGTGGTCTCATGAAACAGGGACTTGTGCAGATGGCCATGCTTCTGGTGGGATGGTACGATTCTCTTGACATAGGATTCTCTGGAGTTCACGAGATGCTGGTTGGCTTGTCGTGACTGAATACGGAAGTGTCTGGTGAATGCGAGCAAATTCTTGGAACACTTGAGGCCTGAAGCTTGACATTCCTGCAACAGAAGGTTTGTCAGAAATCCATCCACATGGATGGGAAAATGTCCATGGTCGGTGGAATAGGACAACAGTGTGTCTTTCTGGTTCAGGCCTTCCTTGGCGATTTTGGACTTTGAATAATTCTCTCCAGTATTGGAGTGATTTGTATCATGCAAAGATCTCTAAGAGGTGTTTTTGATTATGAGGTTAAGCTTGACCATCCTTGTGAATGACCTGCAAAATTTTGTCAGTGGGAAATTCAATGGCTATGGTGTACAGGTTGAACATGTACCATAGTAACCATTTCAGGTCTTCGGGAAATTCATCATCAGGAGACCATTTGAGAGTGTGAATGAATGGATATTGCGGATGAAGTCCATCTGGTTTGAACATCAAGCCTCCATATTCTCGGAAAATTCGGAGGTGATATTCCCACATGAGTTCGGGGAGTCTTTCTTTCGAATGTTGTGGTGGATTGCCTCGGGAACCTCGGGAGGGTATTTGAGGTGGGCCAACCACCTGGAATTTTATCCGTCCGGTATGTGTCAAGGAAAGGTTCTTTCTTAACATACATGTTGATGGTTTGCATTGGTTCTTTTGGACGGGACAGGAAATCAGCAAGGACATTCTTCTTTCCTAGAATGTGCTTGACTTCAAAAGAGTATTTAGAAAACCATTCAGCCCATCTTAGCAGTTGTGGATGGGGAACCTGCTTTTGTTTGAACTTAAGCATCTGAGGAAAAGAGGACATGTCCATTTCAACAAGAAAATGGTGTCCAATGAGATGAAATTCAAACTTCTTGATGTCATACTTTACTGCAAGTATTTCTTTAAAAGTGGAATGATAATGGATCTCTGCCTGGGAAAATCGACCACTTTTGTAGGCGCAAATATGCCTGGTGCTATCAATTTCTTCAAGAAGAATGGCTGCCCAATATTTGTCGCTGGCATCAGTCTGAAGAATTCTTCTGCCAGTGGATGGAATTTTTAAAGGAGGAAGGTTTTGCAAGAGCTGTTTAAGTTGAGCAACAGCTTGAGTCTATTTGGATCCCCATGGGGGAGGATCTTTTTTTAGCATTCGCTGGAGAGGTCTCAAATACTTAGAGATGTGTGGAACAAAATCTCTCAAATAGTTTACAATGCCAAGAAATTGCTGGACTTGTTTAGGATTGAGATCTTTTTCAGGAAATTTTTGGAGCTCATCAGCAATATGGGGTTCAGGGCAGTAGGTTCCATCTTTAAGGCGCATGCCAAGGAATTCAATTTCCTTTTGGGCAATAATCATCTTTTTTTGAGAAAGCATAATGCCATGGTTTTTGACAATATTAGCAAAGTGTGTCAAAAGTTGACAATGAGACTGTGCATCATGGCTGAACAAAAGGATATCATCAATGTAAATCTGGGAGTTTGGAAGGATTGGTTCAAAGATTTTGCACATAGCTTTCTGGAATAGTGAAGGAGCAGTTTTGAGACCAAAAGGGACAACTGTCCATTGAAAATGTTGGTTTGGGATACAGAACCCAGTTTTGGGTCTGTCTGCTGGGTCAATACCCAGTTGCCAAAATCCTGCTTTAAGATCGAATTTTGAATAGATCTTTGCCTGAGCAAGGCTTAAGAAAAGGGAATTTCGATGAGGCAATGGGAATTTATCATCTTGAAGGAACTCATTCAGAGGTTGGTAATTGATTACTAACCTCATTTTGCCACGGTTCTGCTCGGCTCGCTTGTTGACATAGAATGCTTCGCATGCCCATTGGGAATCAGAAGGTTCAATGAGACCTTGTGCGAGGAGGTCTGCACATTCTTGCTGTGCAAGTGTAAGATGTTCGGGGCTCATTCCTGAGTGACTAGCCTTTGTGGGATTGATGTCTTCATTCCGTTTAAAGGGAAGTTTGACATAAAAAGAGGGATTTTTCCACAAAGGTTGGGTGCAAGTCTGGGAAAATTCGGAGTGTGTTTCAGCACAAGAAGAAAGTAGACTCTGGATTATTGGGTCCAGGATGGCTGGTTGAAGGGCATAGAATCGTTTGATATCTACAAATTCCTTAAATTGGTTATTGAAGCGCAGGCCATGGGACATAATTCTGAGTTTGGGAAGTTGAGTCAGGATATCCCAACCAATGATGATATCTTTGTCCGGAGGGCGGGAACCAAGAATTTTGGTGGTTATAGAACACCGAGGAAAGAACTGGATGGTAATAGGTTTACTACGATACTTGGTAGCAAAAGTGTCACCGAGAGGCGAATTAAAATACCTGGTGTAAGGTTTCCAAAATTCATCTGGAAGGATCTTTGTGTCCAGAATGGAAGAGCTGGCTCCAGTATCGATGAGTGCTACCAAAGGGATTGGTTTATGGTATTTGGACAGAAAGATATGGATAGGGATATACGGGTGATGAACGGGTTCATTGAGTTCAATTTCGCGAGGTGAATCGGGGAAAAATGTGAAGACATCATTTTCAGAGTCTGAATCCGAGCTATATGTCTGAATGGCACAAAGGGTATTTTCGGATGGTTGGTCGTCTAAAGAAAAGACGGACTCAATATCCGAATCATCAAGCTGGATGCCGGTGCTGTTGGCAATTTTGTCGATCAAATGGCTTCCTCGCTTGCTTGCCTTTGGACAATTTTTTGCAAAATGTCCTTTTTTGTTGCAGACATAACACCTGTCTTTGTTACGTTTCTTGGAAAAGCGATGATGGCTTTTCCTCAAAAATTTCCACTTACTTTTGCCTTTTCCTTTGCGTGTCTTTCTGAAGGAAAGTCGTTTGAAATGTCTTTTCTTTTTGCATCCTGTGCAGGAAGGATCAGAACAATCCTTGGGGCATTTAATCTTCAGACCGGGTTTGAAGCATGCCTTATCAAGGTGTCTGTTTTCTTTGAGAAAGCTTCGAAAGGCTTCTCTTCGGAGGCAAAGCTCTTCGATGGCGATGTGTACAGCTTGCTGGATTTCACCAAGAGTAGCTTCTGTTATGGTCTTCTGTCTTTGTTGGAGAGTTTTCTCAGCGGCTTGGCTGAGTTCTTTTGGGATGGATGCTAAGAAGATGGGTTTGAGATTCTAATCTGCGCCAAGTAGATAAAACAGTTTGATCATAGCTTGGAAATGACGATCAAGATCTTTGCGTCTTAGCGAGCAACATTTCCGGTCAAAGAACTCCTTTCTTTTGAGTTCTTTAGAATCTTCGAGCTTGCCAATGAAATACATATGGATAATCTGGATAGCATTATCCAAAGGTTGTGTTAAGAAGTACATCGATCTTGTTACGAGCAGTATGCCACCAATCTTTAAGTGCTCCTGTGAAACGACTAGTGAATTCCAAAAGAATATCATAAGTGCTAGGTTCAGAAATATGCCGAGCAGTTAGCCAAGCATGAAATTCTTGAAGCCTATCGGGCCACTTAAAATAGGGAATGTCATCTAGTGTAAAATAGATTTTGGACGATGAGGCTGTAAAAGATTGGGTGGCGTCCGGTTGTTCCGGATGATGAAATTCGGGTTCCGAGAGGATTTCTTCATCCTTAACACTATTTGCCATAAAAAATGACCTTTCTGAAGAGAATGAGTCAATTAGAATATCAGAATCAGACCCAGATGATGTTTCAATCTGGGTGGTGGCAGAAGGTTTTATAACAGCAATAGAAGGGATTTGCTGTCGAAGAAAATTTTCAAGCGGATTGGAAATGGTGAGGGTGGCTGATTTTTCTCCTTGAGGGGGGTTACTAGGAGGAGGATTCCTGGGAGGATGTTCAGGGGTGCCTGGAGAGGATGGGGAATACTCGGCAGGGGAAGAGGATTTCTTTTGCTTGAGTTTAAGCTTCCGAAGGTTTTCTCGAAGAGTCAGAAAATTATTCGGAGGAGGAGGATTCGGAGGAGGAGGAGCAGCTGAGCTTAAAACAGCAGCAAAAGAAGAGGATGAGCCAAATGATGATTCTGGCTTTTGTGACAGAGCAGGAGAGGAGAATAGCGGCGGATCAAGTGGAGTAAATGACTGCTGACCCTTAAGAATTTGGATCTATCTTCAGAGTTTTTCTATCTCTGGCCGTTGGTCTTCCAAATAATGGCTTGGGGGTGTTTGCTTCGTTTCTAGCAAATGGAGCCGCTTTTGGAAGTCTTTTAACATGCGGTAGGATAAGTCAGTGGTCTTATCTACCTTTTCGAGATGTGTGGAGACCGTGCTCAAAAGCTCATTTTGTGCTAAAGCATTTTCGATCCGCCAATTGAGGACGGTTTCAGCAAAGAATGAAGGCTGCTTTCGTTGTCCTTGTGCATCAAGACAAAGTGGGGTTTGGTACCTTGGGTGAGTGCTGGTACCTATGGTGTGGATCAGAGAACTTTTCCAAAGGAGGAAATTTCCGGGTGCAAGTGCTGGTTCCAGATGGTTCTGTATTTTCAAGTGGAGGAAAATCATCAGGATGGAACATGCATATGTTGGGTAGGACAGGAGGTGAAACGGGTTTAGGTGCACAGGTGCTTGGTCGGGGTAATTTCAAGGGACATGAAGGATTCTTTTTTACCCATTTCTGGATTGGCTTATAGAAAGGTGAAGTAATCATGGGTTTAGCTGGTGGTGGTTGAAAGGAGGGAACTGGCTTACAAGGTGGTGGAGGTGCAGGTGGTGGAGTGGATTTGGATGGTCCATAAGAAACAATGAACTGGTATCTGCCTCCATCTTCTCCAAGAGGTCCAACAGTTGAATCTCCATCAAGGTACCTTTGGTGAAGGGTATTTTTCTTTGGTTTCTTCTTTTTGGCAGAAGGTTTATCATCCTCATCATCAGGTTTTAGACATGATGGACAAGAGCAACTGGGTCCCAAAAGCAATGTCCAAAAGTAGGATCTTTGAAATGATGAACGGGTTGTCCTTGAGGACCAAAAGAGTGGACAAAGCGTTTGTCATCTGATTCGCTTGAGACAGGATCAGTGGGACAAGGTGTAAAATGGAGGATAGTGGAAAAAATAGAGGAAGGTTCCTCTTTGGCTTTGCCGAACGTGATGGTAACAGTACCATCTTTTTGGGAGTGAAGCGTGGTTCACTCGACTAGATGGGTTTGCAATTTTGATGGAGTTTTCATAGTTGGTGACCCAACTATCCAGGGAGGAGCTTGACAAGCTCGTTTCTTGGGATCCGTCGTGGGACATGGATGCAAGAGGTTTGGTCGTGATCGACCGAAATGACAAGAGCATCTTCAGAGTTTGGGATGTTAAGATCAATGGCATGATTTTGGACTCGATAAATCATCTGGTAGTGCAAGGTAGCAGCGATGGATCCAGGAGTTTGTGGAGCTCCGGTGATTTGTAACTGAACCTTCAAAGCAGTTAGCAGGTTGGGATCTGCAAGAGCAATGTTAAAGTTCGGAAATAGTGTAACAAAAACAGTGCCTGCATTCATCGTTGTTTGAATAGTACCAACACAAGCTTGTTGGTACTTCAAAAACCTGGTGTCTAATAGGGCTATTCTTGCTGTAACTGGTAAACCTTTTCGGCCATGAAAGGTCAGGGCAAGTCGGATAGCTCCAAAATGGAGGTGAGTATAGCCTTGTTGAATCCATTGGGATGGAAATTCTGGTGGGATCTGGAGAGTGACAAACTGTTCTTGCTCAGTTGCCTGGATAGGGTGTTGATCAAAACGGGAAGATTGAACATACTCTTTGACAGTACGTGGGGTGTGTTTGATCAGGTGTTTAATAGACCGCAGTGGGGAAAAAGAATGGGGTTTTGCGAAAGCTGTGTATGGGTTCATCATAGGGAGCTGGGTTTCTGAGATCTTGCTATCTTCTGTGAGGTAAGCTACCTCATAAAGATAGTCTATCTTTGAACATGAAGACTTTCGAAGTTCGGGTGGAGGTTGAAGAGAAAGGTTAGAGGTAAGAGAGATGGGGAAAGAAGGGGAAGATGATTCTGAAGTTTCCATAGGATGGGAGGCTCTCTTCTAGTAACAAAACGTGGTAATGACCAAACTAAAGTGATTCAAACAAATCCATGGCTCTGATACCATAAAGGATACTGAGATCTAAAACCCATGAGTTTGAGTTGCAAATTTTTGAAAAGGTGCGGGTCAAGACCCTAATTATGAAGTTTTCATCATTGAAGCTCACCAGTGTTAGAGGTGCGCGTGAACACATTATGAAGATGAAGGACATTGTAGATCAATTGAGGAACCTTGAGGTTGAGATATTTGAATATTTCCTTTGTGTATTATATTCTAAGCACTCTCCCATAACAGTTTTTCTAGAAACTTGATTTTACTTTCAAGACTATTATCATTATGCTATTCTTTTAACTTTACAGATTTAATATTCAGCTTATTACTTAAATCTGAAATTGTTGGGAATGATATTTTGTCTAATGGGTTTTTCAAATTAATTTAAAAAACAATACCTTTTACAATGCAATGTATATTCATGATAATGCTGATATCAAATGCTGTGTTGTGAATAACGATTCGTCTATATTATGGCATTGAAAATTGAGACATATCTCCATGGATAGAATTAAGTAATTAGTAAATGATATAGTACTCTGTACTTTAGATTTTACTAATACTAATACTTGAGTAGACAGCATAAAGGAAAGCAGATCAACAAGTCAAAGAAAGATGTCAAGAGGAGTACAAAAATATTTTAGAATTCATACATACAGAGCTTAAAATCAAGTACCGGCTTGTCACAAATCCAATGTAACATCTACATGTTCATGTCACTAGAAAATAGGAGAGCTTAAAATCACCTGGCGCTGGATATCACCAAGTCCTAAGATCCTCGCTCCATCAGTCACGACTATAACTTGTATACTATCTGGCCACTTCTTCGACACTTCCAAAACTTTACCCTCCCCCCCCTCCGCCCCGGCACCCCCAAAAGCCAACAAGATTTCATAGGTTGACACAATTACATTTACTTGGGGAAGGTCAAAGCTCACAAAAACGGTGCATACTTCTTGTTCAAGCTTATAAATAAACCCTGAGGTCGATGGAAGATACTTCCATATTTTTGGCAAGCCTCGCCCGCGGTTGGAGTGTAGACAATTAGAAGTAACTCCTCGACATTACCAATAAGAAGCTTGTTGACAAGCCCTTCTTTTCTCTCTGGTAAAAAAATATCAGATGCTTTCAAAACCACTCCCCCCCAAAGAAAACATGGAAAGGAAAATCATTATTGTCTTGATCTTCTATGAGCACAAAATGTCTCCTTTGTCATTTGTGACCATATTTCTTCCTTGAGAAGATTGAAGTAAACTTAAAACAGCACACTGACCTAGCTACAATGAACCAAATGAATAACGGTAGATCCCAACAACAATTATGGTTGAGGAAAAGTTTTAGAAAAGTCCTAAACATATTATTGGTGTTAGTTTAATCACAAATTTTTTATTGATGCCAATTTAGTTTTAAATATTTTGACTTAGTGCCAATTTAGTCATTTTGGCTAATTTTTGTTGGATTTGCTAACATGGATGCCAATTAGCCAGTTAACTTACATGGCATGGCCGGCAGTGATATAGACAACTTTTAATAATGTTTTAATTTTTTTCGAATTATTTATTTATATATATTTATTTCCTTTGTTTTCTCTTTCTTTCTTCTTTCTCCTTCCCTTTCTTCTGTCGTCAGCAATTGGTTGAGGCTTGACCCTTGTTAGTCTAGCATGAAGCCGCCCTTGTAGCCCCTGGCGGGCTCCCTAGAGGCAAGGTGAGCCTCACTAGTGGCTAGCGAGGATTGCTAGCCAGCCCTCACCTTTGGTCATTCGCCAAGGTCCAATGATTGGTTGGAGGAAGAAGGAAGGGAAGGAAAAAGATATATAAAAAAAATAAAACTAAAAATTTTGAAAAAAAAATTAGAATATTATGAAAAGTTGTCACATCAGCGCTAGTTGTGCCATGTGCTTGGCCAACGTTTACATAAGCAATATTCGGCCAAAACTATGGACAATAAATGAATTGGCACTAGGTCAAAAAGTTTAATATTGAATTAGTGCTTGATCAAAAGATTTATGACTAAATTGATACCACTAAAAAGGTTAAGACTAAATTGGCACAAATAAAATAAGTTTATAGCTTTTTTGATTATAATTATTTGCAATAAATAAAACTCTAGGTTCATCAAGGCCATATACTTCTGTAATGGAACTTGATATTGTCAAAGATTTTTCATCAGTTTCTTCTCCTATTATTACAAAAATTCACAATGAATAGAATAGCCTGTGAGACCAATCATGGAGTTAAGGTGTGCAAAAATAGGATGGGGAAATGGGATCCTACACCTTTCCAACCTGAAGTTGCTGAGAGACAACTCTCGAAGGTAATAGGCCACACAAGGACATGCGAACTCCTAGAATGCCAAAACTTGGTACGGGGGGACACTTAAAGTGTCAAAAGTTTGAAAATATACACTTAAATGCCAAAATTTGAGCAAAAATGATTGTCAACGGTGAAAAAATCTAACCAAACTGCACATATGTCATTTTCCAGTGATTTTATTTGCTGATGGAGTAATTTTTTTCAAAACAAATATCCACGTGGAAATTTTTTTTAAGAAAAGAAATTGTTCACGTGGCAAAAAAGGGGTCATACCAGAAGAAAAAAAAAAGAGAGGAAGGGGGAGAGTTCGGGCAAGGGTTGTGTAGTCCTTACCACGGCCGTCGTCATCGCCCTACCATCGCCAGGAAGGGTCGGTGATGGTGGGGCAAGCTGGGTGGCTAGCGGCCCTTGGCCCAACTGAGCGAGGGCCCGCAGGTCAGCTAGGGTCGCCAGCCACTAGCCAGGGCCCGACGACCCCAACCGACCCTCACCCCACCGTCACCAACCCTTCTCGGTGATGGTGGGGTGGTGATGGCAGCGGTGCCGGCGAGGGCTACACAACCCTTTTCCAAACCTTCCGCTTTCCTCTTTTTTAAATATTATTTAATTAATATATTTTTTAAATGTCACGTTAGAACCAAAACGTCATTTTGGCTGAGTTTTTGTTGACTCAGCTTCCGACGAGCCACATAAGCGAGTTTTATTATTAAAATAAACCACGTCGGATTTCTGACGGCTTTCACCGAAGTTAGCACTTAAGCGATCCAATTTTCAAAAAAAGTGGCACTTAAGTGTATATTTCATAACTTTTGGCACTTAAGTGTCCCTTCGTGCCAAGTTTATGCATTTGGGCTGTTCTTTTCTTGCCACACAAGTGGTGGGGGAATGATTTATATTCCCCATCATCCGTATAGGGAGAGCGCCCTAAGATGCTAAGGGCTTTTATAATTTGAGCTCATATATTATTGATAAATTGGGTTTGGACTCATAAATAGTTACTTGATATATATTTTTTTATACTTAATTAATAATTTGAGCTTGGACTCGCTATTGGATATATATATATATATATATACACAGACATATGTATATATTCTCTTTTCTTGTAACCGAGGGATGTAACAAAGAGGTATAATGGGCTAATTATAGTGAAATTCTTAGCTAAAAGATAGCCCTAATTTAAAGGTGAATCCGGATAAAACATTATGTCTCAAATTCTTTTTCTCGCTTTTACGCTATATTTTCTTTATGATGGTATGGCGATCAGGCGGCAAGGGCAACTTTGGCGGTGATTCAAAATAACGACTGCAAGTCCGATGGTGGCACCATTCTCTGTGATGGTGGTGGTGTACTACTATAAGCTAGTGCGGCTGGCGCCCTACTTTGGCGGGGGTGGCCGGATCTAGGGGTGATCGGGTCCAGGGTGGGTAGGGTCCAGACCTCGACCCTGTACCCGACCCTGTTATAACCGGTTCTCATTTTTTGGACCCTGTACCCGACCCTGTTTTCATTAGACCCTGTTTTGGACCCGACCCTGTTTTTCCGGTCCGGGAACAGGGTCTACCCTGTTTTTATTAGAACCTGTTTTTTAACCACTCGATATCCTATACGATTTCAAATTTTACATTAATTCGCGAGAAAACAATAACATAATCATCATAATTTGACCAACAAAAAAGTGCAAAAATCATAACATTGCATAAACATTATCAACAAATATGGTCTAACATTAGACTCATTCCCACAACTACTAATTTAACTTTGCATTATATTCAATATTCCACCAAACACAGTTAATTTGCATAAAAAATAAGCAATTTAATTTGCTTGGACAGCGATGTGGCAACATGGTTAACTTGAATATGCTTGAACATAGAACCATTTTTCTCCTCCTTTGCTCTAACACCCACTCCAACTCCTTTCCTCCATTTGGCGAGCAAATCGATCACCCACAACACTTGTGCAAAATCTCTAAAAAAGACCTGCAATTCATGTACAAAGAAAAATCAACAAGAAACACTAGTTATTCCACATTATGCCAAATAATAGCTTTGATAGGCACGGTTAGGTTAATAAGATGCAAAGCAATCTCTCTAAAGTAAGATGTTCAAATGCATCATCTCCAGCATAACAAAGAAGGTACCAAAAGGTTCAAAGAGTTTAATTTATTCGAAAGAAACATCACCCATCTAGAAAGTTTAAGCATTCGAGAGAATAATAAGAAAAGTCAGCACTTTTTCCCGTGGAGAAACAAGGTAATCGATTTTTTCCCTCTCCCTCTCCCTCTCCCTCTACTCAAAAGAGCATGTCAAAATCGAAATCATGAATTCCGGGGAATGCACTGGTCGTCTAAATCTGGCATGAACAGAAAGCATGAGAAACTAGCCAACAGTCTTTTCCTGTTTTCAGATCAAATGAACCAGAAGAAACATATGCAACACCTTGTATGGACGTGTGTATGCAAAAGGAAGCTAAATCCGCCGCCAGAACAAGGACAACTGCATCCAATCATGTCGAAGAATAATAATCTCAGGCACGACATTTCAAGATCCATTTGAAGCTCGGGGCGCCAAGGCTTCTACAGGATCGATACTATTTCCTACTCAGTTTCATTTATGTCGAGCACTCAAGCTAACCAACAAGTAGCCACCAGATTCTCATAGTATTTCCCCCTCAGTTCATTTATGCTATAAGTCTCCGACATTACCAATGTAAACCCACAATTTCATTGATCAATTTACAGAAAAAGATGAAAATTTTACTTGGTACCACGATGCAGACAACCAACCCGAATGCTCAGATCGAGAGGAAAAAACTCGCGAGCGTCGAGAATTGGGATACAACCGGAAGACTTTCGACCGTGTGAATGTTGAATGGGATCTCCCAACAAAGCATCGAGTACAAGCGGAAGGAAACAACAGCAGCGAAACACAGAGCTTACATCAACAAAGGCATTATTGGTTAGGGTAATTGCTGTTCCACTTCCCAATCACAAGCACACGATCAAGCTCTTCTTTCGATTGAATCTCGGCATTCAGTCCTCAGCATCGACATCAAGGACATAGAGGGAGAGGGAGAGGGAGAGGGAGAGAGGGAAAAAATCGATTACCTTGACAAGCAACGGTAGTTGATTCGAGGAGAAGAAGTGAGAACTGAGCAGCAATCGTCCAACCTTTTGCGGACCCAGCACTCGTCGTCGAGACTCGGGGGAGAAGAAGCGACCAACAATCGTCGCCTTGTCGGTTGAGCAGCGGCGGAGCGTAGATCTGGAGAAAAACGCACTCGTCGTCGGGACTCGGGGGAGAAGAAGCGACCAGCAATCGTCGCCTCGTCGGTTGAGCAGCGGCGGAGCGTAGATCTGGAGGGAAACAGCGAGCAGCGAGGGAGAAGAGCAAGGAGAAGAGCAGCGAGGGAGCAGCGAGAGAGAAGAGCAGCGATGGGGAGAAGATGCTAGGGCTGCACTTTGAAAATTCTATTCTTTCTTTTTTTAATAAAAAAACCGATCCGGGCCGGGTGGGTTTCCCTATGGAACCGGTTCCCGGACCGGTTCCAACCGGTTCCCACAAGCCGGAACCGGTTCCCGGACCGGTTTTTCCGGGTGGTCCGGTCCGGTTCCCGGGTCAACCCGGTCCGGTTGCACACCCCTAGCCGGATCTTCCAATGATAATGTGGATAGTATTTGCTGATTGTGGTGCTTAATTTGCGATGGCCATCACGAAGGGTTTTTGTGACGGAAAAAAAGGGTTTGAGAATTTATGGGCGGTAGAGATTCTACTAGATTTGATTGGTTCGTTTTACTCACCCCTAGTATGAGACAATCAAGAGAGATGCCATGGAAGCATCTCAGCCTTCCCACGTGTGGGGTCACTTGGCATCATATTTTAAAGACTAGTCGACAGCCAACATACACAATTAACGGCAAAACCTGTCCACATCGTCTCATGCTGTTCATTTTTTAACCGAATGATCGAAAACTGAGTTTAAAGCCAAGATTATGACTCAATTGACTCTAGGTCCCCAGCAACAACCAAAACAGAGCAAAACCTGGGACATAGATACATTGTCATCGATTGGGGAACCATTTGTCCTTACAAGAAATGCAGTCGGAGGATGCAAAGGCGTTCATCTGCAAAGCGACATTTATTCAAGGAGATGATGTCAATTATGGGATAATTAGCAATTTGAGGCTCGCATCGCATCCAACAACACAGTTCGTTTACATCCTAAAGAAAATTTTTGCACCACCTTGTATGTCCACAGAGCATCAATGTCTAATGTCGAGTCCCATATCACGGACGAAACAAAGATGAACCACGACCCACCAATAGGTTCGAAGTAGTGGAATTAGAGACCTGGCCCTATTAAGTTCCGACCAATAAAAATATTTCATACAACTGGGGCAACCAAAAGGATATCTGCATCATCAATGATATGATTATGACTTCAACCAAGGATTATGTCAGAGTGTGAAGGGCTTCCTCCAATAAGGCTTCTCGACAGGCAGTTGACATCACCTGACTTGCTCTCTGGAGTCAAAATAAACAATTTCTTAACGTCCATCCCTTCTTTCAAGCCACCCTGAGTATGTAGAGGATAAAGAAGATAGATCGAGCTTGAGATATTTCCCTAAATGGGCTTTTGCGCTGACTAGTCCAGACAACCACGGTAACGTGGGGGGTAGCAAGTCCCAGAGACTTTGCAACTTCACTGGCAGAAAGTTCTGGTTGTTCCTATAAAAAACCCAAAAAGAAGAAGCAATGAAGTTGCAGGATTGGGCAGATCTAGTATATATGGAGGTTGATGTGGCTTGTTTATCTACATTCTCATCCTAGGATCTATCTAGCATGGTTTCTCGCTCCGAACTAGTTATCTCATCACTCATCTGATCATCTAAATCAGAAGAAGAAAGAGTCATGAAAATATCTGATCCAATCAGTTCATAAAAAAGGCTAAATGCTTATTAGGAATGGCCAAATTTAAGGTTCCTGAAGGCAATGCAGAAGATACATCAAGAAGAGACGTACAAATACCTGCCATATTGCAACTGCTATCATGAGAAAAACTAACCGCCACCACTTGCCCATCATGGATCCATGTACTAGAGTCTAACTAGTTACCAGTTAAAACAGTAGGAGCAACCGAGCTGTTGGATATCTCCAAAGATATCTAGTTGCCCTTGCAGCACCGGAATCTAACAATTTAGCCACCGTTTACAACTGCACTGGACATGTTAAAGCAATTCAGAACAAAGAAGAAACAAAATAGGAAGAAAGTTGGATGAAAGTGAGAGAAATCACTTGTATGCTGGCCCCAACCGTATGAGGGCAATGCAAGGGAAGAGGTCTGCAAATTGAAGTATTAAGAGCAAGTCAAATTAAACTTGTTCCTAAGTGAAGCATAACACTGTAAGTGCCTCCCTCCCTCTGACCAGAATCATATTGCCAACTTCATAAGAGATGAATACCTGTCGAATCAACATACTCAAGTGCTTTCCTATCGGATTCCTTTACCCATGACGATGAAGCTCTGCATGAGACCCTATTTCTTTCTGCCTCTGCCTCTGCCTGGTCAATTAAACAGTTCATAAGCCAAAAAATAATAATATAAATTATGTTATAGGTTCTACGAAGATTCCAAGTACGGGCAACTGCCGTCAATTAAAGGACATAAACCATACATCCAACCTGTGCTTCTTGAGGACTCTTCAGCTACTTTCCAATTGAAATTCTACCGCAGCCTTTTCACTAGCCATGGCTTCTAGTTGTGCTTGCTTGTGGTACTATCATAACAATGCACAAGTCATCATATATGTTAAATTATGCCTTGAATTTGAATTTTTACGAACTCAATGCATAGAAAGATTTTGATTTGATCAAAATATTTCCTATCCAAATCAAATTGGGTTTTCTTGCTCTTTATAAGATTCCAAGTTTGACTAGAATTACTTTTGCACAAATAACAAAAACAAGGATTTCCTCTTTTATCTATAGAAGAAACCTAGTAGTGCTTGGTTTACATATATAAAAAGCAAAGGTTTCTTCAATGTATAGAGAAGAGAGCGCCGCACAAGAATAGAAGCCAAGCTAAGAAGCTGTAGTTGCCGTATGTAGCATACAAGAAAGAACGGAGTTCTTGTTTTTTGTATGTGTGGGACACATTTGAGCGTTTGAGTAATTGTAATTCTGATTCTTCAATTATAGTGGATTATTTGCTGCTGACTCTCCCCATGGATGTAGGTACCGATATTCAGACCGAACCACGTAAATTTCTAGTGTCCTTATTATTTCTCATTTATTTCTCTAGTATTTTTCGTATTAACGTAAATTGCAAGATCCTATCATTTCCGCGTATTATTATATTTACAACAATTGGTATCAGAGCTTGGGATTGGATTTCTTGATTGTGATTTTGGGCTTTTGCTTGTTTGATTATTATTTGAAAATTCTGTTATTGCAATTATGTCTAAGGTGAAATGTGAAATTGAGAAGTTTAACGGGAGGAATAACTTTGGATTATGGAGCATCAAGATGTGTGTGTTGTTGACAACCTAAGGTTTGGCCAAAGCTTTAGATGGCAAAGATGAGTTGCCAATTATAATGAAGGCCTTTGAAAGGGCATAGCTAATGGAGAAAGCAAAGAGCACAATCCTATTGAATTTATCGGATGAGGTGTTAATAGAGGTGGCTGAGGAGAAGGATGCTACAGATTTATGGGCAAGACTTCATGCATTCTATGTAATGAAGGATTTGAATAATTGCTTATACATGTTGAAGATGATGTTTCAGTTTAGATATACTGAAGGTATGTCTATTAGAACCCACCTGGGTGAATTTAATAAACTCATGATGAATTTGAAGAACGTCGATAAGATACTTGATGATGAAAAGTGAGGCATGATGTTGTTAGCTTCTTTACCAAAGGCGTGGGAGCACTTTATTAATTCACTGTTGCAGGGGCGTACTATGATTACCTCAGAAGAGGTAAAGTCCACTATGTTCTCTAAGTAGTGGCAGAGAAAATTGCATGATGATTGTCTTGCGCAGGGAGTAGCGTAAGCATTAACAATTCGGGGTAGATATCAACATTGAGGGCCTAGCAGCAGCAAAGGCAAAAGCAGATCGAAGTCACGCAATCAAAAGTCCAAGGGACATGTGAAGTGCTTTGAGTGTCACGAGGAATGATACATTAGGAGATAAATGGGTGATAGGCAGAGTGCCACAAACAATGTGGCAAACATAGCCGAGTAGAACACTAGTGATGGATAAGCTGTTTTATGTGTGACTATTATTTCGTTAGGAAACGAATGGGTGCCAGATTTGGGGTATTCTTATCATATGACGCCTCACAAGAACTGGTTTACTACTTACCAGATTGCAAATGGTGGTAGCGTTCTTTTGGGGAATAATGTAGCCTGCAAGGCTGTGGGGATAGGAACAATTCGAATTTGGATGCATGATGGGGTGGTGCACACATTGACAAATGTGAGGCATGTACCGGAGCTCAAGAAGAACCTTATTTCTCTAGAGACACTTGATGATATCGGGTGTAGGTACACCGCTGAAGGTGGAGTACTAAAAATCTCTCGTGGTGCCATGACAGTGATGAAGGAAAAGAAAGTGAATTCTCTCTATCATCTACTGAGAGAAACCGTGACTGGAACCACTGCAATTTTATCACGTGAGTCAGACTCTGACTTGAATCAATTATGGCATATGCATTTAGAGCACATGAGTGAGACAGATATGATGATGTTGAGTGAAAGGGTATTGCTAAAGGATCAGAAGATAGGAAAGCTGGACTTATGTGAGCATTACATCTTTGGGAAGTAGTGCCGAATTAAGTTTATTACAGCTATTCATTCAACCAAGCAACTGGTTGAGTATTTTCATTTAGACGTCCGAGGCCCATCTTCGGTTCCTTCGAAAGGAGGTGCTCAATATATACTGACATTTATCGACAATTATTTGAGGAAGGTATGAGTATACTTTCTAAAGCACAAATATGATGTGTTCGATCGATTCAAGAAGTTTAAGGCATTGATTGAGAAGTAGTCAGATAAAAAGATCAAGTGCCCAAGTGCCTGAGAACCGATAATGGCATGGAGTTCTATGGTAAATATTTTACCGAGTTCGGTGAGAAAGAACGGATTATGATACACCGCATAGTACCTAGGACATCACAACAGAATGGCGTGGCAGAATGGAAGAACAAAACTTTACTTGAGTGAGCTCGATGCATGCTTTCGCATGCAGGACTTGATAAGGAATTTTGGGCCCAAGTAGTGAATATGGCGTGTTATTTGGTAAATCAATCTCCATCATCTGCTATCAAGTGGAAGACTCTTGAGGAAGTATGGTAAATGAAACCTGTTGATTATTCCGAATTACGAATATTCGGATGTCCTGCATATACTCATGCGAGTGATGGCAAGCTTGAGCCGAGGGTGAAGAAGTGCATATTTCTGGGTTATGCACATGGGGTGAAAGGCTACCGGCTGTGGTGCACTGATCCCAGATCACTCGGTTTTCTAATCAGTAGGGATGTGATCTTCGACAAGACTGCAATGCTTCAACAGAGGAGTTCTGTAACACAACAAGCAGAGCAGACAGATCATGGTGTCATTAGTGAGGTGGAGCATCAGGTAGAGATTCCGGAGACCTCGGAGGTAACAAAAGTTGAGACTATAGAAGAGGCTGTAATTCCTGAAGTCGGTGATAGTGAGCAATCAGCACAACCGCAGCACAATATAGCCGTAGACAGACAAAGAAGGCAAATTAAACCACCGGTACGTTATGGTTATATAGATATTACTTATGTATTGATTGTAGGTGATGAGGTGGAGACGGATGAGCCTTCGTTTTATTCTAAAGCAATGGCTAGTAGTGAGTCGTTGCAGTGGCTCGGGGCTATGAGCAAAGAGATGGAATCACTCAATCGGAATCAAACATGGGAGTCGATCAAAGTACCTAAGAGCCAAAAGATTGTCGGAAGTAAATGAGTCTTTAAATGGAAAGAGGGCATTCCTGGTGTTGAGATAGCGAGGTATAAGGCGAGACTTGTGGCGAAAGGATATGCACAGTGGGAGGGCATTGACTACAACGATGTGTTCTCTCTTGTGGTAAGACATACTTCTATTCGTGTTTTACTTGCCTTAGTTGCTTCGCAAGCTCTTGAGCTAGAGTAGCTAGATGTGAAAATGGAGTTTCTTCATGGTGAGTTGGAGGAACTAATTTACATGAGGCAGCTAGAGGGATTTGCTATTCCGGGTAAGGAAGATCATGTTTTCTTGTTAAAGAAATCTTTATATGGGTTAAAGTAGTCTCCTAGGCAATGGTATAAGCGTTTTGATGCTTTCATGGCCAGTCAGGACTACTCAAAAAGTCAGATGGATAGCTTTGTTTATTTTAGGAGATTAAAGAATGGTTCTTTGATTTATCTACTCTTATATGTTGATGACATGTTGATAGCAGTTAAGAATATGTCTAATATTGATGTGCTGAAAACGCAATTGAGTGCTGAATTTGAGATGAAAAATTTAAGTGCTGCAAAGAAAATATTGGGTATGGAGATTTTGCGCAACAGAGCTGCAGAAGTTTTACGTCTATCTCAAAAGAAATATATTAAGAAGATTGTGGCACATTTTAACATGCAGTCGGAAAAATCTGTAAGTACACCTTTGGCAAACCACTTTAAACTTTCAGATAAATTATCACCGCGAACTGAGGAGGAGGAGGAGGAAGAGTATATGTCCCGTGTTTCTTATTTTAATACCGTGGGTAGTATTATGTATACTATGATATGCACTAGGCCTGATATTTCACAAGCTGTGAGCGTAGTTAGTCGCTACATGAAGCGTCCTAGTAAAGCTCATTGGAAAGCTGTGAAGTGGATCCTTAGATATTTGAAAGAGATGGCAGACATGGATATAGTATATTGGAGGAATAGTAATGGCAATGAAACCACTGGTTATGTGGATTCGGATCATGTCAGTAACTTGGATGATTGCAAGTCTTTAGCAGGGTACATGTTTATACTAGCAGGTGGTGCAGTGAGTTGGATGACCCAATCTTTTGAATCTTATCTTTTAAATAAAGAAAATAGTCATTTCAGATATGTCCACTTCAAGGGTAATCAAAATATATTGTAAATTATTATTTATGCAGCGGGAAAAAATTACTCTCCCCGCGCCCCCCCCATTGAGATTTAAATTACAATTTTATCATATCTTTACTTATTAACAGAATATTTTATGCTAACGGTACATTGAATATTTACGACCGATTCAAATTTTGACTTTCTATATATTGTGGAAGATTTTCCTTCCCATCACATTTCAACAAAAAGAAACATAGAAAGTTACAAACTTACAAAGTTTCCATCAAAATTATCCTTTCCCCCATTTCTTTTTCCAAATTTTGCGTTAATACGAATTTAGTTAGGTCCCCATCTACGCTCCTATTTCCTTTATTAAGCGGGAAGAGAGAGAGAAAGAGAGAGGGCCCCGCTCACGGTAACAGGTTTCCCGCGCGGCCTCCACGAATTTCACAGCATGCTCATTCTCATAGTCATCACCCTTCCTCTTCCTGTAATGGGATTTTCTCTCTTCACTCTTTCATTTCTGCCTCGTTTTTATCTCTGCGGACATGTCATACTCGCAGACGTTGGTGCTCGGCACTGTCTGGTGCGCCGCCTATTTGCAATAGCGCCTCAAGAAATCTCACTATGCCTCTACCGATATCCTCCTCAAAATTGTCGATTAGTAATCCCCATTATGATTTCCCTTTTGCCATTTTCCAAAGCTACAGTAGCTGTCATTTCTTTTGTCCCCAATTCGTTCGGTTCATCATTTTAAAAAGGGTGAGAATTTGCGCAGTCAAAATTTGGCTTAGCTCTGAGCGACGAATGGCACATGTGAATTAGCACGAAAGAATTTTCCTTTCTGTGCTTTGGCACAGGAAGACTCTTCTTTTTCTCCGTTCATCTTCATCTTTTGGGCTGGTCTCTTCTGTAATTATTTGGATATCTAGCTCATCAAGATTGTCAAATCTGAAATAATTCTTTTTGGTATTCTGTTGAATATATTATGTTTCCTATAGTGCCAATTGCTTTGAGGATGTCCACCCATCTTCCGATAGGCATTGTTCGGATATATTCAAAGAAAGTGGATTATCTTTTCAAAGAGTGTAATATTATACTCACTAGATTGAGTAAAGTCTTTACTCCACTAGAGCTTAATTTGTCAGAGGATGCTAGACAGGCACCGGTACAATCTATCACTGTGCCCAACACTTTTGAACTTGATGCCATGGATTTGAACGACACGTATGAAGAGGGGTATGATTGTGATTCATCTCTTGCCCATCTATGACATGTATAGTGGTTATTTATTCCATGATCCAGAATGATCAACTACGGAGCAGCAAGGAGATTAATTTGATGGGTGACTGATTTTTAATTTAACGAATACGATGTTTCCAAATCATTTGGCTTGAAGCTCACGTGCTTAACACATGAAGCTATGTACATTTCTGCCTTGGTTCTTTGAGCAAATCCCAACGAAAAGTGGTCCTTATATTGTTATATCTTTTGATGAGGTTATAATCTCTCACTTGATCATCTTTTCATTCGGGTGACTCGTCGTTGGTTGTCCTCTAATATCTAGTAGTTCTTCTGATATACCTAACAAGGATGGCTTGTGTTATTGGATGTTCTGGAATCGTCACAACACGCGCTGGTAACCATTTCTTTGGTTAGTTTAATGGAGGTGTAAGCGTCCTCATAAGATATTTTTTCCCTCCGTGTTATGCAGTTTACGGAAGAATATTCTAGCTTTATTATCATACAATGATAATGTGATTTCTATGCTTGTCTTGACAGTAGCAGGCGTTCTGAAGGTCCTAATTTGTAGTCACCCAAAAGTAAATAGGGATAGCATCCATGATTCTACTCCTAGATCAAGGGGAAAGATTGATTGCGACATTCCTATGCCAGATTTGCCAGAAATTGAAGTCATGCGTGATCTAGTTCGAGATGTTGTCTTTGAGAACTTTCCTCCTCTCCAACAAGATATGAGCAAATCATGACGGAGGACGGAACTGTCACCCCTCCTGTGCCATATACCTTGGCTTCTGGAGTTTCATCTCTACCATTTCAACAGCAATCAGAAACAGCCACTTCAGCTGATCTGCAAGATGCTGCCGTGTAACCAAATGAGCATATTTTGTTTGGTGGGACCTTCACCTCTTTACATGCAATTTTTGTCATGTTCATGAACTAAGTTTATGCCTCTTTAGATTTGCCATAGGTGGCGGAGCATGCATCACCTGAATTGGCGATTTGATGAAGCCCACCTGTCCAGCTTCTAGCACCGAGGAAAAGGAAGAGAAATCAATTGCTTGAGGAGTGTGGTGTTGTTGATGAATAGGTAATGTTATGAGTCAAGACACGAGCAGACTCATATGTGCTTGTTGCCTTTTGAGTAACTCAAAAATGTTTATATGCAGCTTTATGAAAAGGGCTCTTGCCAATCCCAGTGATATACTACACAAGAGGAAGAACATTTCTAGCTCTGCTTTTGGTTTATGTAAGTAAAATAAACACCTCAGGATGGAGTGGGGTTTTGGGGAACCCCTATTCAATGGTATCTGTCTCTCTAAAACTTTTCTAATGCATTTTGTGTGTGCTAGGTAGAGACAAAATGAATTTAACATAATAACTTTGATCGAAGACTTTCACAGCTGAAGGAAGGAGCTTTGGAAGCTTACCAACAACCTATTAACTCCTAACAAGTTGTTGGATCAAAGTAAGACATTCTCCATCCACCTGCCAGCAAAGCGTCTTCTTGAACAACTGAATCATCTTCCTTCAAAGGAACATTGGAATCTTCACTAAAGGATGACACTATATGTGTTGTTGCAAGTATGTGCATTGATCTTCAGAATGTATTCAAGAAGGATTACATATCAATAAACCCACATCTTGTTGGCTAAGACGATATTAATCCAGAGTTTGCATTCAGAGACTCCAGGTCCAATGTTAGGTGAATTGCAAGTGCACAATATCAACAAGTAATAAAGTGATGAGTGAGTATCGTTCCCACAAGGACTGTTTTTTTTATTTTATCCAATTACTTACTGAAAGTGATCAATTCAAAAATCTAGCTAACCAAATCAAAAAGATGAGTAAAAAGTAAACTAAACCGATTAAAATACTAAAATAGAGAAAAGGTCAAAACTTAAAGAATTAAAAGCTAATTAAAATTAATCTAAAGCAAATTCAAGATCACAAAGCGTTAGAGCATCCAACTTCACTTAACCATTCATAATTAATTTTCTTAACTTTTCATGCAATAAATTAATTTCCAATTGTGTTGGCGAAATTTCCCTAAGATGAATTAAAAGCCGACCTCGATCTAATAATCCCTAATTAGGTATGTTAACCCACACTAACCTTAGGTGAATTTAAACTACCTAAAAGTATTAAGTTCTTATGGAAATTCCCGAATTTAATCTAAGTAGTCTCAACCTAGATCTACTACCGTAGCCACATAAATAACCTAGTGTACCTTGACCTAGATTTAATTTATGGTTCAATATCACTAATGCGCATGCACACAATCTCCACCCGGTATCATGTATACATCAAAAATCATTCAAAAGTTGGTCAGACTTCTAAAAACATTAAAATCATGATAAAGAACGACACAATCAAAACAATTCTATTGCATGAAAGTCTTTGAAAATTAATCAATCATGATTAAGATCCATTGTAGCTCTAACAAAAGAAATTTAGAATATAGTAAAAACTAAACTAACAAATATTAAAGAAAACATAATACTAAATAAAAACAAATTCACCGAATTGAGATACAAGGAGCTTCAGGTTTGTCTCCTCCTTCTTTCCTTGACACGCACCAACTCCACTAAAATTAAAGAACAAAATCTAAAACCTAAAATCTTCTATAGAGATGGTGGCTCCCCGGATTCTCTCCTCTTTTGCAGCACAAGAGCAGTTTATATAGCCTCCAAAAATCTGCCCTAGGTTGATTCCTACTAGGATTTGGAAAAGATTCCTCCTTGATTTTCTTTGAACTTTATCTTCAATCATGGTCAAATTCTCCAAATATCTGATTTGGGCTGCCTTTTTCTTTAAGATGAAATATTCTGAAAGATATTGCAATATTTTGGAAGATCTGAAAATATTTCATACAAAATAAAATTACGTGAGTAGCAATTAAATTCACCCAAAAATTCCTCAAAATTTAGCAAATATCAAGTCTAAATAAGCAAGAATACTCTATTAAAAATAGAGTTATCATCCAATAACTGAAGCTTTGCCTGGTCTTGGGATTTCTCGATCTCCGATAATGCTACTGCTTTTGATATGGAAATTGAACATCTTCGGCATGACAAAGACAGACTAGCAGCAACTTCCTGGATTTTGTTTCACTTCCACCAAGAGGCATGGACTCCTCTCCTGGAAAAGATACCTTAACCCCTGTGTCAGTAAGTTTGGGATCAGCACCGAATCTCCCAGAGTGAAGTATTGTTGGAACTGGAGTTCTGCCAACACCTCATGCTAACATGTCCAGTGGTCCTTTTAGAAGTCTGACACAGAAACACTACTCACATTTATAGAGGGATATCAAGGTGAAGAGAACACTTGCCTTTCAGATATTCCAGAGATGACCGCTGCATAAGTAAGTCGTCGCTTGCTTTACCGTGTTTTCTTCAAGTCGTTTCAAATTCCTTTGCAAACGGCTGATTACTTGTATAGAACATCTCATTAATTATATGATACCCGGAATTTCTTGGGAACAATTAATTCGAATTGGTATTGTTTCACTTGACCCTCATATAAATATTGTTATGACTGTTTTCAGTGTGACAAAAGTCTAATATCCACAGTTCTAGTTTCACTATCTAGTGTTGTGTTTTTCCAAACCTAAACTTTGAATCGAGAGATTCATACAATTTCTATGCTTCAAAGTTGCTCGTGTTCATTTATAAATAATCGTTTTGGTAGAGTCTTCATCCTATTTTGCATTACCAGTCACAATCCCTTACCCTTGGCTTAGAGCTTCTCTCCTTGGAGTATTCTTTATTTGGCATTATCATATAATTATGAAAATGCGGGGCTCTAAAAAATTGTGATAAAACATTGCCCATTTCATTTGGATTGTGATTTTATCAGTTTAATTTTGATTTGGCTTGAACTTTTCAAACTGAAGCTATTTATTTGGGTTCAGATATACCCTCCATTGTTGGCAAACTCTCTTGTCTTGCCCTTTGACATGCTTCATATGCAAGAAAAGTGGTCAAGCTCAGCTTGAAATGAGGCTGAGGAACCAACACACAAATGATATTTTAAGGGGAAAAAATTTCGGTATCTTAAACTCTGGGGGCTGAAGGTGGCTTGATAACTTTCAGCCACCGGCCAACAGTGTAAGTATCTTACAAGATAGCCTAACTAAAAGACGATATCTGAAAATTTACGGTGGTGCCTCTCTTTTTTTTCCTGGATACAAGGTAAAAAACTGAGAACTCTCTGGTAGTAGCGTTTTATGGCAAAAGTGCACCCCGAGTACTGTTCTTTTTTGGCTAAATTGTCTAGCCGTTACATTTTTTGTCTGGTTGTCTTCTAATACCATTGGGGTTAAGTAGGGAATCTGAATTAATGTTCTAAAAGTTGAGAAATATGCCCTTATCATCTATTAGATGATCAAGAACTTTATTTATATTCGACATAGTATCTCATGAATTATTTGTGGCATAAGTACAGCGAGAGTGCCACAACTTGGCACGGAGGGACACTTAAGTGCTATAATTTACAAACGGTACACTTAAGTGACACTTTTCAAAAAAAATGGATCACTTAAGTGCCAAGTAGTTAGAACCTAGCTGAAAATCCTACGTGGTAATTTTTTATTAATTTTCTATCCAACGTGGCTCGCCGGAGATCCACCTCAGCTAACCCTCACCCAAAATGACGCCATTTCCATAGATGGACAAAGCAAAGGCCATAAATTGGCCAAAACAGCGTCGTCTCTTCATTTTCATCTCCTATTGCTGACTAAATCCCTAAATCAGCCAAATTCCCCAAGAAGAGCTCGAACCCTAATTTTGATTTGCCCCAAAAATCCCTCAAGCACTCAAATTATTTCAATTAACCCCAGATCCCACCGAAGCGAAGGAGAAGGTGAGCGCGAATTCATCTGTTGTTGTGGGTTACCGAGCGCTGAATATTGGAAATGGAGAGCAGAATTTTAAGCAGCAACTCAAATTTGTCTCACCGAAGCGAAGGAGAAGGCGAGTGCGAATGTTTCTGTTATTGTGGGTTACCGAGTCCAAGAAGAATATCGTGGACTCGAATGAATCCCGAGAGAAGATTCTATGAATGTGCTAGATATAGAGAAGGGTCGAAGTGCAAATACTTCAAATGGATCGATCCGAAGTTCTCTGACCAAGCGACAGAGGTGATATTAGACCTACTTGATGGGCGGCGTCAACCTCTATCTACGTTCGTGGATGACTTGGATGACGTTGACTCGAAGCAAGTTGAAGCATCTTCGGCTAATTATTTGAAGAATGAAGTGTCAAAGCAAGCTGAAGTATCTTCAATTAATTATTTGTTGAAGAATGAAGATTCAAGAATGAAAAATGAACAGAAGTGTTATCAAATGTTTATTATAGTGTTGTTTTGTTATATAGCCTACTTAATGATCAAATGTAAAGCATTTGAAGATAAGAAGAAGTTTCTTCAGCTGCCATAGTTGAAAATGAGTTGATAAATGTAATCGCTTTGGATTAAATGTAGACTATTTTATTTGTGTTTATGTTGTCCACACCATCGACCGGCTTTGAGGGAGGTCAAGAAAAGGGAATGATGAGATGATACACGTGTTTTTGCTTCTTCTTTAATATAAAGCAACAAGAATGTGCATTGGGTCTTGTTGTGGTAGCTTATTCGCAATATTAACATTAACCCAGCTGAACTGGAGTTGGTTTAGGTTTGCTGCTTGCTGTATCATAGGACATACATGAGCTATTACTTAAGTGCCATAAGTTGTATGTAATGATCACTTTAGTGCTAGTCGGATTAAAGAAAATATCACTTAAGTGCTAGGTTATTGTTGAAAGTGATCATTTAAGTGCTAGTCGGTGCTTAAAAGTGAACACTTAAGTATCAACTTCTCCAGGAAAGGAGCACTTAAGTGCAGGTTACCAGCTCTAACACGAACTGATGCAAGATGTGCATAATGCACACTTGTATCAGGTGCTGCACAAACCCCCCAAACCACCACTACAGACCCACCATCAACAGGCATGAACTTTCAACACAACCAGCTTTAATACAACTAGAGTATGAACCACCGGCCACTATCACAGCATGAACCACCATCAGCCTGCATTGTGGCTATGGTGTGTTGTTGCTATAAAAGATGTTGGTGCAAGCACTTTGCACCAGATTGCATCAAGCACCACTTGGTGCAAGATGTGCAAATTGCACACTTGCACCAAATGTTGTAGGGGCCTCTAACCATCATCATACACCCACCACCAATAATCACCAACCACCAGTAGAGCAAGTAAAGCATAATCTAAATCAAAAATATTTAAAACACAACAACAAAAATTGATAAGTAGCAAGATCATTTCATTGATATTGATTTCAAGTCTCACCAACTTAGTGACAAACCAAAAAAATTAAAAATCATCCATAACAAATTTTAACAAAACCAGCCCTTCTTATCAATCAATATCAATATGCACAGGCCCCCCTGGTCGTGCTCCTTTTGATGGACCTCAATTCATTATCCTTGCACTCTTTCTAACTGGACGTACAACTTCCTCTTCAACTGTTTCTTCATGCACTGATTTAAATGGAGCTGCAATTGTCTCAGGATGAACTGATTCAGATGGAGTTGGTGCTGAGTTGTTGGTCTTTCTTGTTGGCGCAATCGATACCGTCTTCTTTTTTGGCGCAGCTTGATGTTGTCTTCTTTTTTGGTGCAGCCGATGTCGTTTTCTTTTTTGGCGCGGCCGTTGATTCTTGAGTAGGGCCTTGAGAAATAAGAATCTCCGAACTTCACCCGGGCTAAAAAAACACAAGTAAATCATAAGCAAAAGTTCGCACAATTTATTAAATGTAGGCAATAAAACTTACATTAAGAATGCCTATTTCAGTACGGTCATCTGTATAAATGCCATAACCATATTGTCTTAGCCTCTTCCCAAGAGCCCCTCTTGTTCAAATTGGAGCATCACGTTCAGCATCTTGTGATTTATTATCCCTTCTTTTGGCCTGTGATTTCTGGGGCCCTTCTTTTTGGCCTTTAGTTGGCCCTTCATGTGGCTCTTCTAATGGCCGTTCAACTTCAGTTACATTTGACCCTTCGAGTGCAACAGGGGCTTCTTCGACCAATTTTTCAGCTAGGCATCTTCTAGGTGGCCTTCCACCCCATTTTTACTCAGTTTCTAGCCAGTTAGACCTGGGGGAGTAGGCTCGGTTGCCCTGTGTTCATTCTAGCCGATCTTTCCATTGGTTGGTTGTGATTTCGTCCGGTAAATAGCATCCAAGCCGGATAATCTCCCGAAAACGGCACAAATTGCTCAATCCAGTAATTTCGTGGGTGCTTCTAGCTGGTTTCTAAGCGGATTTTTGATTGGGCCAAGCTTCAAAGCCGCCCCAATTGCCGGTCCAGCGTCCTTTCGGGGTGATTTCGGTTCCGGTTCGCTAGAATTGTCCGAACCCAACCTCGCCGCAGTTGGCAAACCGCCCGAAAATGGCCCGCGTCGAAATTTACAACCATCACCCCATTTTTATTCAGTTTCTGGCCAGTCAGACCTAGGGGGGTCAGGCTCGGTTGCGCCGTGTCCGTTATGGCCGATCTTTCCATCGGTCTGGTCGGTCGTGATTTCGTCCGGTAAATAGTATCCAAGCCGGAAAATCTCCCGAAAACGGCACAAATTGCTCAATCCAGTAATTTCGTGGGTGTTTCTTGGTGGTTTGTAAGTGGTTTTTAATTGTGCCATGCTTCAGGGCGCCCCGATTGCCGGTCCGGCGTCCTTTCGAGGTCATTCCGGTTCCGGTTCGCTAGAATTGTTCGAGCCCAACCCCGCCGTAGTTGGCGAACCGCCCGGAAATGGCCTGCGTTGAAATTTACAACAATCACCCCATTTTTACTCAGTTTCTGGCCAATTAGACCTAGGGGAGTCAGGCTCGGTTGCCCCGTGTCCGTTCTGGCCGATCTTTCCATTAGTCTGGTCGGTCGTGATTTCGTCCGGAAAATAGCATCCATGACGGAAAATCTCCCGAAAACGGCGCGAATTGATCAATCCAGTAATTTCGTGGGTGCTTCTAGGTGGTTTCTAAGCGATTTTGACTGGGCCAAGCTTCAGGGCGGCCCCAATTGCCGTCCGGTGTCCTTTCGGGGTCATTCCGGTTCCGGTTCAATAGAACTGTCAGAGCCCAACCCCACCGTAGCTGGTGAACCGCCCGGAAATGGCTCGTGTCGAAATTTACAACCATCACCCCATTTTTACTCAGTTTCTGGCCAATCAGACTCGGGGGAGTCAGGCTCAGTTGCCCTAAGTCCGTTCTGGCCGTTTTTTCCATCGGTCTGGTCGGTCGTGATTTCGTCCGGTTAATAGCATCCAAGCCGGAAAATCTCCCGAAAACGGCGCGAATTGCTCAATCTAGAAATTTCGTGGGTGTTTCTAAGTGGTTTCTAAGCAGTTTTTGACTGGGCCAAGCTTCAGGGCGGCCCAGATTGCCGGTCCGGCCTCCTTTCGGGGTCATTTCGGTTCGGGTTCACTAGAACTATCCGAGCCCAACCCCGCCGCAGCTGGCGAACAGCCCGGAAATGGCCCGTGTCGAAACTTACAAACCATCACCTCATTTTTACTCAGTTTCTAGCCAGTCAGACCTAAGGGAGTCAGGCTCGGTTGCCTCGTGTCCGTTATGGCCGATCTTTCCATCGGTCTGGTCGGTCCTGATTTCGTCCGGTAAATAGCATCCAAGTCGGAAAATCTCCCGAAAACGACGGAATTGATCAATCCAGTAATTTCGTGGGTGCTTCTAAGTGGTTTCTAACCGGTTTTTCACTGGGCCAAGCTTCAAGGTGGCCCAGATTGCCGGTCCGGCCTCCTTTCAGGGTCATTTCGGTTCGGGTTCGCTAGAACTGTCCGAGCCCAACCCCGCCGCAGTTGGCGAACAGCCCGGAAATGGCCCGCGTCGAAACTTACAACCATCACCCCATTTTTGCTTAATTTTTGGCCAGTCGGACCGAGGGAGTCAGGCTCGGTTGCCCCGTGTCCATTCTGGCCGATCTTTCCATCGGTTTGGTCAATCATGATTTCGTCCGGTAAATAGCATCCAAGCTGGAAAATCTCCCGAAAACGGCGCGAATTGATTAATCCAGTAATTTCGTGGGTGCTTCTAGGTGGTTTGTAAGCGGTTTTTGACTGGGCCAAGCTTCAAGGAGGCTCCAATTGTCGGTTCGGCATCCTTTCGGGGTCATTTCGGTTCTAGTTCGCTAGAACTGTCCGAGCCCAACCCGCCGCAGCTGGTGAACCGCTCGGAAATGGCCCGCGTCGAAATTTACAACCATCACCCCATTTTTACTTAGTTTCTGGCCAGTCAGACTTGGGGGAGTTAGGCTTGGTTGCCCCATGTCCATTCTGCCCGATCTTTCCATCGGTCTAGTCGGTCGTGATTACGTCCATTAAATAGCATCCAAGCCGAAAAATCTCTCGAAAAATGGCGCAAATTACTCAATCCAGTAATTTCGTTCGTGTTTCTAGGAAGTGTTTAAGCGGTTTTTGACTGGGCCAAGCTTCAGGGCAGCCTCGATTGCCGGTCCGGCGTCCTTTCGGGGTCATTCCGGTTCTGGTTCGCTAGAATTGTCCGAGCCCAACCCAGCCGCAGTTAGCGAGCCGCTCGGAAATGGTCCGCGTCGAAATTTACAACCATCACCCCAATTTTACTTAGTTTTGGGCCAATCAGACCTGGGGGAGTTAGGCTCGGTTGCCCCGTGTCCGGTCTAGCAGATCATTCCATCGATCTGGTCGGTCGTGATTTCGTTCGGCACATAGCATCCAAGCCGGAAAATCTCCCGAAAATGGCGCGAATTGCTCAATCCAGTAATTTCGTGGGTGTTTCTAGGTGGTTGCTAAGCGGTTTTTTTATTGGGCCAAGCTTCAGGGAGGCCTCAATTGTTGGTCCGACGTCCTTTCGGGGTCATTCCGGTTCGGGTTCGCTAGAACGGTTCGAGCCTAACCCGCCGCAGCTAGTGAACTGCCCAGAAATGGCCTGCGTCGAAATTTCCAACCATCACCCCATTTTTACTCAGTTTCTGGCCAATCAAACCTAGGGAGTCAGGCTCGGTTGCCCCGTGTCCGTTCTGGCCGATCTTTTCATCGGTCTGGTCGGTCGTGATTTCGTCCAATAAATAGCATCCAAGCCGGAAAATCTCCCAAAAACGGCGAGAATTGCTCAATCCAGTAATTTCGTGGGTGTTTCTAGGTGGTTTCTAAGCGGTTTTTGACTGGGCCAAGCTTCACGGCGGCCCCGATTGTCGGTCCGACGTCCTTTCGGGGTCATTTCGGTTTCGGTTCGCTAGAACTGTCTAAGCCCAACCCCGCCAAAGGTGGCGAACCGCTCGGAAATGGCCCGCGTCGAAATTTACAACCATCACCCCATTTTTACTCAGTTTTGGGCTAGTCAGACCTGGGGGAGTTAGGCTTGGTTGCCCCGTGTCCGGTCTGGCCGATCTTTCCATCAGTCTGGTCGGTCATGATTTCGTCCGGCAAATAACATCAAAGCTGGAAAATCTCCCGACAACGGCGCGAATTGCTCAATCTAGTAATTTCGTGCATGTTTCTAGGTGGTTTCTAAGCGGTTTTTGATTGGGCCAAGCTTCAGGGCGGCCTCGATTGCCAATCCGGCGTCCTTTCGGGGTCATGCGGGTTTCGATTCGATAGAACTGTCCGAGCCCAACCCGCGGTAGCTGGTGAACCGCCTAGAAATGGCCCACGTCGAAATTACCAACCTTCACCCAATTTTTACTCAGTTTCTGGCCAGTCAGACCTGGGGGAGTGAGGCTCCGTTGCCCCGTGTCCGTTCTGGCCGATCTTTCCATCATTCTGGTCGGTCGTGATTTCGTCCGATAAATAGCATCCAAGCCGGAAAATCTCTCGAAAATGGCGCGAATTGCTCAATCCAGTAATTTCGTGGGTTCTTCTAAGTGGTTTCTAAGCTATTTTTGACTAGGCAAAGCTTCAGGGCAACACCGATTGCCGGTCCGGCGTCCTTTGGGGGTCATTTCGGTTCCGGTTCACTAGAGCTATCCGAGCCTAAAGCGCCGCTGCTGGCGAACCGCTCGAAAATAACCCGCGTCGAAACTTACAACCATCACCCCATTTTTACTTAGTTTCTAGCCAGTCAGACCTGGGAGGGTCAGGCTCGGTTGCCCCGTGTCCGTTCTGACCGATCCTTCCATCGGTCTAGTCATTCGTGATATCGTCCGGTAAATAGCATCCAAGTCGGAAAATCTCCCGCAAACACCGCGAATTGATCCATCCAGTATTTTCATGGGTGTTTCTAGGTCGTTTCTTAGCAGTTTTTGACTGGGCCAAGCTTCAGGGCGGCCCCGATTGCCGGTCCGGCATCCCTTTGGGGTCATTTCGGTTCTCGCTCGCTAGAACTGTCCAAGCCCAACCCTTGGCAGCTGGCGAATTGTCGGGAAATGGCCCGCGTCGAAATTACCAACCATCACCCCATTTTTACTTAATTTCTGGCCAGTCAGACTTGGGTGAGACAGGCTCGGTTGCCTCGTGTCCGTTCTGGCCGATCTTTCCATCGGTCTGGTCGGTCGTGATTTCGTCCGGTAAATAGTATCCAAGCCGGAAAATCTCCCGAAAACAACACGAATTGCTCAATCCAGTAATTTAGTGGATATTTCTAGGTGGTTTGTAAGCAGTTTTTAACTGGGCCAAGCTTCAGGGTGGCCCCGATTGCTGGTTCGGCATCCTTTCGGGGTCATTTCGATTTCGGTTCCCAAGAATTGTCCGAGCCCAACCCCGCCGCAGCGGTTGGTAAACCGCCCGAAATGGCCGCGTCGAAATTTACAACCATCACCCCATTTTTACTCGGTTTCGGCCGTCGGACACTGGGAGTAGGCTCGGTTGCCCCGTGTCCGTTCTGGCCGATCTTTCCATCGGTTTGCTCGGTCGTGATTTCATCCGGTAAATAGCATCCAAGCCGGAAAATTTCCCGAAAACGACGCGAATTGATCCTTCCAGTATTTTCGTGGGTGCTTCTAGGTTGTTTCTAAGCGGTTTTTGACTGGGCCAAGCTTCAGGGCGGCCCCGATTGCCGGTCCGGCGTCCTTTTGGGGTCATTCCGGTTCCCGTTCGCTCGAACTGTCCAAGGCCAACCCGCGGCAGCTGGCGAATCGCCGGGAAATGGCCCGCGTCGAAATTACCAACCATCACCCCATTTTTACTAAATTTCTAGCCAGTCAGACCTGGGGGAGATAGGCTCGGTTGCCCCGTGTCCGTTCTGGCCGATCTTTCCATCAGTCTGGTGGGTCGTGATTTCGTCCATTAAATGGTATCCAAGCCGGAAAATCTCCCGAAAATGGCATGAATTGCTCAATCCAGTAATTTAGTGGGTGTTTCTAGGTGGTTTGTAAGCGGTTTTTAACTGGGCCAAGCTTCAGGACGGCCCTGATTGCCGGTCCGACGTCCTTTTGCGGTCATTCCGATTCCGGTTCGCAAGAACTGTCCGAGCCCAACCCCACCGCAGTTGGCAAACTGCCCAGAAATGGACCACGCCGAAATTTACAACCATCACCCCATTTTTACTCAGTTTCTGGCCAGTCAAACCTAGGGGAGTCTGGCTCGGTTGCCCCATGTCCATTCTGGCTGATCTTTCCATCGGTCTGGTCGGTCGTGATTTCGTTCAGTAAATAGTATCCAAGCTGGGAAATCTCCCGAAAACGGCATGAATTACTCAATCCAGTAATTTAGTGGGTGTTTCTAGGTGGTTTTAAGCGGTTTTTAACTGGGCCAAGCTTCAGGGCGGCCCCGATTGCCAGTCCGGCATCCTTTCGGGGTCATTCCGATTCCGGTTCGCAAGAATTGTCCGAGCCCAACCCTGCCGCAGTTGGCAAACCGCCTGGAAATGGCCCGCGTCGAAATTTACAACCATCACCCCATTTTTACTTAGTTTCTGGCCAGTCAGACCTGGGGGAGTCGGGCTCGGTTGCCCCGTGTTCGTTCTGGCCGATCTTTCCATCGGTTTAGTCGGTCGTGATTTCGTCCGGGAAATTGCATCCAAGCCGGAAAATCTCTCGAAAACGGCGCGAATTGCTCAATCCAGTAATTTCGTGGGTTTTTTTAGGTGGTTTCTATGCGGTTTTTGACTGGGCCAAGCTTCAGGGCGGCCCCGATTACTGGTCTGGCGTTCTTTGGGGGTCATTCCGGCTCTGGTTCGCTCGAATTGTCTGAGCCCAAAGCGCCGCAGCTGGCGAACCGTCCGAAAGTTGCCCGCGTCAAAACGTACAACCATCACCCCATTTTTACTCAATTTCTGGCCAGTCAGACCTGGGAGGGTTAGGCTCAGTTGCCCCGTGTCCGTTTTGGTCGATCCTACCATTGGTCGTCGCTCATGATTTCGTCCGGTAAATAGCATCCAAGCCGGAAAATCTCCCGAAAACGGCGAAAATTGATCCATCCAGTATTTTCGTGGGTGCTTCTAGGTCGTTTCTATGCGGTTTTTGACTGGGCCAAGCTTTAGGGCGGCCCCGATTGCCGGTCCGGTGTCCTTTTGGTGTCATTCCGGTTCTTGTTCGCTAGAACTGTCCGAGCCCAACCCGCGGCAGCTGGCGAACCGCCGGGAAATGGCCCGCCTCAAAATTACCAACCATCACCCCATTTTTACTCAATTTCGGCCGCGGACCTAGGGGGAGACGGCTCGGTGCCCGTGTTCGTCCGTTCGGCCGATCTTTCCATCGGTCCTGGTCTGGCCGTGATTTCGTCCGGTAAATAGTATCCAAGCCGGAAAATCTCCCGAAAATGGCATGAATTGCTCAATCCAGTAATTTAGTGGGTGTTTCTAGGTTGTTTGTAAGCGGTTTTTAACTGGGCCAAGATTCAGGGCGGCCCCGATTGCCGGTCCGGCGTCCTTTCGGGGTCATTCCGATTCCGGTTTGCAAGAACTATCTGAGCACAACCCCGCCGTAGTTGGCAAACCGCCCGGAAATGGCCCGCGTCGAAATTTACAACCATCACCCCATTTTTACTCATTTTCGGCAGTCGGACACGGGAGGGTCGGCTCGGGCGCCCGTGTCCATTCTAGCCGATCCTTCCATCGGTCTGGTTGTTCGTGATTTCGACCGATAAATAGCATCCAAGCCGGAAAATCTCTCGAATACGGCGCGAATTGATCCTTCCAGTATTTTCGTGGGTGCTTCTAGTTCGTTTCTAAGCGGTTTTTGACTGGGCCAAGCTTCAGGGTGGCCCCGATTGCCGGTCCTGCGTCCTTTTGGGGTCATTCCGGTTCCCGCTCGCTAGAACTGTCCAAGGCCAACCCGCTGCAGCTGGCGAATCGCCCGGAAATGGCCCGCATCGAAATTACCAACCATCACCCCATTTTTACTCAATTTCTGGCCATTTAGACCTGGGGGAGACAGGCTCGGTTGCCCCGTGTCCATTCTAGCCGATCTTACCATCGGTCTGGTCGGTTGTGATTTCGTCTAGTAAATAGTATCCAAGCCGGAAAATCTCCCGAAAACGGCACGAATTGCTCAATCCAGTAATTTAGTGGGTGTTTCTAGGTGGTTTGTAAGCGGTTTTTAACTGGGCCAAGGTTCAGGGCGGCCCCGATTGCCGGTCCGGCATCCTTTCGGGGTCATTCCGATTCCGGTTCCCAAGAACTGTCCGAGCCCAACCCCGCCGCAGTTGGCAAACCGCCCGGAAATGGCCCGCGTCGAAATTTACAACCATCACCCCATTTTTACTCAGTTTCTGGCCAGTCAGACCTAGGGGAGTCAGCTCGGTTGCCCCGTGTCCGTTCTGGCCGATCTTTCCATCGGTCTGGTTGGTCGTGATTTCATTCGGTAAATAGTATCCAAGCCGGAAAATCCCCCGAAAACGGCACGAATTACTCAATCCAGTAATTTAGTGGGTGTTTCTAGGTGGTTTGTAAGCGGTTTTTAACTGGGCCAAGCTTCAGGGCGGCCCCGATTGCCAGTCCGGTATCCTTTCGGGGTCATTTCGATTCCGGTTCGCAAGAACTGTCCGAGCCCAACCCCGCCGCAGTTGGCAAACCGCCCGGAAATGGCCCGCGTCAAAATTTACAACCATCACCCCATTTTACTCAGTTTTTGGCTAGTCAGACCTGGGGGAGTCAGGCTCGGTTTCCCTGTGTCGCAACCTAAAATTTTTCGAAAATAATATAGGTTTAGGGGTATTGTTAATTTTAGGCCGACGGTCCTTAATTAACTCGGGCTCTCCCAAGCCCATATCTCGCGCGACATGGATATTCGTAAAAATTTTCAAACAAGGAATCGCCACTAGTCTATTGGGGTTGACTAGGAACTGAGCGAGACATGGGAGTGTGTCTCACTTTTTACGCATCCAGAGAATCTAGGGTTGGGGACTTGATTACGTTAGCCACGCGACTAACGCTGTTTCGGTACCTAACTTAATCGTGTGTTTCAAAATGTCATGGCAACCTATTCGAGAAATCTAAAGTTTGTCATAACCGTTCTAAGGTAAGGAAATAACGTCTAAAAATTGTGACAAAATACGATGCAGGAATATAACATAAGATAAAAACCTATTGTAAAGCCCTAAAGGCTTATTCAAATTTTTTTGTTTGTTTTTTTTAAGGGTTTTCTGAATTTTTGCAATTTTTTCTGATTTTTCTGAATTTTTCTGAATTTTTTTATATTTTTAATTTTTTTTTTAAATATTTTCGAATTTTCCAAAATTAAAGAAAACAAGATTTCAAGATTTTTTGATATTTCCTGACTTTTCTGAAAATTTAAGAAAAACATTTATTACTGTTTTTTTTGGAATTTTCTAAATCTTTTTTAATTTTTTAATTTTTTTTTTGGATTTTTGTATATTCGAAAAAGAAAGGAAAATTAAAATAAAATAAAATAAAATTTTAAACCTTTCTGAAATTAAATTAAAAAAACATTTTTTTAATTTTTTTGGTGGTTTTCGGAATTCTTAAAGATTTTTAAGATTTTTTTAATTTTCTGAAATTTTTGATTTTTCTAGATTTTAATTAGAAAAAAAGTGATTCGGACCGGGTCAAGAGACCCGGCCCTTCTAAACCGACCCGGCCCCTATCGGGCTGGGCCGGAGCAATGACCGGGCTGGCCGAACGGCCCGGTCGAAAAATACTTTAAATGGCCCAATGACAAAAATAAAAAGCCCATTTCCCTATTTCCAAAATTTTAGCCCACACCAACAAACGGCCCACATTCAGACCTAGCCCAGCCGAAAAATGTAAACCAGCCCAGGCCCCCTTGTCTAAAGTTTCGACCTGGCCCCTTTTCTTTTCTTTTTCTCTTTTTCTCTTTTTTTTTTTGTAATGTCTTTTTTCTGTTTTATCCTTTTCCTCCTGCTTCATCTTCTTCCTCGACTTATCTCCTTCCCGAAAGCACCACCATTGCCAAGGTCACACAGTTCTTCAACCAAGACTCACCATTCTAAAACGCATGAATGAAGGATAGTTATCTCAGCAGGTAATCACAGCATATTAGACGCCCACTCTTCACTGTCTCTTATCCCTGGACCTCCACGATTGATCGTCGGAACAGTGCCATCGATGACGACGCAAAGATGCAAAAAGGGAACAAAAGAAGCGGGGGATGTTGTCGTAGTAAGAATGAAATATGACTGATATCGAACCTAAAGGCTAGAGAATCAATCAACAATAATCAACCTACATCGACACATTCTCATATTTGAACAAGATCGCAAATCATTTTTTGCTCGTGCCTATGAAGCATTTAATCAAACAGATTATGTACAATTCATCCGCGACGTCTACATGCAGATCTAGGACAAACAGCTCGTTCTCGGCCATTACGAATAACGAAAGTCTATTTCAGATTACCTCAGCAGCATCATGTTCAAAACGTAAACATGAACTAGAGTTCAATTTCGGTTTGAGCAAGTAGAAGACATTACCTTCATTCATGAAAAAGCTGCAGCAACCAAAATCGACGAAGACGGTGTTCGGCTGCGATGGACGTCGACTGATGAAATGTTGAATTTCTCCAGAAGCTTTTCGTCAAGAGAAGCTTTCTCGTCCTCTTTTCTTCTTGTTCTTTTCCGACTCTCTCTTTTCTTCGACAAGAATCTCACACCTCCAGTCAGCTTCCTTTTCTTCTTTTTCGAGGATGGACCTTTCCTCCACTTCGTAGTGGAATTTGCTGCTTCCATTATATCATTGGTGGCCCGCAACTTCATGGGGACGCTCGGTCCCAGTGTGACGCTAGGCCAGCAAGGTCGTCGACCTCGAGATGGAGCAGCCACAGGTTTTTCGTCGCAAGATCACGAACAGCTTTGTCGTCACGGTGTGGGTCTTCTCGGATCAGCACAAGCAGTAGGGCCGTTGCGGGCCGGTGCTTGCATTAGCTCTTCCTCGTCATCGTCGTCGTCGGAAGCGGTAGTGGCATATGGAGTCACACGAACAGGGCAACAGCCTCTTCGGCTTGGCTTCGCGAGCTACTTGAGGGCAGTTGACGCCGAGATTTGGTCAAGAGAGGAGGCAGCGGCCGTGAGTGGAGGAAATGCTATGAGGAAGCCCAGAAAATGGCGAGCGTCGCGGATCAGTGACTGTGGAACTCCCGGAGCCGCGACGGGCAGTGTCCCCGGTGTAAGATCCGCGATGACGGGCGACGGGCGTGCTGCACCAAGGATGTGGACGCGGGACTTGCAGCCCGAAAGCGAGGTCTGAGGGCCTTCAGTCGTGGATGGCCAGGGGAGATGACCCGCCTCCTTCCTTCCCTTTCGGTTTTCATCTCCTGTGTTTCTTTTCAGTTTTTCTGCGTTTTTCTGTGTTCTGATCTCTCTTTTTTTCTTTGTCTGGTTTTCTTGCTCCTTTTTTTTATTTTATATAAAACCCAGAAAACAGCCCTTCATCCTCTTCCAAAAACCCAGAAACCAACCTCCATCTCTGCGTTTTTCTCTTCCAAAACCAGCAAAAACAGACTCCGTTCTTCTCCTGTGTTCTTCTTTCTTTTTTCTTTTTTCTTTTTTTTTTTTTTTTTTTAAGTCCCAGCTCAAAATCCTCCCCAGAAAATGGGAAGAAGATCTCCTCTCTGCCCTCCTCGCTCTCGGATCCGTCTAGCCAGCAACCATTTTTCTTCCTCTCCGTTTCTGCATTTTTTTTTTATTTCTCCTCTGCTCAGTCACTCGAGCTCTCTCCCTCGCCAGAATCCTTCTCTAGTCGGCACCTCGAGCTCTCCCCCTCGCCTGAACTCTCCAACTCTCTCCTCTGCCTTCTACGCTTTCTTTTTCTTTCTTTTTTTCTTGGTTTCTCTTCCTCAGATCTGCTTTGCTCCCCTGAGTTTCCTTTTCTTCTTTTTCGTCTCCACCCCTTCACGCCGCGTCACAGCGCAGCAAGGGAAGATCCCCTTGCTGCCGTCACGCAGCCAACGTCACCGCCGTCGAGGGGGCCTCCTTTCCCCACGGCGTCGTAGGTTTCTTTTTGTTCTTCCCTGCGTCTTGTGTCTTCTTCTTCTTTTTTTTCTGTCTGTGTGCGTGCCTCCGGCTGCTCCTCTCTCTGTCTAGGGTTTTCAGCGGTGCTTCCGTCCTCTCCTCCGTGTATGTGTGAGGCGTGTGTATGTGCAAGTGGAGAGATGAAGAGAAGAGAAATAAAATCCTGGGCTGGGCTTGTGTTTCAGGCAATTATAGTGGGCTTGTATGAAATAAAGTGATGGGCCTAAGAGAATAGAAGAGTGGGCTGGACCGAAATTTTTTTCTTTTTTCGAAATTTTGTTTCAAATTTTTTTTTATCTTTTCTGTAAATTAATATATATTTATATATGCAAAAGATAGATGTGCATTTAAAACAAAAATATGCAAAAATTCGGGTGTCAACACGCCGTGTCCATTCTGGCCGATCTTTCCATCGGTCTGGTCGGTCGTGATTTCGTTCGGTAAATAGTATCCAAGTCGGAAAATCTCCCGAAAACGGCACGAATTGCTCAATCCAGTAATTTTGTGGGTGTTTCTAGGTGGTTTGTAAGCGGTTTTTAACTGGGCCAATCTTCAGGGCGGCCCCGATTGCCGGTCCGGCGTCCTTTCGGGGTCATTCCGGTTCCGGTTCGCTAAAACTGTCCGAACCCCACCCCGCCACAGTTGGCAAACCGCCCGGAAATGGCCCACATCCAAATTTACAACCATCACCCCATTTTTACTCAGTTTCGGGCTAGTTGGACTTGGTGGAGTTAGGCTCGGTTGCCTCGTGTCCGATCTAGCCGATCCTTCCATCGGTCTGGTCGTTCGTGATTTCGTCCGATAAATAGCATCCAAGCCGGAAAATCTGCCGAAAATGGCGCGAATTGATCCATCCAGTATTTTCATCGGTGCTTCTAGGTCGTTTCTAAGCGGTTTTTGACTGGGCTAAGCATCAGGGCGGCCCCGATTGCCGGTCCGGCGACCTTTTGTGGTCATTTGGGTTCCGGTTCGCTAGAACTGTCCGAGCCCAACCCGCGGTAGCTGGCGAACCGCCTGGAAATGGCCCACATCGAAATTACCAACCTTCACCCAATTTTTACTCAGTTTTTGGCCGGTCAGACCTGGGGGAGTGAGGCTCCGTTGCCCCGTGTCCGTTTTGGCCGATCTTTCCATTGGTCTAGTCGGTCGTGATTTCGTCCGGTAAATAGCATCCAAGCCGGAAAATCTCTCAAAAACAACGCGAATTGCTCAATCCAGTAATTTCGTGGGTTTTTCTAGGTGGTTTCTAAGCTATTTTTGACTGGGCAAAGCTTCAGGGCGGCACCAGTTGCCGGACCGGCGTCCTTTGAGGGTCATTTCGGTTCCGGTTCGCTAGAACTGTCCAAGCCTAAAGCGCCGCAACTAGCGAACCGCCCGAAAATGGCCCGCCTCGAAACTTACAATCATCACCCCATTTTTACTCAGTTTCTAGCCAGTCAGACCTAGGGGGTCAGGCTCGGTTGCCCCGTGTCCGTTCTGGCCGATCTTTCCATCAGTCTAGTCGGTCATGATTTGTCCGGTAAATAGTATCCAAGTCGGAAAATCTCCCAAAAACGGCACGAATTGCTCAATCCAGTAATTTAGTGGGTGTTTCAAGGTGGTTTGTAAGCGGTTTTTAACTGGGCCAAGCATCAGGGCGGCCCCGATTGCTGGTCCGGCGTCCTTTCGGGGTCATTTCGATTCCGGTTCGCAAGAACCGTTCGAGCCCAACCCTACCGCAGTTGGCAAACCGCGCGGAAATGGCCCGCGTCGAAATTTACAACCATCACCCCATTTTTACTCAGTTTCTAGCTAGTCAGACCTAGGGGAGTCAGGCTCGGTTGCCCCGTGTCCGTTCTAGCCGATCTTTCCGTTGGTCTGGTCGGCCGTGATTTCGTCCAGTAAATAGCATCCAAGTCGGAAAATCTCTCGAAAACGGCACAAATTGCTCAATCTAGTAATTTCGTGGGTTTTTCTAGGTGGTTCCTATGCGGTTTTTGATTGGGCCAAGCTTTAGGGCGGCCCCGATTGCCGGTCCGGCGTTCTTTGGGGGTCATTCCGGTTTCGGTTCGCTCGAATTGTCTGAGCCCAAAGCGCAGCAGCTGGCAAACCGCCCGAAAATGGCCCGCGTCAAAACTTACAACCATCACCCCATTTTAACTTAGTTTCTGGCCAATCAGACTTGGGAGGGTCAGGCTCGGTTGCCCCGTGTCCATACTAGCCGATCCTTCCATCGGTTTGGTCGTTCGTGATTTCGTCTGGTAAATAGCATCCAAGCCGGAAAATCTCCCGAAAACGGCGCGAATTGATCCATCCAGTATTTTCGTGGGTGCTTCTAGGTCGTTTCTAAGCGGTTTTTGACTGGGCCAAGCTTCAGGGCGGCCTCGATTGCCGAGCCGGCGTCCTTTCGGGGTCATTCCGGTTCTCGCTCGCTAGAACTGTCCGAGCTCAACCCGCGGCAGCTGGCGAATCGCCGGGAAATGGCCCACGTTGAAATTACCAACCATCACCCCATTTTTACTCAGTTTCTGGCCAGTCAGACCTGGGGGAGACTAGCTCGGTTGCCCCGTGTCCATTCTGGCCGATCTTTCCCTCGGTCTGGTCGGTCATGATTTCGTTCGGTAAATAGTATCCAAGCCGGAAAATCTCCCGAAAACGGCGCGAATTGCTCAATCCAGTAATTTAGTGGGTGTTTCTAGGTGGTTTGTAAGCGGTTTTTGACTGGGCCAAACTTCATGGCGACCCCGATTGCCGGTCCGGCGTCCTTTCGGGGTCATTCCGATTCCGGTTCGCAAGAATTGTCCGAGCACAACCCCGTCGGAAATGGCCCGCGTCGAAATTTACAACCGTCACCCCATTTTCACTCAGTTTCGCCGCGGACACTGGGAGTCGAGGCTCGGTTGCCCGTGTCCGTTCTGGCCTATCTTTCCATCGGTATGGTTGGTCGTGATTTCATCCGCTAAATAGCATCCAAGCCGGAAAATCTCTCGAAAACGGCGCGAATTGCTCAATCGTGTAATTTCATGGGTTTTTCTAGGTGGTTTCTATACAGTTTTTGACTGGGCCAAGCTTCAGGGCGGCCTTGATTGCCGGTTCGGCGTTCTTTGGGTGTCATTCCGGTTCCGGTTCGCTCGAATTGTCCGAGCCCAAAGCGCCGCAGCTGGCAAACCGCCCGAAAATGGCCCGCCTCAAAACTTACAACCATCACCCCAGTTTTACTCAGTTTCTGGCCAGTCAGGCATGGGAGGGTCAGGCTCGGTTGCCCCGTGTCCGTTCTGGCCGATCATTCCATCGGTCTGGTCATTCGTGATTTCGTCCGATAAATAGCATCCAAGCACGAAAATCTCCCGAAAACGGCGCGAATTGATCCATCCAGTATTTTCGTGGGTGCTTTTAGGTCATTTCTAAGCGGTTTTTGACTGGGCCAAGCTTCAGGGTGACCCCGGTTGCCGGTCCGGCGTCCTTTTGGGGTCATTCCGGTTCCCGCTCGCTAGAACTGTCCAAGGCCAACCTGCGGCAGTTGGCGAACCGCCAGGAAATGACCCGCGTCGAAATTACCAACCATCACCCCATTTTTACTCAATTTCTAGCTAGTCAGACTTGGGGGAGATAGGCTCAGTCGCCGCGTGTCCGTTCTGGCCAATCTTTCCATCGGTCTGGTCGGTCGTGATTTCGTCCGGTAAATAGTATCCAAGCCGGAAAATCTCCCAAAAACGGCACGAATTGCTCAATCCAGTAATTTAGTGGGTGTTTCTAGGTGGTTTGTAATCGGTTTTTAACAGGACCAAGCTTCAGGGCGGCCCCGATTGCCGGTCCGGCGTCCTTTCGGGGTCATTTCGATTCCGGTTCGCAAGAACTGTCCGAGCTCAACCCCGCCGCAGTTGGCAAACCGCCCGGAAATGGCCCGCGTCGAAATTTACAACCATCACCCCATTTACTCGTTTTGGCCAGTCGGACACGGGGAGTCGGGCTCGGTTGCCCCGTGTCCGTCCGCCGATCTTTCCATCGATCTGGTCGGTCGTGATTTCGTCCGGTAAATAGTATCCAATCTGAAAAATCTCCCGAAAACGGCACGAATTGCTCAATTCAGTAATTTGGTGGGTGTTTCTAGGTGGTTTGTAAGCGGTTTTTAACTGGGCCAAGCTTCAGGGCGGCCCCGATTGCCGGTCCGGCGTCCTTTCGGGGTCATTCCGGTTCCGGTTCGCTAAAACTGTCCGAACCCCACCCCGCCGTAGTTGGCAAACCTCCCGGAAATGGCCCACATCCAAATTTACAACCATCACCCCATTTTACTCGGTTTTCGCGGTCGACGACTGGGGAGTCGAGCTCGGTTGCCCCGTGTCCGTTCGGCCGATCTTTCCATCGGTCTGGTCGTTCGTGATTTCGTCCCGTAAATAGCATCCATGCTGGAAAATCTCCCGAAAACGGCGTGAAATGCTCAATCCAGTAATTTCGTGGGTGCTTCTTGGTGGTTTCTAAGTGGTTTTTGACTGGGCCAAGCTTCTGGGCGGCCCCGATTGCCGGTCTGGCGTCCTTTCGGGGTCATTCGGGTTCCGGTTCGCTAGAACTGTCCGAGCCCAACGCGCGGTAGCTGGCGAACAGCCTGGAAATGGCCCACGTCGAAATTACCAACCTTCACCCAATTTTTACTCAGTTTATGGCCGGCTAGACATGGAGGAGTGAGGCTACGTTGCCCCGTGTCTGTTTTGGGTGATCTTTCCATCGGTCTTGTCGGTCGTGATTTAGTCCGGTAAATAGCATCCAAGCCGGAAAATCTCCCGAAAACGGCACGAATTGCTCAATCCAGTAATTTAGTGGGTGTTTCTTGGTGGTTTGTAAGTGGTTTTTAACTGGGCCAAGCTTCATGGCGGCCTCGATTGCCGGTTCGGCTTCCTTTCGGGGTCATTCCGATTCCGATTCACAAAAATTGTCAGAGCCCAACCCCGCCGCAGTTGGCAAACCGATCGGAAACGGCCCGCGTCAAAATTTACAACCACCACCCCTTTTTACTCAGCTTCTGACCAGTCCGACCTAGGGGAGTCAGGCTCGGTTGCCCCATGTCTGTTCTGGCCGATCATTCCATCGGTCTGGTCGTTCGTGATTTCGTCCGATAAATAGCATCCAAGCCGGAAAATCTCCCGAAAACGGCGCGAATTGATCCATCTAGTATTTTCGTGGGTGCTTTTAGGTAATTTCTAAGCGGTTTTTGACTGGGCCAAGCTTCAGGGCGACCCCGGTTGCCTGTCCGGCGTCCTTTCGGAGTCATTCGATTTCCGATTCGCTAGAACTGTCCGAGTCCAACCCGCGGCAGCTGGTGAACCGCCGGGAAATGGCCCGTGTCGAAATTACCAACCATCACCCCATTTTTACTCAATTTCTGGCCAGTCAGACTTGGCGGAGATAGGCTTAGTCGCCCCGTGTCCGTTTTGGCCGATCTTTCCATCGGTCTGGTCGGTCGTGATTTCGTCCGGCAAATAGTATCCAAGCCGAAAAATCTCCCGAAAACGGCACGAATTGCTCAATCCAGTAATTTAGTGGGTGTTTCTAGGTGGTTTGTAACCGGTTTTTAATAGGGCCAAGCTTCAGGGTGGCCCCGATTGCCGGTTCGGCGTCCTTTCGGAGTCATTTCGATTCCGGTTCGCAAGAAATGTCCGAGCCCAACCCCGCCGTAGTTGGCAAACCGCCCGGAAATGGCCCGCGTCGAAATTTACAACCATCACCCCATTTTACTCAGTTTCTGGCCAGTCAGACTTGGGGGAGTCAGGCTCGATTGCCCCGTGTCCGTTCTGGCCAATCCTTCCATCAGTCTGGTTGTTCGTGATTTCATCCGGTAAATAGCATCCAAGCTGGAAAATCTCCCGAAAACGGCGTGAAATGCTCAATCCAGTAATTTCTTGGGTGCTTCTTGGTGGTTTCTAAGTGGTTTTTGATTGGGCCAAGCTTTTGGGCGGCCTTATTTGCCGGTCTGGCGTCCTTTCGGGGTCATTCGGGTTCCGGTTCGCTAGAACTGTCCGAGTCCAGCCCGTGGTAGCTAGCGAACCGCCTGGAAATGGCCCACGTCGAAATTACCAACCTTCACCCAATTTTTACTCAAGTTTCGCTAAAACAGGGGGATTGAACCCCGTTGCCCCGTGTCCGTTTTGGCCGATCTTTCCATCGGTCTGCAAACGTGATTTGGCACGTAAATAGCATCCATCCGGAAAATTCTCGTGCGTGCTTGCTCAAGGTAATTTCGTGGGTTCTTCTAGGTGGTTTTAAGCTATTTTTGGGCAAAGCTTCGGGCGGCCCGACACGGTCCGGCGTCCTTTGGGGGTCATTACGGTTCCGGTTCGCTAGAACTATCCGATCCTAAAGCGCCGCAACTGGGGAACCGCTCGAAAATGGCCCGCCTCGAAACTTACAACCAACACCCCATTTTTACTCAGTTTCTGGCCAGTCACACCTGGGGGGGTCAGGCTCGGTTACCCCATGTCCGTTCTGGCCGATCCTTCCATCGGTCTGGTCGTTTGTGATTCCGTCCAGTAAATAGCATCCAAGCTGGAAATTCTCCCGAAAACGGCGCGAATTGATCCATCTAGCATTTTCGTCGGTGCTTCTAGGTCGTTTCTAAGCGGTTTTTGACTAGGCGAAACTTCAAGGCGGCACCGATTGCCGATCCGGCGTCCTTTTAGGGTCATTCTGGTTCTCGCTCGCAAGAACTATCCAAGGCCAACCCGCGGCAGGAGGTGAACCGCCGGGAAATGGCCCGCGTGGCAATTACCAACCATCACCCCATTTTTACTCAATTTCTGGCCAGTCAGACCTGGGGGAGACAGCCTCGGTTGCCCCGTGTCCATTCTGGCCGATCTTTCCATCGGTCTGGTCGGTCGTGATTTCTTCCGGTAAATAGTATCCAAGCCGGAAAATCTCCCGAAAACGGCACGAATTGCTCAATCCAGTAATTTAGTGGATGTTTCTAGGTGGTTTGTAACCGGTTTTTAATAGGGCCAAGCTTCAGGGTGGCCTCGATTGCCGGTTCGGCGTCCTTTCGGAGTCATTTCGATTCCGGTTCGCAAGAAATGTCCGAGCCCAACCCCGCCGTAGTTGGCAAATCGCCCCAAAATGGCCCGCGTTGAATTTTACAACCATCACCCCATTTTTACTAGTTTCGGGCCGTCGGACTGGGAGTCGGCTCGGTTTCCCCGTGTCCGTTTTGGCCGATCCTTCCATTGGTCTGGTCATTCGTGATTTCGTCCGGTAAATAGCATTGAAGCAGGAAAATCCCCTGAAAATGGCGTGAAATGCTCAATCCAGTAATTCCGTGGGTGCTTCTTGGTGGTTTCTAAGTGGTTTTTGACTAGGCCAAGCTTCTGGGCGGCCCTGTTTGCCGGCCCGACGTCCTTTCGGGGTCATTGAGGTTCCGGTTCGCTAGAACTGTCTGAGTCCAGCCCGCGGCAGCTGGCGAACCGCCTGGAAATGGCCCACGTCGAAATTACCAACCTTCACCCAATATTTACTTGGTTTTTGGCCGGTCAGACCTGGGGGAGTCAAGCTCCATTGCCCCGTGTCCGTTCTGGCTGATCTTTCCATCGGTCTGGTCGGTCGTGATTTCGGCTGGTAAATAGTATCCAATCTGGAAAATCTCCCGAAAACGGCACGAATTGCTCAATCTAGTAATTTAGTGGGTGTTTTCTAGGTGGTTTCTAAGCTATTTTTAATCGGGCAAAGCTTAGGGGGTGACTCCGATTGTCGGCCCGGCATCCTTTCGGGGTCATTCCGGATCCGGTTCGCTAAAACTGTCCGAACCCCACCCCGGCGCAGTTGGCAAACTGCCTGAAAATGGCCCACATCCAAATTTACAACCATCACCCCATTTTACTCAGTTTCTGGCTAGTCAGACCTGGTGGAGTGAAGCTCGGGGTCCCCGTGTCCGTTTTGGCTGATCCTTCCATCGGTCTGGTCATTCGTGGTTTCGTCCGGTAAATAGCATCCAAGCCGGAAAATCTCCCGAAAACGGCTTGAAATGCTCAATCCAGTAATTTCGTGGGTGCTCCTTGGTGGTTTCTAAGTGGTTTTTGAGTAGGCCAAGCTTCAGGGCGGCCACGATTGTCGGTCCGGCGTCCTTTCGAGGTCATTGCGGTTCCCGTTCACTAGAACTGTCCAAGGCCAACCCGCGAAAGCTGGCGAACCGCCAGGAAATGGCCCGCGTCGAAATTACCAACCATCACCCCATTTTTACTCGGTTTCGACCGGTCGGACATGGGGAGCGAGGCTCGGTTGCCTCGTGTCCGTTTTGGCCGATCTTTCCATCGGTCTAGTTGGTCGTGATTTCGTCCGGTAAATAGTATCCAAGTCGGAAAATCTCCTGAAAACAGCGTGAAATGCTCAATCCAGTAATTTCGTGGGTGCTTCTTGGTGGTTTCTAAGCGGTTTTTGATTGGGCCAAGCTTCTGGGTGGCCCTGATTGACGGTTCGGCGTCCTTTCGAGGTCATTCGGGTTCCGGTTCGCTAGAACTGCCGATCCCAACCCCCCGCCGCGGTTTGGCAAACCGCTCGGAAATGGTCCACGTCGAAATTAGAACCACCACCCCATTTTTACTCGTTTCGGCCAATCGGACCTAGGGGAGTCAGGCTCGGCTGCCCGTGTCCGTTCTGGCCGATCTTTCCATCGGTCTGGTCGGTTGTGATTTCGTCCGGTAAATAGTATTCCACCCGTAAAATCTCCCGAAAACGGCACGAATTGCTCAATCTAGTAATTTAGTGGGTGTTTCTACGTGGTTTGTAACCGGTTTTTAATTGGGCCAAGCTTCAGGGCGGCATCGATTGCTGGTCCGGCGTCCTTTGGGGGTCATTTTGATTCCGATTCGCAAGAACTATCCGAGCCTAAAGCGCCGCAGCTGGCGAATTGCCCGAAAATGGCCTGCATCAAAATTACCAACCATCACCCCATTTTTACTTAGTTTCGGGCCAGTCGCCGGGGAGTCAGGCTCGGTTGCCCCATGTCCGTTTTGGCCGATCCTTCCATCGGTCTGGTCGTTCGTGGTTTCATCCGGTAAATAGCATCCAAGCCGGAAAATCTCCCTAAAACGGCGTGAAATGCTCAATCCGGTAATTTCAGTGGGTGTTTCTTGGTAGTTTCTAAGTGGTTTTTAATCGGGCCAAGCTTCGGGCGGCCCCGTTTGCCGCCCGGCGTCCTTTCGGAGTCATTCGGGTTCCGATTCGCTAGAACTGTCCGAGTCCAACCCGCAGTAGCTGGCGAATCGCTTGGAAATGGCCCACGTCGAAATTACCAACCATCACCCCATTTTTACTTAATTTTTGGCTAGTCAGACCTGGGGGAGACAGGGTCGGTTGCCCCGTGTCCGTTCTGGCCGATCTTTCCATCGGTCTGGTCGGTCGTGATTTCGTCCGGTAAATAGTATCCAAGCCGGAAAATCTCCCGAAAACGGCACGAATTGCTCAATCCAGTAATTTAGTGGATGTTTCTAGGTGGTTTCTAAGCTATTTTTAATAGGGCAAAGCTTTAGGGTGGCCCCGATTGCCGGTCCGGCGTCCTTTGGTGGTCATTTCGATTCCGGTTCGCAAGAAATGTCCGAGCCCAAAAGCGCCGCAGTTGGCAAACCGTTCGGAAATGGCCCACATCAAAATTTACAACCATCACCCCATTTTTACTCAGTTTCGGGCTAGTCGGACCTGGTGGAGTCAGGCTCGGTTGCCCCGTGTCTGTTCTGGCCGATCCTTCCATCGGTCTGGTTCTTCACGATTTCGTTTGATAAATAGCATCCAAACTGGAAAATCTCCCTAAAACGGCGCGAATTGATCCATCCAGTATCTTCTTGGGTGCCTTTAGGTCGTTTCTAAGCGGTTTTTGACTGGGGCAAGTTTCGGGGCAGCCCCGATTGCCAGTTCGGCGTCCTTTTGGGGTCATTCCGGTTCCACTTCGCTAGAAATGTCCGACCCAAGCCGCGGCAGCTGGCGAACCGCCGGGAAATGGCCCGCGTCGAAATTACCAACCATCACCCCATTTTTACTCAATTTCTAGCTAGTCAGACCTGGGGGAGATAGGCTCGGTTGCCCCGTGTCTGTTCTGGCCGATCTTTCCATCAGTCTGGTCGGTCGTGATTTTGTCCAGTAAATAGTATCCAAGCCGGAAAATCTCCCGAAAACGGCACGAATTGCTTAATCCAGTAATTTAGTGGGTGTTTCTAGGTAGTTTGTAAGCGGTTTTTAACTGGGCCAAGCTTCAGTGTGGTCCCGATTGCTTGTCCGGGGACCTTTCGGGGTCATTCCGATTCCGGTTCGCAAGAACTGTCCGAGCCCAACCCCGCCGCAGTTGGCAAACCGCCCGAAAATGGCCCGCGTTGAAATTTACAACCATCACCCCATTTTTACTTAGTTTCGGGCCAATCAGACCTGGGGGAGTCAGGCTCGGTTGCCTTGTGTCCGTTTTGGCCGATCCTTCCATCGGTCTGGTCGTTCGTGATTTCGTCCGGTAAATAGCATCTAAGCCGGGAAATCTCCCGAAAACGGCGTGAAATTCATCCTTCCAAGTAATTTCATGGGTGCTTCTTGGTGGTTTCTAAGTGGTTTTTGATTAGGCCAAGCTTCTGGGCGGCCCTATTTGCCGGTCTGGTGTCCTTTCGGGGTCATTCGGGTTCCGGTTCGCTAGAACTGTCCGAGCCCAACCCGCGGTAGCTGGCGAACCGCCTGGAAATGGCCCACGTCGAAATTACCAACCTTCACCCAATTTTTACTCAGTTTCTGGCCGGTCAGACCTGGGGGAGCGAGGCTCCGTTGCCCCGTGTCCGTTTTGGCCGATCTTTCCATCGGTCTTGTCGGTCGTGATTTCGTCCGGTAAATAGCATCCAAGCCGGAAAATCTCCCGAAAACGGCAGGAATTGCTCAATCTAGTAATTTAGTGGGTGTTTCTTAGTGGTTTGTAAGTGGTTTTTAACCGGGCCAAGCTTCGGGCGGGCCCGATTGCCGATCCGGCGGCCTTTGGGGTCATTCCGATTGCGGTTCGCGAGAACTGTCCGAGCCCAATCCCCCGTAGTTGGCAAACCGCTCGGAAATGGCCCGCGTCGAAATTTAGAACCACCACCCCATTTTTACTCAGTTTCTGGCCAGTCGGACCTAGGGGAGTTAGGCTCGGTTGCCCCATGTCCATTCTGGCCGATCTTTCCATCGGTCTGATCGGTCGTGATTTCATTCGGTAAGTAGTATCCAAGCTGGAAACTCTCCCGAAAACGGCACGAATTGGTCAATCCAGTAATTTAGTGGGTGTTTCTAGGTGGTTTGTATGCGGTTTTTAACTGGGCCAAGCTTCAAGGCGGCACCGATTGCCGGTCCGGCGTCCTTTGGGGGTCATTCCGATTCCAATTCGCAAGAACTGTCCGAGCCAAACCCCGCCGCAGTTGGCAAACCGCCCGAAAATGGCCCGCGTTGAAAGTTACAACCATCACTCCATTTTTACTTAGTTTCGGGCCTCTCGGACACTGGGGAGTCAGGCTCGGTTGCCCCGTGTCCGTTTCGGCCGATCCTTCCATTGGTCTGGTCGTTCGTGATTTTGTCCGGTAAATAGCATCTAAGCCGGGAAATCTCCCGAAAACGGCGTGAAATGCTCAATACAGTAATTTCATGGGTGCTTCTTGGTGGTTTCTAAGTGGTTTTTGATTAGGCCAAGCTTCTGGGCGGCCCTATTTGCCGGTCGGTGTCCTTTCGGGGTCATTCGGGTTCCGGATTTCCGAGCCCAACCCGCGGTAGCTTGGCGAACCGCCCGGAAATGGCCCACGTCGAAATTACCAACCTTCACCCAATTTTTACTCAATTTCTAGCCGGTCGGATTTGGGGGAACGAGGCTCCGTTGCCCCGTGTCCGTTTTGGCCGATCTTTCCATCGATCTTGTCGGTCATGATTTCGTCCGGTAAATAGCATCCAAACCGGAAAATCTCCCGAAAACGGCACGAATTGCTCAATCCAGTAATTTAGTGGGTGTTTCTTAGTGGTTTGTAAGTGGTTTTTAACTGGGCCAAGCTTCAGGGCGGCCCCGATTGCCGGTTCGGCGTCCTTTCGGGGTCATTCCGATTGCGATTCGCAGGAACTGTCCGAGCCCAACCCCGCCGCAGTTGGCAAACCGCTCAGAAATGGCCCGCGTCGAAATTTACAACCACCACCCCATTTTTACTCAGTTTCTGGCCAGTCGGACCTAGGGGAGTCAGGCTCGGTTGCCCCGTGTCCGTTCTAGCCGATCTTTCCATCGGTCTGGTCGGTCGTGATTTCATTCGGTAAATAGTATCCAAGTCAGAAAATCTCCCGAAAATTGCACGAATTGCTCAATCCAGTAATTTCGTGGGTGTTTCTAGGTGGTTTGTAAGCGGTTTTTAACTGGGCCAAGCCTCAGGGCTGCCCCGATTGCCGGTCCGGCGTCCTTTCGGGGTCATTCCGGTTCCGGTTCACATGAACTGTCCGAGCCCAACCCCGCCGCAGTTGGCAAACCGCCCGAAAATGGCCCGCGTTGAAAGTTACAACCATCACCCCATTTTTACTTAGTTTCGGGCCTCTCGGGCCGGGGGAGTCGCTCGGTTGCCCCGTGTCCGTTTTGCCGATCCTTCCATCGGTCTGGTCGTTCGTGGTTTCGTTCGGTAAATAGCATCCAAGCCGGAAAATCTCCCGAAAACAGCGTGAAATGCTCAATCCAGTAATTTCGTGGGTGCTTCTTGGTGGTTTCTAAGTGGTTTTTGACCGGGCTAAGCATCGGGCGGCCCTGTTTGCCGGTCCGGCGTCCTTTCGGAGTCATTCGGGTTCCGATTTGCTAGAACTGTCCGAGTCAAACCCGCGGTAGTTGGCGAACCGCCGGAAAATTGCCCACGTCGAAATTACCAACCTTCACCCAATATTTACTTGGTTTCTGGCCGGTCAGACCTGGGGGAGTCAGGCTTCGTTGCCCCGTGTCCGTTCTGGCCGATCTTTCCATCGGTCTAGTTGGTCGTGATTTCGTCCGGTAAATAGTATCCAATCTGGAAAATCTCCCGAAAACGGCACGAATTGCTCAATCCAGTAATTTAGTGGGTGTTTCTAGGTGGTTTGTAAGCGGTTTTTAACTGGGCCAAGCTACAAGGCGGCCCCGATTGCCGGTCCGGCGTCCTTTTGGGGTCATTCCGGTTTGCTAACACTGTCTGAACCCCAACCCACCGCAGTTGGCAAACCGCTCGGAAATGGCCCACATCCAAATTTACAACCATCATCCCATTTTTACTCAGTTTCGGGCTAGTCGGACCTGGTGGAGTCAGGCTCGGTTGCCTCGTGTCCGATCTAGCCGATCCTTCTATCGGTCTGGTCGTTCGTGATTTCGTCCAGTAAATAGCATGCAAGCCGGAACATTTGTCGAAAATGGCGCGGATTGATCCATCCAGTATTTTCGTCGGTGCTTCTAGGTCGTTTCTAAGCGGATTTTGACTAGGCTAAGCATCAGGGCGGCCTCGATTGCCGGTCCGGCGTCCTTTTGTTGTCATTCTGGTTCCCGTTCGCTAGAAGCTGTCAAAACCAACCAACCGGCGGGGCGAAGCCGGCGAACCGGGAAATGGCCCGCTCTAAAATTACCAACCATCACCCCATTTTTACTCAATTTCTAGCCAGTCAGACCTGGGGGAGAGGGGCTCGGTTGCCCCGTGTCTGTTCTAGCCGATCTTTCCATCGGTTTGGTCGGTCGTGATTTCGTCCGGTAAATAGTATCCAAGCCGGAAGATCTCCCGAAAACGACATGAATTGCTCAATCCAGTAATTTAGTGGGTGTTTCTAGGTCGTTTGTAAGCGGTTGTTAACTTGGCCAAGCTTTAGGGCGGCCCCGATTGCCGGTCCGACGTCCTTTCGGGGTCATTCCAATTCCGGTTCGCTTGAACTGTCCGAGCCCAACCCCGCCACAGTTGGCAAATCGCCCCAAAATGGCCCGCGTTGAATTTTACAACCATCACCGCATTTTTACTTAGTTTCGGGCCAGTCAGACCTGGGGGAGACAGGCTCGGTTGCCCTGTGTCCGTTCTGGCCGATCCTTCCATCGGTCTGGTCATTCGTGATTTCGTCCGGTAAATAGCATCCAAGCCGTAAAATCCCCCGAAAACGGCGTTAAATGCTCAATCCAGTAATTTTGTGGGTGCTTCTTGGTGGTTTCTAAGTGGTTTTTGACTGGGCTAAGCTTCAGGGCGGCTTTGATTGCCGGTCCGGCGTCCTGTCGGGGTCATTCGGGTTCCGGTTCGCTAGAAGCTGCCCGAGCCCGGCCCGCGGTAGGCGGCGAACCGCACCGGAAATGGCCCACGTCGAAATTACCAACCTTCACCCAATTTTTACTCAGTTTCTGGCCGGTCAGACCTTGGGGAGTCAAGCTCCGTTGCCCCATGTCCGTTCTGGCCGATCTTTCCATCGGTCTGGTCGGTCGTGATTTCATCCGGTAAATAGTATCCAAGCTGGAAAATCTCCCGAAAACGGCGTGAAATGCTCAATCCAGTAATTTCATGGGTTCTTCTAGGTGGTTTCTAAGCTATTTTTGACTGGGCAAAGCTTTAGGGCGGCACCGATTAACGGCCCGGCGTCCTTTGGGGGTCATTTCGGTTCCGGTTCACTAGAATTGTCCGAGCCTAAAGCGCTGCAGCTGGCGAACCGCCCGAAAATGGCTCGCGGCGAAACTTATAACCATCACGCCATTTTTACTCTGTTTCTAGCTAGTCAGACCTGGGGGGGTCAGGCTCGGTTGCCCCGTGTCCGTTCTGGCCGATCCTTCCTTCGGTCTGGTCGTTCGTGATTTCGTCCGGTAAATAGCATCCAAGCCGGAAAATCTCCCGAAAATGGCGCGAATTGATCTATCTAGTATTTTCGTGGGTGCTTGTAGGTCGTTTCTAAGCGGCTTTTGATTGGGCTAAGCTTCGGGGGCGGCCCCGGTGCCGGTCCGGCGTCCTTTCGAGGTCATTGTGGTTCCCGTTCGCTAGAACTGTCCAAGGCCAACCCGCGGCAGCTGGCGAATCGCCGGGAAATGGCCCGCGTCGAAATTACCAACCATCACCCCATTTTTACTCAATTTCTGACTAGTCAGACCTGGGGGAGACAGGCTCGGTTGCCCCGTGTCTATTCTGGCAGATCTTTCCATCGGTCTACTTGGTCGTGATTTCGTCCAGTAAATAGTATCCAAGTCGGAAAATCTTTCGAAAACGGCGTGAAATGCTCAATCCAGTAATTTCGTGGGTGCTTCTTGGTGGTTTCTAAGCGGTTTTTGGCGGGCCAAGCTTACAGGCGGCCACGATTGCGGCCCCGGCGACCTTTCGGGGTCATTCGGGTTCCGGTTCGCTAGAAGCTGTTCGAGCCCAACCCCGGCAGCTAGCGAACTGCTGGGAAATGGCCCGAGTCGAAATTACCAACCATCACCCCATTTTTACTCAATTTCTGGCCAATCAAACCTGGGGGAGTCAGGCTCGGTTGCCTCGTGTCCGTTCTGGTCGATCTTTCCATCGGTCTGGTCGGTTGTGATTACGTCTGGTAAATAGTATTCCACCCGTAAAATCTCTCGAAAACGGCACAAATTGCTCAATCCAGTAATTTAGTGGGTGTTTCTACGTGGTTTGTAAGTGGTTTTTAACTGGGCCAAGCTTCAGGGCGGCCCCGGTTGCCGGTCCGGCGTCCTTTGAGGGTCATTCCGATTCAGATTCGCAAGAACTGTCCGAGCCTAAACCGCCGCAGCTGGCGAACCGCCCGAAAATGGCCTGCATCAAAATTACCAACCTTCACCCAATTTTTACTCAATTTCTGGCCAGTCAGACCTAGGGGAGTCAGGCTCGATTCCCCCATGTCCGTTCTGGCCGATCTTTCCATCGGTCTGATCGGTGGTGATTTCGTCCGGTAAATAGTATCCAAGCCGGAAAATCTCGTGAAAACAGCACGAATTGCTCAATCCAGTAAATTAGTGGGTGTTTCTAGGTGGTTTGTAAGTGGTTTTTAACTGGGGTAAGCTTCAGGGCGGCCTCGATTGCCAGTCCGGCGTCCTTCCGGGGTCATTTCGGTTCTGGTTCGGTAGAACTGTCCAAGCCCAACCCGCGGTAGCTGGCGAACCGCCCGGAATGGCCCGCGTCGAAATTACCAACCTTCACCCAATTTTTACTCAGTTTCTGGCCAGTCAGACCTGGGGGAGTCAGGCTCGGTTGCCCCGTGTCCGTTCTGGCCGATCTTTCCGTCGGTCTGATCGGTCGTGATTTCATTAGGTAAGTAGTATCCAAGCTGGAAAATCTCCCGAAAACAGCACGAATTGCTCAATCCAGTAATTTCATGGGTTCTTCTAGGTGGTTTCTAAGCTATTTTTGACTGGGCCAAGCTTCAAGGCGGCACCGATTGCCGGTCCGGTGTCCTTTGGTGGTCATTCCGGTTCCGGTTCACAAGAATTGTCCGAGCCTAAAGCGTCGCACTTGGCGAACCGCCCGAAAATGGCCCGCGTCGAAACTTACAACCATCACCCATTTTTACTCAGTTTCGCCGGTCGGACACAGGGGAGACAGCTCGGTTGCCCGTGTACATTCCGGCCTATCCTTCCATCGGTATGGTTCTTCGCGATTTCGTCTGATAAATAGCATCCAAATAGCAAAATCTCCCGAAAACGGCACGAATTGATCCATCCAGTATCTTCTTGGGTGCTTTTAGGTCGTTTCTAAGTGGTTTTTGATTGGGCCAAGCTTCAGGGCGGCCCCGATTGCCGGTCCGGCGTCCTTTTGGGGTCATTCCGGACCCACTTCGCTAGAACTGTCCGAGCCCAACCCCGCGGCAGCTGGCAAATCGCTGGGAATGGCCCGCGTCGAAATTACCAACCATCACCCCATTTTTACTCAATTTATGGGCGATCGGACACTGGGGAGTCAGGCTCGGTTGCCCGTGTCCGTTCTGGCCGATCTTTCCATCGGTCTGGTCGGTCGTGATTTCGTCCGGTAAATAGCATCCAAGCCGGAAAATCCCTCGAAAACGGCACGAATTGCTCAATCCAGTAATTTAGTGGGTGTTTCTAGGTGGTTTCTATGTGGTTTTTAACTGGGCCAAGCTTCAGGGCGGCCCCGATTGCTGGTCCGGCGACCTTTCGGGGTCATTCGGATTCCGGTTCGCAAGAACTGTCCGAGCCCAACCCCGCTGCAGTTGGCAAACCGCCCGGAAATGGCCTGAGTCGAAATTTACAACCATCACCCCATTTTACTCAGTTTCTGGCCAGTAAGACCTAGGGGAGTCAGGCTCGGTTGCCTTGTGTCCGTTCTGGCTGATCTTTCCATCGGTCTGGTCGGTCGTGATTTCATCCGGTAAATACCATCCAAGCCGGAAAATCTCTTGGAAACGGCGCGAATTGATCCTTCCAGTATTTTCGTGGGTGCTTCTGGGTCGTTTCTAAGCGGTTTTTGACTGGGCCAAGCTTCAGGGCGGCCCCGGTTGCCGGTCTGCCATCCTTTCGGGGTCATTCCGATAACGGTGTGGTAGAACTGTCCAAGCCCGACCCGTGGTAGCTGGTGAACCGCCTGGAAATGGCTCGCGTCGAAATTACCAACCTTCACCCAATTTTTACTCAATTTCTGGCCAGTCAGACCTAGGGGAGTCAGGCTCTATTGCCCTGTGTCCGTTCTGGCCGATGTTTACATCGGTTTGATCGGTCGTGATTTCATTTGGAAAATAGTATCCAAGCCGGAAAATCTC